>CM026430.1:12971543-13571543 GCA_014871385.1 Ceratodon purpureus
AATCGTCCTCGTTATCCCAAATCTTATTTGCTACCACTCCAACCGAGTACGCATCGGCAGCCTGCGTATATAGATGTCTCCTCCTTACAGTTTCATAAGAGGTCTCCGAATTTCGCTTACCATAAGTGTACCACAACTCCGGAGCCACAAAACTACCACGTTCCTTGAAGGCTTCCGTACGCGCCTCATCACTTGGGTAACCGTACCTTGAAGGAGTTGTCTCACACACTCGACTTGCAAGGCCCCAGTCGCATACTCCAATGTAAACCTCGCTCACTTTATCCTCTGGGAAGTGAAGCAAGACATTTCCCGGGGAGATGTCATTATGCTGCAAATACCCCTTATGCACCCGGTCCATAATACAGATGAGTGCCCAAGCTAGCTTGGCCCTATGGGTGCGGAAGGCCTTAACACGGTCACGTGTTTCCATGGGCATATCGATCTGCTTGTGGATGTTACGGTTCTGAGTACCCTCACCGATATTTGAATTGAACTTGTGCAGAAAATTCTGCAGGCAATCCCCATTCCACCAAAGCGTGTAGGCTTCCATCGTCCAGTCATTGACCGCAAAAAACTTAATAACGCCGGGATGGTCAATTCTGCAAAACCCATGGCTTCTATTGATGTCTCGTGCCGCTTCTGGGTCTCGTCAGGAGCCTTGGACGTCTTCCCCCGCAAAGACACAAGTCTCAGGTATGTTTGCATGCCAACAATACTAATTTTCGGACTTTACCATAACCGCCTTCCTTTGTGCCTGACAGCGGAACCAACTTGACCCCTCTCGGAACTCCAACCACTGCTCCCCACAAGTACTTCTCCATTGCGCTTTCAGTCCAGCTTCAAGCCATGGCCTCGCCCTCGTCTTATTATTCGAGAATCTCGCGCACGAATCCTGGACATATTGGAGCTTCTCTATCTCTTCCTTCTGCGCCCAGCGAGTAGCCCTCCTTTGGCTTCTTGTTGACTCACTCAAAGACATGCACAATGTTCGTAGTGTTGTTGTTATTTGTTGCTCCATCCACTTAGGGAAATGAAAGTAATGAATACAATCATTATATCTCTCGGAAAGGTCCAGCTTCTTCCACAAATACTCTTCCAAATGGGTCTTTAAGTCCTTAATTCCGGTCTCTCCCCCTTCTCAAACGTACGTACGGGTAATCATCTCCGTTTCCGACATCCGTACCACTCCAATGCTAGCTCTCTAACGAATTCCTGGTACCGAGGAGGTGGGTAGTCCGGGTCCCTCTCACTCGCCGACTTCCGGTTCTTCTTTCCCGATGAGCTTGATGACGGGTTTGAGCCTGTAACGGTCGGTGCTGTGGAGGGTTGCCATCACATCCTCTACAGGAGCATCAAGATCTACGTAGGCAGGGGCGTTTCCCGGATCCGCGAGAGACCGACATAGTTGGAATAATGAACTGGACACACAATAAAAAAAAAAACCAAAAGATCCCCCCCACCCAATCTGGTTGCTCCCACTTCCTGCAGTTCCAAGCAGAGCACGTGGAGTCACGGGCTAGGACAAGGAGCCACCTGGAAGAGGAGACTTTGAAAAGTAGAAAATAAGGGTTAAGGGCGCCTTTTATGCTCCCCCCCCTCCTCGGCTGTTCGCGCCCGTAAGCGCGTACACCGCGCGCGCACAGGGCCTCCACACGCGCCCGTATCCGCATGCGCCCGTCTGCACGCGCCCGTCCACCGCGTTCGCGCGGGGGACTGCCGCGCCCGTGCCCCTGTTTGCGCGCCCGTGCCCACGTGCGCGCCCGTCAGCCCACATCGGGACGCGCCCGACGCCGCAGGCGCCCGTGCCCGCGTGCTCGCGCCCGTACCCCTGCCGCGCGCCGGTATCTGTACGCGCGAGCACGCTGTACGCCCCGTGACCGTGCACGCGCCCGTCCCCGCGCACGCGCCCGACACCGTGCCCCTGCGGGCGCCTTCCTGTACGCGCCCGTCCCAGTGCACGCGCCCGGATAGGCAGCGTTACATACACTGTACAGGTTCGGTTACGGTATACTCGTATATTGAACAGAATACCAAAAAAATTCACTGGGAAATTACTCAATGGAGATATATTAACCGCATTTAGCGCACAAAAATTAATACAGAGCACAACCATACAATTCCTTCGAGTGTGAGATAATGAACTAGGTTGACTCTAAGTAACAGTATAAGCCTACGTAATAAGAAGGTGCTACCAAAAAAAAAAAAAAAACATTAAGAATAACGTAGTATTTTTTTTGGTTTTTAGCCGGTAGATTTTATGTTTAGATTTACTGCTACTTCATGCGCTAAAAAGGTGACCACAGTCTAGACTCTCCTTGCTTTGCGGGGCTTCTTCTTGCGTGAAGATTGTCTTTTCCGAGCTACAGTGGGCCCCAATTCGTGCCGGATTATCACATCTTCGTCATCTGGCGCCTCATCGCAATCGGGGTCTTCCTCCTCTGAGTGCTCGTTGTCACCTTCATCCTCAGGAGCTCCGACCACTGGAGCTTGTACCTCTCCTTCCACCTCCGATGTAAGATTGCGCACTTGCACGGAAACTTCACCCGTATTGCCATCTCTGGCACTTACTAGGCGCTTCATAGGCCTCTCCTTTCCGGAATTACCGATGGCTGTGATGCCATCCTCAAAGTTTATGCGTGTGCGAACAACCCCAGTTCCAGAAGAAGGCCCCCCTTCAGTGTACCCTGTATAGAATGGAAGGGGATCAGGTCCAGTTTTTTTGCTTGACTTTCGTGTTCCTCCGCGGGGTTCTTGTGATGGTGGTTTCCTAACAACCTTGGCTGTGGACTTCTTCGCACCACGTTGGGCCACATTCTGTACGGCTTCGTCTATAGCTGGCGCCACGGGGACTAGCTTGGCGGTGGAGGCACCACGCCGACTACCACTAGCTCGATTGAGTGGAGGCCTCGCCGCTGCTGATGATCTAAGGAGTCGAGCTATTTTTGCGCCCATTGAACTTGTGGGCCTCCGAGCCAGGCTTCCATCCACGATTGTATCTGGTTCGATACCCCCCGTACCAGTGGGTTGCGATGGAGCCACAGTCTGTGCGGGGATTGCGTGCACAGTCCTTCTCTCGTGAGCAGGAGGAATCTCTTGAAACAAGCTTGAGTCGCCTTGTGCCGGAACGGTTCCCCAGTTGCCCTCCCCACTAACGAGGCCAGTCCAATGAGGTCCATCTACAGCCCGTCCATGACTTCCATCACCCCCTTCGTCACTGTCCTCATCATCATCGCCAGCATGGATATCGTTGCCTAGATGGTCCTCGCTGGATGAATCATCTGCAACCCCGTCATTGTTCTCAGGATTGATTTGGACTGGAATAGCATCTCTTTCGTCACGAGCGCCTCTTCCTTCTGCATTAGCCGCTTCATCAAATACCTGGAGCGTGGGTAATTCGTCTCCATAGATGTTCATGTCCGGGTTTCCCTGGTTATATTCTGGTTCATTGTTGAAGTCGTACTCATCACCGTTATCGTCGTGGTTGTTGCGGTCACGCGGATTGTTGCGGTTAGGGTCACCGCGTCCGTTGCCATTACCGTCGTTTTGCCCATTCGTGTTAACGTCGACGTTATCATGTCCCCAGACATCATCATCCCCACTGCCTGCATGGTCAACTGGTATGTAATGATCGTCGTCATCTCCTTCCTCTTCGCTTGGATCTCTCTCCGGATCCGACTCCTCTGACCATGCATTGTTCTCGTACCATCTGAGGGGGTTGGGCTTTGGGCGTTCGCGGAGGAGTCTGCTATTCGTATAAATGTACACCAAGGCCTCAGACTTCTCTAACCCCAGGCGGTTGCGTACCTTGTTGTGGACAAACGAGTACATGCTCCAATTCCGTTCACACGATGAGGCGGAGCAGACCTGAGATAAAATGCGCTTCGCAATGACTGCCAATGGTCCCCCTCCAATCCTCTGCCACCATTGATGGGGTTCCAGATTCAAACCTCTGATATCGATGGTCACTTCGGGGCTGTAAGGGCCACGTCCCTCGTCGAACTCGATCATCTCTTTCATAAGATCGCCAAATGGAATTCCCATTTGGCCACCCACCTAACGAAACACCCGATTGAGAGCCGCCTTCGCTTCTCCTATGACTTGTAAGCCCTTATGCGTTCTAACCCAAGGGTTCAAGAGCGCCGCGGCATAATGAAGATCGGTATGCATCATGTCCCATCTACGGTCGAACCGCAGCTCCATCCTTGTTGCCATGACAGGTGGGAAAAAGCAAGGGGATCCTCGGAGATTGTACACGTGATCCTTTAGGTTGCTCATTGTAATCCATGCCTTGCCCATTGCCGGCTGGCTTCCATCGAAGGTCCTGAGAGCTACTAGGGCTGGTTTCACTAGGTGCGTGAAGTTGTCACACTGATGCCAGAACCCATCGTCACGAATTGTTTGACGCACTACGCTTGCGCGTGCATGATTACGCACCCCCTCGGTTTGGTTGAATAAACCGTCGACATACTCGTACCACTCCTGTGCCATGACCACTTGCTCCAAAGCAAATTTAACCTCCATAAGGCGCTCTATCATCAGATAGTTACAAGCGAATCTGGTTTCAGCGGGAACCACCAAGGACAACTTCGGTTCAAATTTGCGGAAAAGGGCCATGGGAACATGATGTCTCCGAATGTAATGACACACGTGTTTAGCCTTGGCGACCAAATCCTTCACAAAGACTTCCTTGCCCCAGTCCTCCATAAGAAGATCTAGAATATGGGCACAACAGCCCTGCTTGTACATGTGAGGAAACTCCTCCAGGATATTATCCATGGCGCCAAGCATGTTGGCTGCATTGTCCGTGCAAATCTGGACAACATTCTGAGGGCCAATTTCTCGAATATATTTCTTCATCTCCCCGGCAATATATCCCATTGACTTCTTCTCGCCAGTCGTATCAACAGACCCAAGAAATACATCGCCTGCCGGACATACTAGCATGACATTCATCAACGGTCGGCGATTCACATTATCCCAGCCATCGGAGCATATGGTACCCCCGTATAACTCGGTCGAGGTTTTCGTACGTTCATCAATCTTTGCCTTGATTAACTTCTTTTTTTCCTTGATGTGCGTTGTTCGCATCGCGTCATAGGAAGGAGGACTGTAGTTAAATCCGGCAGCCGCGGTTGTGCTCACCGCCTTAATAAATGCTGGGTGCTTGGCCACGTTGAATGCGACGTTGGCTTCGTAAAAGAAGGATGACCACAACATGTCCAGCTCCTTCCGCTTGGCGATCTGGAGTACTTCACTCATGTCCTGTTGCCGCAAGCTCCTAGTGGTATTCGAACCGGCCCTACTAGGTGCAACACTGGAGACATTTCGGTCCTCTTCGGAATCATTATACGAGGGTTCGGATCCACCGTACAGAGTGCCGTGTGTGGAAGCACTGGATGTTCCACGTTGAACTGACGCGGGGAACGTTGGCCTGATACCATCCACCTCCTCCTGTGTCAAAGGGCCGGGAATCTTTCCAGCGCAAAACTGAAACTTCCTCTTCACTACGGTAGGTGCCTTTTGGCAAACCCTCGAGAGATTGGACTGGTCCCAACCATAATGCTGAAAGCACCTATGCCTCACGTACGAAAACTTGGTCCTGCAATACACACATTGGGCTACCTTATGTGACAGTGACCCTTCCTGGAACTTGATCGAAAACCATGGTGCCCACTCTCTCGTACCGAGTCTTGGAATGGCTCTAGCCGGAGCAACCACTTCAACCGGTTCAACCGCTTCATCCGGATCCATAGTGAACGATTAGGGAAGTATCGGGACTAATAGGACCAGTAGTACCAAAAGATTATTATCTGAATAACTTAGTGTGTCTGAAAAGTGCTTGACACATTGATTTATGGAGAGAAGAATTTTTACATTCCCCCCACCCAAACCAAGTGTCTCCCCAAGCTAACAGTTTCAAGCAAGGAGCCCTCAAGGAGACCCAGGACATGAAGCACGCAAGGAGGTAAGGTGGATGTCAAATCAAGGGGGCAGTTTATATACTGCCGCCCTCGACCGGGCGAGTACTGTCCGGACGGGCGCGACCGAACGGGCGCGCGCGCACCAGAAGATCGGGCGCGCTCCGAGGCGAACGGGCGGGCGCAGGTGGGTGCGCGCGATTGAAGGCCGCGTGGCGGATAGCGCGCGCGGTGGAAGACGGGCGGGGGCGGGCGCATGCACGCGCGAGCGCTGGATCGCGAAGCGGGCGGGCGCGGGCGGGCGCGGGCGAAGAGCAGCGGGCGAATGCGGGCGCGGGCGCGCACGGGCGGAGAGCGGCGGGCGAATGCAGGCGCGGGCGCGCACGGGCGGTCGGGTGCGGGCGCGATCAAACGGCCGGGATCGATTTGACCACCTCAATTCTATGAGAAGAAGTAACAACGAGAGGGAAAAATGAATAAAATTTAAATAAATTAAAGTGTGTGAACTACATACACGTGCACATCTACATTAAAAGGAACCCTATTTTAGTAAAAAAAATGAGAAACATGACAGTGCGAAAGGACAAACCACTCCAATCACACATGTCTAAGAACTAGAGCAGGTTGTCATTTCGCCCCTCATGTTTCTGCCCTCCTAGTGGAAGGTAAGTCGTTTTAAGCTAACCTCAGGGAGTGTTAACTTAAAATATGGGATAAATTTTACTAGTTACTGCACTAATCCAGTTGAAACCCCGAGCGCGCGCGCAGGCGGCGTGGCGCGCGAGCAGGCGCGCGCGAACGGGTGGGCGCGAGCAGGGCGAGCGCAGGTCAGGGACGACGCGTGCGCGCGTCGAACAAGCAGGCGCGCGCGCGTACTTGCGGGCGCGGTCGCGAGTGTGCGCGCGCGCGCGTGGGCAGGTTCAGTGGGTCCACTGCGGACACCACCGCGCCGGCGCCTGCGGGCGCGTTCGGACGCGCGCGATCCAACAGGGCGCGCTCAATGAAGTTTAAAAGTCGTAAGTTCAAAAAAAGAAAAAAAATAAAGCTTAAGGGAGAGACTGGACTACACTGAAATACCATACATTAGTATGGGAGATTGGAGTACCCAAAAGAAAAAAAAAAAAAAAAAAAGTTAACGAATAGGCATTCAAATTTATAAAATGAAGAAAAAAAATAAAAAAACAAATTAAATAGCATAGGAGTATTGAATAAAAATAAGGCGGGAGGATGGGGGAGATGTGGAATTATAAAAATGAACAAACGAAATGAGAGAAGGAATTAAATAGAATGATAGTGTTCAACGAAGAGGGAAAAAAAAAAAAAGGGATTTAAAGAGCGTAGGAGTATTGAATAAATATAAGGCGGGAGGATAGACTAGAGGTGGAATTATAAAAATGAACAAACAAAATGAGAGAAGGTATTAAATGAAAGCGTAGTGTTCAACGAAAGGGAAATAAAAATATAAAACAAATTACAGAGCGTAGAAGTATTGAATAAAAATAAGGCGGGAAGATGGGGGAGAGGTGGAATTATAAAATTGAACAAACAAAATGAAAGAAGGAATTAAATAAAAGCGTAGTGTTCAACGAAGGGGGAAAAAAAAAAAGGAATTAAAGAGCATAGGAGTATTGAATAAATATAAGGCGGGAGGATAGACTAGAGGTGGAATTATAAAAATGAACAAACAAAATGAGAGAAGGTATTAAATGAAAGCGTAGTGTTCAACGAAGGGGAAAAAAAAATATAAAACAAATTACAGAGCGTAGAAGTATTGAATAAAAATAAGGCGGGAAGAAGGGGGAGAGGTGGAATTATAAAATTGAACAAACGAAATGAAAGAAGGAATTAAATAAAAGCGTAGTGTTCAACGAAGGGGGAAAAAAAAAAAGGAATTAAAGAGCGTAGGAGTATTGAATAAATATAAGGCGGGAGGATAGACTAGAGGTGGAATTATAAAAATGAACAAACAAAATGAGAGAAGGTATTAAATGAAAGCGTAGTGTTCAACGAAGGGGAAAAAAAAATATAAAACAAATTACAGAGCGTAGAAGTATTGAATAAAAATAAGGCGGGAAGAAGGGGGAGAGGTGGAATTATAAAATTGAACAAACGAAATGAAAGAAGGAATTAAATAAAAGCGTAGTGTTCAACGAAGGGGGAAAAAAAAAACAGTGGGAAAAAAAAAAATAGTGGATATAAATCAGCTGAACTCAGGCGCTTAGAGGATCTTCATGTGACTCTGGGTCGACATGAAGATTTACTACCTTTAGTATATTATAAAAATGAACAGACAAAATGAGATTACGAGTTAAATAAAAACGTACTGTTCAAAGAGGGGGAAAAAAAACAATTAAAAATTTAGAGAGTGTGGGATTATTTAATAAAAACAAGGGGATACGATGGGAGAGTGGGGGAATCATAAAATTTATTTGAGTGATGTTGTTGGAGTGCTTGGGCGCGTGCAAAACGGGCGCCCGCATTGATGGGCGCGAGCGCGTCCGGGCGCGTGCAAATGGAACGAGGGACTGAATGGGGAGAAATTACTTCCATGACATGGTTGCAGTGCGCGCGCGAGTATTGACGGGCGCGCGCAATCGGGCGCGCGCGAAATTGGGCGCGAACGAAATGCGGGGGACATTGTGGGGGAGGAAGAGATTCAGAATCACGCGACCGCGCGCGCGCGGTTGGTTTGACGGGCGCGATCAGGATGCGCGCGCGCGTACGGGCGCGGGCAAATGGAAAAGAGAGTTTGAGGAGAGAAATTAGTCCCCCACCCAGGTTGCAGTGCGCGCGCGCGTGCACTCTCGGGCGCGCGCGAAATCGGGCGGGCGCATGCGGAATCGGGCGTGAGCCAAACGACGGAGACACCGTCGGGTGTTCCACATTTCAGTATCCGTTCGCGCGCTGTGGGCGCGACGGGCGCGAGCACTTCGCACGCGCGCGAGCAGTTCGTGCGCGCGCGCACGGGCGGGCGTAATCCTGGTTTTATTCTCGCTGGGGCAGGTTCGCGCGCGCGCGAGTACGCACACTACGGGCGCGCGCAAACGCGCGCGACCATGCGGGCGGGATCAGAGTTCAAATCCACGTAACATAAAATTCAGTCCATACGTTAAATACACTTACAATAACTGAAGTTCTCTTAGCGTGACTTAAATCCAGCAAGAACCCCAGCCCCCGATCCCCGACTCTGGCCTATCACGAGACCCAACCCCCTGTAAATTAACTCGAACCCTGTGAATCGGAAACGGGTTTTTTGGAGGGCCCGGAGTTAGACAGTCGGTAGCCGGTGGTACACGCCTCCAGGTGTGAAGGGACCCTTAGCGTGACTTAAATCCACTGTCCATATTAAACATTTTGGTGTGCAACAGAGATATTTATACACTTATCATACGATGGAAGGAGATGAGACAACGGGCGGAATGAATAACATGATTGGCAATCCAAAAAAGAGAGGCCAATGTATTATGAAGGGAGCATAAAAGCGTCTTGAGAATCACGACAATGACTTACAAAAGCAAATTATCATCCATTGTTTGAGTTTAACAAACATTAAACATGTGAATGTAATCCCAAACCTATCCATACCCCTATGCCATCTACATGTATTTATATTCCGATATCTTTTTACAAAACGTGGTCTTCACTCATGGATCTCCACGACGTCACGTGCCCGGTGCAGAGGAACTCGATCCACCCTCATCGTGTCGAGCACGGGAGGTACCTGCTGCACTACTTTCTGCCCCATCGTTGGCGATGAGTTTCCGCTTGGCAGAACGGGTTCTCTTCGCTATGCCATCTCCTCCAAGCATTGCTTCCATGAAGTTGTTGTTGCGCATCCGACGGAGCACTGTTACGACCTGCGGAGCCACTTCAGCACATAGGAAATCCACGGCTTGATTCTTGAACAACATATCCCATTCAGATTCCGCGGTTTGTACATCCTCAGCGATCCGGAAATCCTCTGCAGTCATGTCGTGCAACTCCTTGATCTGATCCGCAACCAACTCCCCTTTGGAATTCCACTTAAATCCAAGAGGATGGGGGCCGTACTGGAATGTACAAGTTTGAATATCCCAATACCCATGTAGCACTTGGTAGAAGAAATTCCTCCTTCCCTCGAGTTCCTCCTCCGTCCCGCCCTTGATGAGTTCGTGGCAGATCCGTACAATCTCCGCAGGTTTCTGGTCCCACCTCCACTGATCGCTCATTTGTTTAATATAGGACAGGTGCATTCCCATAAGCCAATTCCAAATCAAGTCTTCACCCCACTTGTCTGGAAAGTCAGGAGTATTTTCCTCATTTTGCTCCCAATGCGGTGGCATCCAATTCACTAGGCCGAATTGCTCATAAAAACGCTTGTGTAAGGGGGCCTTACATACTGCACACTTCCGACGTATCAAGGCCCACGAGATCAAGCATTGTGGATGATACATGCATTGACAGGATCCCAATTGCCAGCCCCCCTCTGGCCCAAATAGATTGGTACAAATTGCACAGTGGGTTCCATCCAACACATACTTCGCTGGATTGGGCCAGAGCAAGCTTGGCTTTGCATTTTTAGCGATCTTCTCATTGGATATGGCGGTCTTGTACTTCCACCCCAACCGCGTCCAATCTATTGCTTTACCAATCATCGGTAGGCTGTCAGGGAACATTTCATTTGGATCTGCCCACGAGGTAAGTCCGAAATCTCTCTTGGAGTTAAGCTGGAGGTAGTCGCGGTCAATCCTCTCGAACTCAGCGCGCATCTGTCTGAAACGGTCGACGTTCATGATGCATGCAATCTTCCATTGGTAGTACTGTCTGCTCATCTCGATCAGATACTTTCTGAGCATCCCGTTGGTAGCTTGCAAATCGGAGACAGTGGGTACGATGGCTGTTGAAATCCCAAAGAGTCCTCCGTCTCTTGAGAATCTACGAACATGATTTGCCGCTGGGGGGGGTGCATCACTTGACTTGATGACGCGAATGGAATGATTGGCTTACGGGGAACTCGGACCGGGGTATCTTCCAGGAGACCGTGCGTGGCCGATTCAATGATGGCATTAACGTCTTCCTCGTTCATTCCAGGGCTACCAGGGATTGGAGCTTGGCTTGCTTCGGGAATGTAAGTCGGAGTCTTCGCAGATCTAAGTTGCAAAATCTCTTCATTCTGCTTCCGTATAATCTCATTCATCCTATCAGCTTCCTCGTACAAGTTCTGGATAGTCTTCTCCATCTCAGAAATTATTGCATTTTTTCCTTCCAGCTCCTTCTGCAATGCATCGACTTGCAGGCCCTGGGCATCAGCGGCGGCTATTGTAGCCTCCAACTCATCTGCAAACCCAGTGTCATCATCTTCCATTACATTGCTTGGGCCCGCAATCTGTGGATTCAGTACATGAGGAGCTACATCAACATTGCTCGGGCCCGCAATCTGTGGAACTAATATTGGAGGAGCAACATCAACATTGCTTGGGCCCCCGACGATTGCTAGAGGAGCCTGATGAGGAATACCCGGTCCAGTAGGATTTGCAGGCGGTGCACGATTCCTCGTCGACAAACAGGCAGCTAGCTCAGGATCCTTCTTTTTTAACCGTGTGATTCTAGCACTAGTCGCTGCTCTTGTCTGTGACTGAGGGGGACGGTCTACCGTACCATCAGAATCACTATCCTCCCCTGAGTCACTCCATTGAACAGGCGCTTGATCCTCAGGATCATCCAAGTATGCCCAGTCCACACCTGGGAATCTTAGGACCCCTGTAGGTATCGCCATCTCATGTGGACGCCGGTGGACGCTAGGAGTCAACCGTATGGTCCTCCAATCCACCTGCCTATGAAGCACTACCTCGGCATATACCATTCTACAAATAAAGAGCGGAACCTCATTCCTCTCGTTCATCGCCTGGTTGTATAGGACCTGCCACACCTCCAAACACCGCCTCCCGAACTGACGGTTCTTGCAATATCTCATGTTCGCCTTGTTTGAAGTACGATTGTTTTTATGACGGTGCAACGGGAATAACTTCCCAATGTGGCACCATTCAATGAATTGTTCACACGTTGCTAGAGTCCACGGTTGCGATGCAGCTTCCCACCCTCTGAATGCCAGCTTTGCTGGATTCAATAAGACGTGGACCCTCTTATGTTGGAGGTTTCCATGCCTGGGCCGTCCCGCATCCTTTTGCTTTTTCCTCTGCTCTGCCGCCGTGAGTGCTGGTTGTTGCCGTTCCATGTCTGCTCGAGGTAGATCGTTCTTCGAAGTCTTCCGAAGGTGCAAAATTAAAAGCCTACGACTACCCCAGAACCTCAATCACATTTACAAATTATAAACATTTACAAAATTCTCAAATGTAATACACAGACACCATAGAGTTCTGGAGAATAAAAACAAGGACACGTGTCAGAGTGCTGGGACCCACCTGAGTACCACGCAATCAGCTACCCGGGGGCTGTTGAAGGCAAGGTGCTCAAAGGGGGGGGGGGAGTGCAAAATGAGGTGGGAAATCGCCCTTTTATAGTCACGGGCGCCAGGGAACGGGCGCGAACAGCCTGCTATGGGCGCGAGCGGAAACCCGACGGGCGCGCGCGGGCACCGACGGCGGGGTTTCGGCCGTGTATCCGTCCGCGCCCGCGCGGATATCAACGGGCGCGAGCGGCTCAGTGGCAGGTATATGACGGGCGCGCGCGGGTTTTACCGCGCGCGAGCGGGTACCGACCCGGTCTTCGTCGGGCGCGAGCGGGCGTCGTCCGGGTACCGAAGGGGCGCGCGCGCGGACGTCGACGCGGGCGCGCGGATATTTTCGGGCGCGATCCGAACTGTACGGGCGCGACCGTCGGGCGCCAACGCTGAATGGACGGGCGCGAGCAGTGGGCCAGGACGGGCGCCACCACAACCTAGAACACTGTTAAAAATCAGAGTAACCAAAGAGGACTTGCAAATTCAGAGTTAAAAAAGAATACTTTATTTATTTTGGAAATGTATCACTTCATTGTAATGTCGATTACAGTGCCATGCACTCTAGGTACCGGTCCTCTAGGTCTTTCAAGTGCGTCTCGAAATGGTTCGTTTGAGCACTAGAGACAATAGTGGGGACACAAAGTATTGCCATCTCCTTCTTCAGTTCTTTGATGAGATCGCCAATCTCACAGTCAAGTTCTTCGACAGTCGCTTGGGTTGCCAATTGCTCTTCAGTGGTTGGAGGCAGAGGGCGTCCATTCTCTGCGTAGGCCACCAATTTGTCACGGCGAGAGATCCAATCCTCGAAGAACTCAATCAGTTGACGGAGTCGCTCCAGCTTTGACCAAATAACTGTGTCCGTTCGCTGTGCAGTGCCCGGTGGAGTAGCACCATTCGTTAAACTCATAATGGACTTGATTTGTTGGCAATTGCAGGCGTTGGAATTCATGTTGGACGGTACACCGAATGTTGAGAAACCCACCGTAGCACTAAGCAATCAGCTACCCTTGGGCTGTTGAAGGCAAAATGCACAAAGTGGGGGGGTGCGAAATCAGTGGAGGAGGGTGGCAATTTATACTCACGGGGCCGACAGTGTGGGCGCGAGCAGGTTGGGCGCGCGCAGGCTGCTACAGGCGCGAGCATGTTACGGGCGCGGGCGACCCTGATTGGGCGAGGGTAATCGGGCGCGATCACCGCGCGCGCGCGAGACTGACGACGGGCGCGATCACAGCAAGCGCGCGACGGGCGCGGGCGACCCTGGTCGGGCGAGGGTAATCGGGCGCGATCACCGCGCGCGCGCGAGACTGACGACGGGCGCGAACAGCCACAAATGACCGGCGCGAACAGGCGCAAAGACGCGCGCGGACACGACGACGGGCGCCACCCATGGTAAACAGTAGTAAACTGTGAGGACAGTAATTTTGCTCGCGGTCGGGAGCCCGTCCGATAAGCGTCCGTCCGATAACCGTTCGTCACATTCGTCACGTGACTACACGACAATTTTTTGGCCCGTCCGTCCATTATGACAACCATGGCAGGCCCTCGAGGTGGAATACATTTACCTTCTATTAACATACTTAAAAATAAATTCAAAATACCACCTGAAGCAATCAAACAATGTATGATCAAAATCCACAAAATTGCCGTCAAATACTTATGTCACATTATACTAAACAAAAGACGCTTAGAAAACAACCAACCAGTCTTAGAAGACTAAAACAGAATGCCTGACAAATAAAATACCAAACCTATCCCATTAACAAATTATCCCCTCAGAAACCCAAATATGGAGTCCAAACCCAAAAATAACCAACCCATTTGAAGATACTAAGCCACAGTTGACATTATTTCCACCTAAAAACAGTCATCCAAAACCTTGGATGAAAAATTTCAAAAGGGATGACACCAGACAAACTCAGTTGAACTACCGCAACAAACACCAGTCACAAAATACTAACGGCGAAAGGCACATCTGTTTGCTTTGGCTTGCAATTGCTTACGCACAAGGGCTTCAAAGAATGGATGTGAAGTCGAGGAATGCGGAGCAGGTTAGATAAGAATTGCACACTAAATCAGACTTACACAAGTGCAAAACACCAGCAAAATCTCCACGCAAACACAGGCGACCATCTGCTTAGACTCACAATATATACATGGCTCAAATTCAATACCATTTCACACACCAAACCCAAAACCCATTGATTAACTTAGAGATTAACAATTTCAACATAGAAGTCACCCCAACATCTTGAAACAGCCATACATCCTTCACCACAGACTAAAACTAATAATCACCTTACAAACCAAAACAAACCACACCAAACAACTGCTGTGCACTTCTTTAGAACACATTGAATAATCTCCACAATTAACGTCCAAAAAAGCAACTATACAATTAACTCTCAGATCAAATGCAGCAATCAACTAACATACACACAAACTCCACCATACACATAATTCACAACCAAAAATCATTATAAAGCAAAACTTATACACACAGCACAAACAATCTCCAATACTTGACACAGTAATCAACCAACATACAGACAAATTCCATCACACATAGAAACCACATCCACAAATCACTATGAAACAAAATTTATGCAAACAAATACAAACAATTACCACTGCTCGAGCCCAATAGCAACAGTCTAAACTCCAAACAGAATCAACCACTTTGCTCCAAATAAAACTCCAACACAGGACGTTTCAGTAATCAAGATCACCACGGACTTCTGTTCTAAAACTCAATCCCGAGATGAGGGACTACATTGCCCTTACACCTTTAAAAAAAATCCTCGAAACAAACCCGAATCTGTGCAAACCCTACACAATTTGTACAAATCCTCCAAAGAGGATAAACCAGACACACTCTAAAAATCCCCCAACCAAACATCTATACACAAAAGCCTACGCAGCTATTCCAAATTTCCCCTGGCTCAACTGAAATCACCCCAGTCGCAAGCAGCCACCTCCCACCTCCACTACACCATCTCAAAAACTTGAAAACCGCCAAAATCCTCCAAACAGAGTAGCAGCTGACCTCCAAAAAAATCCTTCACACCTTCTTCATTAGCAAAACCTCCACTGCAACCATCTCCACTGAATAAACCTCCGATCTCAACAGGACCAACAACATGATCCAACCTCCACCACCCACCACACACATTCACCAACCTCCACATATAAACACCGCAACACAACACACCCCTCCCAATTAAAATTCCACACTTGATTAAAACTCTCCTGCTACCCCTGTCCCGGGCTCCCCTCCACGAATTCTGGCGTTGGAGGAAAAACAAACATGGAATCCGAAGGGGATGCAAGGGACAACGGTGGCAGCCCGTATTGCCTGCGGAGCTCTGCAGGGACAGCTACAAAACCAAACCCACATTAAACCACACACCTCAATAAACCACCACAACACCCAAAAACCTCAACAAACAACAAACCACAACACTCACGAGGTAACGGATCTTCAACGCTCCAAAAAAACCCGGTCGCCATCCCCAAGAAGGCCAGCTCCAACACGGCGCGCTTGGTCCACACAAACCTCGAACCAGCCTGAGACATAGCAAACACCCACGGAAAAGGTGGAAGCCGAAATCCTAGACGCAGCCTGAAGTACTCCACCCAATGCAAGAGCATTTCCAAATCCTCTCGGGTGGGAGGAACTTCCATCACAGCCGGATAATACTGTCGGAGCCTTCAGTAGGCGTATCTCCACACGGGGAGCTCCGGCCTCCACCAAAGACGGCGTCGACATTCTCGTATGGAGGTCACCATGTCCCTGGGCCCTGGACACCTGTCCCTCCCCCGAGACCAGGGCGAGCGCATGGGCATAACCATCTTTAAAAACCTCAAAATCCACCAAAAATACAAAGTACAAACAAAATACTCCAAAAACAAAAACAAAACACACCCATACACACAAAGGCCCCAAAAAATGCAAATACACTCTCCCCACCCCCATCATTACTTCACCCCAAAAAGTCTAATCACCATCATTCCAAAACATACCAACACATCATAATCAACATCATTCACAACCTAATTAAAACTTACCATTCACAAAATCACACAAAACTAACTAATCCTAAAAATCTAACCACACCATCTAGTTACCACCCCACCCAAAAAACCCCCAGTTAACCATAAAATCACGATATCAAAAATTATTTTCAAAAACCTCCCTAAAAAAACCACAAAACACATAACAAAAAAAAGAAAAAAACCCACACCAGCAACACATAAATAAACCCACACTTCAAACTCAAATACACATAAACTTTACTATAAATGCCGCATAATTACATACCATAAAAAGGCTCATAAAACTCTGTAAACAAAATCATCTAGTGTCCAAAACACTGGCAAATACATGCCACAAAGAACTGGACCATTGGCATTGGAGAAATCCCAGCAAAACCCCAATGACCAACAATATCCAGCGTAGTCCTCATCAAACCCGGCGAAGCAGGATGATGCTCCATCGCGCGCACACTCACTGCTCCTTCCGTAAAATACTCTCCATAAATCCGAACTCCCGCCTCTCCAGCCACACGTTCCTCATGAAACAAGAAAACAAAAGTTCGAGCTCGCCCATCCAACCCCTCCACAATTGGGAACTCCTCCCTTCCACGACCTGTCTGCTCCTCTGGAACTTCTGAAGTCTCAGATCCACTATCAACTCGAACACTAGGGCCCCCGCACTTTGAAAGATCCATTTCAGAAACCACCAAAACAAAAACACAAACCCCAACTAAACTCAAATACACAAATAAACACAACACAATAACCCTTCTATGAAACCTCAAAACACATCCTTCAAAACCCTAAACAAAAGACAAGAAATTTATAACAAAAGTGCCAAATACCAACATATACCCCACTCCCCCGTACCCATGTGTGAAGACAAGTCCACCGGATCGAAGCACTAGAAACCACAATACTCTCACACAAACTGATCACTGAACATTGTGACCCCCATAAAGTAATATGCAGGCATTGGCATACACCACACAGAAAACACACATACATATACACAACCAAAACAACTAAACCCAAACCATATGGGACATCTCCAAATTTTCAGAACACAGCCAAACACCACATGTCCAATTAAAATATATATCCCATCTCTACAAAAACCATAAAAGAAACATAATTTATTTTAAACCACAGGACACAGAAACATAGCTCACTCCGGATAGCACCAATTGTCACAAGTTTTCAGAGGGCTCTATTTTCCTACCAACTCCCACCAGCATATTACCACACCACACCACCTGAGTCCTCAACAAGACTTGAACCCAGACGGTCACACTCTCAGAGTGTATGATTAAAGCGGAACAAACTAATATACCCAACAACTCTGGGTGATCATGACACACAGCCACATAACACTTATCTCCATCCCTATACAACTGAGGTCCGTCTATAAAGCTTTAAAGCGGTTACTACAGAGCCCTACCTCCGAAAGGGGGCATTAAATCTCAGAAGAGTCTGAGTAGGCCACACGACCTACAACCAGCATTCTTACGGATTAAAGGGCCCTTTATTCACGCTGGTATTACTTATACCAAAGTTACCTATATATATCCATGACATGAGAAGATAATCAATCTATCTTACAATTGAGCATGTTTGTCTCACACGACGGTTCCGTGGTGGAATCCGTTGAGGAGACAACTGCGGTCAATGTGCTCATCGGCACACGGGTCCCACTAGTATATTACATTAATGGAGATTGCCTGTACGTCATTCCACCTCCTTAAACTCACATTCTATTGTTGTGATTTGTTCCTTTTATTTCGTCTTTAAGATGTTTCAGTGGAATTACTGTTTGTTGTGTACTTCCCACTCTCTGTACTTCAAGCCGGATTCACGGGCTTTATTCACTTTGCATCCTTTTCCACAGTCCTCTATCAAATGCCTTTTCTTCCCCTTTTTATTTTTCCGGGGGAAACAGAAGTACCCTGCTAATAACAGAAATAAAATGCAACTCAACTCAGGCGGGAGAGCAAGCGTCAAGCTCTAAGCGAGTTGATTGAAAAATGTTGTCAAGTGTGAATTCTATCTCGTGCAGAATTGTATTGATGGTACTCACAGCGCACCCTGACTTAACCCTGACACTGACTACGGTACTCTTTGATCATCTCACCATGGATTATTGTAAAGCACTCTAAATTGCTCTTAAATTGACTTCCTCAGCTTTTACCCTTTTCTCAGGCACTTTTCATGAGTCCATAGTCTGGTTTTCCATCGTGGATGCGTTCAGGGTGTCTGAGACTCTGATGCCCAACATGTTGCAGCAACATTCTGCCAGATTTCCTGAAAGAAGCTCTGACCTTGTCTTTTCAACTTTTCTGAAGATTTTAACTTGTTTCACATAACACCCATGTTAGTCCCATTGTAAGCTCTGAGTTCCACATAACTGTTGAAACTACATAACTACTGCCTGAGAGCACTCTAGTTTAATTATTTTCGCAAGACATCTCTAGTCTCATCATGATGAGCTGCAGTTCAAATAGAAAAAATTTGTTTCGAACAATCAGTTTCTACTTTAGTTCAGTGCCCTTCAGAAGATGTGAAAATCCCATTGGGCTAAGCTGAGTTCAGTAATAACTCGTGCAGGGTGCTTGTTCCTGTCATTCCACCGCGACTACTAAGAAATTACGGATTCTTGCCCGCCTGGGTCACTCTGAACCTGGTGCATGAACAATACTTATCAACTTGAGGCATTGCTTGATGTGCTCACCCTAGAAGCTTCACAGTTTTCCTGATAAGAGAAGGGTTGAAGGTGCCTGGGTAGTTTTGTCATATCATACCCTCTCATGTTCTTCATCTCACGAATAGTATGCTACTGACAGGACAGTTCAGATGCAAATTTGATTCATCTTGCAACAACGGATTTAAATGGAGAAAGATCGGATTATGGCATATGATCTCTCACGAAGGACAATATTAAGTGCTCAGCTTCTTACTCAGCTTCTTACTCAGCTGAAGTCATGTTAGAGTGGGTCCTTGGCAACACTTGCACTCTAGGTCAACAAGATTTCGACTGCAACAAAAAATGCAACAGAAAATTATGTAGATGTACAAAATTCTTCAAATTATTCAGAACGGCAACATTTGAAACTACGTCATTCTGAACGAGCAAGAAAGACGCAAGAAATTATTATGATGAACTCGGGGTTTAAATGATATTTTCGTGTAAGAATAATATGCATGCAATTGAACATAGTTTCTTCATTGCATTGTTTTTCTTCAACCCTGCTTCCGAATTTGAGTGCTTTCTAATTCTTTGCCCAATTATTTGTGAGCATGATCTACAATGCATGTGGCCATGATATCTGAAGTATTATCGATGCCGAGTGATACTGCGATTAACAGGTCGGAAACTATCATAAACTTCGGGCATTGAATAAATTTGTAATGAACTATTTAATATGAAACCTTCTCACATAGAAGAATCTGCACAACTAGGTTACATTTTGAAACATCCTACAGCATGGTCTTATCATATGTGACCCAGCAGTTAAATGAGCTGCTGTAGTCTAGATGCAGTCTGCTGCACCCTACAGGCAGGCAGTGAATATAATTGTGGTTCTAAATCTACTAAGTTGTAGAAACTGTGACAGCTCAAGGTCGGTGATTCTTCACGCCCTGACTCGCCAAAACCAGTCTCCAACAATGGGGCTGAATGGTCATAAGATGGCACCATTGTCTCAGGAATTAGAGTACTATTTTGAACATGGGCCACCATGTTGTGCAACAGATTTACCTGCAGTTGGGTGTTCCAAAAATTAGCAGCTTCCGGATTGCAATCCCATAATACATCGCCAGACGTGGGATTCACATGCAGCGGCTCTGAGAGAATGGACGTGGGAGACATGGGGTTATTCAGAAGTTTGGCTTGAGAAGTAGAGCTGCTAATGCTGCTGCTGGAGCCAGGGCTATGGCGGTGGTGATCATCTTGGCTACCCGATGTTGAGCTTGACTCAGCCTCCACCATGCTTGGAACAACGTTCCACAAATTCCCAAGTTGTACAGATTCACGCTGAGATGAAGACTTCAAACTGTGATGGAAAACAAAATTTTGGCCAAAGTCTGAAAATGGAATTCCTGGTGCAGCAGCAACAACAGCATCTGAGTGCAGTACTTCTCTTGAATCGGCGATTTGAGCTGCTTTCCAAGAGCTCATAAAGGCTTCGGCGTCACTTGGAGCTACTCTGTGATCATATGCCGAAGGCTGTGGTGGAGTGGGTCTGGGGAATGAGTTGGTGCTGGAGAGCCTAGCCTCGGTCTCCATGCGTACCCTGTCCCACTGAGACATGTGACTCTGGGTTGATGACACCGAGGAACTGAATTTGTTCATCTCAGCAGAGCTCGTCTCCAACACGTCGAGATCGGAGCTCCTGCAGGGCTTGTGCGTCACGGGGTCAATGCCTAATTGCAACAACCGCTTCTTCAGGTGCGTGTTCCAGTAATTTTTAATCTCGTTGTCGGTCCGGCCGGGTAAATGCGCTGCTATGGTAGACCATCTACACGGCACAGCACAAAACACATATTAATTCACAGAAATTCAAGACGTTCTTACTCCAACTACTCACCACTAAATGAAGTACACCACTTCACCGCTCAATATTAACTGGTCCAGTTAAGCAAAATTGAGATATTCGAATTGATCATGAAGTTCCGGTTACCTGTTTCCGAGGATGGCGTGCAGATGGACAATTATATGATCTTCTGCTTCAGAGAATCGACCTCGCTTGATGTCAGGCCGAAGATAGTTCGTCCATCTCAATCTGCAGCTCTTACCACAACGTTGAAGACCTGCACACAAAACTCGAAATTTGAGCTCCACACGAAGACACGAAATCTATCGAAAGCTACAGGAACGCGGATTGACATAACCTAATCCTGAGAAGTAGATCGACAGCATCATGTCAACAGATCATGGCCCGATCAGTGCTGCAAACCCACCTGCATTCTTTGGAAGTGCACGCCAACTTCCGTGCCCATGCTGCTCGATGTACGCCACCAATTTCCGATCCTCATCAGGCGTCCACGGCCCTCTCCTGAGAGCGACCTTCTCCGCCTGCTCGTCACAACCACCACCATCACTGCCCCCGCCGCCGCTGCCGCACGGCGCTCTCACCATGTCGAATACTGTATCCGTCCCTCCTCCACACACAATTATCAGTCCCCTCGCGATCACCCTCACCTACCACGGAGTACGAATCTCAATTCTCTCTTTCACACATCAGTAACGCATCAACGTCATTTAGTACTCCACTGTGCAAGTAGTACTGCTTCGAGCTCGCTCCACCAAGCTTAAAAAATCATGTCATGTCAGAGGAAAAAAAGAAAAAATCAAGTCTCGCAAACACCATCATGTGAGTGCTCAGAAGTTGCAGAGCTGGGCATCCTCATGTCCTGTCCCCACATGCAGCACTGCGACCCCCGCTGGCATCATTCAGAATTCCCTATTGAATTCCAGATCTCTGCAGTTACTTATAATTTGTAAGTTCGCAGCACGGCCCTCACGAGTACGAAACACTCGCGGCAGACTTTCGCTGCACTGCGAAAGCCGGCTACAGATCCTATTCCTGCTGGACGAGTTAGGACATTCTTCATCGAACCCATCTAATTCCAGCGTGCAAACCAGGTTAAGGCTAACCGCGGTGGGGTGCTAATGATTACGGGGCACATGTCAGAGCCGTGAGGGTGATAAATGCGTGGCAAAAATAACTGACTAGAGCGAGTGCTCGACTGCGAAAGGCTGGCAGAAGACGCTGGGAATGGGAGGGCGAGCGAGCCAGGCCATGTGGGCTGGGCTGCTCACCAGGATGAGATTGGCAAGCCTGGGCCTGATTTCTCGTTGACTCATGATAGCGCCATTAACGCTGAGCTCCTCTGCGCTGCACTGCACAACACTGGGCTGCACTGCGAGGCTCCTGCCCCTCCGGAGTCCGCAGTTGACAAATACGACAATGGGCGACCACTGCAGGCGATGGCAGCATTGACAGGGCCGCACCAAGGGCATCAGCCTGGACCCGCATGGGCGGGCCCACTATTTCTCGCCTCGCTTGTGGCCTCGCCCTGCTCATGGGCGCTCCTCCTTCCCCTCATGGCTCCTGGTTCGCTCCTGCTTCCTTGGTCCGTTATTGTTATTGCGTCCGTTAAACTTACTGCAACTACCTCCGGCCTATGTCGTGCCATTGGCAAAGAGCCCGAGTAAGATGGCGGAGGATCCAGTACTAGCATCACAAACTTGCCCCAGCACATGGCATGTGATCGTAATCAAATAACATTCACGTGAAATTTTGCAGTGGAATAAACCGATTAATCATCTGTGTCAAAAATTAACTAAAAAAATACCAAATGAAATCGTAAGGCATATAACCAGTGACCTCATTTGCATGTACATGTTGGAATCTAGTTGAAATTCAAAATTCATCCTAGAATTCATGAGTGCCAATGGGTAATTAGATAAATGAATAACTGAATAAGTATATCCTTCCGGACAGCTTCCTGTGAGTCTGAGTGGTGTGTCTGTGAGTCGGAGTAAGAGGGAGGTGGATCCACTAGCATGGCAGCCTTGCCCCAAGCACATGGGATGTGATCGTAAGGTGGTTACCCCATTCCCAACTGAATAAGAAATATGGATATGAGGCATTGATATTATTTAGTGTTGTTGTTTTTTAGAGGTATGCAAGAAGAAATAGATTCCAACACAAGTTGAAACATAATTTTTGGATGAAGAATGAATTAGTCATGAATTTTCAAAGTTGCAATATGACTAGTAGTCCTCCTCTTTCTGTCTACTAAAAATGCTTAAACCAATAACAACAGATCCATAACCACACTTACAAAGACTAAAACCAACAAGAGAGAACCCACTACCAACTGTAACTCATGCTACAACCAACATCATTACAACATTGATTGCGGATAATACCCCTAGCTGTTGGTGAAAGGAGCCAGTTGGTGATGGGGAAACCACCTTAATCAAATACCATTCATGTGAAAAATTGCAGCGGATAATCCGTTTTATCTGTCTTAAAATTTTGATAAAAAACAATCATCTGAAATTGTAAGTCACACCAGTGACCTCTTTCGTGTGACCTCTTTTGTGTGACCTTTTCTGTATGACCTCATTTGCGCCATTTCAATAATTGAAGTTCAGAATTCTTTCTGGATTTCATTTGTGTCAATAGATAAATAAATAAATAAATTCTTTCGGACTGCAAGGTCCTGTGAGTCTGTGATGAGTGCATGAATGCTTTTGTAGACGTGCTTGGATGTGCCTTCATTGCATTCGCTGAGAGAGACTGCATCACAAAATGATCAGTTCATGTGACGCTTCACAAGGATCAGGATTCAGGACAGGATTCAGGACGCTTGGGTTGGAACTCCCAAAGGTGCAAGTGGTGCATGTTTTAATGCTGAGGGGGCACCTTGCCACCTTCTGTCACGCAAACAAGAGTGGCAGTGGTCCAGTGGTTCAACATTTTTGGCGTAACTTAATGCCAAACAGCTGACCCTGTTGGGACTCAGTGTGTGCTTTCTTTCCTCAATGGGCACCTCTTTCCAAATGGAAGCAAAAAATAGAATGTCCCTATTGAAATATCATGGTGGTAAAGTTTTCCTGGAAGTATTTTGAACTAGAGATTTTTGGCATGAGTTTTGAGAGAGAAAGGGTCATGTCAAGCTCTCTAACATGGTTTTTCCTAAATATTATTTTGATTATGAGAATAAATTGTAGAAGATACTGAGAGATGGAGTGAGATGCTTGCTAATAAAACTTTGGGCAAAGATAGATTCTCTAAACTATGAGTTGTTTTTGAGGAATAACTCAATTACAAAAAGGAAAAGAAAACTAGGTCTTTGACTACAAAGATTGGCATGTATAAAGTATATGCTTGTTCCACCACTATGCTTATGTCAACCAAACATAGCTTAGTGGTAGTGGATTGAGAAAATAATACTATAAATGTATGTATTGGATGTTTATTAGATGTATTAGGAACCCAATGTATGTTATATTGGCCATTCCACATTATATTGAAGGTTATACTATTTGGACACAACAATAAATGTATTCCTTGGAAGGGGTTTTTATTAGTGCGGATATGGGAATTAGTCATGCTTTTAGATATGGATGGTGTTGCCAAGGTGGAAATATATAAGAGATATTATAAAATATCTTGAAAAATAATAATTAAGAAAAGTAAAATAATGTTTAAAGAAAAGAGTTTCATATTGTAAAAGAAAATGGAGTAGAGTTTAAAATAATAATAAAGAAAAGTAATTATATTGAAAGAAAAATAATTACATAAAAGAAAAGCAATTTCTTTAAAAAAGTCATGTCTCTAAAAGAAAAGTGATATTGTTACCATTGTCCTAGAATGGGATTTTTAAAAATTCGGGCATGTACCTATGACTTCAATTGAAGTCAAGATTTTTTGAAACTTTTTGTGAATGTAGGCCATAACAAGAACTTTGAGGGAATCTATTTTTTTTTTACAATTGGACATTTTAAAAAATAGTTATGGTACCCAAAGTTGAAAAAATTGTTCAATGGACAATTCAACCATGCTAAATACATCAGTCACCTCTGAAAATATTTCTATAAATACTTCATGATGTCATCTTTGAGGTTTCAAAAAAAAAAGACTTTGAGTGCATAATGTTCACTCCACAAAATAAAAAAATTCTCACCGTTTCAGTGAGTGTATTTAAAAAACTTCTTCTTTCCTACGTAAAAGCTAGAAACAATCTTATTTTAGGTTTTTCTTTTTTTCAGTGAAAATATGAACATCAATCTTTACTTTGACCGTTTGGATTGGGACTTTATTGGATGATGGAATTTCTAGGAAAGAAATAAGATTTAGCACTCTCTTGTATTCAGCATGATAAAAATATTGTTTTCAACATGCTACACTTGACTTTTTGGTGTACTTTTTTTATAAAATTATCTAAATTAATCTTCCTTGACATGCATCAAAACCGCCAAAATCCATAATGCAAAAAATCTAAAAAAAAAAAAGTTAGGGTGCGTCAATCTAGTCAAAACTCTTGTCGAAAAAGTTTGTTTTTAAATTTCAATTGCTATAATCTTCTAATCTCTACGTTCGATCATATTGAATTTTTTTGAGCTATCTACTAGAATAATCTAGTTGAAGATCTAACGATTAGAATTAGAATATAATGATTTTTTAGCCATTCAAGCTTTTTACATTGGAAATGGTAGCTTTGGAACGTTTTTTGGTGAAACATAGTTAAGGAATTGTAGGGGTTAAAAGAAAAGTTACTACACCAAAAATAAAAGATGGAAAGACATTTTAGACTGCCGTATATAAGAAAAATGGTTATATTTGGAGAGTTAATGCACGAAAAGTAACCTATGTGGAAAAGGTGATTCTCTTTAGAAAATAATACTATGAGAACAATAAAGGTGAGATCATGCAAAGAAGAAGGATGTGTACAAAAGGAGTGCCATGAATATAAGATTAACAAGATATGAAGGCCTAATTGAGAAATTCATGTTCTAAAAGGTGAGTTCACAAAAGTAGATAACATGCACGTATCACGGAAGAATTTGCGACCTCTTTGTTGATTTCATTTTTGTTCGTAAATGCATTACACGTGGAGTGGGAAGGAGCCTAGTCATGTTTTACAACGTAATAATCAAGTTGTAGGATTACCAAACACTAGTGGAAAAGGTGTACAACTACACCAAAGACGAACACCAAAAAATGACCAATTACACCAGAAAAATTGAATTTCTGGTGTAATTAGTCATTTTTTGGTGATCATCTTTGGTGTAGTTGTACACCCTTTCCGCTAGTGAAATGACTCTTTTCTTTCTCGTGATTCTCAATTTTTCGAATACTCTACACTAGGTGGGAATTTGTAATCGTTTCTGTAGAGTCATTAGCTTTCTTCCATCCAAATAATTCTATGAAAATAGCGCCCCTTCAAACGCACTGAGCAAGTGAAACTATTTAGAAGGTCTGCATTCCATGGTTTATACAAGTTTTGCGATAAGAGATGGAAATGATAGCAAAACAATATCTTTATTATTCCAGCCTCAAAACGTAATAGCGTATATGACGTTTGATAGAGTCGGCTAATACAGTCAGGTATTAACATTAGTGGTTTTTAATAAATAATTTGTAATCCAAAAGTAAAGTACCATAATACAATGTATATTTAAGTACTGATATACGTCAATCTATACTTATATTGTACTATTCAAATATGAAGAAGTAAGAAACTAAAATGTGGCAAAACGTTTGTTCTTGGTACTATACTGTAGTACAAAATAGAAAATTATAACGTTGCAGCTCACAACCATAGAAATATTGTCTACGATGTTGCTAGTGCCTTCCGCTGGTATATTTTCTTGAGAGGCAATAAGAACCACCTTGTTAATGATTTTCCATTGTAGAATCTACATGAGGTTCCTTTCAAACTCCGAGATTCGACGCAAAATGTCCTCCGCAAAGCGGGCCTCCATCGCCGGAGCACATTGAATCCGACCTTTTCCTGGTTTCCAAGAAGTCACTACGCTATCCGTTGAGATTCTATCCGGGATCCAATTTATATGTGAACATAAGATTTCTATTCCACCAATGATATGCATTTGCACCTGTTGTGATGGCGTTGTTGGGTACCCACAGCCGAACTTTGAATTCCTTGCAGTAGGTAATGAAGCATTCATTTGCGGTTGGTCCACAACTATTCCTAGCCATATTGGTTTGTTGCAGCCTTCACCAAGTCTAACAAATACAAAAAAACCCTTCCGTATATCTTTTTCAATTGTGAATGGTCGAGGAGGTCTCTCGTCCTTTGTACCAATGTAGTCCTCATCTTCTGAATCTATATCACCTTCGTAGCTTGGAGGTTGCGGTTGATGATCTTGCCTAGTGCTCTGCAAATTGGTCTCATGTTCTGGGCCAAAATCCAAATCTTAGAAGAACGTCCCGAAGTTGGGATTGATTTTGGGTGTTCAATCCCTGGAGGTCTTCTTCACTTGATGGCTCTTGGTTTTGTTGCACTTCGTACTCTTGTACAGTGGACACTCCATCCCTATCTTGAGTGTCATTGTTATCATCATTGCTTTCGTTGGATATGCTAGGCTCCGTGTTTTCACTGGTCTTCTTATCTTCAGAAGTGATTTCTCTATCTGAAGTAGCTGATCCACCACTCATTGCTTTGATTGCATCTCGGACCTCTGTCCAATATTCCACAAAATGCGGCTGTTGTGCCTTGAATGTTGGGCTCACTTCTGCTTTTAGGAGCTTATTGTAATAAGCTAGGAAGCTAGTGATATCCTTTAATAATTCAGCTTCGTGTTTCAGCTTCCCTGGTTTGACCGCTAATGGCTCAGCATCCTCTAGAGGAAGCATTGGCATCCCTCTCTTGTCTTCTTTCCATAGCTTGATACCTGGAGCGTGCGTAGGTCTCCATGATTTTTTTGTCCAAGCTAATTTGTACTGCATCAACGGCCATCCATTTTCATGCAAGAAGAATCTGAACTGACTTCCCTTGCTGTGCCCTTGAAGCTTGTTCCGACCATATATAATATACGGCGCGATGAATTTCTTGAAGTCACAGACTTCTTCGATGAGATGCGGAATCATGGGACCATCTCCATCCAAATCCATGTAGGATTTCATCAGTATCGGAAGCGTTGGATGGTCTTTCTCTTTCAAAATCATGCTCCACCTTCCGAATCAAGCATCAATGTTGTCATGGGTGTGCCCAACCATCATGAATGACACCACAATCTCTTTGACGATCTTCTTTGCAACTAAGAGTGACCAAAAATAGAACTCATATATGTTTTTATTCTCCCTCCAGCAATTATCTAACTGGATATGTAAAATAGGAGGCAGGCTGGGGTTTAGTCTGGGATTGTCTGTTGGCTCCCTTAGCAATGGTAGGTACACCTCTCTCCCATGTAGTAACGCTTCATCAAATGGAGTGCTTCCATTCTCCCTGAAAAGCGCTCTACAGTACCTTTTTGGTGGTTCCTCTAAATCATGTAACAATTTTGCGATGGAGCCTATCGTGGAGTTGTTGTCGTGCGCATAAACATCCATGATGTAGTGTGCATACCTTGCATCGCCATGTCTGTGGGCATACATGCCAACCACCGATACATGCAACTTCAAAAAGCCATCAAGGTCTTTTGTCCGTGATCTGAGGCACGGAAGTGCAGTTTTGGAGTAATCCATCTTGTCACGGAGAATTGATACAAATTCCGCAGGTCAATGAATCTATAGATCTATAGATCTATGGAATGAAGCCGATTAGACCAATAAACATTCCGTGCTGCCCATTGTAATCTTGTGTGCTTGTTCAATTTCAAGGCCCACTCTTTCTGCTCTTTAGAGCCGCGGGGGACAGCATTCCTCAGAGTTGTGTACACGTCGCACTTTGAACATCTTGAGAAATTGTCGCTTCTTCTTTTGATACTATAGTCTGCGTATTTTGTTACTCGAATCTTGCTCAGAAGGGCAACAGAGATGGGTTTCAAGCCAACTTGCACATTTACCAGTCACAAAATATGAGCAAAAATTTAAGTTTCCAACGTAACAAGAACAGTGGCTGAAGGAATGCAACTCGAGGTCATAGACAAGAGCAATGGCACTACACTTTATTAATTTGAGTCTTTAGATCGCTTCTCTTCAGGGTTGTGTAGGTACATGTCATACCAAAGCGGTTGTATAGTCTCAGCTGAAAAGGCTCTTGTGCAATGACAAGCACAGCATTCAACAAGGAACACTTTCAAAATTTCCTCGTTGCTAACTCTCCATTTCTGTGATCTTTTCTCCTTAGGAGGTCTATTGGAGGTGTCATACGTACGCTTCCCTTTCCGATCCTCCCTTCTTAGAACTGTGTCCTTTATAGTAAGTGCATGCTTTCAAAGATGATCGTAAACATTAACATTTTTGTAGAAGAGCAAGTGCATTGGCCAACAAAGGCATTGGTTGATCAAGATAGAGTTGCCTTCGGGAGGAAGCACAATAAAGTGGACTAAAAAAGTGTTTACCTTTTCCCCAATTTCAGCCCTTTCGGTAAACACTAGAGAAAGAGGGATCTATCTTATGTCGATGCAAAATTAAGTTTGGATTACGGAAAATAGACTTGATCTTCTTCAACTTCTCAAAGTTGCGGGAAAAGACATTGAGTTTACAATGGAAAACGGAGACGTCGAAGTTGGGCAAAGTGAATGCAGTCATTTGGAAAAGTGAACATAATAGTTTAGGGTTTTGTCCAAAATCACTTTTAATTTTGCGGTGTCCTCTGTATATTTAAGAGGTATTTTAAAACAGTCAATTCATATACTCATTAATTGGTGTAGCGTTCCAAAAGTACCGCAAGGATGTTTTTTAAGAGGGTCACTTCCGCGGTACTTTTTGTGCGTTTTTTTTCACCGAACATTGTTTTTTAAATTGAAAAAAACATCCTCTAAAGACAATAGAGGGCACCAAATGAAGAAATTAAGACTTTGGAAAAGTTCATTTTCATGATTTAGAACTAGTGGTCAAATTTAGTTTCAATTGAGGATATTCTTTTTATGAAGATGCATGTAAGATACCTTATATCACCCTAAAAAGTCGCTAAAATGCTCAAAAACTACACCAAAATGCTCAAAATCAGCTTTGAGCCTTAGAAACATCACACTTCATATTCACTTCTTAGTGATCATATTTTGCACTTTGTGGTCCACTTTATTGTGCTCCCCCCCTTCAAATACCTCGTATACTACAACACCGAATTGGTAGTCACCTAAATCATTTTCGCCATTCACTGACATGGATGAATTTGTGGTAGACACTAATACGGTAGCAAACCTTGTACCATGTTCATGTCTTGCTTCTACAGTGAGTCCTTTCCAATCTTCTCTTGCAATGTCGTCACAATCAGGAATCGGCGAGTTATCGATATGCTTGTCATTCCTCTCATCTTCAGAGATCTCCGAAGTCGATGGTGTGCCCTTGATGTTGCAAACATTACGCAGTTCAAAACCCATTAAAGAATGATGCAAACAGACAACAAAAAGTTGCTCCATAGCTCTAGTAAACTGAATTTTGTATTGTCATCAATCAATTCTTCACAATAAGTTCACTTGTAATGTCCTATATGCATGAATATGAGAAAATGAATCATGTGTTTTTTACTCTTATGCATAAGCTCGACATTCATCATACCTTCTTAGATTTAAGGTGGAAGAATATGCAAATGCGAACCTTCCAATATCATCAATGACTTGTTTGAACAAAATGCACAAGTTCGGTGTGAGAAGATACTTCGTGAGAACGACTAGGGGTTACTTTGTGTTGCGAGAGGCATACCCATTCACTGATATAATCTTTAGTTGTAATGGTCTCTATGTTAGTGTATTCTTGTACTTCGGGATTAAGAGAGTAATCATCATCGTCATCGGAAGAAGACCTAGACAAGGACAATACTCGATGATTGAACATGGGCTTCTATTCTGCGTTCGTAAGGTTCGTCCAGCCATTCTTACGTCCTACTAATTGTAGTGCTATTTGTTGGACTCCAACAAATCTACATGCCAAACACATAGTCATTGAGCCTGGTCAGGTCAAATTCTAGGTGAACAACGCATTAGGAGAAATGTGGGGTCTCCAAAAGGCCTTGTAAGACAACCTGAGGTAGGTGAACTTGCTGCCCACGCATGCCTCTCTAAGTAATCCCATTGGTGGATATTCTGCCCGCTTACAGCGTCAGGAGCTATAGTGTTGACAGCATCATTTCTGCTCGTGCTGTCCAATGGGGTGACAGCAGTGGCACACGCCGTCGCTGGCAGCAATTGGCTAGACCCATGAAATTCACTGTTGGCAACACGTGGCACCATTGGTGCCAGCCAATAAAGTGCACGGGCTGGGCCAAATTTTTAGGCATGTGGGAAACTCAAAGGCCTTTTAGAGACCCCAGATTTCCTCTAATGCAATAAGCACGTTCGGAGACATGTTGTAGTGAATTCATAAGTGGAGAAGGAAGCTAACTAACACTTAGTATAAATAATAGAGCACACTCTTTCGAACATAATATGGAAGTATAACGACCCCATAATATATGCAACACTTGTACTCATGAAATTGATGGACAAAGACACAAGCGTACAAACAACTGAAAGTCTTTGTTTCTGTGAAAGGTCTTATTAAGTATATAGTCAATGGAAATGATGATTAGAGGCTCGCAACTAAATAAATTATAGCACAGAAATGAAGTAATCAAATATTTACTGCATGTAGGCTCCGCATACATGTTTTCTTGGAGAAACATAGGGGCGATGGGAATACGGCGATGAGCGGCAAATAAAACATAGAAATTGCGACAATGATGAGATTATGTCACGTCCATACTATGGCAATATGATAAACAGAAGGCTCCGCTTGAAGCTGGTTACAAATTCAAAGTTTTGACTTCATGCCCACTCCCACAAGCATTAAGGAAAACAAGAAAAGGATGGAATACGAGCTTTAGTTCGTAGCATACACTCGTCAAAGAACGGGCATGTAGGAGCAATGACCACCGCATATGGAGTCCAAACTCAAGTTTGTAACATGAGCTCCACTTCTAGTGGCAATGATGAAAATGACAAGAGGATGGAATACGAACTTCAGTTCGTAACGTGCACTCGACAAGGAACGAGCATGTGAGATGCAAGAATACCGCCTACAGTTTACGAACTCGAGTTTGTAACTTGAGCTCGACTTCCACTTGCAAAGAGGAAAATGCCAGGAGGGAGAAATACAAACTTAAATTCGTAAAGTGCACCCAACAAGGAACGGGCATGTGAGATGCAAGAATACCGTCTACAGTTTACGAACTCGAGTTCGTAACTTGAGCTCAACTTCTACTTGCATTGAGGAAAGTGCCAAGAGGGAGAAATACAAACTTAAATTTCTAACATACAGTCCACAAGGAAGTGGCATGTGAAAGGCAGGAACACCGCACACAGTTTACGAACTCAAGTTTGTAAACTGACTCTGTCAGGAGCTGACGTCATTGACAGTTCCGATACTGATAGCCTGGTCACTTACACAGGCTGACACTACCTCCCTGTCAGTCTTTGGAGACTGAAAATGATGACGTCAGGGAGACGTAGACAGTGTCACGGCTGCGACATGGGAGTTGGGAGAGGCCAGTGAGCATCATGGAAAAAGAGGACAAAAGAATGAGGAAGAGGACCTTATATACCCCTCATTATGGGAACTACTTGAGCTTGCCCGACCCCAAATTCTGTTAAGTGCCCTAGACTGCCGAGAAAGGAGGAGATGAAATATCTAGGCATTTAATGGCGAGAGTTAGAGATGGCTGCGACGGTTTCGGTTTCATTGATTATTGTGCAGATTCTTATTAAAGAAGGAGGGCAAAGAATTTAATGTGATTTCAAGCCCATGCGGGAGGGAAAATGGCATTCATTTGGTTTTTCGAAAATACAAATCTTCTACAAAACTTCAAATTTTTTTTGATTGACAAATTTTGCATATATAGTTCAGTGAGAGAGAACATGACAAAATATAGTTCAGTCATTTCATAGGCTTTGAAATTGTGGAAGCAAAAATTTCAGATGGATAAATTTGATACATTTATAGTTTTAAAAACTGCACTAAATCATTCATTTTTATACTTTAAAATACAAAAATATTAATTGCTTGAGCCTCATTGTTGTAGGAATTAGTCATAAGTTTTTGGTATATTTTTTCAATGGTTAATTTATGGAAATCAATTGGACATGAGATAGCATATATTATTTGCGCAGGTTATAGGTTTCAGGTAAAGTGATTGCAAATTTTTAGGGAGACAATGACTTATGCTTATGGAATAGAAAACTAATTTTATTACAATCAAACAGTATTTGATAATTTTGAAATAATTTTTGACATATTACAAGAACATCATTACAAAATTTTGTACAAAGAAAATGATATCATAACATGGTCACTATGATAATTAAATGTCCAGTAAGATAAAATAGTGATGCGTGTGGTTCAATATGCAAAACGAAAGAGCAACTTTGTTTCCCTTTTTAAATACACTTGAAATATACTTCTTTTGACAAACTAGATTAAATAAGAGGCTCAAATAATACACTTGTAAATTCAAGTGACATATGAGTAATTAAAGTTATAATAAGTGAATGTAGCTCAGTTTAATTACTTAGCAATTGCCCTTGAAAAACAGCTTTCTCTTGAAGTACAAATTTAGATCCATTTATATGACTTTCATTATTGATCAACAGTAAATAAAATATTTACATAAGAGCCTCTAAAATATTATCAACAAACATATTCAAGCCATAAAAAGAAAGTCTAATAATTTTTTTAAAATAATAAACAAAACTATAATCTACTAAATTGAATCCTATGAAATTTCAAAGAAGTAGTAGACATGCGAAATCTAAATATTATTTATTACATTGTTTGTGGTGATTTGAATCTTTGAATTTGTAGAAGTTCAAACATTGTTTTTTACAATTATTCACTCAATAGTAGTTTGGCTAACATATTAAGTATTTCTTCACTATTTTTATATTTTCTAGCCTTCATCTTAGTTAATGCTTAAAAAAAATTATAATAAATCAATAAAGATAAAATCATTTCTTGAAAGTCTAAAATCATATGTAGAAGACTATAAATAGAATAAAACAATTTTCATAAATAAATAAAGAAAGAACAGTCACTAAAAGATAGTAAATAATGAAATTTAAAAGTACTTGAAATTTACATTAACGGAACATACATAATTCGTAGAATAAGTTATACTCTACTTATTTCCACGAAGTTCGGACTTCTTCTACGAGAGCATGAGAATTATAATAAATTAAATAAAAAAAAATATTCTTTAAGTTTTTTTTATTCAATTTATTTCATAATTTTAATTTACTTTTTAAAAATTTGTATTAAATAATTTTAAGATTTAATGTACTCTATTTAAATTTTCATTAAAATTTATCTATTGATGGACAATTTTAATGATATTCTATTATAAAATATACATACAATACTAGGTTCTTCTCATTTCATCGTACGTGGTTGCCTAATAATTTAAAAGATTTAAAAATGCGAGTCCTTAAAAAAAAAAACATTAAAAATGCTCACATATTTCATATTGAAAGGCAAAGTTTAATATAGATTTTGTTTCAACAAGACTTCCCATGCATTTAGAACTTGTTTGTAAAATGTAATAAGTCATACAAATTCATTTTCAATTTTATTAGTCGTAAAAAAACATATAAATTATGTAAACAAGTTAATTCTACTCTTAAGTAGTATATATACTAACCAAAAGCTAAGTAGTATATTATCATTCCCATGATATAGGTGTCGCCTCCTCTCTTTAAAGTATTGTTTCTTTGTGCCTTCGACAACATTATAATGAATAACTAAACCTCCTTTTTTCAGTGAGAGGTTGTTCAAAATGAACAGGCTTGTAGATTTGAACTAGAAGTTGTATCTTCATAAGCAATGGAGCTATAGTATGAGCCACACAACTTTTTCATTGAATTTGCCATCTCGAGTATTCTGCCACAATGCACATACAAGTGAACTATTAGTACATGAGAACAATGTTTTATGTGGTTTGTAGTATTTGTGGAAATGGTTAGATATTTAAAGTGTTCTCTAAATGAGTAAGTTTTTTTGAACGTCTTTTTCTTTTATACTTTGAGAAGTTGGTTTTTTAAGGTATTGATAATGTCTATATTATTTTTATGATTACGATTCTTATGCTTTTGTAAATAGAAGCTCAAACGCAAACAAAATTGAGTATAATATTACTTATTCTAGAAATTTGAATGTCTTGTTAATTTTAAAATATTAAAAATAAATTGATAGGTTATTCATATGCCATATTTAACTATTTCTGGACTGTCCAGAGTCCAGAATTAAGTAATCACCCGATAATTGGTCCTCAAATCTAGAGCATAAATGTAACAATGTATGGGAAGAACCGTCGTGGACGGGAAGTATTCATCACGGGATCTCTCGACACCGAACTTGACCAAGATATAAGTAAATTGCGAGCGAGATATTAAAGAGCAGAGGACATTTGGGCTCCAGAGTATGTGTCACGAGATCCCCCGATAGCAAACCTGACCCAGATAATTATACGTACATTGCGAGCAAGGAACGGAAAACAGAAGAGATTTCGGCTCTACAATATTCATCACGGGATCCCCAGCACCCAACTTGACCGAGATATACATACATTGGGATTACGGTAATACAAATGAATAGACCAGATGGGGGCACATAGGATCTCCGATCAGAAGGAAGAGAATTATCTTAGGAAGAGAATTAACTCAGACGGACTCGTCGTAGGATCTCCCGATGTCGAACCTAAACAGCACATAGGGTCTCCGATCAGAAACATTGTCTCCCAATACATTTGCTAACGCAGATTCCATGGCTATCTTGGGAATGGTTCTACACGTCGGATCCATGATCCACGACGAAGTTGCATACACCACTGCATCAACAGTGACCAACGGGAGAGAGGAAGAGATGTGGGCTCGGAAGTACTCTACCATTCATCGGGGGATCCCGCGATGTCAGAGTAGAACCATGGATATCACATGGCAAACATACAATCAGGTACAAGGCTTGCGGCCTCAGAAGTATTTTTCACGCAATACCCCAATATCAAACATGACCGACATATTATAATGTGAAGCAGTTTTGAAACTATTCTAGATTTGCTGCTACTAAATTTATTCCAAACCATGGAAATCTTAGAATACGAAATATACAAATATGAAAGCATCAAATGAAACTCTGTTTATTATTCAAAGCAACTCTGTTTTGAAGGCATTCCATACAAAAAGTAGTTCACAACCCACACGGGGGACACCTTCGACAAGAGATACAAAAAGATGAAAGTGATCTGTTTTTACATCTATGGTTACCAAACATCGTAGGATATAACAGTCTTGCTAACTACTTGCTAAAGTCCCCTTCCGATATCTGAGCTGATTAGTAGGAAGAAGTTAAACATGTGGAAAATGCCTGCAAGTTCAGAAGCAAAGAGGAAAACAGGATCAGATGGTATGAAGTTCAGGGATTAAAACCGAGAAGTGCAGGTCTAAAGCACGGACTCATCCTCTTGACAATCACCACGAACTGAGCATCAGGCAATGGAATTCTGCGCAAGACATACAGCGAACGTAATCTATTACTATGAGAACATGAGGAGGGCGTTCTTTAATAGAGAATGAGGAAGTCAGGTGACTCAGACGTAATCATCGAGGGATCTCCCGATGTCGTACCTAAACAGCATATACGATCTCCGATCAAAAAACTGTAAACATCTGACGGGAAGGACCCACAGACGGGAAGGACCCACAGACGGGAAGGACCCACAGACGATCAGTCCTTCGCAGTAGACTTGGCTCGGACAACACTACACCCAGTATCGACGGATGGATGCACGGATCCAAACGACGAATACGTGGACTGCGGGCTTGCGTTCCCTCCGCACCACTGATCTTGGCCAGAGCACCGACTTCCAGCACCCTCCGAGATGTCGTAAGCTTCGTCAACAAGGCGGAGCCACCCTGAAGTTGACATGGTTTGCGTTGACATTTCCCCTGTGTGGCTGAAGTGCACACTGCCAACACTCCCGGACTCCTCGGACTCCTCGGACTCCTCGGACTCCTCGGACTCCTCGAACGTCAGTGGGAAGGCGATGCCGGAAGCGTCAGAGATCTCCAACAACTCAATGCTGTGAGCAATACTCCAAAACCACCGCGCACCTAGCTGCAGAAGGCGTGGGATGTATTTGAAAGCTGGAATGGCGGTGTTGCGAGAACGGGCCACCACCGCCCTATACCACGGCCGGAGCTCCTCGAGGTTAGCCGGTGTCTCCCGACCAAATGGTCGCTCCACATTGCTACCCCGCCTCCCCATAACGACAAAATATTGGACAATATGCGACTAACTTCTACAATATGCGACCTGCTTCTACAGTAGACAGCCGACGAGTTCGTCTAGTAAACTGGTAAACGTTCTAGTAATCCACTTCTCTAGGGTTTTCTGGACGACTAATTGCCAACGTCGACCTAGTCTAGTAGCCCCTACTCCCCTACTTGGCTGGTAGCCGACTAGGACTAGCTTACTCATCATTTGCATCATTAGGACTAGGACTTATTTACTCAGACGTAATCATCGAGGGATCTCCCGATGTCGTACCTAAACAGCATATAGGATCTCCGATCAAAAAACTGTAAACAGTTTTGGTTTAGGGCGTTATTTTCTGTGCGATGTTGGTTTGTGTTTTCTGAGGAATTAATTTATTTTAATTTTGCAATCGGTCAATTACGTCCTGCCGATCCAGTGCATTGCGATATTCACACATTCAAACCTATTTAACAAATAGGTGTAACCGTGCTCATACAACCACCATTACAGATTGAGAATTTACAATTACGAGTACTTCATGTCATCTAGTCAAAATTCTAAACCGGGCTCAATGGCAACTAAAGTCTGTGAGAATGGACTTAAACAGAATTGTCCAGAGAACGAGAACAGTAGGAATGTTTTTACACAAAATCTCCTACGTGTCCGCTGAAACATAGAACTACAAAACCTGCCTCAATGGCACCTGAAGTCTCTGACTACAACATATCCGCTACATCAGAAGTAAAATCCTCCTCGTAAGGCATCCACCACACTTACAAATCCTTGCGGTTTTCTTCCATTTTCTTGAGGTTTTCTTCCATTTTGTTGATGGCGGCTTGATATTTGGCGAAAGAATATCGAGTCGCTTTCGGAGTTGCCATTGTCGGAGCTGGCACTGTTGGAGCTGGAGCTGGCTCTGTCTCCATTGTCCCTTCTATCTCCATTGTCTCTTCCAGGTGCTTCATGATGGAAAGGACCTGATTCCTCATGTAGTCGAGTTGGTTCTTCTTGTTCCTTGGAGGGTGCATCACCCCAGTTGCATTTGCAACGGCCACAAATTGCCTCAAAGCAATGGAGCTCCAAGTTCCATCCCATCCTTCACAATTCATCCCAGAAACTTTGTCATAATCAGGAACTTCATACTTTGTTGTCTCTTGAAATGTCTTCAGATCCTTCAGCCAATGTCGTAGGCATGGCAGGTTGAGAGGTGCATCTTTCATGAATTGAAACTCTCCACCTCTCCTTGCTGCTGAATCTCTCCAGACTGGAAGTTCTGGTTTCTCGCAATCTCCATTGAAGACCATATTCTGGACTTCCCTCTGGGAGGTTGAACCATCCTCAATCATCATCATCTTCCCCTTCATGAGAGTCGGATCCTGTTCCATACCTGGGAACTGTGGAAAAAAAAATTCAAGAGAAAAAGATTAGAAAATTCTAGACCCACATGAAGTTCATAAAACCAGATCCGAAAGAACCAATAACCACAACACACTTCAAAGAAACTAAAAAACTGATGACAAGATATGTTATCTCAAACCCTTCAACTGAAACACATGATGTATATGAATGTAAATCCACCTCCAGAGCCCTAAACCCTGAACCCTAAACAGCAAATCCTTTTTTCTACAAGTTCATCGCAGCACTTAGCCAAATTTCCACCTCAACAAAAGTACTCGATCGACAAATGCAACAACATACAGTGGGATCAGGCTGTCGACATTGTATGTCCATATGTATTAGGAAAACGACGACTCCAGTGGACCAAAACCTAATTACATGCCAACCGTATCTGCTCAAACTAATACACCAGCTAATCTCAATGACTCGTGTTGCTAATTGCTCAAGAACCCAACAGACTCGATACGCAACACAACCAAAAACGCAAAGAAGAGAATTTCAACTAAAAACTAAAGTCGATTGGCCATGGCCCCTGCATGTGTGCATTGCTCTCACCTGCTCGGGAACTTGCGTTGCTTTCTACTGCCGCTGCCAAAGTCGCTCCTGAACAGAACGCCCGGAGTTCAAGTTTATCGACACCAAATGAACTGGGCGTATGAATCTGCAGTTTCTCTCCTTCCCCCCTTGTTCTGAAAGCTTCTACTTCCTTCCTCCAGTTTCCCACTACTCCATCTGCTTCCACAACCAGTCTCCACGTTGCGCAGTCATGATCGTCATGGTTCTTAAAGTGTCACAAATCTCAGAAACAAACATCATTGAGACGAGGAAGGATGATATTACACGGGGATGAGAAACGGTCAAGCAGTGATGACTCTTATTTCTTTAATAGAGAATGAGGAAGACAGGTGACTCAGATGTAATCATCAAGGGATGACCGTCTGTCGTGCCTAAGTGGCATAGAGGATCATGGATCAACTACGTTAGCTCTCTCTAAGTTTGCTAAAGCAGCCTCCATAGTTTTCTTAGGAATGGTTCTAGTGGACGGGTCCTTGATTTTTGACCAATTTTGAAACAGAGCTGCACCAACAGAGACCCACTCCGGAGCACGCGTCTCTACTACCCACTTAGCAGACCAACAGTTACGGTATTTCAATGCAAGGTCTCTTTCCGCGCTACGAGGTTCCCAAAACTGAATTAAAAATTTCCCATGGTTTACATGGCCTTCCTCTCTGCATACAGCAGTCGCTGCTCTTCCCTGCCATACAGGACAAATGAGTGGATCTTCAGGTCTCAAAAGAACCCAGCTGCCAGGCCGAATATCACGCCACGGATTGAAAGGACTCTCCGGAGCTTGCTTTGCTGGGCCACAATACGCTTCTGGTTCCTCATCCTCAGGAGTCACATCCTCCAGTAAAAATTGTAAAAATCTTGGGCGCGGTACTCCGTTGGATACGTCCCTCCAGTCATGGCGGGGCCAGAAACCCTCTAACAATTCAGGATTTGTCACTGGCAAAGGCTTATCAAGCTCAGACAACAAACGAGTCCAGTAGTCAACATAAGGCCCAAACGCTGCTGCAAATCCCTCGCATTTTGCCATTCCATTTTTCCAGTACTCAATGTACTTTTGGAGTCCGCACTTCATGAATTTCTTGTTCTCAGTAGCTTTGGCTGCGGTCTCTCTCGCCTTCACCTGATTCCCAGTAGATTTAGGAACCTCACTTCCCCACATAGGTTTGAACGGAACCGGCTTCGGTGAGCCGTGAGGAAGTTTTGGGCCGCCATCCATGTTTTCATTCCACAATCGAATAGGGGGTCTGTTGAGGGGTAGCCATTGTGGGTCGACGGCTGACTTCTTGTACCTCATAACCGGCCAACCATCATCGTCCACATAGAACTTGAAAAGGTGCATCTCTCCAAGTCCAATAAGGCGTGCTGCACCACTACTTTGATAGCCTTTGATGAAAGACTTGAAGTCTGCAACCTCTTGAATGAACTCCGGCATGAATGACAACTCCTGGGACTGCATGAAGGCCTTCATTAGATCCGCTAGAACGAACGTATTCTTGCTTTTTAATGCCTTCGACAAATGGCTAAAATAAGCGTCAATATCTTCGTGCATATGACCCACTAGTAGAAATCCAGCCTAAATTTCCTTGAAAACACCCCGTGCAGTCAGCAGGGAGAGAAACGCCATGAGATATTGGTTCTTGTTATCTTTGGCGGAGTTATCCAGTTGAAGGTATAACTTCCTCGGTAAAGGTTTCGACCCTGGGACATCGGGGGATCCCTCGATACGCGGTAAAATGTCGAGGCACCTAGACTTCCCCCTCAACAATGTCTCGAACAGTGAGTTTTGCGGGGGGTACTCAAATAGTTTCCCAGACTCCCGAAATGAGGGGCCTTCCAGTCGACGGAACAGCCTCGCCAACGACGATATTGTGGCGTTAGAATCTCCTGGCCAACATTGAGGACAGTAATGTGCATAGGCGCCATCCCCGTGCCCATGAGAAACCATACCAGTGACGTTCATGGGAAGTTGGCCCAAACCTTGAGTAGCCTTTGTTGTAACCCGCATCCGGGGAAGGGCGGTTTTTGCAGTATCCATCTTGTCATGAATGATGCACAGAATCTCGCTGGGATTGCGCTTTGATTCTTCGCGCCATGCACCATACAGACGACGACAAGAGGCTTGGTGAGCAAGATGCTCCTCCCGTTGCTTCACAAAGTCAACATATTCTGGACTTCCGTTGGCTGACTTCAGAATGAATTCTTGAAGTTGGTCACACGTCGAGCATTTCGCAAAAGAACTTTCAACCGGTTTGATTGCGATATTGTTGAAGAGTGAACTTCTAATTCTACTAATTGTAGACTGGCTCACTGTAGGCAGACCTAATGAAACATTTGTCTGCAAAGCACCGGTACGTTCAAATGGCTGGTGAGGAAAAGAAAGCGACGCACGCAAGCAAACAAGCTCGAAGTATTAGACGACAAATTCAGACAAATCACCGAAGACGAGAAAAAGAGTTCTATATTGCATGACGTAGGTAGAGTGCAACGATACTATAAGACAGAGAACTGACTGTCAATACGAAAGTAACCTCTATCGGGAGATCTCCCGATGCAATGACACTACAAGAAACGCGAAGCAAGGACTCATACCTCATTGGCGTCAGCCATCACCCGCTTCCAGTTGTTGCCTGCTGGAAGATATTTCAGAGTGTCCACTCGTCCATTTCCGATTCCTCGCATTTGATGGGGCATCTGATCTGCATTCTCGTCTACAATAGCAGCAATAGTACCCATGACTTGAACTGTTCCAATCCTCGGTCGCTTGTAGCCCTTGTTTCCATGCGCTGTTGATAGAACCCCTTCGTTGTATCGTTGGACATAGCTATGAAAAGTTGACTTGGGAACTCCGTGAATAAGATACCACGCAGTTGCGCAAACTTCCGAACCATGCAGCGTCAAGTACTTCCTCCTACGGTCACCGTTGACTGAATGCATCTGTCCACCCGCCGCAATCCCGTATTCCCGTCTTCCCTGAAAGGATTTTGAATAGAATTTCTTACGCACTATTAGCGTGAGCTCCTGGGGAAATGTCTGACAGCAATGCTTCGAGCAGCATCGTTCGGAGCTAACCTTCCTCACTTCCGCATCCGCTGTCTTCGTATTGTACAGCAAACGTTTTTCATGCGTTTTAGGTTTCCGCACTATAAACCGGTAAGGTGCCTTCCGTCTGCCTCCAAGGTGCTCCTGTGGATCTACCTCCATTGGGATTCGGGAGAAGTGCTCTACTGTTGACCGAAGAGAAGGGCCGTTCGGGAATTTGCATTCAGATATCAACCAACGCTCATTACTCATTATGGCATCAGTGTCCCCGACAAAGACGTCGAGGATTGTCACTCCAATGTATCCCTCGCCCAATCTTCCGTCTCAGAAATACTCCTCCGGTTCTGAGCAGAACACTCTACCGGAGGCTATAACCGCACCCGCAAGGTCCACTTTCTGAACTTCCAGACCAATCCAGGATTGTTGACGAACGTATTCAACATCGTTCGTGGGAGGATCCTGCAACAATGCAATCGCATCACCAGCTCTCCAGAGGACTGTTCGATTCAAAGCATCCCTCAAAACGATGCAGCCTCTCTGGCGTGGTTCGAGGAAGAGGTCCTCTGCGTCCGACACGATGCTTGATGGTCGCACAAGAATAAATTCTGAAGAGCCAGGTGGAATGCAAACCCCAAGCCACTGCCCGGAAGGATTAACGTCGACAACAGATCCGATTCCAACATCTCCGAAACGGGGGACGACAAGCTTCACAGACTGCCCGGGTCGAAGCTCATCTGAGCGAGCAGTTGATTCCTGAGAGAAGTCGTGACGGGAAGGACCCATAGACGGCATCTGGGGACCGTCACTGTCACTCTCAGAGTCCATTTTCACGAGAGCCAAAGAAGTATCGGGGGATCTCTCGATGCGGGTCTAAACTCTATTGGATCGAGGGATCTCCCGATGAGGGTCTAAATTTGATAGGATCGGGGGATCTCCGGATGAGGATCTCCAATGAAGTATCGAGGGATCTCTCGATTATGGTCTAAATCCTTTAGGATCGGGGGATCTCCCGATGGGGGTCTCTCGATGAGGATCTCCAAAGAAGTATCGGGGGATCTCTCGATGAGGGTCTAACTTCTATAGGATCGGGGGATCTCCCGATGAGTGTCTCTCGATTATGATCTCCAAAGCAGCATCGAGGGATCTCCCGATGAGTGTAGTTGGGTCCACGAAGAAGCAGCCTCCACCTCGCCACCCCTTGTCCGTACTGTGAGATTCCTGTCCGTACAGAATAATTTCTACAACAACACGGAAATCACATAAGTGCAGTTCATTCCACCAATATGCAACATGCAAGGGTTGATCTTAACTAGAAATTCCCCGATACCTTTGCAAATTCTACATAATCCGCGGAGAACTACATGAACAATTCTACTTACAATAGGGGATTCCGCGATGGATCACATGATCAGCACATGTAACGTGTACAGGAGATAGAACACACCATTCAAGAGCAATGAAATAAACCCGATTGACAAAAGATCTTCCAAGGAAAGACCGAGATCATACCTGCGCTCCCTGCGAATGTAATCGGCCGCTCTAAACACCCGAGCAGATGCTCCCTCCGCCTCCTCGAATGATTCTCCGGCACCTCAATCCCATCCTCGGTCCCCCGCAACCCTCTAATCTCAGGTTCTACCACCAGTCCAAGGTTCTACAACCCGTCTACGACATGCTATGTTGCAGGAAACTGGTACTCTGAAACGCGCTAATGAAACAACTCTGAGGAGACTGCTCTGAATTGATGTGAATGAATCAGGAGATGGCGGTCCAGCAGAGAATTCAAACGGAGAATCCCCGCCAATTCAGAAGGGGGAAACAAGATCGAGCCCTTCAGGTTTGAATTTGAAGGGAACATACATGTCATGATGCATAAACCATCCAGCAGTACTTTCGTGAGGGTGGTTTCCATTTCATGATGCAGCGAATCTCGATCTGTCCCCCCTACTTCTGTAGGAGTGTCCATATCATCACCTGGTCCACTACTGTACTATAGTCGCTCTCTACGAAGGACCAAGATGTATTTATATGTCTAGATCTGTTACGTAGATAGCCACACCAGGGCATGATTTATTAGAGTCACGTACCACGACCTTTAAGCCACGTTTCTGTTCCCACACTTTTCATGGGAGTGCTGGCGTAATAGGCCATTTCTGAGTTCAAGCTTGAGGGTTCAGGGTTCAAGGTTTCAGGGTTCAGGGTTTCAGGGATCAGGGTTTAAGGGTTACGGTTTAGGGTTTAGGGTTTCTCTATTTTAGAATTTTCGAGGTCACATAAAACTTTGGAGGGACTATCTAATTTACACACCATTCACATATTTTTTTATTTTTTTTTCTGTAATCACATAAGTCTCGTAAGGGTCAATTTAATTTATGGTGTCTTGAAGTAAATGACAAGTATCACCAAAATTTGCCCCCATTTTGCATTTACACACCATTCAAATGTTTTTTTTTTTTTTTTTGAAGTCACATAAATCTTGTAAGGGTCAATTTAATTTATGGTGTCTTGAAGTAAATGACAAGCATCACCAAAATTTGCCCCCATTTTGCATTTACACACCATTCAAATGTTTTTTTTTTTTTTTTTGAAGTCACATAAATCTTGTACGGGTCAATTTAATTTATGGTGTCTTGAAGTAAATGACAAGCATCACCAAAATTTGCCCCCATTTTGCATTTACACACCATTCAAATGTTTTTTTTTTTTTTTTTTGAAGTCACATAAATCTCGTAAGTGTCAATTTAATTTATGGTGTCTTGAAGTAAATGACAAGCATCACCAAAATTTGCCCCCATATCTAATTTACACACCATTCACATATTTTATTTTTATTTTTTCTGAAATCACATAAGTCTCGTAAGGGTCAATTTAATTTATGGTGTCTTGAAGTAAATGACAAGCATCACCAAAATTTGCCCCCATTTTGCATTTACACACCATTCAAATGTTTTTTTTTTTTTTTTTGAAGTCACATAAATCTCGTAAGGGTCAATTTAATTTATGGTGTCTTGAAGTAAATGACAAGCATCGCCAAAATTTGCCCCCATTTTGCATTTACACACCATTCAAATGTTTTTTTTTTTTTTTTTGAAGTCATATAAATCTCGTAAGGGTCAATTTAATTTATGGTGTCTTGAAGTAAATGACAAGCATCACCAAAATTTGCCCCCATTTTGCATTTACACACCATTCAAATGTTTTTTTTTTTTTTTTTTTTGAAGTCACATAAATCTCGTAAGTGTCAATTTAATTTATGGTGTCTTGAAGTAAATGACAAGCATCACCAAAATTTGCCCCCATATCTAATTTACACACCATTCACATATTTTTTATTTTTTTTTTCTGAAATCACATAAGTCTCGTAAGGGTCAATTTAATTTATGGTGTCTTGAAGTAAATGACTAGCATCACCAAAATTTGCCCCCATTTTGCATTTACACACCATTCAAATGTTTTTTTTTTTTTTTTTTTTTGAAGTCACATAAATCTCGTAAGGGTCAATTTAATTTATGGTGTCTTGAAGTAAATGACAAGCATCACCAAAATTTGCCCCCATTTTGCATCAATTCAATAATGCTTCTTCCAATTTTGTAATAATAATTTGTAGTTATTTGCCGAAGCATCAAATTCAAATACACTACTTGCAATGATAATGAATTTCATATACGCAAATTAGAAACATATTTACGTAAATATAATCATCATATTCCTAAAGTACATGTTAGGAACATAATTTAATTATAATATAATAATATAGTATAGTATACTAAGGTACTAATATATTCTTTTCCAAATTTATTTTTAGTTATTAATTATGAAACGAGAATAATAATCTATATTCAAGTATACTCAAATCTAAAAATGATATACAAATATATTCGAAATAGTTTTGTAATTATATTACAAATGCATCAAATATAAATACACTATTAGCAATGAAAATTTATTTACTATACTATAATTGGGAACATATTTACGCAAATGTTATCATCATATTATTCTTCTACAACTTGTTAGTTTAATTATGAATTAGAATTCTATTCCAAATATATTCCATGCAATTTTGAAGATTTTGGTAATTCAGAATTCATATACAAGCATGTACATAGATACTGCAATTTAAAAATATACTTTTCATTATGGAATAATAATTTTAGTTATATCAGAATCACTGATTGGTAATATCAATATTTGTACGAATTGCGAATTAAATATTCCTGACCCTTTTTGTATTTTATTTGTATTAACCTGATACGGGTAGTGAGGAAGTGAATAACTTTTTATAGGAAGTTACTTTAAAGATAGATAGTGCGGTTCAGTCTCCATATTGTTAACCCCATAAGGTTTGGTAAACCTGCTCTTTCTTACCTTAAGAAGAATTCACCATGATGGCTCCAATAACTCACATGGAGTTGGAGAACCATGTCCCTTAATGTGTACTGTGAATGGGGTTGAGGTTGTCAACCCAATGTGAGTTCCAATGAAAACTAAACAGGATAGGGAACTCATATTTTTTTATTCTGATGAAAAGTATTGGTAATTTTTTATTCTGATGAAAAGTATTGGTCAATTTAATTTATAGTGTCTTGAAGTAAATGACAAGCATCACCAAAATTTGCCCCCATTTTGCATTTACACACCATTCAAATGTTTTTATTTTTTTATTTTTTTATATTCATTACTTTTTTATATTCATTCCTGTGACCTTTCACGTTTCTGAAAATGAGTGACTCTTCAAAACGTGACTCTTCAAAACGTGAATTTTTAATCGTGACTCTTTCAAGTAATTTTCTAGGGATTTAGTGTGTTGGTATTTTAAATACGGTGCATCACAAAGTAAAAATTGAATTCAATCTCAATTATGATGTGAATGGTTTATGTAATTAAGTCACACATGTAAGTATTTTCTTTAAAAAGCGTCGAAGTAACGTTGTATAAAAATGCTATATTGTAATTAAGGTATCTTTATATCACCTAACCTTTGTTATCATTGATTTTAATTTTTAACGGGTCATTTTCTGATAACATGGTACTCTTATTTATGACGGGAAATTTTAAGAAGATAATATAAGGGTAAAATGAATGACTTAACAGATCGCGTGAAAGTAATTTCAAAGAAAAATGACTTGCACCATTTTCTTTTTAAAAATAATGATTTCATAATGACTGTTGTTGGATAGACTACTATGAGTCTGATTTATCAAGTATGAAAACGTGAGGATGATTTATATCTTGCAATAAATCAGTAGTGGTTGCCACTATTTAAGGTATTCAAATGAAAATTATATATATAAAAAAAGTTAATGGTGGTTTTTTGAGAATGTTAGAGTTATAATCCATGCGCGGTACCATGTGGATGACAGGTAGGGCAACCTATAAGGGAAACTCCATATAGGTTCTTCGAGCTCCAGGTTTATTTATCTGGGAGTATCTATTATTGCATCTTCTAGTATGTGACATAAATCGTCTTGAGGATCTACCTAATTCATGAAATCTCGAAAGGCGTACTCCATATTAGTTGTTTTTAATTTCATTTTTCTTTTTAAGTTAATTGCCGTCTCTTTTAACATGGCATTCTCTATTCCACCATTTGCATTCGCTTCTCTTTTATCTATCATTTATTTATCTTTTATTTTTCAATGTGCGTTTTCTTTTATGCCCGTGATATCATTATTTCCTATTATGAGTCTTCTTTTAATTCTTATTGAATGTAATTCCTTCTCGTTTATATTTCATTCGGTTCTCTTTTATATTTGATTTCTTATTTTTTATTTTACGTTTTTTTAATTTTTTTTAATTTTTAATTCTCAATTACTTCTAAAAGTATCCCATTAAACTCTTTTATTCACTTCATTCTATTTTAAATTTTTTTTTTTTTGTCGTTATTCTGAATATCCAATTTAATTTTCTATTTTCTTTGTTCATTTCCCATCGTTCATTAATTTCCAATTAATATCAAGGGGTCACTTCAATTGACTGCATGCACTCATGAGCCAGAGATTGGTGCACTTTAATGTACGTCGTTCTCCTCCAAGAACGTGCTAACCCATTTTCTTTTTTAATATGGTACTAAGTTCTCCACTGTACAGTGCAAAGACGGCGTCGCTCGAGTGTTTTTCCGCTCTACCTCGCTTTGGCGCCACCTTCCTGTAGGTCGCTCCTCTCCCGCGTCTGTTCGCTTCGCTTTCCACAACATTCTCTGTCGAGGGGCTTAGGTCGTCGTGGAAATTCGCTTCCGTGTGTCGATTTGCGAGGGAGGATTAGGGCGATTGAGAGTTGGTTCTATTGTTTAGGGCGAGTAATTCTTTTCCTCTCGATTTAGGGCGATTGAGAGGTGTTTGAGAGGCGAGTGAGAGGTGTTTTTTTCGGCATTTGAGAGGTGTTTGGGAGTGGCATTCTCTGTCGATCGAGGCGGAGCTTTCGGAATCGGGGGGCGGACAAGGAACTCGGATCGTCGGAGCGGGATTTGAGAAGGAAGACGAAGCAGCGGATCGGGGGTTTTCCACCTGCGACTGTACTCGCAGGTATTTCTTGCGCACATTCCTTGGTCAATTGGGTTTGTGTCTCCTCTTTTGTGTTTGCACTTGCCAATCTCTTGCATAATTGTTATTATCGTATGCGTTGGTATGGTTACTTGCATTGTCGGAACGAGTAGAGGGAGGTGAACTTAAAATTCGTCACAGTGTTTGCTCCTCTAAACTGTTCTTTTATTTCTCATTCTCATTTTTGTTTGCAATTTCCCGTGCATCGTGCCATCGCCGTGCAGAGTTTGCAGGCAGCTATGGCAGGGAGTTCATCCAGAGGGCCCGGGACCGCAAGAGTCTGGGAGGACCCGTAAGTTTTTTTCTTAAGTCTCAAATTCTGTGCTTAGTGACATTTTTCCTTTATCACATCTCGAAATGCCTACGTCCCAGTCCGGCTTAAAAATCAGCTCCACCTCTTATATACTGTAAACACTAAGGTTTGAACATAAACTGTATGGAACTGAGAACCTCTTCCAACAAAATAAACTGTACGGACACTGTAAAAAACTTCAGTGATATCCGTTGATGCGATAAAAATGTCTTTGGTCCATCGGGGGATCTCTCGATGCGTCAGTATCCCTTTCCACTCTTCCGGAACGGCATGCCATCGGGGGATCTCCCGATGACCACTCTGCACATGTCCTTGGTCCATCGGGGGATCTCTCGATGCGTCAGTATCCCTTTCCACTCTCTCGGAACGGCATGCCATCGGGGGATCTCCCGATGACCTTTTTCACTTGAAATTACCATTGATGCGTCACTATCCCCTTACCAGTCTGTGGGGACGGCAAGCCATCGGGGGATCTCCCGATGACCACTCTGCACATGTCCTTGGTCCATCGGGGGATCCCTCGATGTCTTCGAATCCCCTTCCCATCCTGTGGGTATGGCAGAACATCGGGGGATCTCTCGATGACCCACTCAGTACAAACCATATTAATAAAACATAAACTTATAACCAGGTAAGCTCACCGAGGACAATGAACTGTATGGACAGCGCTATTTTGATTAGGTGTCATATCGTTGGTCCATCGGGGGATCCCTCGATGTGTTGGTATCCCATCTCATTCTGTAGGTATGGCAGAACATCGGGGGATCTCCCGATGACCTCAGTGCCTTTTCGTGCCTCTGATTTTTTCAATGGTACTGTGAGATAATTGTTTCTACAAATGTTAACTGATTTGGAGCAGGGATTTGACCAACAGTGATGTATGTCTGTTCTGCAGGAATGAACAGATAATGGAGCCACCATTGGACTTCAAGCCCGTGAAGCTGTTCCCCTTTGTCGATCACTGGATCCATAGCTACAATTACGTCGGAGAATCAAATCCGTGCGCAGTTTACCGCTGCGATAAGAACGTCACCGAATGGGCCATGTCGTGGAAGGATACGGCAGGAGGCATGGCCGTCATTGTCCCCCATCTCACCTGTGAAGGGCGGATCCATTCCCCGATTGGATTGAACGTTCTCGAACTGAAGGGCCTTGATGTGGGGACAGCTATCATGGTGGTGGAGGAGAAGATGCCGAAGTCCGATCGGACTGTAACTTATGGACTAATCCTCGACCTCGGCAAGCTCAGCCTGAATCAGTGTGCATCCCTCACTGCCAAGGGCTTGATGTACCTGCCGGAGGATAAGGCGAAGTGGAATCCGGCACAAATTGAAAACCAGTGGAACCTAATTGACGAGGCGCGAAGTGAGGTTGAAGCTGCTGCTCCTGTTCCATCGAAGACTCCGACTGCGACTACTCCTACGAAGACGCGGGGCACAAAACGGAAATCTTCCTTGATCAATGACGGGGAAACTGCGGTGCCGGACACAGGGAAGGGCAAGAAGGGAAAGGGTGATGACAAGCTCACTCTACAGCAGTGTGTGACAATGTCAGCTTCGGATATTGAGAAGCTGGACAAGACCAAGCAGACGGAGATGAAGAACCTGTACAGCGAGGCGTTTGAACCACTGTACAAGTGGGGCCACGAGAGGCTCAAGGATGAGAATGATGCGCCAATAACTGTGCACTTCTCAAAGCTGCACAGGGCCCCTCCAGGTTCAATCGTCTACCGAGGACTTGTTCCGGACAGGCTAAAAGCCTTGACGAACCAGGCGCGCATCGCTCCGAGGTACAGTGGAACAGATAGAGAAATCACTGTACTTCCACTGAAGAAGGGACCTTATGGACCGGATAAAAAAGTAGAGTTTTTCAGTAAACCTCCGGAGAAGAATCAGATCAACAGCTCCACTCCATTCTTCATTATTGGGGGCCAGCATACGGTTCAGTGTTACCGAGATCTCGTTGAGAGTGGGGAAATTGCTGGGGCTGACAAAGACAAGGCGTCTAAGTTCTCAATCATCCCAGTGTGGGCACCCAAGCCTGAGCACATCAAGCTCATGCTCCTCTCACGGGTCCTGAACCAGGATATGGCCGGGCCACAGAAGGAGCACACATTCATGATGCAGGTGCTCCACGCCAGAATCAAGTGGAAAGAGTTGAAGTGCCCGATGCCAGCTTTACAGGGACGGCAGCACCCTATAGAGTTTCTGGTAAGTCTGTATTCCCCTCCTCATCGAGAGATCCCCCGATGATCTTAGTTGTATATCTGTATATGTGTATCAAAGTCATCGAGAGATCCCCCGATGATCCGAGTTGTAGAAATGTATGTGGCCCCTTAGAGTATTCCTCGTACTTCCAATCATCGGGCGATCCCCCGATGATCTTAGTCGTATGTCTGTATATATGTATCAAAGTCATCGAGAGATCCCCCGATGATCCGAGTTGTAGAAATGTCCGTGGCCCCTTAGAGTATTCCTCGTACTTCCCATCATCGGGCGATCCCCCGATGGCAACTTCCTTTGTCGGAGAGCTCTACTAACCCGTCCCCCGACGTGTGGTACGCAGCAATTCACTCAAGCTCTGGCATCGATCTTCACAAACGTGAAGGAATCAGATCTAAGGGACTGCAAGATACCGCTACTGTTTCTTGAAGACGATACAGCGGTTGACCGGTGGGTGGAGATTGAGAAACAGTACATGAAGGGGAAGCTCCTAGATGCGCAAGGGAATGTGCAGACGAACTATGACCACAAGCGGAAGCCATTTGTCCAGAACGATTTGAAACCACTATACGGCCTGCGCTCAGAGGATATACATCACCTTGCTGACCTCGTGGAGAAGAAAGAAATATCTGTGAAGGGATCGAAGGCCACCAAAGGTGATAAAGTGGCGAGATTACCGTCCCTTCAAACAGCAGGGAATAGGGAAAGACTGATCAGATGTATGAAGAACGAGTTAATGAACTACTATATGGGTTTCGAGCTTCCAAGCCGTAAGAGCACATACATAATGTATTCTGCTGCGGACTGGGAGGAGTTAGCCGATACGAGAGACATCGGTCGGGCGGAGCTGGAGAGCTGGCTGGATAAGGCGTATGCAACGGCTTCGGGGAAGAAGTGGCTGGACGACCGAAACAGGAACCTCAACAAGACGTGTGATCCTGCGGACGTGCCTGACTTCGTTAAGGTGATGTAGGACGCTCACAACATGGTACAAGAGCAAGCAAGTCACTTATCGCACATCCAGAAGGGGTTCAATCAGAAGTATAAGTGCGTGGTTACGGACCGGAGTAGGCCCGAGATTTCTGTTATTTTGCGAAGTGAAGAAGTGTATAGTTGGAGAGGAGGGGCAAAACCACACATATTCATGTACTTCCTGTTTGATGCGATCGCTGACATGCCAGTGAAAGCTCAGGTGCTACAGGAGAACGTCCTGTCTTGGATATTCGATCCTCTATTGGGGCAGGAACTTAACAGCACGCAGGTCTTTGTTCGCTCAGGAGCAGTTGTCTTCACAGATGCGGCGGTATTCCATGCGACACTACTGCACATCGATACGCGCACGAGGACAGCGAAGAGGAGGTTGTGGAACTAGCATGTGGTCCACTACGTCCCTTCCCGCGAGGACGGATTTCCCGAACCGGAGCTGGGTTCTTCATACGTTGTCTACATGATTTTCTACTTCGCTTATTCGCCAACGCAGTCTCCGAAGGAATGCTTCGGGGATTTCTTTGCGGGCAAGAGGCCATTCGACGCAGTGTACCTGGCCAAAGACATTACGGAAACCATCCAGCAATGGAGACGACCTGGTCGACCAACGATTAAGGTGGCCGCCCTTTCTACTATCTTTCAGCAGCACATTAAAGATAACATGGTGCTCGTAAACGTCAACGGCGGGGCTCACTTCAACCTCCTTGGACTTGTAAGTACTCTGTCTGCACCCTTCGAATGTTGAAGTCATATTAGATATTTCTCTTTCACTGACTCGAATGCTTCCACTTTAGTTCATACTTGTGCGAATAGGCTGTTGTTCTTGAGGCTTATTATGCAGATGTCCTCCACTTATAGTACTCGCGATATATGCACTCGTTCACTCACGTATATAGAATCTAAGTCAGAAGTCCTTCTCTGTTCTCAGCCTCAGTGTTTCCGGATATGTCCTCACGGATACAAGATTTATCGGGGGATCCCTCGATGGACGGATAACGTCTTAAAAGTCTAGGCTTAAGGGGTTCTCAAATCAGCGAGGGATCCCCCGATAAATCATGCACTTCTGTCCACATTTCCCGGCACCTCTGATCCCTTACGCAATGAAATTGAACGTGACATTTGGTTACAGTCTGCTGTTCGCATTTTATACATGTTCATATCGCCTGCATGTCTACAGGAAAACGAAGCCATGGTCCTCGAAGTTGTCTTCTGTGACGATGATGAGAAACACGCGAAGAAGACGTCGAAGCAGATATGGGACATACTTTACAAGGACGCAGTTGACCCAGATAAATTGGTAAACGATGATGCTGGTGACGATGGTGATGATGAGGCAGGCGGTGGAGAGGGTGATAATGAAGATGGTGTGCCTGCTGATGAAGATGCCCGCGAGCAATCGCCGCCTGGTGATTCCGAATCCAACTCTGACGAGGAGGAGACGGCTTGCACCTCGGTAGGTTCTTGACCTTAGGCAGGCTTCCCTAATTTGGGATTCCATGTTGTTTTATCGAGTGGCGAAATCTAGCATGATTACTACCCTCGTGTAGGGGTTCTGTAAGAAACTGTACCATTCTGTAAGCATCATAAATTGCATACCATTATGGAAAATGAGGAATTTAAATTTCTGGAAAACGCTATTCCTCTCCCGACCAATTATTTCATTCCATGTAACATCCCCCTCACGACTAAATTCCCTACTCTTGTGAGCAAGGCACCTCTCTTTTGTTTGCTTAGCACTGCTCCTCGGGTGAACTTCGAAGGCATTGTAGTATTCCTGTACCATATACTGGAACCCAATTTCTACTCCACTGCAGCTTTTCTTACCGCTAATGGTTACCTGCGCTCATATTCCAGGGACTGCTGAACTCCGGGCGCGTTTATGGTGGAGCTGCGTCGAGGAATCACACCGTTGACGATTCTCACGTGGGGGAGTCCTTGACGCCACGAAGCGATGTTGCCACCGTGTCGGGAAACACGAAGGACGTAGCTCGGTCGCTGCTGGATATGAGGATATTACCTGTGGATCACCAGACTCAGACTACGGAACCTGAAGGTGGCGCAGAAGACGTGGGAGAGGGTGCTGACGGGCTGGATGACTTGGACTTTAATGTCCAGAACTTCGCTGCGGTTCCGCGAATGAATGAATCCGCACCAGCAGGAGAGGAGGACGCGGGAGTTCACAGGGATTCGGAGGGGACGGATAGGGATGCTGTGGACCCGGGAAGGATTTCTCCTCTTCAAGAGCAGGAGACGGAGGGAGGAGTAGCTGATAGTCAGCATGAACCGTGCATCCCACCATCGGGAGATATCCCGATGACAGAAGGCAGTGCACCAATTCCAAACCAACACCCCCCCGTACCTGAGGAGTGCGGTCCTCAGAGTTCGCTGTCCGTCACTCCTTATGTGATCCCTTGCAGCCCCCCGCCTCCTCTCCCATCCAGCCCCCCGCCTCCTCTCCCACGGATTACATCTCCCGGGGAGACTCATCAGTCTCCCCCCGTGGCTCCTCACATGAACGAAGATGTTGTTGACGACACTCTGAAGGATTTAGACGCGTTCAGCCCGGAGAAGACGTCGTGCGACGCGGAAGCCCCGGTGTGCAACGATGTGAAGGCATGTGACGAGGTCAAAGACAACGACGCGGAAGTGGAGGAGTCTACCGAGGATTTATATGAAGGGCTCCCAGACAACGCACCTACGGAGGTATCCACTGAGGTAGATGTAGTCAAGGTGGAGAAATCTAAGGACACAGATCGTGAATGTCGCTCACTTGTGCTGGAGAAGCGTTTGCAACGATCCCTTCCGCCGGAACTTCCGTCGGGAACAACATCCGGTCCCCCGGCCACACGAGGAAAGGGTAAGTCTGGGCCTAGCACCGGAACGGGGGTCAAGGGGAAGGGAAAAGGTTCCGGTGCTGAGAGAGAGCCTAAGGGAAAAAGCACTGCAGCAGGAGCTCGTGCTAGTCTGGACGAACAGGTAAGGGATCACATATCCCAGTGAGGGAATTACACCCCACCCTCTCGCAAGGCTAAGCATCTTGAAGCAGTTAGACAGGCTCACGAGTTTGTTTACAAGGACTATAATGATAAAATCCCATTTACTAATGACTTTGAAAAAAAACCTTTACTAGATTCCGACGTCTAAAACGGTTGGCATTTCATCGGAAGCCGAAGATCCGAATTTGGACGACAGTGCGAAAGGTATCTAGTCGGACTCTAATTGTAGGACTGATAGTTCTAATGTCCTCAGATTGGACATATGTAGAACGTGTAGTGTCTCCTGTAGATGCTTGAGGAATTCAGTAAACATGTGCATCGAGGGATCTCCCGATGCTTGGATCTACTATGACATTTTTTCAGTGGACATCTATATCGAGGGATCTCCCGATGCTGAATGTTGATCACACCTGTTCACAGTGGACATCTATATCGAGGGATCTCCCGATGCTGAATGTTGATCACACCTGTTTACAGTGGACATCTTTATCGAGGGATCTCCCGATGCTGAATTCTGATGAGACTTTTTTTTGTTGCATTTTCCAGGGCCCCCTCTCCCATCCTCCGTTCCAGCAAAGGTGATCGGAAAGGTACCCGGTCGAAGGTATTCGGTTGTACTAGACTTAAACGGGGTTCTCGTTCACCGTGGGATTTTTGTCAAGGGAAAAAAGCGCCCTATAATGCTCAGACCTGGATGTCAGGAATTCCTGAACTGGCTTCATACTCAGGCAACGGTAGCCTTTTGGACCAGCATCGCGCCTAGGAATATACCTGAAACTCTTCCTGTTGTTCTTCAGGGCACCTCCTTACAGCTGCCAGATGTGCAGGTTCTTAGCCAGAACGAATGCACACGTTCGTCATACGTGGAGTCGTCAAAACCAGACAAGCCGTTCTTTCTAAAGGATCTCCGTGTCTTAGCTAAGTTCCTGGTATTGGAGTCCGTTGAGAAAGTCCTACTAGTGGATGATAGTCCACAGAAGAACCTTCTCAACGACCCTCATAACGCTGTCCACCCCCCAACCTGGTCCGGGGATGGTGGTGATAGGTTTCTTACGATAACACTGAAACCGTGGCTGGAGGGTCTATTCAGCTCAGGGGAAGCTGTCCCAGAGTATGTGAAACGGGCCCCGCTTCCGTTTGGTCAGTTCCCCATGGACCGGTCGTCGGACTTGGCACTGAAGATATTGAGGGCGGTGTAGCTTAGTACAAATGACTCTGGATTTTGGAACACTCATTTTATTCACAGTTTTTTATTGTCAATACATACATTCTCTCACATGACCATGTAATGAAGCGAAGATTGTAGTTTAGTGCAAATGACTTTGGATTATGGAACACTCATTTTATTCAGAGTTCTTCATTGTCAACACATACATTCTCTCACATGACCATGTAATGAAGCTGTAGCTCCCTCATGTTTGATAGCAGAATGAAACTAACCGAGTTCCTGAAAATTTGCATTTGTCTTACTGAACGCAATGGAGTTCTGGAACTTTGAATTTGTTTTGTTTTAAAATCGCTTTGCTGTGGTAATACTCTTTCAAGACATGGTCTGACCACCTCTGTGTGCCATGGCGTTGAGAGGCGCCATCGAGATATCCCCCGATGAACTATGTTAGCAAATTCGTCATTTACAAACATCGGGAGATCCCTCGATGTTTAGTCTCAGATGTAGAAATGTCCTGATGTTTTTATTTCAACTGTGCAGAAGGCGATAGTTCTCTCGGTTAATGGCGTCCTGTGCTTCGAGGATTATAAAGGATTCAGCCCGCCGTTGCTGGACTTAGGGAATGTCATTTGCCGTCCTGGAATTCGACCGTTCTTTCGAAAGCTTCTTGAAGACTTCCATGTCGGAATATGGTCATGTATGCCCCCATCCCGCTTGGACCTTGTCTTAGCGCATCTGCTTCCACTGGAGCTTAGATCGCAGTTAATTTTTGTGTATGGTCAAGACAAGTGTGTTCGACAGAAGCCTTATCCATTCTTCCAGAAGTTCCTGCAACGACTTCGTATGGATAAAAAAACTCGCAGGTTTTGCAAACCGGGTAAAGTTCTCATGGTAGATGACTGTGAATGGAAGAATGTAATGAATGGAAATCATTCCTGCTATTTTCCGACTCCTTGGAAGGGTGAAATGCACCTACCTAATCCGCGAAACGTCATACCAGACGTCGGCACAGCCTTACTTCCATTCATTATGGATTTGGTTCATTATGACTCCGTTACTGAGTTCCTTCAGAAAACTCCCATGGATGGGGAATTGTGTAGGAGATCACTTAGGCAATGGTACACCAGTAGAGTAGAACAATAGACAGTACATGCAGTGAGTTGGTTACAATCCAGTGGCCTTGTGTACCACGATGTATTAGTGGTAATAATATGGCACCGTCCATTCGAATGACTTTCATGACAATACCTCATATTCATGTAACTTGTTTTTGTAATGTAAATGACTATTTCACCATCATTGGTCTATGTGTATTATTTGTAATGTTATATTACTTAGTTTGTCCATACCATTTCACTCGTGCAATTGTGAGATGGCTGTTGTTCTTCCGGAAGACACCTATAACGGGAAATCTCCTGATCCATGGTTTTGCAAAACACACATTATTCATTACATTACTTTGTCCATACATTTGTTCTTCCGGAACAGCACTATATCGGAAGATCTCCTGATCCATGGACTTGCAAATCATACAATGTTCTATACATTACTTAGTCCACACATTTCCCTCGTCTTGGAACAACTCTATATCGGAAGATCTCCTGATCCAATCATTCAAATAATTCACTATTCATAACAGTAGGGCATGGTTTTACTAAGCCCCTTTCATTTTCCTTGGCTTTTTCTGGACGATCTACAGTCCATAACTCAATGAATAGTCCAGAAATAGTTAAATATGGCATAATGGTAGTCAATCAATCAATTAGCACAAGCATAAAAGAAGAATTGGATGGATGAAAAATGTCAATGTATGCAAGCAAAAAAAGACTCAAATCTGGTCATTGTTCATTGTATATACACATGCTCGTTCATAGGTGGAATTTCTAGTTTCAAGTGAAACCAGCATTCCAAAATTACATGAAAACCAAATAAAGGTCTTAAGAGCATTTTTTGGTAATCTACTTGGTTGAAATAAGATTACATTCCTCATATAAACAATGAAGGTAAAATAAAACATGTATTGCTTGAAGCTGGAATATATTTTATCATTCAAATGAAATTTGTGAAAAAAATGTTAAAATAAATAAATTAAAAAAATTATGGAAAGTGAATAAAAGAAAACATGCTTTTGGAACAACCAAACTTCAACTAAGCAAATTGTAATGATAGAACAACACCCAAACCACATGGATCAAAATAAAACCAATATGAGATAACAAAACGTATAATTTTTTTAAAAAAAATCATCATTTTGTTTTTTCCAAAGTACATCTACAAAACACATTTTTAAAAGTCTTGTAATCTCGCTTTAAAATTCTAATAATTGAGATGATAATTTAATTCATAAAAGGGGTAATAAAATTCAAACGTACATAGTTCTAAAACGGTTGAAGTGCCCACCATTTGGCATAATTCCATAAATTGTAGTTCAAGTATGTAAGTTATTTTCCAATGAACATATTTCACTCAAGTATTTATTTTTTTTGGATGTTTAAGGTTACATGTTTGACACAAAACCAATAACTAAAACTGAGGAAATATAGACGAATGTCATCGAGGCACTTTAAGGTGACTTGTTATGCCAATTTGCAAACCACTAACGTATCATATAAAAGAAGGCAATAAATTACATAATTAGCTTTGTTTTGAAGCAAAGCGTCAAAAAAATAATATTGTTGTCTATCCTTAACAATCAAGACATCAGTATATTAAAAGAAACTCATGTTATGGTTTTAAGTAATTCCTTTACAAAATTGTCAAGCTTTAGGAATATCAAGACTAGTTTATAACTCCTTTTATAATTTTCAGGAATTCCATATGTGGGTACCTTAAAGCACTTTATTCAAGAGATTAGAAAACTAACATCCAAAATTGACATCATAGGAAGCTGCCCAAAATTCCAAAAAGCCCATTCTAGGATTTTGGCTGTTTAGAAGTTAAACTTTTTTTTTGCACTTTTACTTCAGTATTTTTAAGATGGATTGACATTGCAATAGAAAGGTTTATTGCAAATTTACAAAATGTCGGCAAATTACTGTACGCGATGTTGCGATTAGTTACAAAATAATTGACTTTAGGACACAACATACTCGTTTAACGATTATAGAAAACTTGCAAAGACAAATGAATATACAGCTAGCGGCATCTGCAGAACGTGATATTTCAAGTGATGAAGACCTACATATCCCGGAAGAAGTTGAATTTGAAGAAGACCAACTTTGCATGTCTCGATGGATGTTGGAGAAGAAAACAATGATGATCGTTTCTTTAATTTACAAGAGGTTTTAAAAAATAAAATAATAGAGGTGCAAGAAGTATGAGATAACAAAGGAATGTTTATTGAGTTGCAAAATTACATGCTCAAACAATAATTCAGCACCTACTTCAAAATGACAACGCAGATGATTTAAAGTATAGAGAAAGACTAGGTGCCCTTACAAGAAAGGTGCCTTTTGATTGGACATACAATCTTGAAGGACCTTCTTCAACACCGTTTTCTTTTAAGCAACTAATCATTTTATATCAAAGATGGAAGTTAGTTGAGCCGAAACGGTGGCAGATGTGCATGGGCACCAAGAGTACTCTCATGAGCCTCTTATCTTACTCCCAATAGAAGATGATACATACAGTTGCAACAAAGTCATAAAATATTCATGTGTTCCTCATAAAGATAAAAATATGTGTTCAGAATGTGGAATACATTGTACACATTGTGGAAAAGCAAGGACTAAAATTCTTGCGTTTGATGACCTCCAATTGCAAACCAATTGTCATCCATTATGGAATCTAAATCTTTGTGTTATGAAATGTTGATAATATAGAAGAATCGTCTGGAATGGTTGACTAGGAATGCAGCTCTCCAGCAAATTAAACACTTTTGGGATGGTGAGAAGGTGAGAGAATACCGAGATTTTTGGAATTGACATAGCCAATGGAAATTGCAAGTAACATGCCCAAATGACAAGTGTTGGATGTTATATTGTGCATTTCTAAAAAAATGCAAAGAATTGCTTCATGGATGAAATAATAAATTAACATATTATAATTTCACGTGTTGGAGGTGTGAAAGTTTTATTAAGGCGCTTAGATTTTTTGAAAGTAGAGATCTTTGTATCATAAATCTCGGAGCACACAGGGATGGATTCAATGTATCAGGGAAAAACAAACGAGGTTGCTAGGCAATGGAGATTAGTGTGTTGAATGCAGGAACTGCATCAAGTATTTCTCTCCTACTGGTTCTATTCATACCATTGGGAGGTCATGAAGCGTATATTGTGGAGCGTATGAAAGGAAATATTTCCACTTTCATCCAACCATTTGTTGAAGAACTTGAGGACTTATTCTTAGATGTTATTGTTTGTTAGAAGTTTTCGTGAAAATTGAAATTAAAATGATCATTTTAAGTTATTGTAAAGAAAATTCATATTACCAGAAGAATATACTAGAAAAACATTCAATCCTTTACCAAAAACATAAATTAAAATTAACATAAGAATTACATATGAAAACCAACCATGTTTATAGTTTTTTTAAATTAGAAAATGGTTATTCTAGGATAATACCTACCAAACTTCTAACTTCAATACAACGTTAATTTCTAAAATGTTCCAAGGAATTCAAAGTGGAATAGAAATTAGACTTGGTAAGCTTTAATTTGCTCAAATCCAATGGAAGTCATTTTCATGGTCTATTATTGAGAGTGAACCTCTTAGTTTATACCATTAAAAATTGCCTATATTCAAAATTGTTGGGTTAACCTTTGAACGTCCGCAACGCCCTTTCTGGCCGTATGTGGGAGTTTTCCTCGGATTTGAGCATCAAGCATTTGTCAAAACGCATCGATGCTGGAAGCAATTCGCTGTGTTTCGAGAAAATGGATCCATTGAGCTATAGCAAGTTTTGTACGGATCCGGCATGTGGGAGGGGCATCGCGAAGTATCAGGTTTGGCATACGGCACGGAGCGCATTATTTTGGGGCGGGACCCGGAATTTGGGGGGGTCAGGACAACCCTTGTGTGGCACTCCCGTTAGGGTTATTGGCGGGAGAGTCCGGCCATGGCGGGAACTCGTGCGGAGGCGGCATGAGGGGAAGATACATGACTGCAGTGCGAGCGCGAAGCAGTTGTGGGGATCAGCCTCAAATTCCCCAGATCCATACGGCTTCTCGCACGGATTAGTTTCATCATTTTGGTGGGAGGGGGGTGTACATTGTCTGAGAGAGTTGAGAGAGTGGGCGTTATGGAGTAGGTTTTGGCGTGCTTTTCTGTGCGGTCTTCGGTTCCAGAAATGAGTTTGTCTAGTGGGGTTTAGCAGATGTGGGCAAAGGCGGCGAACAATCTTATTGCAAGTAGTGTCGGAGTCGTGGGGTGCACTTACGGAGGACAGCACATTGTCCTGAAGTGGGTGGCGATGGCGGAGGCGCGCAATTATCAAGTGGATGATAGAGTGCTGCTCCACACTTGGGCGATTGAGCGAGGAGCAACCAAGAGCCAAGCTGCACGCATTCAGACCTTCCTGGACTTGGTTGTTCTTCACAGTGTACCCCCCCCACCTTGAACGCATCGGAAGCCTGGGATTGAGGATTATTGCTGGGGTCGATTTCTCATTCGGCGCCACATTCAGCATGTTCTGAAGTGGACGGCTCGACGCGAAGAGGGTGATCCGGAGGGATTCGGAGAGAGGCTGAACGGGTTGATCCGAGATATATTGTTTCCGGAGCCGGTTACGTCACTCTGCGATGGTGAGGATGAAGGCTGCGGCAAGGGCGGAGGGAAGACGCAATGCAGAGAGGGGCAGGAGACGGGATCCCAGCAGTTCGGCCCCGGCAATGGAGGGTGCAGCGATACAGAGCCAGGGCCAGGAGCACCAAATCGGGAACATCAAGAGGGTGGAGCCGATCAACTTGGTCGCTGTCTTGGGGTCCGCTCCGCCGATTGGAAGCCAAGAAGTGTTGGAGGGAGAGGCGGAGAAGCCCGCACCGGTGGGGTACACTTGGGAGTTGACGACACCGGTGCGGGGGAGGAGTTCATGTATGTTCGTGCTCCACCTTGGAGACACGCCGCAGGGGTCACCGATGTCACGGGATCCTTCCAACAGGGAGGCGATCAGGGGGGCCCAGATTGGGCGGGGTCGAAGAGGAGAAGGAGGGGTTCGGCGTCGGCTTCATACGGGGGAGGAGGCACCGGCGGTGTCTAAGTCACAAGCTCGTGGCGGTGTTCGAGGGGGTGGTGAACGCCGCGGATGAGGGGCGCGAAGGCCGGCACGGGCTCGACTGCCGAGGGCTAACGAACCACCTCAAGTTTTGACCGCCCCAGAAGGGTGGGAGGCTCCTCTAATTTTGCAGAATTTGGGGAGTCCTTTTTCATTGAGGCGTCGATTACCCCCGTGAGGGTCCATCAAAGACTCACCCAACCTCGACTTCAATGTCGACGATTTTGTGCCCGGTGCGAGGCCCCCATCCTCAGTCGAGCCGCAGGGGAGGAACGCACAGGGAGAAGGCGCGCAACACATTGGCGAAGAAGCTCCATGGCCGGCGGATGAGAATGCGTTACAGAGTCCACAGGGGACTCAACATGAGCAAGGAGATCCCGTGGAACATGTCACTCCCATAGATGCCCGAGCCTTCCCAAGGATTCCCCATATTCATGTGAAGCTGTCAACACTTGGGATTGACGAGACTTTGTGGAGGGACTTGCAGAAATTCAGCGGGGTTGTCATGTGCAGGTATTACCACCCCGTGACTCGAAGTCCCATGTACGCCGTCGACTTTCGAGGTGGCATTGGGCACCGTAATGTGCGGGTGAGCGATACAAAGCTGGATATAGAGAAGCAGTCTAGGTGCGAGGGTCGCGGGAGTGGGACGACTGGTGTGGTCGAAGGATCAGGTTCAATGTCGGCGCTGCAGCAGACCGACATAGGCAGAGGAGAAACCGACAACGAGGACCCCGAGTGGCAAGCCGGCTATGAAAACTTCAACTGCTCGCAAGGATCAGGTAAGGGCTCTTTCTCTGACACTACTTCATTGGAGGAGGAACCGTTGCAAGAATTGGGCCTGTATAAGTACGACGAGGACGTCACCGGCTGGTCCTTCGAGAGGCTCTTTGCGGACGACTAGTGGCAGGACGTCGCCACAACCTTTGCCCACGACACCACTTGCTTTATGAGACCGGTGCCTGGCCCAACGTTTGCGCCGGCTGAGAGTGTGAAGGATTACTTTTTACGGTATTGGCCAGATGAAGTGCTTCACCGAATTGTTGATGAAACAAACAGGTGGGCCACAGCACTTACTTTTTGCAGCCTTATGTCACATGTGCGGTCATGTTGGTTGGATGTGCTGAGTTATGTGTGGCATGCGGTACTCTGCCGGAACGATGGGGTCTGACTGTGTTACGTGGTCTTGCATGCAGATATGCCGCGCAGCCATGTGAAGCGAACCCGGCTCAGACGAATGGGCAAACCGACTGGGTGCCCATCGACGTGGAGGAGCTCCTTGCCTGGTTCGGTATCCTGATTCTTATGGGGCTCAAGGAATTCCCGGACATCAGGTGTTATTGGGCAAAGAAGCCCTTCTACAATTGCCCGGTCATCTCCGAGGTTATGACAAGACGTCGCTTTGAGGCAATTATCCGCTGTGTTCACTTGGTGGACAACGAGGCAGTGGTTACAGACAAGCCGTCGCCACAGTATGACAAGATCGCGAAGGTCAGGTGGTTGTGTGAGTCTTTTGCTACCATCTCAAAGGCTCTCTAAAACAACGAGCGTGTGTGCACAGTGGATGAGATAATGGTACCCTACAATGGAAGATACTGCAACATCCGACAGTACATGAAGGCAAAACCGGTGAAATTCAGCGTGAAGGTGTGGGCGCTGGCGTCTTCGCAGTCCAGGTAAGACACTACTTTGTGATAAGTAGTTGTATTTACTTCTCTATATTTCTCATGGGACCCGTGCATTTGAGTGTGATGTTCCTTGTGATGTGTTCATCAACCTAACCCGCTTTCAAAATTCCTGGCTTGTGCACACAAGTATGTGTCCAACATCATCATCTACTTGGGCACTGACGATACAAGAGAAGAAGGCGACTCAGTAGGCAAAGATGCCGTCCTGACTGCGATCCATGGGCTGGAGGGGAGAGGTCACATGATTATCTCGGACAACTTCTTCACCAGCCCGAAACTTTTCATGGCCCTAATGGAGCGCGGGTTTTGGGCGACTGGCACTTGTCGGAAGTCGCGGAAAGGGTTTCCTGAATCTCTTGCAGGCTTCCCAAAGACAACACTGCCTGACCGTGGTCACCTCGTGGTCAAGATGCATCGCAGCAGGAAGATAGCCGCCATCTGCTGGATGGACTCTAAACCTGTCTTCCTGCTTTCAACTGCATGTGACCCCATTCGGGAACACACGTTTACCGGGCGCTGGGTGGGTCGGGAGCGCGTCGACTTTCCTACTTCTCCGATTCTCCTACAGTAACAGGCTGGGATGCGGGGAGTCGATGTTGTAGATCAGAAAAGGCAGGAGTATAGCACCCAGCTGCACTCCCACAAGTGGTGGCACCGCATCTTCATGTTCATCTTGGACAGCACCTTACTCAATGCATACGTCCTTTACTCCGAGGATCAACGTTCACGTCGGCTTCAGCTTTTTAGTCGGGCTTTATGGCATTACACTCTGGCGGAGTCCTTGACTCGACCCCGCCTGAGAGCTGGCCGCATCCGCGGACCAATCCGCAATCTTGCTGCTCGGGGGCTGCACTTCTCAGAGACTCATGGCCGTCTCCGTAGACGATGCGTAGTCTGTCACAGTCGAACTCGCCGCATGTGCGGGGGATGCGCGGGCCAGTTTATGTGCAAGGGGCGGTGCTACCGCGTTGTTCACACTCAACGCGGGTACCATGCGAACATGAGAAACCTTGTCTAACATGAAGTTGTGGCCATAGTGGGTGTTTCAGGATCAGGGCTGGATGGCAACATTGGCGGGCAGGCAGTAAGCTATCTGGCGTGGCTTGACGACCTCGTTTGGTCCCGCATATGAAGTTTCCCAATCTGCTGTGAAGGAGGTGAGCGTTGCAAGAACGCGCAGGGAATGGACGGCATCTTTGGCTAACGACGTGGGAGATCCTGTGTTTTTGTGGCGACCCCCGGGTGTTTTGATGTTTTAGCAGACCACATGCACATAGTATGTTGCACGGTTGTAGAAGTCGTGCAGTTCATTGTGATTTTTGGCAGATGTTTTGGTTACCTCACTCGGCGGAGCTCTGTAGTGTGTCACCGTAGGGGAGCAGTATGGTCACTACACCCTAGGATGTTTTCAACAAACTTTGAAATACCGGACTCTATTCAATTGTATGGAAGCAATGTGCGCCTTTATTTTTGAAATTTGTCCCTGTGTTAGCACCGTTCCTATTTTGAGACTGCACCGGCATGTATGAGCCAACCGGCATGAAACCGGAGCGGTTGTCTGATGGCGTGCGAAAGTGGCACAAGAACTCACAGCGGTTAGGATTCCCGCCCTTACTCCTTGGCCGCGTGTCTGTGTTCGCTTGTTCCACGTTAGCAGCCCTACGACTCTATCGCACGTATCTGCACTCGAACCCGGGCGAAGCTCCGGGCCAGCCCATGCTACTCTATACGTCCACCCTCGAACAGATCCTCCAAAAAATCTCCAGATCGCCAGCACCAAATCGACTACAAAGTGCGCACTACCCCTCGCACCCCCCTTGCGAAGACATCGGAACGGTTGAAATATGGAACGCACCCTCAAAACACAGCCCCCTACGAGTGTTCGCGTTGCATACAGATACATGACGGTGGCGTATGCCGGGACCCCAACAACCATTCAGGGGTTAAAGAGTGAAATTTATCTTATTATGTATTTTTTGGATTGAAAATTTGGTATGATTAATCTGGACTCAAAATTGTATTATGAAATTATGAAAATAATTTACAAAATAAGAAAATGTAAAATCTTTTTTAAAACTACGAAGTTGGTTGAGTGTTCACATCTATGTGTTATCGGTTTTAAAAGAGTTGCTATTATGTTGGCTTTGCAAAGGCGTTGAGAGGAAAACAACGCCAATGCTGTAATTGAGGCTAACAAGTTGGAAAAGAAATCCAAACTCAAGTGTAGTGGAAAGAAGATAGAAAGAACTTAGGTAGTTATACCATAAACCGCTAGAATAAGGAGTTTTGAGCAATTTGAACCATCATTTTTTAGGAAATTATTGCAAGTACATAGAGAAATTGAAAACAGAATGATAGAAGTTTTTTTCATAATTTTCTGATGAATATACAATTTCCTAGAATTATTTTAGCTGAAAAGTTTGTCCACCCCATTTCTTGTGTTGTAGAGTTAATAAAGTCTGCTACTAGGAGAGGCACTATTCTAGACGCAGCTCTATCTAAAACCGAAACAAGATCTTAATGCTTGTCAGGTAAATCAACGCTTCTCAAAAAATCTTAACGCTTGAATTGTAGATCAAAAATCATGGATCTTGATTCCTGTTGGTGCGGTTTCAGCTCAAGTCTACTACACGGGCTACTACACGGGTTATGGGGGGTCTTGGTTTATGGTATTACTACCTTATACGGATAGCAAGTTTTGATCTGGAAAACGAAGCCAGTTTTTAATACAATTCCAGATCCGGGAAGGGTTTACACTGGTATGGAGACGAAGTTGATCCCAATACAGATACGGGAGAGGATGCTCAAAACGGAGCTCGCACCAGCCTTGCCACACACCAGCACGGCCCCAAACTCTGCCAATTGACTTCCACAATGCATTCCATGGAGAAACACATTGCGGCAGGCGGCATGGACATGCATGGCAGCGGCATCATGTGGCTCGGCAAGCACACACGTGTGGAACAGCGTCATTGCGCGGTGATGCACCAGGTTTGTCATGCCCAAGCTCAGTGAGCTTTACTCACATTCTGTGAGCTCTTGAATTGGGCCACTGGGTCGGTAAAACCCTAGGTTTTGGCGGTGGGTTCATTTTAGTCTTGAGAGGGTGGGTTTTGTGGTGATGAGATGGGATGGGAGGGTCTTGGGGGTCGTGGATGTTGGAGGTGTGTGGCTTGTGGGGGTAGGAGGTGTGGTCTGGTGGTGGAGTGGTTTGGAGGGTGAATTGGCTAAAAAGTGTACCGTCTTGTGACTGTAGGTGTGTGCGGACGTGGGAGATGATTATGAGGAAAATTTGAGGAATTGATCAGCTTGGATTCACCTCGGAGTGCTTTTAAGGACACTGGCTGGACTGATGTCGCGGGGTTGCTGTCGAAGGTGAACAAATGTATGGAGAGCATCAACGTGCTGTATACTGAGGGGTCCCCCTGCATCGCATGCAAGGTGGGAAGAGAGATATGGAATATTCCTCGTTGAATTGGAGTTTTGGCGTTCACGAAGATCCGTCGGAAGATCTCATGCACGAGGATTTAGGTGCAGAAAGTGGGAGTAGCGGAGCTGGGAGGCGGAATGGTTTTGCTGGTGACGATGACGACAAGTGCCTTTCTTCTGACGACGGTGCTGCTCCGACCGTGGAAGATGGTGTGGTATCTGTCACTGTGGGCTTACCTAGGAGGTTTGGGCACCCCGTTTGTTCAGACGAAAACCCAAGGATACCGCAAGTAACTGATGTAACTCCTGGTCTTGTTACATCCCCTGAGTCTACGGTGAAGACCAGCTTGCGAGAAATATTGAGGAAGGTGAAAGTGAAGGTACTTCGTAGCGCAATCAAAAGCCTTGGAGGTGGTGAAAAGGGGCTTTAGGCTGTGGTCGATAATGTAAAGCACTTTCAAGAGGCTAGTGAACCAAATGCAGGGAATGTGAATCCAGATGATTGCACCCGAAGTTCGGAGGAGTTATGTTCGCCTCACGGTCAGACGAAACCGGGACCCTAGAACCATTCCCTAAATCCCTCAGTTCCAAGTGCGAATGACTCAGAAATGCATCACGGTATGAACCAGACCTGACCTATGAACCAAACCCGATCGACATTGCCGAATTTGCAGATTCGCGGACAGGACGAGTGGTCTCGCAATGGGCATACTGGTGATCCATATGCAATGGGACATATGGGGAATATGAGTGGATATTTTCCAAACTTCTGTTACCCGTATCCTCCCCCTTTTGCAAGTTATGGCCCTTTTAACTTGGGTGTGCAACCGATGTACATGCCAATGATGCAGGTTCCATACTTCACTCCTTCGTATGAGTACGTGCACACGACTGATGCTTTTACCAAAGCGTCGCGAAAAAGTCGGATCGCTAGACGGAGAGGACATAAAGCTGATCCACATCACGCGCGCCCGACGACTAAACCTGTTCATGTTGGGAGCGGTACGGTGCAAAGCGGGAATCAGGAAAGCGCAGTTCACCAGAAGGTCGTTGTGAGTTCTTCTGCACAGGTGGGTGTGTATGGGTGTGAATGTTCGTGATTGTGTGTGAGATCATTTTGTTGGTCTGAGTGATTTATTGATGTTCACACGGACTGGGGATCTTAGAAAGGTCTTTGGGTTGCGTCTACATATTACGATCCGCTCCATTTCAATATCTGATGCCATTGTTTCTGCATGGGTATGTAGGTGATGCAGGGGCTCAGCACACGTGGTTTAATGTTGATTCTGCAAAAGCAGCTGAGTCCCAATGGTGTGAGCAGTATTGGGCGCATAGTTCTCCCGAAGGTAGTTGGAGGATCGTGTATCAGTATGTGTATTATGGTGTTGTTATATCAGGTTCATTGTCACCTGGAGTGCCTGGATATGCTAAGTGATGTGGACTGTCCTTACGAGGATGCCACTGCTTTTGTGGATGTTAAGTCGAAGTACACTATTGTCTGTGTGTTTTCGGTTAGTGCTGAAACCAACTAAGTGTGTTTATTTGCGACTTTGATTCTAATCCTCCTTTCAAATGCAGAAAGAAGCAGAAACCCGTATGCCGCATTTAGTTGCTAGTGAAGGAGTGCTGTTAACTATGACAGACTTTGATACCGCCCAGAGCTGGACATTCCGCTATAGGTAGTGCGCATAACCACGAGAGTGTTGTGGGTTGTGTTGATTATTCAGGATATTTGTATACGTAGAATTTTGGAAATCATGGAACTATCGTACACGTTGATTATAGAACTCTTAATTGGAATAAGAGCTAATACGCTATGGGCCGAGGGTTTACGAGTGTATACGTCTGGTGCCAGGTTCTGGTCAAATAACAAGAGCCGCATGTACCTGCTGGAGAATACCCGTAAGTTCCTTTTCATACCAATCAGTTTGATTTTTTTCAAGAGTTTCTAATGCTTTTTCCCTTTAAGTTTCTTTCAGACTGTTCGTAAAAGTCTGCAATTTGAAATTTCATACTTCTAAAATACCGTGTACACTAAACGTGAAGGTTCACAGCGTTGCATCCTTGGCAACTAAGAGGCAAACTGTGCTTGGAACTGCAGGTGATTTCGTGAAGGCGCACAATCTTCAAGAACGGGATATGATGTCTTTGTACAGAGATGCTGAAGGCAGCTATGTAAATTTTCCTATTCATTGTCCATAATTTCCATTGCACAGGCCTTCGTCATTGAGTTTCTAAACTAAGCAGGATTACAATAATATGATGATTGGGTTATCTCAATCGAAGCGATGAAATGTGCATCTGCAGGTAGTTCGTGGTGAGAAAAACGGCTCATACCAAACAGTTGATGCTGCGAATGATACACCGGCCGAAGAGGACCTTGCACATAAGAAACAAAAGTTTTAGTTTCAACGTGAGTGAGTGAAGAGTATTTATATACAGAGAAGGAGTTGTGCTACTTTGCAGTCGTCCATGCATGAATGAAAATCTACATCTGCATGGTATGGCTGTCCAATTTTTGAGACAAATTGTCTGCCAATTTTTTGTTGGTATGCTTGGTTTTGGCCAACATTAATGTGGTGGTAGGATTTTGTCGATAATTCTCATACAACTGCTAACGTCCGTGCAGTAAGTATGTAATACTTGTAAATATATTCCCTATTCAGTAGGACTAGGATGCCGAAGTCTAAAAAGTCGAAGGTACTAGTGAGCTTTTGAAAATAGTATGCTTCTGTTGCTGGACACAGATGACTTGGGTCTTCCTCTCTGTAACAAATGTAGCCTGAGGAGTATTATGTCATTTTCAAAAACACTATCAATTGTGCTTTCCAATTTCCCAAGAAGTCTATTGTGCTGAACTTTCAGGATGTATATGAATAAAGCTCTTTCTTCTTGCATTTGCATTTAGCGTTTTGTTGCTTCACATCTTTCCTATTTCCTCCTTTGTGTGTATTAAGATCATGTATAAATGGGTTTTCTCAGGTTCCAGTATGGAGTCGCTGCAGTCAGAATCTTTAGAGGCTGCTCTGTCTGAGGAATTCAGAGGCAGTGTTTTGGGCTCATTGTGGTAATCTGGGAAAGTGGGGATATCACTTGAATGTGTCAGGATACCACGAGGGCTTGGTGAAAAAAATGTCTTATCTTTCGTGAACCTTGCAAAGACGAAAACCTAGAACGGGGGTGCCACAACCTTTCAAGACCTGGAAAGGTCAATCGTCACTCTTTCAATATTTAATGAAGTGAACATGTGACGTCACTTAGAATATTTGATGAAGTGAATATATGAAGCGATCAACACGTGATGTCATAGTTAAGCCTTATCTATTCTATTGAAAAAACATTGTTACAATACCATGTCACTACCCATTTCACATCCGTTACAGTACCATGTTATGAAATCATCCAAATATTATATCCATATCTTTCATCCGCAATTCTGTTGTGTTCCCGAAGATTCCCATGTTCCTTTCATGTTTTCAATTGATTCTTGCTTTTCCAATGGCCAATACAGTTCTTGCGCTTTCTTCTGTTGCATTGCAAAAAGTTGGTTGCTAGATTGACCTCGATTAGGTTGAATTAAACTAAATGTGATAAAGAACATATATCTCTCAAAGGAAATCTCACGATTGCTATAATGTATTTTATATCGAAACGGTGGTGACATTGTATTGAGATTGCATTGTGTTAAAATATCTACGTTCATTACTGAGTTGTTAAATTTTGATAAACTTCACTCAAAAAATGAAATTATAACATATTTGGATGAACGTGTTATATAAGTGGTGATGAAAAATGTTTTTGATAGCCACACTATAAAACAATTTGTTGTCATTGTCTCGAAACAAAAATAAAAAACAAGCAAGGTGGCTAGTCTATAAATGATTGTTACGTTCATAGATTAATGATAAAATAAAGCAAAAAATTCACTCAAATAGATGGCAAGACTACTCTAGTGTTAAGGTAGTGTGTGTCTTCATGGTTGAGATCCATACAATTAAAACCACTCTTGCTACTTGTAATGTGAAGCTGTCTTCATGGGCTCCTTTCATGTAACGGAGCCGGGTCTTGGAAATCTACATAATACTGTGCGTTAATAGCAAGTTTGGTCACCCTTGAACAAATAATCTTTTTTTTTAAGGAAAAATAAGGTTTATCTCCAAAAAATCTAAATTTTCAGTTTGTTTTTTAAAGTTATTAAAAGAAGCCTTAAATGGATTAAAAGTAAACATATCACATAAAATCACTTGGGCCATGTGTGCAACGACTGTAGAAAAACATTGTAAAGTTAAAGAAAGTCTAGGAAGAAACCAATCGCAGCCCATACTAATGCCAAACCTATACGGGTGAAAATGGCAATCTGCATCGCTCATCGAATGACCTATCAATCATACTCTGGACCTCATCCAGCGGCACTCCACCGGACCTGCCCCGCATGGAAGCTGACCAGTGACCATTGTTCCAGTCGCCTCCTCCAGTCGCCTGCTATGGGTCTCCGAACGAAGGAAATAGGATCGAACGTCCAGCCGCCAGCCTCTCACCAGCCTGGCCACAGTCCAGCACGCCCCCCAAACTCTGCCAATTGGCCTCCACAACAAACACAACACTGACCTCCCCAGAAACCCTCATATACCCTCCATCAAACCCCTTTTACCCGCCTAAAACCCACATATACCCGCGAGAAACCAACCCGCACCTCCATATACCCGCCCGAGTTTCTCCTCGCACAGCACACCCAAATCCCAGTTGATACCCAGGTATACCCTCATTAAATACGAACAGTACTCAAAACCGTCACTATCATACCAAAATCAACGTCGGGAGTAGATGTTACTAGGTGAAATGTAATTCCATAGTAGATTAGGTGGCGGTTCAGGGGAGGATGAGTGGGTCGGCAGCCATTCTAGAACGACGACGAAGCCAGCTTGGGAGGCCTGAGGTGGAGCCTGGAAGCGAAGATTCATCGCAGGAATGGGAGTGGCAAGGCCTGCGCGAGATCCCTGGCACAGTGGCAGTTGCCCGCTTCTATGATTGCCCATGCCTGCCTGCGTCCATGTCGCAGCTGGAGCGCGTCGCCTCACTCCTAGCAGCAGCTCTCGCTGCCCATCGGAATCATTGACGGGGAGCCCTGCAATCATACACTACTAAGTTCCTGGTTGTCACACCGCACTCCACCACAGCATCATCAGTGAGTGAGTGAGTTCCTCCTGCCTTTCTGGTTTTGTTCCTAGTGTAAGTACAGTTTCTTCCTCAGTAGTTGTGTACTATCGATGTGTATAGATGCTGGATGAGCAGACACTTCAGTTTTTACTCTTCTTCCTTTTGAGTTTTATGTTTGGTGTTTCAGCTTTCAACCCTAGTGCTCACTTCACATTTCCGGGGGTCAGTTTTGATTACAATCAGACTGGGTTTTGTTGGGATTTTTTTTCTGGACTTTTTTTTGGGAGGGTTATGGTGGGTTGGGTGGCATTTTTGAGGTTTGGGTGACTTGGGTTTTTGATTCGGTGGTTTGGTTTGGATGCAGGGATTGAGGTTTGAGAGCGTTAGGTTTTTCCTGGGTTTTGGAACTTGGGGCGCTAACCCTAGGAAGGGGACTGGTATTGGCAGCTTGGAACCATTTTGAAGGAGGTGAAGAAGGTGTGGAGGGATCTGAGCGGGCCTGGGCTGAATGGGTTCTATGGGGATGGGGTCACAAACTGCCACAGTGTCGCCATTGGCGAAGTACAAGCTGGTGTTCTTGGGAGACCAGTCAGTGGGTAAGCATTGGAACCAGGCTCTAGAATGTGCATAGCATCACTTAGAAGACTAGACGTGTGTTTAGAATCATGTCACCTGATAAAAGTGTTGATTGGTGGTGCTAGGGAAAACGAGTATTATCACACGATTCATGTATGATAAATTTGACAACACTTACCAGGTTAGAGCCTGTCTTTCTAACTTCTCCTCTGTGGGTGTAGATTTTTCCGTTTTTGTCACATTCATAGTATTTTGCGCCTTCTGCAGATTCTGCGTTGTGTGTAGGAAAGATGAAAGAGTCTGGTGTGGTATGCTTTTTGGCAGTTGATATTGATGGAGTTTCTCTTGGTCTAATTTTGATTTGTCAGGCAACTATTGGGATTGATTTCCTCTCCAAGACCATGTATCTTGAGGATCGCACCGTGCGGCTGCAACTCTGGTAAACACGAATAGATGCTTTGGCACTTTCGTGACAGTCTGCTTGCTTGGGCATGCAGTTGACTTGATGTTTTGGGAAAGTACTACCCGTTTCTTTTCTTTTAATCTGGAATTATTATGTTTGCAGGGATACAGCTGGACAAGAAAGGTTCAGGAGTTTGATTCCTAGTTACATTCGGGACTCATCCGTGGCCGTGGTTGTCTATGATGTTTCAAGTACGTGCTGTGTCAAATTCATAAAGTCATGTGTAGAACATGTGAGGTGTGGTTTCTCTAGACACATTTTTGATGTTGCGTTGGCGCAGCAAGGAATTGTAGGGATTATCGGTTTGCAGCACAGCATTTTCATGGTTTGGCAGCCCTTATAAACACATACAACATTTATTCTGATATTATATCTTGTTATCAGACCGACAGTCTTTTCTGAACACCGCTCGATGGGTTGAAGAAGTTCGGACAGAGCGTGGAAGTGATGTTATAATAATGCTTGTTGGCAATAAGACCGATCTTGTTGATAAACGGTAAGAATATAGTATATACTTCGAAAACGCTATGTCAAACCTCATTGTTGATCTTGGTATGGCGGACATCCGAACATATGATGTTTTGTTCTATTTTACTTCGCATGTCCTAGTACGGTAATGATTGCTTCCTCTCTGGGGGTTTCCTTTCTTAGTATGCGCTGGTCGCTTTTCTGCTGTGGAAGTGGTAACACACTTGGCAAGAAGTTTCATTAATCTCCTTTTTGGGTGTTAATGTGTGTTACAGTCAAGTATCCATTGAAGAAGGTGACGCCAAAGCTAAGGACTTTGGAGTTATGTTTATTGAAACAAGTTCAAAAGCTGGTTTTAACATCAAGGTATAATAACAGTTGCAGCATCCATTCCTCTTGTTCATTCTGAGTGACGTCTTTTCAATGTCTTTATATCGGGTGGATACACAGCAATAGATGTTCAGTAAGTTGATTTGTGTACTTTAGCGTGCTGGTTTGTTCGTTGCATGGTTATTTTCATTTGCCAAAATCATGTTTTCTTGGTTAGTATAATCCCAGCTAACAGCTGCTGTGTCGTGCAGGCTCTATTTCGAAAAATTGCTGCAGCGTTGCCCGGAATGGAGGCCTTGTCTTCTCATAAGGATAAAGATGATCTCGTTGATGTGAACCTGAAGCCAACGCAAAATTCCCAAGCGGAGGGCAAAGCAGGAGGTTGCGCATGCTAATTGGATCGACAGAATTGGCAGTCACTTACTGTATTCAACTTGCACAAAGTTTTGGATGGTCCACCTTTCAAGAGCAAATCTTGTAATATTTGATGACTCTATCGAGGCGAGAATATGGGTCTTGCTCAGGAGATCTTTGGCAGGTATGAATGCTTGATTGGGGCGAGTAGACGACATCAACGGCACATAGATCGGGTATATTATTAGGTCGGGCTGTAGCTCTTGTTGAAAGAATGCATTTAACGCTGCTACTGCCCATGGCCTCATAAAGTTTAAGTGTTGAACTAATTTCAAGTATCTCTCTCCATAGATGAGATAGGTTTGGTGAGATTGAAACAAGTAGCTTAGTAAGTTGGCAGAGATAGATCTTTTGAGTGCAATGAGCCTAGGATTCAAGCTCACAATGCATTGAGCCTGCACGAGTGGGTATATATAATTTGCTGTTTTCTGGTTCTTCAGAGATTGGGTTCTGAATGGCACCCTACTTCAGCATGTATTGCTGCTAGCAATGGATAAGTTCACTATGTTGTACTTGTAGCAGTTTCTGTTATTTGACCATCTGGATTGCTTTCTATCTTTCTCACACCTTTTTTCATACCACTACAAACCTGCCATCGCCGGAGGTGCCTAGTGTCCAGGCCAGACATGTTCCAGGAATGGAGAATTGGATCAATCACTTCATATTCTAACCTTGCAAGATATGGAAATGATTTGCAGAGTTTTGCAGGACCATATAAAGTCAGAATTCTTGACACTAGGCTTTGACCTCGGAGAGCACAGATTTCACCTGGAGAAGCACGGTTTTGAATGCTCTGTTGTAAGTTAGACTCCAGCTTCTGATTCTCTCGTTTCGCAGGGTGGGTTGTCGCACCATGATATATTCGAATTTGATGATGTCCTTGTTCCGTGAATGTAAGATAAGTCGTTCCAACTGCTATGGATACCCATCCTGCTCTGCTACCATTTAATTCCTCCATTTGTCTCGAAACCCTAACCCCTGTGAGGATAGTACATGATGCAATTCATCATGTGCGAGAGAGAGTTCAGTAAACGTGATGGATATGAGAGGATTTCTTGAGAGGGTAGTAGTAGGGGGTCCAATCTATCTCGTCCGTCGAAGTTGCATTGAGTACAGAATCCCACAAATGCTGGCGAACCCAGACAGGCCTGTTGGTGTAGCACGACCTGTCGTCCAGCCACAACCCTTCCGCATCCAGCTTCCAAGAGCAGTCGGTGCAATCCGGCGTGCGGACCCATGTGTTAACATCCGGTTGCGGGCTCCAGATCTGCACTCCCCCGCGTCGCAGCAATGTGCCCAGAACGTCGAAGTCGCATGTCCAAGTGAAGTATGTGTGCTCTGCGTCTATTATGGGATGGATCTCGTAGTCCCACTTGGGAATAGGCCCTTGGGGCGCCTGGGATGGCTCCAGAAGGACTGGCTCGCTCACGACGTCGCACTGGATCTTCACGGGGTTGTTGAAGTAGTTGGCCACCGAGAACCGAAAGGGGCCTGTAGGGTCGTAGAACGCAGGGTCATCCTCCTTCCATGCATGCGTTAGGTTGAACACATCCTGCTTCTTCTCGGGATCCCACTGCTGCAAATGGATCCCGTCGTTCTGGACGACCCACACGCAGATAGGCTTGCCCACGCTGTTCTTTGAGTCGCATTTGGGGCATGGGAGATGGTGACAGTGTGGGGTAGGGGGAACATGGTGGCCGGGGTTCACGATCGATCCGCGATGCTTCTCCCAGACGCATGCATCCTTGATGAGCCACCGCTCGTCGCAGTTCCATTTACGCAGTGCGCTCCGGAAGGTGCAGAACAGGGGATCCTCGGTGCCAGGGTCGAGGTTGATGCTCCAGTGGTCTTTAGGCTTAAGAGTGCTGCGAGGCGACCTAGTATTCCCGGCGGCAACGTGGGCATCAGCTCCTGGCACCCGCGGCCCTCCTTGGCAGCGCACATCTACAGGCAACGACGCATTGTTAATCACCACAATTGGTGCCCCAGATTCCAAGTAGCTGGCTGGCCCAGCTACGGCTGCATTGGAGTTTGGCGATTCTGACAGTGCAATCAGAAATGAGAGCAAAAGTACGCTGAGTATTCGTGAGTGCATTTTACCCAGGCCAATGTTATCATAATTCGCAGTTGGTTTGCTTGCTCAGAACTTGTTTCTGAACGGTGTGTTGTAGTGCACATGGGATATGAGCAGATGTGGTGCTTGACTCTCTGTATCTTGGCGATAATTATTTAGGACCAATTGACGATGCACCTCCACGCATGTGAATTTGAAGGCAGGGCCAGAGTGGGAATTCGACCCGGTGCGTCGATGTGGCTGTTGCAGCAGCATATGGATTCGTAGTTGTAATCGGAGATATGGACTCAAAAAGGCTGTACCTCATTGTATCCAAGGGCTCTTGGAATTTGCTGCTTCACAGACCATGTCCCCGTAAGCCATGACCATGTCACCTTGAGCTATGAGAAGTTCATGACAAGGATTTTACAGTCTCCAGCTTGCAGTCCAGCAGCTTGTTTCAGTAATTAGCCATTGGTTCTGTATTCATCAATCACTCAAAACTGCTGGTTCCAAACTCCTTTAAATCTAGACTGTTCACTGCCTCCCATAAGTACTTTTGCCTCAATCCACAGCATGAAGACGACCAGATTATCAGGATTTCTGACCTTCCGAAAATAAGAATGAGCAGGTGAGTAATGTCTTTTCCTTAACGAAGCTCTTAGCGTGCCTTTCAAAATGTACAGCCAATCAAACGAGAAGAAATAAACAATGATTTCAAATGCTTTGTACTGTATGTTCTGAGCTGCTAAGAATATCTGTGGTCTTTCAGGGATCTGTCTATTTCCCCGGACGAGCGGTGCGTGGGGGTGGGTCGGAGGCCAGGCTCGGGGGGTAGGGAGGGGAGGGGGCAAATCTCTGCCCTTATTTGCCTTGAGTGGGGGTCCTAGTGATCTCATGGGGACCTCCCATAGGTAAATTGGGCCCTACGGCCCCAAATTTATAAAAAAAAAAAAAACCAAAAAAAGACCCCAGGACCCCAAAACGGGGAGGGGCAGCAAAATGGAGCCCCCCGAGCCTAGCAACCGAACCTGCGGTTGAGGTTTGGTTGCACCGCTCGTCCGGGGAAAATAAAGAGACCCGTCTTTCAGCACGCATGTCTTCCTGAAGTGTGTTGAGGAGGGATTCCACATTCGGTATGCCGAAATTTGCATAGAGTATTGGCAGTGTATTTAAGTTGTAAAAGGGGGTGATGCTCAATACAAATAATTGGTAGCACGAACTAGATGTAGCTCACACGTAGGATAAAATGTTTATAAATGAAATGAAATCTTGATCTTTCTCTAGTACGTAAGTGTTAAGAGTAAGAGGAAGAACTTACATGTCAAAGCATCACAGATGAAAATGGAAAAACATAAGTGGAATTAAAGTGCTGATTGATGCTAATAATGTGTAAGTATAATTTATCAAAGACCATACTTAGCTGCACAGTGTAGTTGAAGGTCCAACCTCACGTGCAGAGTGCTCTTTCCCTCCCTACTTCCGGGGCCCTTCATGCCCTTCGTCCCCTTATTCCCTTTCTAGAAGTGGAAACACATATCCTCAATATTTAAACATGGGGAGAAAGTTTCAAAAAAATAATACAAAATTGAGAAAGGAAGCTCTTAGATTTTTCTCAAGACCATTTCGTTGCTGCACGGACAAGTACCAAAGCACCTCAGTATATTCACCCCAAAATAATCCCAGAAAAAATCGAAAAAAATTCTACTGATTGTTATCACTAAAATAAAAATCAATCAAGTCATTCATTTTTGAAAGGAAAACCTTATTTTTTTCCAAAAACGTTACATTCCCTCGATGGGTGGCAACTCTGCATCTGCTAACGTGCTACAGCACATTGACTCTTAAATTTCTGCTACGATTTGATATTTTTATTACCGTATATATACTTGTACATACCTTTGTTTTTTAATCATAAACCAGCAGTAATCTAATGTCCGACAAGATGAGAAAAGAATGCTCGTGTCCAATATATTTGTGTTCACATCAATCACCACCAACAAAGATGATCGGTGATTGTCGGAAACCAGGTTCAAGCTTTTTATTGCAAAAATAACCTCTAAAAGCTGGCTCCCTTGTGACAGTCGACCAAGGACTTGATCTGATCGATTTCATTGTTCTGCCTCATCAATAACATACCGAAAGCTACATTCTGTTGCATTCATTCCACGCTCAGGAATCAGGATATTCCATCATGATATGCTCTGTGTCTTGAATCACGAGGTTCAACATTAAGTTACAAACTTTACGAAAGTGAACTGTTTGCTATGTCAGTGTACATACCGACTGATAGTAGACACCAGACTGACGTTCTTGCAAGTGGAGGCAGTACTGTAGTACGTGGATTGAACATTAATCGGTAGTTCAGTATAATTTGAGATCGAGACAAACAGTAGAGCCGTTTTGGAATGTACAGTACACTCAGGCACAACAGGAATGCCAGCCAGTGTTTTTATTTTCTGAAAGAATTTGGGATGTCTCCCTCCACCCTGAAGAAATGGGCAGGAACATGCATCCCAGTACTTAGGGGAGCATGCACTAGATGGCATGAATTGCCAGCTTCTTTGCTGCTTGAATATGCACATCACAAAGTATTACAGTTCGTCGAGTGACCAGCTCTTACTACAACTTACCTTACAAAATTTAAAGTCCTAATCACATACTCAAGTTGATACTCTTAATCAGAGCCACGGTTACCAAAATCCATCGGTGGGATAGCAACTGGGCCATGAGGAAGTCACCAAATTTCTTTGCACCGGAGACAAGAGCAGCTTGTTCACATTCGTCTCCCCGAAAGAATCTGAAAAGCCAGCCATGAAGCTGCAGAAATCGATATTCGAGAAATCGTCGTCTGGGATGCTGTTTCCTTGTTGCCCGAAGAGAACGCTCTCCGGTGAGTATGCACACAACTCACGCTTCACAGAGACTGATTGTGTCAAGTCTTCGGTCACTTCATCAAGAGCAGGCGTCCACGCCGAGTAGTAATGGTCACAAGACTGATCCTCCAAATTGCATGTCCCATCGCTGCTCGAGTCCGAAAGAGTTTCCTCCGCGGAAGGAGTTCCATGGAACCTGTCATACTCTGGGAAGATGGAGGAATCTGGAAGTGCGTCAGCGTAGGATGGAAATGTGGGCTCGTAATTCGAGGCAAGCCCAGTCGTGATTGAAGGAGTTTGGTCTGACTGAGTGGAGCTTGCTGGTTCAGGTTTTGGTGAATCAAACGACAGTGGTGTGGCTTCGAGAAACTGGCTGACATCGCTGGAGTCCGCGGACCTCAGCTTCCGCCGCAGCCGAGAGTTCCAGTAGTTTTTGATCTCGTTGTCAGTTCGACCAGGAATGCGGCCCGCAATCATCGACCACCTGCACAATAGAGCAGCGACAAGTTAGGCCAATTCATCACGAGCTGGCCATAGCCATCACTCTGTAAGAACAGATAGAGAAACATCAACTGGTACAGCAAGGAGTCTGCAATCGTCTGCGAGTATCCTACCTGTTTCCCAGAAGAGAGTGCAACTTGATGATGAGGTCGTCCTCATCGGGTGTGAAATTGCCCCGCTTTAGGTCAGGCCGCAGATAATTCATCCACCGAAGCCTACAGCTCTTCCGGCACCGCTGCAACCCTGTCATTGCACCACAATTCACCATCCGTTAAAAACACACTTCTACTCCAGAACCACAATCATCCATCAACCAAATTGATATCTTCATCTCCGATGGCACATGCACGTCTGGTATCTCCATTACCTGCTCGTTTGGGAAGGGTACGCCAATTACCCTCCCCATTGGCCTTGATGAAGGCCGCAAGGATAGCGTCCTCTTCTTCAGTCCATGGTCCTTTGTTCAGCCCTCCTTCACTCACCCTTGCGCCAGGAGCCCGACCCATCGAAGTCACTTGCTTCTTCGAACCCTCTCTCTCCCCCTTCAACAACTTCGAATGAATCCAAAGCTACCACTCTTTCCAAGTTCAGTTCTAAGAACACGAGAATGTGAACACTAGCACAGCTTCAGCTGATCGAATGCAAAAGAAAACGGATTGATCGATCAGGTGAAGATGGGTTGGGTTATTCGACAACGGTAGTATACTAGTATGATACTCAGCTCTGCCGGCGACCAGTTAAACTGCAGAAGTTGCGAAGCTCTTATACTCGTTGCAATGTTTGCACCTATGTGTGTAATCCGACACTCGGCGTTCTGGTTCGTCGAGTGGACTCTTTTCAAGAAAAAGTCTCCTGGTCTGCGTGCCACTCAGCGTCGATCAGAAAGAGCACTAATTGAGCAGACTAGCAGATAGTACGTACTACTCACAGGCAAAAGCAGCTGCACATGCATTAAAAACACAGCCATGACGTCCCCTGATCATCACCCCACCAGGAGTGACGTCTGCACGGATGTCGGTATTTATTTAGCCTCGTGCCATCGACGATGATCTCCCCACAGATGCTTCAATCTGAGCGATTTTCACCTTCACTCTCCCTGTAAAGATGCAATTACAGGATCATTCACAGTGCACAATGATAAACTATTTACTCTCCTCTTACGCGGGCTTCTGCTTCATTTTCCAAGACTTGAAGAAATATAATCACGTGGAAGGGGACTACCAGTGTACGAAGTGGTACTGTTTACGGATTGTACGAATGATATACTGCGAAGTGAAGCACTTGCATACATCCTTATTCTCGGTAAAGTGAAACACTTTCCAGAATCAGAGATTTTTTAACGACAGGAAGTTGGATCTGATTCGTTTAATCGAGCATCTTTCATTTTGATTCGATCTTCGTGACCCGTTGACAGCTTCATGCTTTAGTACAGGAGAGATGAGTCAAAGGGAAATAGATTCGACTCCTTTACTGTGGCTAAAACTAAAAGAGTTATGTTCCAGTTGCGTAGATGTTGTGAGTTATGTGGAATTATGATTGCATTGGGTTTACATTCCTGAAGCTTTTTTCAGAGTCATGTTCGGAGTTATTACCTTGTGATCACCTTCCCCAGCTCGAGAGGTAACCCGGACTACTAGTCTACTTCTGGCAGCCTTTTTGTTAATTAGTTATAACTGAACTACTGTTGGGGGGTGTGTACCGTAGACAGAAAAACTTGGCAGGGGTTAGTATTTTGGCAGGAGGAAAACGTGTGAAAATGGTTACTAGCGTGCTAAGTTTTCTGAAGAAACCGAGGAGAGGAAATGGGACGTTGAAAGATGGGCGAAAGTAGGGGCGAAAGACTTAGTCTTCCTTTGCAACTGTAGTGAGAACACGGTCATTCAGTACGAGGTTGCGGCAACTGCAGTGAGAACATGGTCATTCAGTACGAGGTTGACGCCGCAGCAATTTTTATGTCAAACGCCGCTGTAAGTTTTTTTCATGCAAGCTGCATGGTGAGAAGAGGAGATGGAGCTTCAGAGGAAAGCTCTTAGATGCCGACCGTGCAGACTCAACCAACTTCAACTCGGAATCCGTCTGAAATTTGAATCATGGATTCAAACACCTCAATTAGTTGCTCAGCTTTACATGCCCTCGCCTAGAAGTCCCTCTTCCAAATATTATTGCGGCGCATCGTTGAAATACGTACACACCGTAACTCTACAGTACACCCAAACGTGCAGGACGTGCATCTGATGTTTCAGAGTTTTTTCGCTTCTTCTGACCCGGTTGGAAGATTTTGTTTTGGAATTGTTAATCTTACATTATCATCAATATTAATTTATTATTATGTGCCTAATTATATTGATATAGTGTACTTGTTTCTCTGAAAAGCAAGCGCATAGAATGCCGATCTAACACTGCCGAAATCTGAGCAGCTGCAGGAATATCCGACTTCGAAGTTAGTACTCAGTCACTGGCATTGTGCTCATGGTGTCTGAAACAATGTTCCACCGAAAATCTGCTAAGAATTGTCCAGGATTGAGATTCTATTCTCATTCCTGTTAAAAATCCCGACACATCTAAACCCAGGATTTTGGTTTAAAAAGCTTACCAATTACTCCAGCACTGATTCTAATACTACCAGAACAAAAAGTGTCATAAAGTATTTACAACTTCCTCATATTTAGCAAAGAAAGGGACCAATTGTTGTCATGTTGTTCCCAAGGATTCCCAAGGAGTATATGACAACCCTATACATCTAATATTAAAGGCGATGTGAGTTTAGAAACGTTAAAATTCAAAAAATCTACCTCGTTCATATCATACATGAATCCCGTAATGACTAAGTTTATCTTACATACCAAAACCCTGGGTTGAACTGTGTCGGGATTTTTAATAGGAATGTGCCTTGAATTCAAGTACTCATGTACAGCATAGATTGAAGGTAAGTTACTGGGTGACAAGCATGTGACATGTAGTGTAGGACCACATTCGCAGCACCGGTGTCAGCCAAGCAAGCTACACCTGTTGGCCTGGGCCTGGGGAGCTCCCACCTGATGTAATGCCTCCCAGTTTCCAGCGTCACATTATGACACTCAATAATGCTACGAATCTTTGGGATGCACTTCCCGAGAGCTGTGCAGGTGTCGGATATTCATAAACCAGTGGTCCAGTCCTTCATAGGACGGTCACAGCTTTGAGCTAGGTCATGCTTCCGCAAGCTAAACAGTACCGAGTCTGCAAAGTTTGCCCGCTTGAGTAGAAAGATACATTGGGAGCCGAGCACTGGACGGAAGTGAAGTGTTACAGACGTGGAAAGGTGCTGGGAGATTTTCATATGGAATGAGCATTTGAGCAGTATTCTAGTTTTAACAGAAAAGTGGGATTGAGACCAATGGCCAGGGAATGGCATGGGAGGAATTTAATAGAAGAATTTTGTTTCATGATAAGATCTAGATTGAGCCTGTGAGTAGCCCACTATGGCACAGGTGGTAGAGTTCACAGGCGTCGCAAAGATGGGAAATTATCAACGACTGTGCCTGAGTTCAGTAGCTTGAGCTGTTCACGCTAATTGGATGTGAGAAACGGAGGTTCTGTAATCAGAAGCTGTTTCTTACACCGGAAGACAGTTGCAAAAGGATAAATTTTGTAAGATCAATGTTATATTCCAAGTAGAATTGGAATGTAGTTCTTCACAATATCACTACTTCACATACCCAGTCCATGATTCTTCAGATAAGTCATATGTACAGTACGCTATTGGAGGAGAAAGAAAATTTGAAAAGCATGCCTACTTTGGAATGTAAATGGAGGTGAGTTGGGTGTATATGATCTAAAATGTGGTCGATAACCTGTGTGTAGTATGTGTGATACCCATGTCTAGACCTGTACTTGCCAACCTGAGGCTTCCAAATGTTTTTGCCCCGAGTTAAGGTAATTGAATTGTCGAATATCTGTCAGCAGTAAAGTCCCCCTTTTGTGTCTGGAACTGAATGTATCTCAAGGTGTTTGCCAAGTACGTATCCACCAGTGCTTCGTGTACTGAACCCTCGGTTTGTGTTTCTGTGACAATAAGCTCAACTAACCCCTGAATAACAGTCGAAGTAATTTGGGGTAGCATTCTGTCAAAGTAGTACAAGTACCTGTCATCATCATCCCTCAAGGAACGCCAAGTGAGATTTAGAGCCTATCAAATGCCATAGAACTCTGCCATGAAAATTGTGAAATCAAGGAACATGACGTATTGAGCCCTGCCATCTACGTGCCAAATTAAAAAGCTGCTTAAAGTCAATGTGTAAACAAAACGCAGTACAAGCTCAAGGATACATGCTCAGTACAAGTGCGGTTCGAAGAACGTACGTATTCAGAATCTCAACGAAGAGAGTCATTGGACCACTGGTACCCCTTGTAGCGCTGGACATTTGCTGGACTGCGTTAGCAATCCTCAAAGCGCGTTTCAAGCACAACAGCACTCTGCACAAACCAAGGAGATAACCGTTACTACCGTACAAAACTGGACTGTACTTCATGGCCCTTCACGTTAGGAGGCATTCACTCGACGATGATTATGAATAGGTGTGTAAATAGACATCACTAGTGAACTCTAGTATAACTAGTTTGGTACCTTTCGCCATCCCGTATACCACGTTCGCCCTCAACCCAGAATAGGTGTGAGCAGGAGACCACAGCCCTACATTGGTCGGGTTTCTTGAGAAGCTTAGCCGAGTACTGCCACAACCAACCTCCCTCATTAGTGTCTGCTGATATGATCAAACGAATTTTCACCAAAATGGTCGTCCAAGCAAGAGGATTTAAATAATAAGATAATAACTTAGAAATTCACCAAGTGCATGAACCAACTAAGACCTGAAGCTTACGTTCTGAAGCTTCCAAAATACCAATGATAGGAGATCTATCTGTGAAACCTAAATATATAAATTTCATAATGAAGATGAAATTTCGGCACTCTCTATAATGATTGCAGATCTCAACAGCACATTGACCAAGAATAGTAGGTTCCCCATTGATTTAAGCTAGTAACTTACTCCCGTCGCCTTGTGAGTCAAAGTATCTCTATTTTCAACACCAAAGACTCGAGTTCTCTGCAGTGTCCCAATGATGAGATGGAGTGCAGTGACTTGTGCTTTTGAATCCTGAGAAGGCAGCCACGTATAATTATGTTAATCAACCATAAATACGAATCCCTGATGATGTTCATGGGGGTAAAAGGGATCCTAGAAGTGAAAAATGGAGCCTGCGATAGTGTGTCCTATGTGAGTGTCAAATGGATCTTAATATCGTATCAAGTCAAATTGAAAGCTTGCTTGAATCTGATAAAGATTATGCTACTTCCGCTGATAAAAGGCAATAAGAAAACGAAAAGTAATCATAATGTCCATTACTAAATGCCATAAATCTAAAACAACGGACACTTTAAATATGTATGCGAAATTACTTACAGATATCTCTTCTTCGTACAACAAAAACGCCTGGGTGAAAAATTCATAAGCCACAGGCTCCAGGCCACAGGTACCAGCAGCCTGCCGTAGTGCACATCGTAAGGATGGGTCACAAGGATGCAAAAGCAGTTCCGTTCATGCATCCCTTAATCTTGTTCAACAACCCATAACGCAGTGCAAGTGCCCCTAGTCAACCAAGGAGTTGTCTAATAAGACTTCAAAGGTAGTATCACAGCCACTACGAGAGCACCATTAGCTGAAAGAGGGCATGCCTCAACCATCAGCGTGCAGCTTACATTAAAGAGGACGACCATTGACGTTATAGGAAGTGGAAGTCATACCTCTGCACACTGCAGGTACAGCCGCAATGCTAGCTCTGCTGCGGGTATCATGGCAAGAGCCTCTACTATCTGCAGACAGATAGATGAAAGCGTTAATCTCAGCATCATGACTGCAATACATACGAACAGAAATTTGATATACTCAAGACAGCAGTTTGACAGCAGCACTAAACATTTTTTTTAATAAAAACCAAGACAAGTTCTGCAGATTCATGTTAGTGCAACTTATCAATTGTATTATTCAAATTCAATATCCTAAAAAAGTGATTGAGAAATACATTCCAGGTGCAAGCCTCCTGTTTTAAAACACTTACAGTATTTAAGAACTGAAACGCCTTCCTCATGGAGGGCGAACCAGACCTGTCATTAAGCCCCTCTTCCAGTTCCTTTTCATGCAAGGCGTGCACATACTGCATTTAACCACACGAATTTCACTAGGAGCGATCTTAAGTGTGTTTTTAGTCAGTTGTAGAACGGCATGAACCAGCCACAAAGATAATCGAATACTAACTATTAACTTCCAAAGCATGAATCGTTCACAGATATGACCATATTACAAAGAACCTTAGAAATAGGAGTTGGCGAGAACTTCTACCTTAAGAGTAGAAAACACAAGAGGTGGAAGAGTGTATTGCATGCGGCGAGGACCTCCTTGACACAAGTGTTTGCGGGCAATTTCCAAAATCTGCATCACATCACCAGTACTCGCTGTGTCCGTTAAAAAGATACATGTCCGCTTAAATGAACACGCATACCTCCACCATGAGCGTAAGACATCTACCTGGATCAAACTCTGCTCTCAGCTCAAGACGGACGACGAAAGCACTCTCCTATCGTGCGAAATCTTTTAGTCAAAGTAGTACATTGATGAACCCGTATCAAGGGATTTTGACAATCGATCTCATGCAAAGCCCTTCCCATACAGCCACTTCGAGTGGTATATGATGCTGAGCAACAATTTTCTTATTGCGAACTTTTCATGTTCTTAAAAACGTAAAAATTTCGGATCCATCCATCTTACACTATGCATAGCACTAAAAAGTACAAGACATGCATAAATCTATCATACGAATGGAAGAATTGAGTTCTTTTGAAAAACATGATACCTTGAACATCACCTCCAACTCGTCATTTCTGAACATATGCACTAGCCTCGCCATCAAATTCTGTTCCTCTTTGAAGTCCTCATCTTCTGCCTGCTGCCACTGAGAAGGATGTACACGCACACAGGATGAAACAATCAGGATGAACCTATTAAGAGAGCGATACCTGTTCTGCTCCATTCACATTGCTAGCAACAACAGCCACAGTAGGACCAGTTTTTACAGGAACCGAGACATAAGACGCAAAGAGAGTAGGTCCCATTGTCGTGAAAACATCGTGAAAGGTGAAATGATGTTCCAAGCAACTGGTAAGCTTACATTGTACTTGGGTGGTGCGTTGGATGGTGCGCCACCACTGTCCTGAACAAGCTCCCTCAGAAGATTCAACAATGCATCGACCTAACAATCATAACCAGTTACCAATTTCGATGAGATGTCAAACACTAGGAGGGGTACGTGTCAACCATTGTAAAGACGCGCCAATCCTTTCAAAAGGAGTGCAAGAAGTATCGGAAAATCTTTACTTGCATTGTTGAATCACACGAACAACCCTAAAATTTCAGTCGGGAAGTGAAAGGGTTATCAGCCACAACATTACAACAAGTCCATGAGGAACGCACCTCGTCAGGTTCTGTGATAAGAATATAGTTTGACAGAACAGATTGAATCAGGACCACCGCCATACTTCTGTTATTGTCATCGTCTAGATGTTTCATCACATGAGCATAGTTGCTCAACTTCAAAAGCACTACCACATCCTTGTACTTTTCTAGTGGTCCACTTAAGAGCAACACAAGCTGCTTTGTCGCCTTAGCATCCTTCACCCGACCCTTTCCTTCCAATCTCTTAACACATAGCCCCTGCAAGATTAGCCCAATCCAAACAGATTCAGATGGTTTCTTTGATGTGTTTATCCTAGTCACGATTAAATTATCTTAGTCAAAACATCGACAAAATAATGTGCAGGAACGTGCAAAAGCGGGTAAATCTTGGAACCACATAGTTACAAAATCCATACAAACGATTGTAGTAAATTGGAAGTCACTGAAAGATTAATGGGACAACGTACTACCAGAAACTGTCCAAACCAAGCCTTTCCTGAACATAGGTTTCCTTAACCACATATGATCTTTTTTGGTGTGCAATTATATTATTATCTTGAATATGATCATGTGACGCATATGACGACCAAAAAGCCTCTAGACTAAGTTGTTGTCCTATATCTAATTCTCTTACAATACAGCATCTCCGTCAAATTGGCCAGATTACGATGAGATATTGGCAGAATGCTGTCATATACATACCAGAACTTGGTCAACGTATTCAAGCTGGTCACTGTGTACGTTTAAAACGAAGGTAAGAAGAGCCACGTAAAGACTGATAGCGCTAACCAACGGCATGTCCGGTTGTGCTTCTACAACCTGCACTTTCCACATTTCCAATAGGTGTGAAGTCAGAGGATGTTGACAACCTGACATACCAAAAAATCATAAGTAAGTGTTCACACCAACTTCATATTCAACTTTAAGAACCTACCTGGATGACAGCTTGGCTAAATTTCGAAAAGGCTTCCACCTGATGGAAATCTGGTAAGACCTGCAGACCATTTAAGATTTTATCAACAATTAGTTCTAGTTTCTCTTCTCGCTCTCTACAAACACTTCAGTATGCTTCTTGTTCTGAAATGAGAAACGTTCAGCACGTCCCTGGACCTGTGCAGAGGTGGAGAGTTACTTTTGGCAATGGTTAATTTTACTAACAACTAATATTACTCACCATCACACAATATAAAGCATTCACAGATACAATGATGTACCACGAATCGTGTGCTGCTTTAATGGGAAAGAGTGGACCCTGCTATTGAGGAGTGTCGAAAATAACCCTGAAATGAAAACTTTGTTCCCTACACATTGAATAACAATTATAATTACCTCAGGTGAAGCAGCTGCATACTTGGATAGGCGCTCCATCAGTTGTGACATTACAGTCTTCACGTCCACTGATGGCTGCACACGTAGTACATCTACTGTTTTGAGTGCCATGAGATTGAAAAGCAATTTATCAAACGAAGGCGTCGAATAAAAAGGGACGGAAATTAAATACCTGCAGTTGTGGGCAAGCGCTGAGAAGAATTTCCAGCGTCTGCAGATGGAAGTCATCTGGAAAAACCTGGATGACACAGTCCATCAAATAAAATTGGGCTATCTCATCCTTGCAGTTGACAATCTGAACCACAAACCCAAGCAAGGTATAATGTTAGCCTTACATCTCCGTGAGATACTATGTAAGCCGAAAACGTATTGAATCTCAGCTGTGCATACATAGCCAAGTCAGCTAGATAATGACATCACTCATATACTACAATTCGGCAGATCTAATCACTTTACACAAATTATACAAACACAATCCATCAAGTATTACCTCGTTTTCCTCACCTGCTCAAGCACTCGAGGAAGAACCACATCTTTGTACATCTCCAGGTCCACACCTTCCAATTGGCTAAGCACATGCAGATTTTTTCCCACCTGTTGACGACTAAGTACAAATTAATGTCAAATAAAATCCTATTGTCCAAAGTCAGAGTCCTCATACAGAAGTACGCAACTTGAATTAAGAAGCGCTTCAGCAACACGTTGCTGATGTTCATATTGCAACTGACACGACAGAAATGTAAACTAGTTTCATCCACGCAATTAGCAACGAATACTAGAAAGTTGAGTAATGTGGGGCTTTTAAGCAAGGACACAAACAGAGGTCAACAATTGCAACAGAAAGGGACAGCCAAGACCCCATGAAAGTGCTGCACCACCCACAAGTTTTACATGCATCGTACAAAGGACATCCATGAGTTTCTGTTTGCCTCAGAGAATGACTGATACTAACCAAGTCACGAAGTTCACTCCTTTCCTTTTCCCGCTTCTCCTTCTCTCGCGCAGGACCCTTCATGAAATAGATCGAGAATGAAAACCCATCAGCACACACAATCTCAGAAAGCTTGCGCATGTCAGCACTCTAACCAAATTTACTACGACGAAGTGCCCACTGCAATTCAACTAAAATAGGTATACATGGATGGCTTAGATATGAACCTGATGCTGCATCCGCACCCACAGCTTGTTCATCTCTGTGAAGTTTTGTAGCACGAACTCCACAGCATCCATCACACTCCCACCCTCCCTGAAATAGAGCAGTTATGCCTGACATTAGCAAAAGAGGTAGCCACTTGATGACTTCAACAGACTCAAACCACAGAAGCAGACATCAATGGCGGCAACATCCAGGGTAATCACTCATCTCAGCTATATCTTCTAAGATACAACCCTGTAATAATACCAGATGTTAACGTTTCAGTTAGAGTGGCTGTACCCTTCAAATGGAGAGCCAGCGTCTGGCAGTTTGTCACGACTAATTTGAGTAAGATAGTTGCGCAAAAACAACCCCCGAATGGGGTGTTGAACACCTCGAATCATTTCCACGAGGTCCTTCAACACATCCTTCGCTGGTGCCTCATTTGACATTATGTAGACAGATCCCACCGTACAGAGCAAATACCTACAGCTCATCCATGAGACCTTATAAGCGTAAATGTGTCGATACAGAACTCTCACTTCCAACATACCACCCGGTTCTTTTGCAGCATTAAATAAATTAATGTGAATTCAATGCTCCCTATCCATTTCTTCACAACCTTCAGAATGGCCAGGATAACTTACAAACGAGGCAGTATGTTTCCAGCATGTTGAACAAGCTCGTATAAATCTGCAGGTGTGCGGCCTCTCTTGGTTTCATCTTGGAAGAAAATTTCCAATCGTTGCAGTTCGCCAAACAATCTCATGTCTAGAATATCAGTCAAGGCTTCCATTGGCAAGGACTTCAACCTATGGTCACAGACATGCATCACACACACACACACCCAGAGCATTCAACCTGGCTATGGCTAGGAACTCAATTTTCCCACAAGTGCAATTTCATCAAAGACATTATAAGTGGATACAAAGCTCGTAGTACTTTTGTGGTGACAACTTGGACGTCCTCAGCTCGGACAACATCTGGGCCGAATACTTTAGAGCATCTCGCAAGTTATTGCCATCCTGCACACTCGAACATTATAAAAATTTCCTTAATCTCATTCACATGAATCGTGGCTTAAGAATTGCATTTAACTGCAATCTTTAAAGCACCAATATGACTTATTCTAGATCTTCTCTGACCAGGAAAAACCTCTCGGAAATGAACAGCCACGTGCCCTGGACACAATCTGAAGATATCAAGTTGCATCTACCCTAAAATTATGTAAATATTGAGCTACTCAAATGAACAGCTCATGCAGCAGGATGATGCCTCGCCATGCTCAGTATAATACTACAAGCATCCAACAATCTTCCCCTCGGATTGTTTTAAAATCAAACCCTAACGCAATCGTTGCGCTAAATGCGTCACACACTGTCAACAACATCGGAATTCATTAAGTATCCGGAACACTCTAACATGGGAGTCGCAATTTTAAGACACACACTCTTCAGAAAACAAAAACGAGTGATCCGATCAGCTACGATCGTGCTAAACGAACGCAGTGTCCACGGAAACAATTGAAGAGTTTCTCCACAGACACATACAGAGAACCTGCAATGCGAATTGGGTAAAACAGCAAACTCACTACCCGAACCGGCCCACACCCTCCAGAGCCTCCCCCCACAAGCAGCGAACTCATCTTTGCATGCAACTGGAACGAGAGAACGAAAACCCACAACCCAGAAGAAAACTCATCGCCTGGGTTAATTACCAGAGCACGGTGCATGTAGAAAGCATTGTGTTGGACAAGCGCAATGGCGTCCGCCAACCACTTCTCCTGGTCCTCAGCCGTCGACTCCACTCCTCCAACCTCCATCTCTCGCAATTGCCCCTCCAAACCAAGCTTCTAAACTTCCTTCACACTTAATCAGATTGATGGTTTCAGATATGTCACCAACTCAAAACTCTCAATCGTTCAGAAAAATTCAAAGAGCCATCCCAACGGAATCGACTAACTTAGTCGATCACTTCGCCAACCCATCAACCACTAACTTGACCAATACTACACACCAGTTGACCACGTCTTCACCGGATTGAGGTTAAGAGTGGCCCACAAACCGAGAGGACATGACCATGACCCACTTCAACGGACGCCAATTGTCGCAGCCATTTCCAATCATTCCACCTACCCAAGGTTAGGTCAACTTCAGAGAGCAGCAATTGAAGCTCACAGACAGGGTGATGGAAGACTTTGCAAACAAGCATGGATGCTAAGAAGCTCAAAAACTATGTTCTAAAGTGCGTTGATATGATGCCAAGATGCCATTCCAGCCCTAAACCACTGCATCAGGCTCCGGAATCAGCTGCACAACGGTCCCACAGACAGAGAGATTTGCTTCCCAGCGTCATGAAACAGTGGGCCATGTTTCTGTAACGTGCCTTATCACTCAAGCAAACATCAATTCGGAATCTAATTCATGTTGGACACGAAGATGGTGACACATCTGAAACCATCGCTCTGATTATGAACAAGGTTATGGTACATCGGGGATGTGAATCTGCACGTTCTGGCTATGTCACATGAGCGCCATGGCTGCAATAAGGCCAGGCCCCGAGTTGAGTTATTCAAGCCTGCACATGAATCTACACTGATGAGGAATTCCAACGCGCTAGTTTCAATCTACAGCTGCATCGACATCAGAGATTCATCTCGTTAATCTACAGCTCCTGCATCGACATTAGAGGTTCATCTCGTTCTGCTGGAACCACTTGTGCAGAGTGGGCCCCTTGGTGAATCCGGCGGAGTAAGTGTAGAGGTTGGTGACTGCCTTCCATGCCGCCTCGGTGGGATGGATGCTGTCGAAGATCACATGCTTGCCTGGGTTGTTGCACACCGTGTAGGGATCTCCTCCACCGCATGAGCCTGTGCAACATCGTTTGTATGCTTCGCTGAAACCTGCACATCATGTGGAGTGGTTTTGGTCAAGAGTTTGTTTGATATGTGTATGGTTGATTGATTGGCATGCGATTTGAGTGTGTTTGGGATTAGGGTGAGATGGGTACCGAACGCTGGCCCGTTTTCGAAGAGGTTGCGGAGGGCTTTCGTGAGGTCGAGCATGACGATGTTGGCGCCGCCCTTGTTGAGCGCGTTCACTTTGGCTTGCAGCTTGGCGTCGTGCAAGCTCGTTTCGGTGTCGAGCAGGTCGTTGGTGACGCAGCCCGTCTCGCCGTTCACCCAGAGTGTGGTGAAGGGCATGCACGACATGGGCACCAGATTCTCCACCATGATGTTGCGCACCCCCAGACCGCGCAGGCGCTCCATCTGCTCTCCCATCTTGTCCACCACCGTGTCCACAAACGCAGCAACGCCCTGTAATTCGACCACATGACGATCACCATCAAATCACCTCAAACCTGGCTAATCTCAAAACCTCCATCGATCAACCACATTCTACCGAATGATCAATCTATTGACCAGATCATCCTACAACTTCAAAATCATTCACTCAGAGCATTCATGTCCCAAAAAGGCTCAGAATCCTTCAGCAATTCACACACCATAAATCCAGGGAGAGACTTGCACATCTTTCGAATATTTCAACACTTCTTCCAACAACTCCATCAATCAATCCTGTCTACTCATGAATGATCAGTTCATTGATAATATTTTCCAACAACGTCACAAAACAAACACTTACACTACTCTCACTTACAGCAAATAATTTCAAAGAAGCTGCACTCATCCACCAAAGTCTGGAAAGAGACATGCACAGGATCGAAGAGATCATGTCACCTACCAAAAACACAAAGGTCTATGATTTCGAAGCTAAATCCACCGATGATGATATGATTTTTCAACATAGATTCTGCATTTATTGGATCAGAGAACTTATTTACTCATGCAGGATTATTGGCACAGGATGGTTTTACCTGGGCATCGCCACGTTGGTTGTAGTAGGTGTAGTCGTTCACTCCGATGGAGACAAGAGCCACGGATCCTGCCAAGTGATCCGCTGTGAAGGTGCCGCCCTTCACAAGAGCGGCGAACGCATCCACTTGCTGATCTAGAGGCCTCCATCCATAGGCGTAGGTGACAGCGGCTCCGCCGACGCCGAAGTTCACCCCGCCGTTCGTTTGGTCTCCGTTTAAGTACTCCCATGGAGTTGGTGATGGCACTCCCAGCTTCGAAGCTGCACAAAAATTTGATCAAGACAGTCTACTTTTAATGAGAAATCTTTCATAAAACCCGATCTTATTGAGATTCACGTTGTACTTCAATTGGTGCAGTGAATTCATGTGTGAATTTGAGATGAGAATTTGATGGATGTTTGCAGCGATGGTTGATTGATTACCAATAAAATCGACCTCATTGCGTCCATCTGATGATCGGTGTGCTGTTCCATCTCCAGGCCATGTCATCCCATACGGGTAATGCATAGTTTCTCCTGTGTCTGTACCAGAACATGCAGACAGAGTCAGGTAGATGGTGTGGTTATGAATGAATGTAATCAGAAAAGGATTGAAATTGAAGCCAACTTTGCATCTAGTTCTACTGATCATACCACTGTATTTAATTGTTTATGGAATAATTTGTTACCTGTGTAGCTGTCTCCGAAAACAAAGAGACCTTGGACTGCATCAACGTACCCTGCAAATCAGCGAATTCATCACGAGTAAAAGAAATCAGCACAAGTATTGTTTGGAGGTGCTGGAGAGAAACTCCTGAAATCAATGACTGACAAACGATTGAACTCAGAATATTCAAACATTTGGTTGGGTGAAACAATTCGTACCCAAGTGCGTTGTGAGCAGCAAACAAACAGTCGAGAAGATGCACAACCGCGCAGCGCATTCATTTCCGAGAGCTCGGCCCTTCATCATTGCCATTGCAATCAGCAACTCCGAAGCACAGACAGACGTGAATGGAATGAATACTCACAGTTGCTGTGAGGAGTTATAGCTGCTGCCGAGTCATAGATGGTTGCACTGTGAGCTGGATGAGGAGACACTGCTCGGAGATGCATAATATATACTGTCTGTCATGAGCTGCAACAACATGCATGGCATGATCATCTCTTGCGGTGAGCTGTGGAAAAGCAAGGAAGTTTTGCAATTGTTGAGTTGATTGGACCATCGATTCGGACTGGATTGAGCCTACTTTGGGAATGTGACAAGTGACGTTGCCTGATTGTCGCAAAGGGTGGAGCTCTAGTGGGAAGAGTCATTGTTGAAGTGGTAGATGGTACAATCAGTGGGGCCAAACGACGGAGTGAAAAATGCCTGGCAATGACTTGAACTGGCGAGCTGCTCCTCACAAAAGAGATTGATTCACTCTGTAATAGGAATTCGCTCTTTAGCTTATAAGAAATTGTCAAACTCCTATTGAAGAGCTGCATCAATTGGCACCAACTCAACTGCTCCATTATCATGAGTACTACTTCTCGGAACATGTGAAATTCGTATTTTACAGCAATGGATACTCTGTTTTAGAAGCTCATTTTATGCAACCAAGTAATTGAATCCAATCACTCCGAATTTGAGGGCTCGGTACAGACACCAATTCCTGCTTCAAGGTGAAACCTGAATTCTTCATTGAAAACACAGTGCATTTTATGATTCATGTGTTGATCCACCTCGTCAATGAAGCTGTCTTCTTAGGCTGTGATTCAGAGAAAGGATTATATATTCTTATCGACATTCTACTAGCCAATACTAAGTATATCATTGTGCAGTTCGTTGTTTTGTGGGCTGGCCAACTTGTTATAGGTCCAGGATTTTACTACAATTTTACGCTTGTTAAGCAGTTACGCTTATTGGTTGTCGGAAGCGGGACCCGGCACTAGAACGCGACAGAAACGAACGCATTTGGGGATTTGTGTCGTGTACGTCAATCCTGAATTGTAGCATGTATGAGCTAAAAAACCATCGTTGGGTGGGAAAGAGAATTATTTTGAATGAAATGGTGGTGACTGTATTTGTGGCAGCTGGTGAATCGCAGTCCACAATGAAAGTACGTTGCCTGCCTTTCCTGTGAAGAGGGCCCAGACAGCTTGGAAACCGGTGACATGTCAAGCTTATCCTTGCCTTGATGTGATTTCCAGCTCGGACGAACAACAATTCTAGACCCATCTGCAATTCACACAAAGCACAGCATCGCTGTAGTGTTCGTGATTGCTTACGGTGGTTGGAATTTCAGGATCAAGCTAAGCTGTCAATTATGCAGAAGTGCTCAATCTATACCATGAGGAGTCTGGCGGCGTCTACAATTATTCACTCTTTGATTGATATCTTTGTGATACTCATGTGATCACATTCTGATATTGATGTGATATCCAGGTGGATACCTTGCAAAATGAACAAAATTACAGAGTTTTCATTTTGTCTAAAGGCTCCTTGACGTGATGGCAGAGATGATTCAATGTTCTTATTCAAAATGGATTGCTACTACATAATGGAGTGTCACTGAGATGCAGGCAAGATAGCTGTAGCCCAAGGGGAAGAGGATTATGTCATTAAACAGACGCCGCAGTTTCAAACGTGATGCGGACGGCGCAATAAGATAGGCCATGCACATGACGTGTGCACTCATGAAATTACTCGTTGTTTCTGACAGCCAATGCAATCATGTAATTTTCAGGTATATCTTTTATTTTCGAAGTCAACCGAATGTGAGCCTTCTATCGAGGCTGAGAGAAGCAAGTCAATAATATGTGAATGATCATCGTAGTGCTGGTGCGGCAAATAGAGACCGAGAAGGCATATGATCTATGTAAGCAAGCTCCACGACACCACGTCTCTCGCTGGCCCATTCACACCCACGTCCAAATTCTCACACGGTACACACACAGAGTGTCATGCTCCAATAATGCATATTACTTTTGGTTTTTTTAGTGATCGAATTCACCCTGTTCTTAAATGGGAAAGTCAATAGGTTTTATATGGGTGCACCAACGGCTCAACGAGATTCGCAATGGTACAAGCCATGGAGATAGTAACAGAAGCCAAACTCAAGAGACCTGGTCCAAAAGAAGCCAGTCTGAGCTCCGTGCAGATTCAAGTTATTGCCATCAAGATCTGTTTTGATCAATTACCAATTTTCAGCTATGGCCAGCTTCCAGCCGACGTCGGCGATGGTCAGATCCGATCAATGTCCCAGAACGAGGTCAATGATGGAATCGAAGCTGGTAAGCGTGGACACTTATGCAGCACTCATGAAAGTTCAAAGAGACGCTGCAGATTCCACAGTTTTTTATATTATCCTGGCACTAAATCCAAGCTCCTTCGAATAAATGGTAGGTCCTGGTAACAGTGTATGTAAACACTTTGTGTAAGTTCTCTGCACAATCTGTATCGTGACTGCAGATGCCCAATAGTGCTGAAGGAAAATGGTTTTTGAATTGCAACCTCTTTCTCGTAGAAAGTGGAAGATAATGGTGACTTGGAGTAAACAACAAAAAAAGTTCTGGGCGGGCCTCAAGCAATGGAACATCATGAGCCTGGAATCGAAGCTGGTGAGCCTTTCAAAGGTGCAAGCGTGGTGGAGATCTGCCTTTGAGGAAAAGAGAGCAAAGAGATTGCAAGTCTTATCCGTGAAGAAGCAGCTGATTTCTAGTTGTTCAACCGCCCTGTGTCATCATCTCCTCGTGCTCCGAAGAATATTCACGCACCTTTACTTTGAGAACTTGGTCGTCTGCTGTATGTACAGTACAGCTCAGTACACACATACTGCCGAAGTTCGGAACTGTACTGAGGATCAGAAGTGGTTGGTAACTGGTTAAAGTGGTTACCTGGGCCGGTATTTTTTTACAAGGAGGTGGACCGGCGCAAGGAGCTGTAACTAATGCACGTCGTGTCAATCTCCGAATGATATGCACATTCGGGCAATCTGAATTACTTGAGATGAAGGGTGATGAGATCAGAAAAAAGAAAAAAGAAATGGCTACCTGGCTCAGTAAGTACTTTTTCATGATTTGGAATTGGCTTTTTTCCTGACCAAGAGCAGGTTGTCAGTGGGCGTGTGCAAACACAAGCTCATTGCCAATCAACACAATGATTTTCATACAAAAATTGTCTCAACTACTGGTTAGAAAAGCCCCTGGCGCGACCTTCCTTCCAGCGTCCATGCTGTCATGAACCGTGTCCAAAACTTGCAATGTATATTAGTAGTTATTTCAAATGATAATCAAACTAGAAGGTAGGCTAAATCCTCTCTCTATACCCTGGGTGAGATGTGTTCTAGACGAAAATTATGTCAAAGATACGTACAGCTAATTTTGTGAGCCAGTACGATCTTCTCAATATTTTGCATTAATTTGGTTGATGAAATGCACTTGAGTTGAAGCCCTTGGTAATGAAATAAATGAAGCCTAAGGTAATAGCGACTTGACGTATGGAAAGGACGATCTAACATGCACGATGATCACTAGTCTCAATTGAAACAAGTTCAAATGGTTGGATTTGGGGTTCTTCCTTTTCTCAGGTTGGGTCAGCAGGCCAGATTGAACTTACCCCATGCAATGGATTTTGTCTCAAAATTTTGCACAAAATAATCTGCATACAATCAACATTATAAGCATTCGAAACGGCGTTCTCCCCAGGAACTAACCAGCCATTAGAAATGATGTATACATTTATAATTATTTCCTTGGGTTTTACTCAAGTGATCATGTAGCAAAATCTCTCATACAAGAAACAGAGCAGATCTTAACTTTTACCAGAAATCACCCAATCATTCAACAATTTCCGTCTAAAACAGTATCTCTGGGAAAGACTTGGACAGGTAAATCATTCCAAAGAGTATCATATTATACCCGTGTGGTTTAGTCACTGGAAAACTCTTACCAGTAGAAGGTGAATCAGTCCCAATAGAACATTGATCAATGTTCTACTCATCAAACTAAATACATACTGTATGTATACTTGCATCAACAAAAATATTTCCAATAATGCGACTACACTATGTAGACTGTGCTAACGTCAGTTCGTATATACACTAAAATCTTTACCACGCCGTGCAATTGCTTCATCGTGAAAGAGGTTTGGTCCGAGAACTGCCTTAGGACATGAATCGTCAATCCTGTGCATCGATGGTGCTAGACTTGTCAGAAACACGTAGGTTGGTCTGGGCCTTGTTTCAATGCCAACCGAGTCGTTTCAGTTTATGCTTCAACTGAAACGACAAACTGATACTGTCCAGTGAGGTTGAAAACAACCGTGTCTCCAATCTTTAGTTTGTTGGCGACGCAGAACGCTTGCCATCCCCCAATAAATAAGCATTTTGTCTGTCGCCATGTTCGACAAACGTAAGCTTTGACATCACCTTTCGTCCAAGGACCTTCCAGTGTGTAGACTTTTTTATCAAACTTATCTTCGCCATGGGAGCGCCAAAATGGTGTTGGAATGTCCTGATGAAACGAAGAACAATATATTAATAGAACTGAGAAAGTTATCAGTGTATGCAATATCCATCTATCTATCAATCATGCAAATCCAACCAATTCTTTCACGTACTGTGTGTTCTTGATTAAGTGTTCAGAGTCAAGGTATATCAATCGTTTTAATCATACCCTAAATGAAAGAGCAACATTGTTCATGCATAGCTAAAGTGATTTGATGATGCTCACCATTTTTGCGATCTTGCCGTTCGGGACATTAGTAGCGCAGAGTGTCTTCTTAAACTCGCTGTACTCCAACGCCACCTTGGCGGGAGGTAATGACGGCCTTGTTGGACGGTTCTGACAAATGTTCTTATGATTTGCATCTCCTAAGCCTAGATTCAGTCGCTCAGAGTCTTCTACGACATCAGCACTGAGAGAGAAACCTCGAGCGTTGACTCCCAATTGATCATCACGAGGATACACATGGACAACAAGTCTGGATGTGTTAACCAGCTCAAAGACCAGAAACTCCCCAATGCTGATTCCATTATCCACCACAAAGTCTCTCCAGCCACCACCGAAAGTGAAAATACGAGATGGATAGTTCACAGAATGTCTTCCTTCGAACCTCAACCACCACTTACCGCTCCCACAACGAGCTGGTCTTACGAGAGCAACAACCTGACTCATCTTTTCGCCATGCTCGGTGACAAATAAGGTTGGAAGCTCCTGTCAATCATTCAAACGAAGTCCATTGACCGTGTCAGATCGCTGGATAAGCATAAGCACCAGTATCTTGCTAAAATAACAAGTACATGACACTTACCAGATACATAACATGATTCGTCTTTGAATCACTAACCATGGAGGTTGTGATGGTTTTGTAGAAAAAGATAGCCTTTGCCTTGTTGAATACCGCAATAACATCATGCCTTGGGCCCGTCATCTTCGTTGTATCTGTGTGAAGTAAGGAAAAACGCCAAAAGCAGAACTGCCAAAACAACCTTCTCTAAATTTATAATGCTACAAAACGCACAGACCTGGAGAATATATAACCAAACATCCAGCGATTTTTGTTCCTTGAACTTCCACCATCCCCTCTGGCAATGACTCAATCTTCACAACAAACCAGTTCTAACATACAACAGTACAGGGACAATCTAATCATGAGCAAAGAGATAAATGCACAGCTGAATGCAAATCGCCCAAAGCTAGAAGATCGAGCTTCCTCTCTCCTTCACACGTGCCGTGCACTTAGTTAAACAAACCTGAGTTAAGCTTATCATCTCTCCCAAACCCAGACACGGCAACATTCCAGCTTAACCATGGGTCACGAGGAGTCGAGTGGAGTGCTTGGCCGCATCATGAGCAATCTGCAAAATCCTTGAAATATCAAGGCATGCCTTTCATCTTGAATTTCTCATGAGATCATCAATAAAACCAACACGTGCAAAAGAACTTACAGAATCCATTGCACACGGTTACTCAAACTGGGTTACATAAGTCATGACAGATTCAGAAGATAAAACAATCTGGACAAAAGATGAGCTTTAAGTTAATACCTTCGTGCATGCAGGGTGTAATGAACATACTTCAGATCAATGACATGTGAACACAAGATTTCAACTCGGGTGCGCGGCAAAATTATTTCGCCCTTCCGGATGCATTAACGCAGATTCAATGAGTGCTATGAAAGGTCCAAAAGCATTGCAGAGTTCCCTTCGTCACAACCAACATACGAAACAACATTGAGTTACCACCCTAATTGATAGCATTCCCAAGAGTTCTAATGAAGGACAAGAATCAAGTTCAGATGACCACGTCCAACTCTCGAATAACACCCAGTACGACCAACGATATGCACATTACCTGCAAGTATATCATGAAATTTCCAAAACCCCTCCCACAGTGATCACAATGTACACATCACGTTAAACCAGATGATAGAACAAACTCCCAAAGCTTCACCCCCACACTCTAAAAGAAGTTACAACCAAAATCAAGACGCAATCAAACCCATTAAGTTCTTCATTAATTGCGTATGCGAGCACACATAGTATGCACCTTGTCAAAACACAAATTCGAAATTAATGGTCACGGAGGAACCTAATCAACCAAGAAATCACTGTTACGGCTTAAGACAAAGAAACCAAGACCACCTCCACAAATATTTAAATTTCACGTCATGAACCCTAATTTCCCCAAATCTCCAACGTCGCTAAAACTGAATCCAAACAAATTCTCCTGCAGAAGAATTAAACCACTTCCTACCATTGAAGCAATCGATCGTACTCATAACCAATTGTGCTCAGATACAACATCAGGAGACCAACCTCCAATCCTGTCCAATTAAAACCCTAAAACAGAGAAGGGCTCAAACAAAACCAAGAAGGCTTCCACGCTCCGTCGTCCATACTCGAAAATGTCAACATATTTGCAGAATGGAATTCAATCACCAACGATAATCCACAACCCCTGGAGAACATCAAACCTCGGAAAAAAAACTGAACAGACTATATCAAAGAAAAAAAGTATCAAAACAGTAATGACTGCTTATTTGGTATAAAAAGAGGTCAATTCTCTTTCATATGGTTCACTGAGCGGTTCATCAAACATGCCCTCAGGCCTCCCTTTCACAGCATCCGCTCCGCCGGCGCAATTTCGCACCACCCACTATCCCCCAATCCCATCTCCTAACCCCAACCCTCTAAATTAGGTCTCCATCTATCAATCCATCCCCCCAAGTGCCCACATTCCAATCCTGCGCAATTCAATTCCGCTGCTCCATCCCCGTTCCGCCCGATCATAGCATCATCCCCGACTGCTGCGACCCGCGCCGGCACTCGTTCAGCATGTCCACGTAGAACTGGCACTTCCCGATGTCGCTGTTGTTCGCGTTCACGCAGTCTTGGAACGCCTTCGACTGGTTCACGCACGCATCCGCCGCCACCGGCTGTGCCGCTGCACCGCCGCTCTCCGCCGGGCCCCCGCTGTGCTCGTGCACCACCGTCCGCGGCCCCATCACGCTGTCCACGGCGCGGTGCGCCACCGCCGACCCCGTCCCGAAGGCCAGCCCCTGCGCGATAGTGCTGCCGATGCCCGCCAGCATGCCCCCGCCACCGCTCTGCTGCGGCATCGCGGGAGGGTGCGCCTGGTGCACGGGCGCCGGCGGTGGTGCGCTGCGGGCCACGGGCCGCGGCGCCGGTCGCGATGAGCGCTGGCGAGGCATCCTGCTCTAGTTTAACTTCCTCCGGCGATCACTCTGCTTGCCTGCGACTCCGGCCGAGCGCAAGAGTGCGATCGTCTGCCTAAGCTAGGGTTTGGGGCGGAGGGGCTCGTATTGCGTTGCGATGGAGATGATGCTTGGAACAAAGAACGTCATTGCATTTGCATTCTGGACGTGGGAGCAAGAGGACGGGTCGAGAAGGTTCTCCACCGGCTGGGACCGGTGACATCCGACGTGGCCGGGGGCGTGGTGAGGTGCATGTGCCCCCTGGACGCCGTTTTGGAATGCGTGATGCCCAAGGTGTAAATTATGTGAGGGCCGCTGAACAACTCCACTTGCATGTTGAGGGGGAGGGGTGAATTAAACCCATAGTCCAGAGCCTATCCGCACTCAATGTGGAGGTTACCTCAGAGATCTCACATGATCACAGGTACAAATGGTGCATATTGTGTCTCCACTTTATATACTCATACCCCCGGTTTAAGAAAAACAAAAAAAATCCGGTTTTTGAAAGAGACCGGAGAAGAGTGAATTTAGTGTTTGTTGGGTTATAAGTACGTTGTATTAGTGTTTGTTTGTTTGTCAAGTATGTTGTATTAGTGTTTACATGACAAACATCTAGAAAATAAGAATTGGTTTATTAATTCTATTATATCCAGTCACTAATCATGGAGTATAAATATATAAAGCAAAAAAAGTCCATTTTTTTTTTGAATTCCATTTTTGTGACCTCTCTCCATCTTTTTTATTTTTAGAGAGAAAATCAAGTAGCTTTGACTTTTTGTATAGAATCAATTTCTTATAAACATAGAGATGGGCTCCAAAACTTCCAATTTAACAAAAATACCTTAATTCCTCTATATAAACTGGCTTTTATTGAATTCAATTAACCCCTAAATTTCCTTGTGTTTTTGAGAGCTTGAATCCTCAAAACTGCGATTTTTTACCACTGTGCCCTCCCGAGAATATGAAACAAATTTTTTAACTTTTTCTAAAATTTCAACCGTAAGATCTTGTACCTAACCCTATTTGAAAGAACTATTTCAAATTTCAACCGTTGGATGTTTTCCATTAGTGAGATCATAGTGTTCAAAGTTTCAGCAAATATTTTTATGGGCTTTGGCCGAGAGGCATGGAGCAAATGGTCCAAAGGGAGACTTGATAATTATTACTTCAAACATTTTGGTCACATTCTTTTCCATGTAGTTAACTAGGTTAGGTATGCTCATGCAAAATTTTAGGCCAAAAAAACGCTTTTTAGACCTTCATAAAAATTTATTTTCTATAAGAAGGTATAAAATTGACGAAATAGTAAAACATGCATTACAAAAGCAATTTGTGAGCTAAAGAAAAAGTGAACGGTGAGTAAGTACCTTTATAAATTTTTGATTTTCAGAAAAAAAAAAATAATAAAAAAAAAATTTAAATCTCAAATTTTGACAAATTTTTAAAGGAAAAATTCAAAAATTACTAAAAACTTTGAAGCTTGTCTTTGTAAGTTTTGGAGGCTGCCCTTGTAAAATTGGTAAACTTTTTGACTTGGGTCACTATAAAATTTGAGTAGTGATTTGGTTATGAACATATTTCAATTTTATTTTTATTTTTAAAAACCTAATTTTAGACTGCCCGTTTTGGACTTGAAACCTAAAATTTCTAGATGAAGGTTCAAAAATTGGAATTTAGCTTCAAATTTTTTACTACATAGACCTTACTGTAAAAGGAGCATCCAGTAAAAATCTTGAAAAAAAATATTACTTTTAACCTCCCCATCTAGGCTGCCCGAATTTGCAAAAACCCATTTTGGGTTTTAAGGATAGTTAGGGGTTAACAAATAAAAAAATATGACTTTGATGTATATTAGATCAATTTTATATCTTATTTGAATAAGTTGTGAATTTTAAGATATGTACTATAAGAATGTATAAATCTATAATAGTTTTAAATGTTAAGTTGGTAAACATCACAGTTGTTAATCTAAAGGTTGATGCTACAATTGTAATTCCCATGAGAGAATTCTTTGCCAAAATCCAATTACAATAAAGAAATATCTATTTTACAAATTTATTTGCATAATAACTTCCATTGAATTCTTCATAGAGGAAAACTTTGTTACTCGATGGAGTGATTTTAATGCAAAAGATGTGTGTATGTATGTTCCTTACCTATCTTTGCAATCAAATTTTAATAATTCATCACCAATTATTATCAATAAAATATATTGTAAAATCATAAAAATTGGCTTTAAAATCCACCAAAAATTAGAATTTTACTTCTTTGAAATTGAAACTTGGTATGCTTGAGTGGGATTGGCTAAAAATTGAGTGATCATTTTGCAAGATAACATGAACCAATTTTATTGTATGTTATTTAGAAAAAATTGAATGCCTCAAAAGGCCATCACGAATGTTTGTTGTAGGCGGCTGTACAATGAAGAGTTGTATAAGGTAGAGAAACCAAAAGCGGTGAATGCCTGTGAGCTAGTTTTGGTGAATTGTGAACACATTTCGATGGATTGTGAACACGTTTTGGTAGACTTTGAGCTAGTTTTGGTGGACTATGAGCTAGTTTATGTGACTGCAGTGCCATATAATGTCAAGTTGTGGTTTTTTTGAGTAGTCGTATGTACAATTTTTTTGTAATATTAGTTAACCGTTTTATGTGTTGAAAAGAATTCCACCACATTTAGTTTGGGAAGAGTCTAATATACAAGAAGGATATTCGACAAACTTCCCACTTAAAAAAATTATTGATAATTTTACTGCAGTGCCACATAATGTCAAATGGCAACATGGTCTTAAGAAAGGCCACTGCTCTAACATACGGAATCAATAGTCAAAGATAGAATTAGATTCTAGAAGCAACCTATAACATCCAACAAACAAGTTGGTCAAGAAAAAATGTCGCAACTCTTCCAAGGCTCTTAGCTCAGATGTCACTAGATCCGGTAGGGGCTCTCATCGCTCTTGCCTACAGCTCAAAGCATCTAAAACCATTGCCATGGTGTTTCATACCCAGCCAATTTGATGCACTGCTTTAAAGATGAGGCGGAAACATTACAACACAGCACCCGACACAAAAATCTGGAAGAAAAGCTACGACAAGATGAGGGCTGTGTCAGCTGTCTATTGTACATAGTGGAATTGTTTTGAAACGTTCTGGATGAATATTCCGGGGTGAGAGCACAATAAAGTGGACCACAAAGTGCAACATGTCATCACTAGGAAGTGAATATGAAGTGTGCTGTTTTTTACAGCTCAAAGATGATTTTTGAGCATTTTGGTGTAGTTTTTGAGCATTTTAGTCACTTACCAGGATGTCACAAGGTATCTTATATGCATCTTCATAAAAAAAACATCTTCAATTGAAACTTAATTTGACCACTAGTTCTAAATCATGAAAATGAACTTTTTCAAAGTTTTAATTTCTTCATTTGGTGCCCTCTATTGTCTTTAGAGGATGTTTTTTTCAATTTATAAAACAATATTCGGGGAAAAAAACTCACTAACTATACCGCGGAAGTGACCTCCTAAAAAACATCCTTGCGGTACTTTTGGAACCCTAAACCAATTAATGAGTATATGAATTGACTATTTTATAATACCTCGTAAACGTACACAGGGCCCACTTCATCAAAAGTGATTTTTAGATAGTTTTTGATTCTTTTCTAGCCACTTTTTTAAATGACTTCATTTACTTTGGTTGGAATTAAAGCCCTCATATAATAACTTCAAAGTGTCTACTTTGCATGAAACTTTTCCAAGTTGTACAAAAACAAGTTGACAATCTATATTAGCAAAAAAATTAACTTCAATTACATCTTTCCATCACTTTTGTGCAGTTTTTGCAAAAGAGCTGAAACTGACAAATAGTTAAGCACTTTTTTGGTCCACTTTATTGTGCTTCTCCCCTCCGCAAGATTTCACAAACAGATCGATCTGGATAGCATGAGATAGTAAGGATAACACCAGCTGCCTAGATTTCACGCCGGGCAAAAGAACAGTTTTCCATGTTCACCGAACATCATGTCATTAGATCTAGAACGCATTTGGACAAATCTAAAGGCACCCAGTTGGAAGGAAAAAATTGTCGAAATTATTCCGGCTATGTCGGGTCCTCGACTGAGCCTTGATGAGCTCGTTATACGGGATGTTTGGTACGACATACATTGAACACCGGATGTACTACAGAATCAACTACTGTCTTTACCAAGTGAGACTTGAACAACCTGACTCACATTTCTGGGAGCTCACTTCACCCAGCACGTAAGAAAGAAAAAGCCTGGAACACCATATTCGTTATTTTGGGAGATTTATCATCTCCCAAAATAATGCATTAGGTCAGGTCGAGTTAAAATGGGCACAATGGTCCCATACTTGGCAAGGAAAAGCTTATAAGCAATTTCCATTAATTTGGGACATGATCACACAGTACTAATGGGAAATGAAAGAAGCTAGAGGTTTACTAGAAATACTTCAAAAAATACAAGGTAGGTCGAACCACCCTAAATGAACATCAAACAAATAACAAGAAATGGACACAACGGATATGCCGGGAAATCTTATATTATATATATGTGTGGAAATACAAATTAGGTCGACACTCCGTAAATGTTGAATCCGTGACAGGCTCTTTCAGACCTGTACAAACAATCAGGTGTTCGACTAACATAGCTGCCTAGAGTTTCCGGAGTATGATATGCAATCCAAGAACATACGGACTTCATAATAGTCCCATGCCAACAAATGTATGTTATCGGCTCTACTTCAGAGATCCAAACTAGGAACTTCAACGCTAGATGTCGTTTAGGTCGCCTCGACCTAAATGGCTGTTATGTGGCAGTACATATGATATAGAATCAACGCTTTAGGGTACTAAGTAAAAATCTACACTAAGAACTATAGGTGACCTGTTGGTATCCCGCAGTCGTAAAGTACGAACTTCAACGCCAAATGCAGTTTAGGTCGCCTCGACCTAAACTGCGGTCTATAATGTGGTACACATGATAAATAAGGAATGGACAGAAACACTTAAGTAGTGTTCCCTCCAATTAAATATATGTAATTATCTAGTATTCAAAACATAAATACGCTAGAACTAATACGCTATAACTGATCAGGTCGACTCGAGCTAAACATCTACCTTTGTCTTGAAAACAGAAGGGACGAACTGTATTCCGTTCAGTCGTCTTCAAACGAATATAAAGGATCTGACTAAATTCAGAACTTCAAGACCACCAACTTCAAAGCTACATGTTTATTCAGAATCCGGAGACACAAATCTCTCCAAGGAGGCCTTTATAATGTCCAGTTGTTTCAGTGGGATCTTCAGCGTTGAATCCTTGCCAACGCCCCGCTCGTTGACATTTTTTTTAACTTTGGATTTCCAAGCTGTTATGACTGCATCAGTACTCTGCCACGACTCGGGTACATCCTTCTCAACTGTCCAACGAAGTCTCCCATCCACCTCCCAGCCGGTATAGAATTTCAAAACATTTTCATCTCGGGAAATTGGGCGGTAGAACTCTACTTGGAGCGTGTTTGGGAGGTCAGGGTTCGAATTAGGGTCAGTCAAGGCCCGCGCAAGCCAGAAAGGACGATCGTCTTCATCGCAGGGTCGAAGCGCCAAGAAGTACCCTGCAAAAAGGTCTCGCGCAACACGGAACGACGGTCCTGGGCGATCTCGTTTGTGACCAACAAAGTGATCATCCTCTGCGAACTCCTCGCGCAAAGTTCCATCTTCCTGAAACTCGTCTTCGACGGAGTGAGCAAGCCGCGTGGATGGCCAAAAACCATGCTCCAAGGCGGGGACAACATCAAAGGGAATGGAGAGAGCCTCTTTAACATCGTTCCAATAGTATGAGAGTGGCTCATAGATTCTTCTGGACTCGACTGAATCCGAAGATAGCCTCTCCCAATGATCTACAAAACCCGACAAGCCCTTAATCACATCAGGCAGGTGCCGCATCTCGCGAGGCGCCACGGCACCAGGAACACCACGGGGCCATAAAGATCGACCTTCTGAATCCTCCTTCCACAACTTGATGCCACAACCATCTCCTTTTGGCAACCAGTCGTCGTCGTGACAGAAGATTTTATACTTCATGACTGGGCATCCTGAAGAATCTACATAGAACTTGAACTGATGAGCTTTAGTGTGACCCATTAACGTATCGTCGCCATCAAGCATCCACTCCGCGATGAATTTCTTGAAATCTGGGACCTCCTGAATAAGATGCGGAATTGTTGGTACTGCTTCATGTTTCATGAAGGACTTCATGAGGAGAGGTACTGTGGGGAAGTCCTCCCTCCGCAAAGCCATGCTCCATCGCCCGAAAAGGGCATCAATATCGTCATGAGTATGGCCGACCAGCATGAAATTCACGTACACTTCGCGAAACACCCGCTTCGCGACTAATAGGGACCAGAATGAAAATACAAACCTATTCTTGTTATCACTGACAGCGTTATCCATTTGGACGTTAAGAATGGGAGGCAAGGGTTTAGCAGCAACAGGAACCTCAGGAGGAGGGCCAAGAGGATCCAAACACATCTCTGAACCATGCAAAAGCGCGGCATACAATGGGTGGGAAGGATTCTCTTGAAAGAGTTCCCTAGAGGTGGATTTAGGGGGTGACTCAAGGTCCCGAAGGAGCTTCGCAAACGATCCAACCGTGTAATTTGCGTCGTGTGAGTAAATGTCAAGGCCATAATGGGCGTAACGTTGGTCCACATGCCCATGAGCAAGCATTCCCGTGACAGCGAGAGGAAGCTTCATGAGACCGTCTAAGTGTTTGACCTTGTGGGATAACGCCGGCGACGCCGTCTTCGAATGGTCCATCTTGTCATGCATAATAGTAAGAACTTCATGCGGAGTAGCCTTCGACCTGAATCGATTTAGGTAGTACAAGTCCCTATGCGCCATAGCAGAGTCATTGTGCAGCCTCATTTTCTTAGACCACAACAGGGACGCCTGAGATCCTGTAACCGTTAACTTCTTCTGGGACTGGAACTCATCACATTTTGAGCAACGAGCGAAGTTGTCTCCTGCTCGTTTGGCGTAATATTCTGGATAGCTAAGCCTCCTGATCTTGCTCAAGTTAGAAGCGGACATAGGAGGCAATCCGCAGTCCGCTAAATGCTCATCGAGGATGGGAATCTGTTCCTTCCATTTGAAACTGGAAGGCAGAACTTTAGCTACAACTGTCTCCCCTGAAGGCAGAACACGACTCTTGTGGGGCATGTGGTCGGCATGCCTGTCCAGGATGGCCCCTAGGACGGCAGTTGCTACTACTGTGTGATTTCGAGGTTTACGTAAACCAGTATTACCGTGAAATTGAGCCTCGAAACCAGCAGCAGCATACTGGGCATTTCTATAGAATGTACTGGAGCTCACTCCCATAATCTTCATCCAGGCGAAGGGGCAAACATCTATGCCCTCCAGAGTCACCACACTCTTCCCCGCTGAATTCTTGTGGATCTGTCTATGCACGTCGAGTTTTATGTGATTACGGAACTGCACTGTGGTCTTGTCGTACATACGCGACCGTAGACTAGAGATTTTATCTCTGGGATAGTGTTGGACGCATAGGTGAGCGCAGCACGTGTTTGCCGCTACAGAGTTGATAGATGGCTGGGTCATCAGATACTCAGCGTGACGTGATATAGGTGGGGGGGTATTCCTAGAGGAGTTATCATACGATCGGGTACGATCTCCCAGGGATCGGTTACGCTCCGCAAGCCAACGGTTATACACATCACGTTGACTATGGTGCTCTAGGCTAACTCCATCCAGATAGACGTGGCTGATAGGCCACGTTTTGAAGGAGTACCTCCAATCATCCTCTGACTCCTCTTCGACCAAAGAACGTGATACCTGGACGACGACAACGGAATCACCAAGGGGACCAACCGTGTCAGATACCAAGCTGGACCGTGGGTTCCGGATCAAACCCTCTGCTAACGGGATATTGTCGTCGCTATATATTGTTACAGTCTTGTTCTGCCATTGTCTTGAGGGTACAACCACGAAGTCTGGAAGGTCTGGGTTTACGGGCACTTCAACGGGAACCTCGTCATCTGAGACATAGTCCATTGTACCTGAAATGTAACAGACCCAATTCTGTTAGAACATATTATATTCCTTAAAGAGAATTAATCTCTAAATTTGAGAACTTATCCCAGGCGCAGTTTAGCTCGAGTCGAGCTAAACTGATCCTGGACAATGGGAAGCATAAGTTTAGCTCGACTCGAGCTAAACTCGTGTTGCCCTTTGGATACAGATGTTTAGCTCGACTCGAGCTAAACTACCGCACCCAAAGGGCGGCAGAAGTTTAGCTCGAGTCGAGCTAAACTTCTTCCGCCCTTTGGGTGCGGTAGTTTAGCTCGAGTCGAGCTAAACTTATGCTGCCCTTTGGGTGCGGTAGTTTAGCTCGAGTCGAGCTAAACTCATGATGCTCTTTGGATGCAGCAGTTTAGCTCGACTCGAGCTAAACTGCCGTCCGCAAAAAGCGGCGCTTTAATAGGTGCTTCCATCTTCGGAATTCTGAGTCGCAGACTGAGAGTACGCTTACGGTGTCCGCTCTAAAACGTCTGTAAGAAGGAAAGAGAGACACTGCAAATACACCATGACTTGAATCAATGGAAAGCATACAACAAGCAGATATCAATGAAGTGTACTGATGATCGGTTTAGACTAAAGAGAAGACGTACAACAGAAACGGCGCAATACAGCTTCCGCCCAGAAAACAACCGTCTCCAAGTGAGCGCCGAGAGCTCCTACAGGCGAGAGAAGCAAGTGAGTAGAGAAAAGACTTCGACCGGGGACGATTCCAGAGGTCATTCTGTAACGTGTGACCGTTTTCATGCCGCTTCAGTTTTGAAAATAGGCGGGAATCATGCATGACCATTCGACCCTCCACATTTCGAGGTGTGAGAAAGCGCGGGAATTACCACTTTCCACAATTCTCGGCCCTTTAGATAGATGCAGATGCGAAATATTTGGTGCATTAATTGTATCAAACGGGATGGGTTGGGCACGTCATAGCGCCAGAGAGAATGTTGACTTTTGGCCCCGAACTTATCATCTTCGATCAGGGTTCAGGGTTTAGGGTATAGGGTTCAGGGTTAAGGGTTTAGGGTCTTAGGTCCAGGGTTTAGGGTTTAGTCTACAGGGTTAAGGCATTTCTAGGGACATTAAATATCACGTATATGGAATAAAATTAAATCGAAAATTGTTTGAACCTATTTGTATTTCGTGAGTAAGGTTCATACAAGGAAGTATATCGTTGCAAATATTCATACCTCCATGTACTAGAGTATGTATTTTTGCTCAATTTCATTATTATATATGATGTATGAAATCAAATCATTATATGTGAGTTCATGAATAGTTCTTGATAGACCTAGGTAGATATGTTTTTAAATTTAGAATTATTTATTTATTCTACAAATTTAGTCAGATATAATTGTCATGTATATATTATGTATATATATTCATGTACTTTTATTTATGTCTCTATTTATTTCATAATGTGTTCTTTACGCCGTGAATGGTGTAGCTTTGTTCTTTCGTTTCTGGAACTCTACATCTTAACATGTATATTTTTAATATACATGTTAGGATTATAATATGTATAATATAATTATATATTCATTTACAAGTAGGTACTAATATATTCATTAACAATTTAATGTCCAGTTAAAAATAGTACGAGAATAATTAACTAAAATCTAGTGTATACAAATCTTAAAATGATATACAAGTATATTCAAGTATATACGAAATACGTTGTTAAAAATAATAGTATTAGATTATAGAATTTAATTCATTTCTCATGGCAAATTCTATACGTTTTTTAGAAGATTGAATTTTTAATATTTAATCATGAGACGCAAATATTTGAACCATGGTATGCCTTGTATGATAGGCATGGGGTGAAAGTACGTTGACCTAAATGTAACCTAATATTCTTAAAGTACATGATAGTATCATAATCAAATTATAATATAATAATATAGTATAGTATACCAAGGCTCTAATATTTTTATTTACAATTTTATATTTAATTATTGATTATAATACGAGAATAATAAAACAATATTCAAGTATATACAAATCTAAAAATGATACACAAATATATTCAAGTATATATACGAAGTACATTGTTAAAAATAAAAGTACTAAATTATAGAAATCAATTCATTTATTATGGCAAATTCTTTATTTTTTTTAAAAGGTTTATGGTTAATTATATTTATTCATGAGAAGCGAATATTTAAACCATGGTATGCCTTGAATGGTAGGCATGGAAATTACACAAACCTTAATCAATTCATTAATGTTCTACCTTGAGTTCTATTTGTACAATTTTATTACATTCTAATAAGAAAGTGGAATGTTTGGTTCATTCATTTTTTAAAAAAAACTCATAAATTATGGATTCATATGAAACGTTTTAAACCAATTATCATAATTATAGTTGTGGTATTAATATATAATATCGAGAAAGGCTCTAGATGCTTGTCTAAGCATACAATCCCATTAATCAATTCTTTAATAATAAATTAAAATGACACTTTAAATTAGATCCGGACTTTCGAAAGCCCAGATCGGTCAAAGTCCCGTTACCGAGTGTGGTCAAAGTCCCCTTCGTTACTCTGGAACATTCGGCTTCCCGCCCATGCTGCTTCATAAGCATAAGTTCCTTTGGGCGACGAAACAGTTGTTTCATTCTTAGTTTCCCTTCTGTTTCATCTACTTGTAGTTCGTTTGCTGTGATGAGGAGGTCGGGCGGTCGTTTTAGGGTGTCAAGTTACCCGCCAGACGAGTGGGAGGTGGTTGTTTTTCCACAAGGAGTGGAGGAGCTTCGTCCCTGGTTTATGGCTGTGGAACGCGCCCGTGGTCGCGGCGTGGAGATTCCCCCGTGGAACCTCATTGCACGCCTAATGCAGCCCGGTGTGGAGTGGGATTGGACTATTGCACATGGTCTAGAGCAACTGCAGATTATGAACGCCTCCAACATCAAGTTTCCCCTCACCTCCGGCGACGGCTTCTCTATGCCTGATTCTAATGAGGAGGGGAGCGTGGATTTGGGGAGCCCACCACATGAATGAGTAGGTGAATTGTTATCTCCTCAGAACCCTTAACGTTGCCCTCAGTTTGATGTTTTCATAATAATAGATTGCGTTTGCTGTATGTGGTGCGCAGCATTTTAATGGCTCATGCTGTGTTCGTTCTGATTCTTAGGAGGATGAGTCCTTGCTTTTGACATGCACTTTTCCGTTTTGAACCCTAAACATCATACCATCTGATCTTGTTTTCCTCTTTTCTCCAGAACTTGCAGGCATCTTCGATATACTTCTCCGATTTTACTTTTTGCTGCTATTCAACTCAGATATGGAATGGGGACTCCAGGAGTAGTTAGCAGGACCGTTAGATTATACAATATTTAGAAACCATAGATGTGAAAAGAGATGACTTTCATCTTCTGGTAACTTTTGCTGATGGTATTCCCCGTAAACAATTTCTGGAATGGAATGCCTTCAAAACAGGGTTCTTCTAGACGAAAACCAGTGTTTCATCTGATGCTTTCATATTTGTATATCTCGTATTCTAATATGTCCATGCTAACTAGTAAATGTAGTAGTAAATTTCGTTTGAATCTATGAATTATGAATTTTGTATTTTAAAATTATGCAAATGAAGCAAGAATTCCAGTTTCTTATTAGAATGTAATAAAATTGTAAGAATATTAGTCAAGGTAGAACGTGAATGAATTGATTAAGATTATTGTAATATACATGCCAATCATACAAGGCATACCATGGTTTAAATATTCGCTTCTCATGAATAAATATAAAAAACCCTAAACCTTCTAAACAATATAAAGAATTTGCCATAATTAATGAATTGAATTCTAAAATTAAATACTATTATTTTTAACAATGTACTTCATATATATACTTGAATATACTTATATATCATTTTAAGATTTGTATATACTTGAATATAGATTATAATTCTAGTATTATAATCATTAATTAAATATAAAATTATAAATGAATATATTAGTATCTTAGTATACTATACTATATTATTATATTCTAAATAAATTATGATACTAACATGTACCTTAAGAATATGATGACAACATTTATGTAAATATGTTTCCAATTCGAGTATATGAAATTCATTTTCATTGCTAATAGTGTATCCATATTTGATGCTTTAGTCAAATGATTACAAATTATTATTACATAAAATAAAAATGTACATTTCATCCTTTACAATTGTTCATAATTTGTCCACTTCGAAGCTCAAAATTGTGTTATTTTTCAAAACTTCCAAAATTGCGTTCAATTTCTTTTGAATAGAATTTTAATTTATAAACCCTATTTGTTTATTTTGTATTATAATATTTCCATATTTTACTGTAAATTTAGTAACGGGGAGGCTGAAAGCTAATAAAGACAATAAAAAAACATACTTCTCTATCTTTCATTCATAGAAATTCAGAAATCCAAATCTAATGTACATTCATAAATTTATATGAATCCAAATATAATCAAAATGCAATACCAACTTCACATAATGCAAGCATCTATCTTTAAAGTAACTTCCTATAAAAAGTTATTCACTTCCTCACTACCCGTATCAGGTTAATACAAATAAAATACAAAAAGGGACAGTAATATTTAATTCGCAATTCTTACAAATATTGATATTACCAATCAGTGATTCTGATATAACTAAAATTATTATTCCATAATGAAAAGTATATTTTTAAATTGCAGTATCTATGTACATGCTTGTATATGAATTTTGAATTACCAAAATCTTCAAAATTGCATGGAAATTATTTGGAATAGAATTCTAATTCATAATTAAACTAACAAGTTGTAGAAGAATAATATGATGATAACATTTGCGTAAATATGTTCCCAATTATAGTATAGTAAATAAATTTTCATTGCTAATAGTGTATTTATATTTGATGCATTCGTAATATAATTACAAAACTATTTCGAATATATTTGTATATCATTTTTAGATTTGAGTATACTTGAATATAGATTATTATTCTCGTTTCATAATCAATAAATAAAAATAAATTTGGAAAAGAATATATTAGTACCTTAGTATACTATACTATATTATTATATTATAATTAAATTATGTTCCTAACATGTACTTTAGGAATATGATGATTATATTTAGGTAAATATGTTTCCAATTTGCGTATATGAAATTCATTATCATTGCAAGTAGTGTATTTGAATTTGATGCTTAGGCAAATAACTACAAATTCTTATTACAAAATTGGAAGAAGCATTATTGAATTGATTAAAATTTAGTTACTTCAAAAAGATCAAAAATCAAAATCTAATGTAGATTCATAAATGTATATAAATGCAAATACAATCAAAACAGTAAACCAACTTCACATAATGCAAGCATGTTGTGTAGCATTGTAAAATATTACCAATACATTTCATCAGAACCCTGAAAAAACGAGTTCCCTATCCTGTTTAGGTTTCATTGAAACTCACACTGGGTTGGTAACCTCAGCCCCATTCACAGTACACATTAAGGGTCATGGTTCCCCAATCCCATGTGAGTTATTGGAGCCATCGTGGTGAATTCTTCTTAAGGTAAGAAAGAGCAGGTTTACCAAACCACATGGGATTAACAATATGGAGAGTGAACCGCACTATCTATCTTTAAAGTAACTTCTTAAACAAAAGTTATTTTCACTTTCTCACTACCCAAATCAGGTAAACACAAGTAAAATGAGAAAATGGACAGTAATATTTATCTCGCAATTCTTACAAATATTGACATTACCATTTGGTGATTCTGATATAACTAAAATTAATATTCCATAATGAAAATTATTGACTACTGTACACACCAACAATTACCGAATTTCGATTTCGAAGCATTCTAAATTAAATTTACAAAGAGCCCCGCGGTGAAGGGCCACACGCTTTGGCGGCGCGGTCACAGGACCGTGCGAGGGGGCGGAACTGTTCTCCACCGCGACCGCGTCCACGAAGTATTCTCTTCTCTTCTCTCTCTGTCTGTGTGTGTCTTGCGCTTGTTTTCTGGTGGTGGCGGGAATGTTTCTTGGTTGTGGCGCGCTCTTCTTCTCTACTGCTGTGCGAAACTCTGCCACTGTAGTGTTTGCCGCAGAGTGATGTGTTTCTCTTGTTCTGTTGGTGTGTTTCCTACGTTCTGTTTGCATTGTTTTGTAGGTTTGAGAGGGTAAGAAGCTGGGTTTTAGGTTTTGGGGTTTCTTCATTCCAAGCCGCATGCTTTGTTCTCGATAAGGGTTTCAGCAGTTTCTGGGGAATACTTCGTGGGTTTGGTTTAGGACACTGTTTAGGGTTTAGGTTATACACTTAGTTGTTCATAATAGTGCTGCATTGACAATCGCGGAGTGAAGTGGAGGTTGCGGAAGTTTACGAAGCAGGGTTTTCTTCACAGGGTTTCCAGGTAAGTCGTCGTCTTCCTTCTCTTCTATCAGTTTGCGTGCGGTTTTTTTTTAAAACAGTTCTATCAATATCCGAAGCTCTGTATTGTTTTTGTTAGTTGTGGTTGGAAATGTGGATTTCTTGATTTAAACTCTTGTCATGGATTCGTGTCGTTGATTTCAACTACCTCTCCTTACAAAGGTTATGCACAGAAGTTCTGTTTGAGTTCAATTTGCGGAATTCAATTGAAGCTATGAATGTTCTATAATTCACTGTAATTGTTACGATTGTGTACTTTGAATTTCTTGTTTTATTCGATTTGTAGGTCAAACAACATGCATTTCAGGAATTCAGAAAAACTAATACGAGTATTCCTGCAATATTATCATTGCTGTGTGTCGGAATTGATAGGTTCTACTGATTTGAGGACTGATTGTTAGTTTAATTGATGTCGAGGTTGTAGTTATGTTGATAACAGTTTTTGCTACTTTGCATTGATGTTGGCGCCATTGTTTTGAGCCATATTTTTATGTGTTTTGGTAATCTGATCGACTTTGCTTATATTAGAATCTTCTGAAAAGGAATCCTATTACATTTGTACTTTTCTCCCGTATTTTTCGGTGCGAATATTGAACGTCTCGAATATTTATTCCATCTTCTGATCCTCTGCAACCATTTCTTTTTGCAGGCAAAACACGATTGACATAATTTCCAAGAAAGAAACAGGAGCTTCTACATCTGGAAATGGCCGAGAGGTATAAAAGCAAATGCCAATATCATATACTCCACATCCAACAAAGCTTGACTGCAGTGCTAAAATGTGAAATTCAACAAATATAATGCAATATATTATTCATAAAACTGACGATAATTCGATAATAAAAGCCCACAGTTTAGCTCGACTCGAGCTAAACTGCTTAGCAGCCAATGGTTTAGCTCGAGTCGAGCTAAACTGGAGGTACAACTGTCCTCCACTTCCAGGGAGTGTCACATACAGTTTAGCTCGACTCGAGCTAAACTGTAGAGCTCCCATGCAGGAATGCACAAACAGTTTAGCTCGAGTCGAGCTAAACTGCAAGGCTCCCATGCTTATTCCCAAGCAGTTTAGCTCGAGTCGAGCTAAACCGCTTGGGCTTTCAGCATGTGAGCCTTGCAGTTTAGCTCGACTCGAGCTAAACTGCTTGTGCATTCCTGCATGGAAGCTCTACAGTTTAGCTCGAGTCGAGCTAAACTGCAAGGCTCCCATGCTTATTCCCAAGCAGTTTAGCTCGAGTCGAGCTAAACCGCTTGGGAATAAGCATGGGAGCCTTGCAGTTTAGCTCGACTCGAGCTAAACTGGTTGTGCATTCCTGCATGGGAGCTCTACAGTTTAGCTCGAGTCGAGCTAAACTGCAAGGCTCCCATGGTTGGAGCTGTACAGTTTAGCTCGAGTCGAGCTAAACTGCAAGGCTTCCATGCTGAAAGCCCAAGCAGTTTAGCTCGACTCGAGCTAAACTGCTGGAATGCAATCGGTTACTTGATTAATAGTATCAACATTTAGCTCGAATCGAGCTAAATGGCTTTGAATTTGTCTAATGGTAAATGTGTCCTCCTTGCAGTGAGGAGAGAGCAAGGGTAACTGAGGCGCTACGACATTTCTTCAAGCCTGTTCCTATATCTGATTCAGATGACGATGACGGGGATGACTCAAGCACATACGAGCCGTGGACCTTCAAAGACCCCACGAAGGTCAAACATTGGACTCTGCGATGGGTTGCACACACCCCATATCTTACCTTCGCAACCATTTTCAAGGGAGAAGTCGATGATCCCGAGGTCATCGATATGGATACAAAGGTCACCGAGTGTGACAATAAGGGAAAAGACCAAATCAAGATCCTCTGCTCAACTACCGGGGCTAATCCATACCTCTTCTCCATAGTAGTAGACGTAGCAAAGAACCTCTTCGACCCCATTTCCCTAACGGAAAGTTTGTCCAATTCACCTTTCGAGGAGATAGTGTCCACGATGAGACAAGAAATACTGGACAGGAAATGGGCAACAAAGGATGGACGAACTCTCGGAGCGAAATCCCTAGCGTGGAAACTGAGGAATGTTGTCTGCACCCTTGCTCTCCGCGCAACGGAGGCAAAGGTGAAGCAGAACCTCGGAAAATCTCAAGTTGACGTGTCTGGAGTGACAGCAACCGGGAGTCAAATGGGGAGCCAACAGACAGGACGCAGTAGGGGGAGAGCGATAGTTCCATCCCAAAGCCGAGGCGCTTCTGCAACTCCCACGCCCCACTCACCATTGAAGAAGAAAGGACTCGAGAAGAAAACTGAGAAGCCAAAGCCGAAGAAGGACTTGCTCTTATCTGCAGAGGACTTGGCAACAAGTTTGAACTCTGTTCTCGGTGAACTCCCCAAGGTGAACAAGGCTGGAGAGATCCTGGACTTCGACAACGCCAATCGCATTTACCAGAATTTCTTTTCTGATTGCCAGGACGAGTTCGTCTTCAAAACGAATGGGCAACCAAAGAAGTTCAGTGTGGACGTGACGCGGTGCAAGCCCGCACCAGCCGCATGGACTATCCGTGCATATGAGAAGCGGGGCATGGAGGAGATGAAGAATTACCTGGTCAACATGCCTGATAGGGGTCAAAAGCAAACCCTGTGTCTGATGCCAGACACAAAGGCACGACCTCAACAAGAATCGGATCTGGAAGGCTGTGAATTCCACATCATCAACGGGCAACACAGCGTGGCGGCGTCCAAATCTCTCATCGAGGATAACGCCAGTGAGGAGTTGTTGAGGGACTTCAGGAGGTGGGATGCGTACATCGTCTGGACGAAGGATCATGATAAGCTGCGAAAGATCTCAGCATTCTATAATCGGGTGAACCATCTCGCACCGTTCAAGCCAACTTGGGCGAGCAATATACTTGCCGCTAGAAAAGTGTGGGAGAAGTATGGAAAGCCCCAAAAGAAAAATGCTGCCGCTGGTGCTGCGGACCGCAGGAGTACAGGTCCAAAAAGCAATCCATCGTCGAAGACATACGAGGTAAGTTCACTGATTCATTAGCATTAGCAGTTTAGCTCGACTCGAGCTAAACTTCCTGCAGGTTAGCTCGATTCAAGCTAAATATTGATAATCTTCTTGGTTTTCAATATTCTGGTATATCTCGATCAATTTAGCTCGAGTCGAGCTAAACAGTTGTTCCGAGACAGCATCATCTAAGGATTCTTCCTGTGCATATGCAGAACTTTCTGAATGCTATCAGGGAGCGCTTCGCTATGATCGATGTTGCGAAGCATCAAGCCATGGTGGCGAAGAAGGGAGGGAAGAACACTATCTCCCTAACAAACGAGCTGTTTATCATCACATCCAGTGATGAAACATGGGACCTGTGGAAGGAGGTGATCGCGTCTGCGGCATGTGGTGGACTCATTGATCCCGACAGCGAACCTCCGCATAAGAAATTCTATGAGAGGAAGGGGTTCGTTCCGGACAAGGATGGGACGCTTCCAAGGGAGTTCTTCAAATGGCTCGGGAACTTGACAGAGGCAGATCACCAGAAGATGTGTAAGCACATCCTGCATAAGTCTGGGCCAAGTCGGAAGTACACATATCCGAAGGTGACCATCAAGCAGAATACGAGTGTATTGGAGGACTGCTACTCGGTCAAGGAGTGGGCGGAGCGGAGAAAACGTAAGGCTGTAGCTCAAGCGGAGTTCAACAACATTAATCCAACGCTCCATTTATTCAAGAGAGACGGCCTTGATGTACCCGCTTGGAAGCACTTCAAGAAGACTTACTTTGTCTCTAAGGAGTCGAAGCACGTTCTGCTTGATTGGGGTATTCCAGACTCGTACTGGACTAACTCCAGAGCTACACAGTTCCGCAACAAGTCGGCCAAGGATCTCTCCCCATATGCGGTTGAGTTCTTTAAAACCTTCCTGAAGGTTCGACATGCGTTTAAGTGTCCTTCAGCTGAGATGTGGTTCCTCCCATTCATCAGGGAGCCTCGACTGTCCTTCGGATCCTGGCCCTCCGATATATGGAGGTTGGCGGGCGGCGCACTCACATTCGGAATCATCGACTTCCGGTTCCTCCCAACCTACAAGACGAGGCAGAACTACACTTTGGAGAACCCCTTCTTCATGGAGTTCTTCAATATGATCGAAGAGTATGGGCAGCCCCAGTTTCACGATGTTCGCCACTGGCTTCTCATTTGCGGAGACGATGAGGACTTCGCCCAGGTGCTCACTTGGGTGGAGCGAAACACCTTGAGTGGTCGCAGAAGAGTCCCTTCTGAGTATTTACCCGCTCCTAACGAGCGACTCGGCGGACACCCCCCAAAGAGCAGAATCGCAATGGAACCCGTCAAACTCCTGTTTCTCATTGATGATAATGGACTTGAGAACGTCGGGTCAACGCCAGAACCTCTGAGCGAGTACAGAACTCCGGACCACCCACTGTACAAGGACAACAGGAAGTTCAACGAAAGGAGGTACGCAATGTATCCATCCGAGTTAAGGATGGAGTTCTACCTGCAGGTCCTCGACACTTTCCGCAGTACTGGGGTGGCGATTTATCAGCTCTATGCGGGAACGAAGTCCCTCATAGCCGCCGCGGTAAGTTTCCACACTTTAGCTCGAGTCGAGTTAAATCGTTCCACTGTTTTGATCACATGCACCATGTATGCACACACTTCCACACTTTAGCTCGAGTCGAGCTAACCGTGTTTACCTTGTCTTTGTATTCTTCAGATGCTCTCGATCTCGTCTTTCGTGGTCGCGGACGATAGTGACTCTCCTCATATGGTCGAAGCTCAGGCACTTGGATTAACTCTGGACCCAACCGATTTTAGTGTCGACGCTTATTTTGTCGATAAGGAACGGTTTCCGGAATACGGCAGAGCCGTGCGGAAAGGGAAAGGCAGAGCTGCGGAGGAGGGTGACGATGTTGATCTGGAGGAGGATGCCCCCACCGAGGAACAGACTCCCTCCTCCAGTGCTGCGGACATTAGCAATGAGAGCGATGCTCCGCCTTCTGATCCGGTAAGTCAGACAGCATCTGAGGGTGGAGTGGGGAGAAGACTCGAGTTTCCAGACGTCGACATTACACGTACGGACGATGAGAGACCGGGTTCTGCACCGGAGCTGGGATCCGGAAGTGGGAGAAAGACTGCCGCTGCGCGAAGTACTGGAAAGCCGGCTCAGAAGAAAAAGAGGGTCAATCCTCCAGCTCGGCAAGCCTCCCCGTTGGGGAGATCCGCTCCCGATCCGGATATTCAAGCTATTCTCGCAGAATTGCAGGCGACCAAGGATAGGAATCAAGCATTACAAGATCGGATGGCACAGCAGGAAAAGGATATAGAGAAGACCGTGCAGGCGGCACTGCAGAGTGTTCTGCAAGGCATGGGTAGTGCCACTCTTTTCCCGAATGCGGGTCCAGTTCTGCCCAATGTCCAGCCGATAGGTAGTGCCCTGCCTACTTCGCGAGTACTTGAGATTTTGGGCTCCCCTACTGGTGGTGCAAAATTGCCAGAGTCGGATCCGAGTCCCGCATCAGTGCCTGAGCCAAGCCATCATTCCACCGACCAGGTCATGCGTGACCGTAGTCCCAGTCCTCCCCGTTCTCCCTCCCACAATCAGACTCAGGGAGATGCTCCCGAGACATCTTCAGGTCCCTCCCAAACTTAGATTTTTTGAACTCGGAATTTTGTAGATGAGGTGTTAATACCGGAGTAGTTCACTGAAATGTGCATTTTGTACCAAAACGATTGTAATTAATACAAATGGGCTGTTTAGCTCGACCCGAGCTAAACTGTTCAACTTTTTACCAATCCCTTCTATGTGAGCTTCTTTGATCACTCTCTGATGATTCTATAGTTCTCTTGCAATGCCCAGGTCACGAAGTGAATGAGGAAGTGGAAGATCTTCGGATCGTGGATGATGTTGTCATGGCCCAAACTGCGGATGAGCCTGGACGCACAAATATGGATGTAGATGTCACGGCCCAGTGTGCTCTGACCTTGCCAACGTGCGTAGAGGTCTTTCCTAGCGATGAAACTCAGAATTCATTAGGGTCGATGGGACCTGTGGAGGATCGGGATGTTGTAGAAGGCCAAGCCGAGGATGCTCAGGTATTTCATCTATCCTTATATCTCGTTGCACTATTTCCTTCGAGAATGACTTGCCTTGCTACTGTCCTTATTGTATCATTTGTATAACCCCGTCCTAGTATAATATAGTAATGTCCATCTGTCATCGGTATTTCCTCTCCAGGTGCGCGAGGCATCTGGATGTGACGTAAGTTCTAGTGAAGAATTGAGTCCTGTCCCGACAAGACCTCAGAGTGGTTGGTTGAACGTTGTCCTCGACCTTAATGGAATACTATGCTCCAGTACTCCTAATTGGCCTGGAAAATCATTCGTTAGCCATGACCTTAGCATCCACTCAGCGTCCAAGCCAGCAGTCGTGGGCCCCAAGCTTGTTTGTGTCAGGCCCAATTGCGCTGATTTCCTTCGTCGGTTGTCAGCATTCGCAACCATAACCGTCTGGAGTTCGATGAAGACTTCGACGACAAAAATGATCTGCGACTATCTGTTCGGTCCGATTCGTCCTGTCTATCCACTCAGAATTCTAGGTCAAGAGGACTGTCAGAGAGTTCCTATGGGCGTAGATTTTCGAGGTCGTCCGGTATATATGAAGGAACCCGGGACTCAGAAGGACATCTTCCTTAAGCCGATGTCCGATGGTCTCTTTCGTAAATTTGGTGGCATATATTCCGAAGCCAACACCATTTTTATCGACGACAGCCCGATCAAGCACTGTCAGAATAATTCTTACAATGTCCTTCTACTCTCCACTTGGAACAACCAGAATCCCGATGCCGCAGATGATCGTTTTTTGTTGTCGAAACTTTTGCCATATCTTGTAGACCTACACCACTTTGTGGGGACAATCGCTAGATTCAGGGCCGAGCGTCCGATCGGGAAGAAAATGTATTATGATGACCGTTCTACCTGTGAACACTACGCTAAGATTAATGAGGCAATTAGTCGTAGACCATAATTTTGCATGGTTCGGGTTCTCTACTTTGTGAATAGACATTTCATCACTGCCGCGCACCTATTAGTATGTTGTACATCTTAACCACTTGCGTAATCTTTGTATCCAGACTACTCCTTTTGTAATACGAAGATCATATTTCTTTCTTGATCTACTCTGCCCCTTGCGACGAACCCTTATCCATTGCTGAATTATTGGTGGATGTATGTTTCTATTCGCTTTGTGGATTGCAGGATAATGCATGTCGAGCCTCTGTGGATTCTTTGAATTATGCTTATGGCTGCGGGCCCTCTCTACGTAGCAGAGGGCTTCTGTTGCAATCCGTTGCAACAGCGCAGTCCACGATGGACTATTCAACTATGGCTGTCGACGAAGGGGTTGTGGACAGCCCGGTTAACCTGTCCGTTCCCAAGACCCTGAAATCCCCTTCTCCTATGTGGCCTAGGACCGTACTGCATGTTCTATCTCCGAAACGACAGAGTTCTACCCCTACGAAGCGTGCTCTTTATAACAATGTGGAGGACATGCCGTCACCACCACCGGCAAAGGTTGGTTTTCATTCCTCAGTATTCACTCTTCATTCCTTTCTGATGTTTCATTCTTGTAAGTTTCTTTCATGATGTTTCATTCTGATGTCCTTATTTTAGGTCGAGGCCACCTAAAATGATTGATCTTCTTATACTCTCGTGTAGGTCTAGTTGTAGCTTATGTAGGCCTCCTCGTTCAAGGTCCGTTCGACCTTTACAGTTGCACTCAGCAGTTTAGGTCGATTCGACCTAAACCGAAATCTCTTCCCAATGCTAATTTATCCCCTTTGCAGATACCGAGGCTGCGATCAACAACTACTGGATCCAGGGCAAGGAAGTCCGCCGACTCCCACTCTAAACCATCGAGTACCCGTCGCCACTCTCTGCCAGAGTCAAGCATCGGTGACAGGCGTAGGCAGAAGTTGCAACGTCTTCTTGATAGTCCAATGATGCACGTTGAGGGAATGTCGTGGACACGTCAGCGCCAACGGGAATTTGTCAAGTCAAGAATTGAGGCTTACGGAGGGACTCCATAACCATATAGAGGATACTATGTACTGTATAGCAATGGCGCAGACAATATAGACGATTATAAGACTCCTCTGTGTTATTTCAATGTAATTATGTTTTGAATAAAACGATTGATTTGTTTATCAAATTTTCTCGTCTGCTATTTTTGCCTCATTGTCTTGCACACTTTTTGTGTTATTCAAATTTCCGAATGTAATTTATGTGAGTTGACATTGCCTTTTATTGAGACCTTGGTTTAGAAAAGGTAACGGATAGTTACTACTAAAATTACAGGGGACGTGGTATATTCTTTTTCCTTGTTTATATTGCGTTTAGGTGTGATCGACCTAAATGACTTAATCATCATCTCTATTTAAACATGTTTTTAATGAATCAATGAACATTACTAAGTTTTCTCCTGTATGTTCGTGCATTTAGGTCCACTCGACCTAAATGACATGGGCCTCATTGTTCCTTTAAGGTGTTATTAATGATTCAATATTGATTTCCGCAAGATTGAAGTAAATGGGAGATGACGAATGTCGCCATTTCTGTGCACTCTGATTTCCCAAAATCAAGAATATCTCCCAAAATAACGAATATGGTGTTCTGGATAATTTACTCTGTAAAGCCTTCCTGCTAACCCAACTTGATTATATTTACAGCATGGTTATAAGTGCTATCCCAACTTGTTTAATACCTCTACTAGTGTATGTGTGTCTCTCCCTCTAACCGCTCTGAATGTTGATGCTATTCATGAGCTATATAATAGCCGAGTGATTGAAAACTATATAAAAATCTATTGTAAATTACAAAACTGTCACTGTACTGGAAATTTGGGGTCGGTGAACAGGAACGTTCAGCTTGTCCATATATATATGCATGCGACCATTGGAATTCAAAGTGAAAACCTAGGCATCACGCACCTGGAAAGCTGAACGTGTCTTTACAACAATATCATACATATGGGTAGTGCGGATACTACTAAATGAAAGCTCTGGCAAGGTGATCAGATTAGACGTGTAGTACATTCGTGTTGTCACAGAGAAAGTGGCTCTGAAGAGAGCTTGGGATTAAGAAGCAAGAGGTTATATACATGGTGTAGCCGGCGACTACATTAGGGTTAGAATAGGGTTACTAAATAAAGCTGACCTAATTATCCTAATACTTTAACACCCCCTCTCAGACCGACGCTCGGTGTCGGGCTGGTTTTATCTTGCTTCGCAATTGGAATGATGGCGACAAGCGAAGGGGACAGGAATCTTTGTCGGAGAAGTGAGCCCACGTGGTCGGATTACGTGGTGACGATCGCCTGGTCGGTTGTAGGATTGTTGCGGTGTGTTCTTGATGCGATCTTCAGTTGGCTCGAGGTGCGGTTAGCGGGGAGACGCAGGCAGTTGTCGGTACGGAGTGTGGATGAGCAATTGCCGGTCGGTGACGCCGAGGTGAAGCACCTGCGAGGAGCTGCGGAGCCAGGTAAGGTTATTGGGTTTTCTAATTGTATGTAAGTAGTGTCACTGCTTGAAGGGTTTTAACAAGGTTTGTTCTATGTGTAGGGAGTTCGGCAATACTGTCACGGATTGTGAAGACCAAGGGAGGAGACGATCAACGGAGTTCAGCGGATCGAAAGGACTACCCTAGGGTTTCGAGTAAACTGTACGCGGTTCGCAAAGGGAGATGTACAGGGATTTTCCGCAGCTGGGAGAGTTGTAGAGCCCAGGTTGACAGGTACCGAGGAGCGGAGTTTCGTTCTTTCGGTACGATTGTAGAAGCGCAGGAGTACTTGGCAGATTAGGTTTTTGAGGAACCTGCTTTGAGAAAGGAGAGAGAGAATAGGTTTAGGCTATGTCGATGTTGCTCGAATTTGATTCGGCCCAGGGGTTTTGTGAGAATATCCGTCGGTTGAAGTGCGGTACTAATAAATTTTAAGTCGATTTCCCCCTCTGTAACGCGCTCCCGAATGAAGTGGTGGTGGATTTCGATATGCTTTGATCGGGCATGGAACACGGGGTTCTTGGCTAATTTGATCGCGCTCTGGTTGTCACAATGTATGCTTACTGCGGGTTCTAAGTCTGACTTAATTTGGCTTGTTTTGTGGCAAATTTGGACACTGAGATGTGGGAGAACTCGGAGCTCTGCTAGAAGGCGAGAGATCCATACCCCCTCTTGGACCCCGTCACTGAGGGCACGGTACTCGGATTCTGTAGAAGACCGCGAGACCGTGAGCTGGCGTTTGCTCTGCCAGGAGACCGGGGAGCCTGCAATCTGGAATAGGTACGCTCCCACACTCCTGCGTGTATCGGTGCAAGAGCCCCAATCTGCATCCGTGAATCCCGAAATGGAGAGAGGTTTGGCTTTGTGGTAGAGGATTCCGTGATCAGGAGTAGTCTTGAGATACTGTAGAACGTGGATAGCGGAATCGAGGTGTTGCTGTTGAGGCTTGGCCATGAAAGAAGCTATTCGATTTACGGCATAGGAAATGTCCGGGCGCGTGATGGTTAGGAAAATTAGTTTTCCAACTAACTGGAAGTAGTATGTAGAATCTACAGCGGGCGTCCCGGTTTCAGAGCTCAAGATCTGGCCAGCGGGTAGGGGAACCTTGGAGGGCTTAGAGTCACTGGAAGAAAATCGCGGAGAATTGACAAGGTATACTGAGTTTGGTGGAGTAGGATGCCGTCCGGTAAATATTCGAAGATGACCCCGAGGTACTTCTGTATCTTGCCCAAGTCAGTCATGTCGAACGTGGCTGTGATGTATGACTTAATCCAGTTTATCAGTGTGAGCGAACTACATGTGATAAAAAGATCGTCCACGTAGAGCATCACTAACAAAATCTGATCGTCTTGATGCAGGTAGTACAGGTTCGGGTCGTATGAGCTTCATTTGAGATTCACCTGGCGGAGGGAGGAGTCAATTTTCTCGTACCAGGCACGGGGAGATTGCTTTAGTCCGTAGAGGGACTAGAGCAGGTGACAAACCTTGTGCTCGTGCCCAGGAGTTACAAAACGGGGAGGCTGAGACATGTAGACGTCCTCTTTGAGGACGCCATGGAGGAAAGCGGTGCGGACGTCCCACTGATTCGCTGCTGCAAGTGCGACCGTGGCACGGATTGTCACCCATTTAATGACAGGTGCGAAGGTTTCCTGGTAATCTAAACCAGGTTTTTGCTGAAAACCCCGGGCTACCAGTCGTGCCTTGCGAATGGGCGGGAATCCAGGGGGACCAGGTTTGGTTTTGTAAACCCATTTAGAGCTGATAGGTTTTATGCCTACCGGTAAGGTTTCCAATGTCCAGGTCTTGTTTTTGTGAATACTCTGCATTTCCTGTTCCATAGCTGCGGTCCAATTCGGGTCTTGGATGGCTTGTTGGAACGTGGGTTCTAAGTCATCATCTGGTTCTGTCTTGGTCGCAGGATGAGGTGAATTGAGGACGGGATAGCAGTCGGGCGAGTCCTGGGACAGATAAACGAAATAGTCTCCCAGCTTAATGCTGGAAGCTCGCGAGCGGGAGCTTCTGCGGAGGCCTGGTGGACTGGTCGTCAGTGTGTCTAACTGCGGCGGGTTGGATGGTTCAGGTGCGGAGGATAAAGGAAGAGCAGGAGAAGATGGAGGCGAGATAGCAGGGTAGTTGGCAACAGGTAACTCGGCTTGGGTGTTATCAGTGTCTGTGTCTGTTGTAGGTAGAGTAGGTTGAGTCTGGAGCTGTAGTGGGGAAAGATTGATAGATTCTAACAAAGAAGTTGGTTTTGAAGGAGGAGGATCGAGAACAAAGAGAGACTCCTCGTACGTCACATCACGACTGAGAAGAACTTTTCGAGACAACGGGTCATAACAACGGTAAGCCTTTGCGGACTCATCGTATCCTACCAGTAGTGTAGCAACAGCTTTAGAATCCAGTTTGTTGCGTTTTTCCTTGGGAATATGACAAAAGGCAAGACATCCAATAACACGGAAGTGGGAAATATCGGGTTTCTGACCTGTGAATGTTTCTTCAGGTGTCTTGCGGTTGAGAGCGCGACATGGCAGGCGGTTCTGGATATGATTTACTGCACGCGCGACCTCGTCCCACAGAAAGCGTGGGATGCGGGTTCCTGAAGCAACACTCCTTATACCCTCAAGAAGGTAACGATTTCTTCTCTCAGCTACCCCGTTTTGTTGTGGGGAATAGCCTGCGGTAAATTGATGATGGATGCCATGTGAACTGCAGAATTGCTCGAAGTCAGAGGAGATGTATTCGCCCCTGCGATCAGAGCGAAGGCTCTGTATTTTTCTGGTAGATGTCTCTACCTGATTTTTGAAGTGGATAAAGTAGCTGAGGGTTTGGGATTTAGCTTGTAGAAAATAAATCCATGATTTTCTGGAAAAATCATCAATGAATGTTGAGATGTACCGACAATTCTTGAGGGTGGGTGTTGATAGAGGGCCACAAAAATCGCTATGCACGAGCTGGAGTGGAGCAGCGGAGAATGAGGTGCGTGATTTGGGAAAAGGCTGCCGGTGCGATTTCCCAAATATGCAGCTAGTGCAAGGGCGTTTGAGGTACGGTAGTCTCGGTATACCATTGACAAGGCCCTGGTTAGATAAGTGATAAAGACTTTGTCGATTAACATGGGCCAGGCGTTGATGCCAGAGGTCGATAGTTTCGACAGAAACTTTCGGTTGGATGCTAACAGTAAGCATTGTGGGTTGTGGCAGGACCGGTTTGGCAGAGAGGCGATACAGCTTTGTGCGAGAGTCAGGGTAAGCCTCAAGGAACACCCTGTTTGGATTCTTAGTGTCATAGATGAGACACTGGTTTGAGTTAAACACAATCGTGTGCCCTAGATCAGCGAATCTTCCCACAGATAAGAGATTTGTTTTTACGCCACGAACATAGAGAATGTCTTTCACAATCTTTACTTCATGAGTGGAAAAATCAATGTTTCCTTTGTGTGATACAGGAAGGACCTGGCTTGCGGCTGTCCGAATGCTGGTAATTGAGGAATGAGACTTATCCGTAAGCATGTGGGAATTGCCGGTAACGTGGGAGCTCGCACCTGAGTCAAGGAACCAGGGCTCCTCATCGACCGTGAACGCCGACATGCAAGCATTTAAGGCTGCTTGCGTGTCCTCGCAGTCGGAGTCGTCACTAGGTAAGGCATCAATAGAGACATAGGATGTAGAGTGACTTGAGGATGTCGAGTTGTTGGTTTTGAACTTCGAGAGTTGAATCTGTAGGTCGCGGATCTGCCGTTCGAGCTTAGTGGCCTCACAGTCTGCTTCTGTATGTGTGGTGCTTCCACAGCGTTTGCAGGTACGGTGAGACTGAAAGCTGCGGCCACGCCCTCGTCCTCTTTGACCAGAACGTCCGCCGCGGGAGGAAGGGTGTCGATACTGCCCGTCGGAGTGCTGCGTGTACAGTACGTCGTCGGACTCTCTTCTCTCCACGATGCGGCTGCTTTCTTCGTGGAGCAGTGACCCCTGAAGTTCGGCGAAGGTGGGGCTGCGTTCTCGACCCTGCTGGATAGCCTTGAACGTGCTCCAACTCCTCGGTAAGCTGGATAAGACTTGATCTACCAAGTCTTCGTCTGGGATAGATACCCCCAAACTTGCTAGCTGTGTGACTATAGCATTTACATCTTGTAAATGCGAGTCTAAGGTTTTCCCTTCTAGCATGCGTAATGAATACAGTCGCTCTTTTAATGCTAAACGACGTGATGGTGACTAGACATCATACATAGTGCGTAGCTTGTTCCAGATCTCTAACGGGTCTGTTAAATGCAAAATGTGGAGAATGATATGATCCTTAACTGTGGAGATGATAATTCTGCAGGCCTTGATCTTGCGTTCTGCTTCATCGGAAGGAGGAGGTGCAGGTGTGTTGGCAGCTGGTGCAGCTGGTGCGGCTGTGGCGGCTGAAGTCACTCCAGTGTTGGAGGTGTCGGTTGCTGCAGAATTCGCGCTAGAGCTGCTTGCTGAATGGGCGCTCACAGGTACCTTGATATAGCGCCATAAACTTTCCTGCATCAATATCATCTTAGTACGGTAGCTCCATAGAAGGTAGTTACCCTGTCCCTCTAGCTTCGTAGAGTCTGACATATCTCTGAGAGAAGAATCCATTCTCAAGAGGTTGGAAGAGAGTCTAACTTTCGAATATGTTTTCAAGAGGTTCGCTCTGATACCATGTTGTCACAGAGAAAGTGGCTCTGAAGAGAGCTTGGGATTAAGAAGCAAGAGGTTATATACATGGTGTAGCCGGCGACTACATTAGGGTTAGAATAGGGTTACTAAATAAAGCTGACCTAATTATCCTAATACTTTAACACTTCGATGGTATTGTCGAATGAACTGATTGCGGGAGTATGCATGCCATCCAAGCTCCAGAAGCTTCGCATCAAGCTGCTCGTAGCTTGACATAGTCTCATTGCTTGCTCTGTGCACGAGGATCTTGGTGCCTGAACATGGCCCTGGACAAGAGCTCGCTGCCAGAGGGTTGTCGACCAGATTCAGGACCCCATTGGGATTGAACTTCCAGACGACGGTCATGGTGTACTAACTTCTTCTGTAGACTGTTCACGCCGGACAGTCGTTTAGCGAGGGCTGATATAACAATGAACACAGATTAGTCGTCAAGCAAATTCCACAACAAAAAGGTGACGGCCCCCTTCAAAAAATTTAAATTATAGACACTGACATAAAACAAAAATCACATAGAAGCACATTCGACCCAACTTCCTTCAACTTCGCATTAATTCAACAGTCAACCTCAAAACTGAAGTTCTAACCAAGGAAGATCTGCTTCGATGAACTGGTCTAACAATGGCACAGATCATGCGGAGCACCACTTAGACACAAAACTGATCGACCTTAGCAGTTGGATTTAGCAATTGAAAACGAGAAAGAATTTAAATAGGAAACTCTGTCTCGAAGTTCAAGGACTAGGTCCCACTGGAGCTTACCTGCAGGCCTTGACCCCGACAACTTTCAAGCGTACAGTTCTACGCGCAATCAAGTCGTACTTTTGGAGCACAGTATATTGAGTGCATCAACTTCAGGGGCTGATTCAGTGTCAGATGTCTACTCATGGAGCAACCGTCCGTAGCTTGCCCTTGCTAGTATAATTCAACAGATATAATGGCTAGCTACAGATTATGGATAGCTCTTACTGCATTCACGGCATCCTCACAAACTGATGAACGTGCTCTGATCACTTGTAAACCTGCTCCACTTCAAACTCAGATTTCATCTCCTTTCGATCTGAACCAGACAAGGTGCTCCGGTGAACCATAGGGTTCGTGAGGCCTACCCAGACTCACACTCCTGTTAAGTAATAATTTGCGAGACCTTATAGAGTTTGTCGTTGATGCACGTACCAACAAAGTACAATATGGGTGAGGCAACGCATTATTTAATGGATCATAGCAGTGGTTGCAAAATTCAGAGTTTCTGCAGGAATCAGACCGGTTCCTACACAATTTCATACAGAAATTATCCTCTCAACAATGAACCATTAACCGATATTCCTTAACAACATTTGAGTCATGCACTTGATTTTAAAGCCGAAGTGTGGCGACATGTGTTTGTCACTGTACAAGACACGGATAAGAAATTCCAAGTCATATAATAATTAGCCTAGGATTTATTCAAAGCAGCTCATCATCATGGGAGTCCCAGTAGTTGATAACTGCCGACGATAGAGCCATCAGGCTACGGGTACCAACAACAACAGCAAAAGAAAAAAACTTATATTTATTTCCTGCAACTCTGCTGCATGCGCATGCAGCAGAATCGCAGATCTCTTTCCTGCCAGAGAATATACTAGACTCATCACAGACATATGCAGCTGTGAGACCGGCGCCGTAAGTTTGCGTAACATCTTATTGGCAGACTAGACTTGCTCAGGTTTTTTGCAAGTCTGCATGCAGGATCTAAGGTACAATGCTCTTAAACCGTCCGGCACCCCAAAACCGATCAGGCCCCATTCCTAGATTGTAAAAGAACAGATGTACCTCATTTGTACATTTGAGTAAGTGGGCGGTTTAAGGTCATGTACACTTTTGACTTCAGAAATTTCTAGCAAATTCAGCTTTTGCTATTTAATTGTGGAAATTTTTGCACTCACTCTCCCTCCTCTTTCTGCATCCAAGAAAAATTTCAAATAATAGACACGAAGTCGACAACAATGCTGAATCGCTTATTCGGACGGTTTAAGAGCATTGTACCTTATATTGGTTGCCAGCTGACTGTCTGTCCAACACAGTGGGTAAGTTGTTTTGACAGTCATGCTTAGATATTTGGATATTTTGAGAGAGATCCGCCTCCTCTCCTGAGTTCCCTGACTGGGGTAGGGGAGTTCACTGAAGCCCCAAAGTTAAGGAGGGAGCTCCAGTCAACGGAGGGTACCACTGTACAGTACTGTACACAAATGATGCAGTAACTCAACTCCGTTGTTACCTGACCCGAGTGAGTGAGTCACGAAAGATCTGTTTGCATGTGCCGTTCGGAGCGATGATAAATCCCTTCTTGTTTGTCTTCTGTTGAGAAAGCGTCGGGAGCCCACATCCCGATGGAATGTGGCATCAAGGGCCCTGACGAGGCAAGGCAAGGCTGGCAGGCCCTCCCCTTTCTCCCTCCTCCCCTCCTTGTTTCTTCTTTTCTTTTAGTGTTTTGAGAATATTTTTGGAATAAGAAACTCCAAATTTATCTAGAGAGGTATGATTAGTTGAATGTACATGATACCAGCAAATTTGATTTTTATGAATTTTTGGATGTTTTAATTGCTAACACAAAATTATGGTCAAGACACCTAAAACCAATCATTTAAGAGATTATGCATGCAATATGGAGCTGGATTGTTGCAAAGTAATTTTTCCTCCGCAGAGAAATAGGATTCTTGAGGTATGGAAATTTTTTCAAATTTTTTTATCGAGTGTGCAAATAACTGTGAATTTTTGAACCAAAAAGTGTTCAAAAACTAGAAACCAACCAGTAGGCTCACATGAAACCGACCACCATGACACCAAAACTTGATCACTCTACTACCACCAAAATATTCCCATATGATTCCCTTTCTACCAATCATGCTTCATACTTTCTTCTAGATCTCCCAAGATTTTAAATCTAAAAACTTGTCGGAATTGGAGAAGTCTAGTGATCGGTTTTGGGGACCCGGTCCGCTATGGGTGTCTCGACCTTAGGGGCGTTTTTTCTTCTCCTATGCTTACCCACTTGGGAGTTTCTCATCTTTGCAAGAATGAGTGGGGTTCAAACTTGGTAAGCGTAATCTTTATTTTAGTACCTACAAGAATCAATGACCCTTTAATAATCAAATGCTTCTCAAAGTAAAATCTTTGGGCATTATTCTTAATAAGTAAAATGTTTAGGCAATGATACAAAAAAATTAACAGTGGATTTGAACCTTGTAATCTCCAAACAATATGGCAAATTACCATCCAAATTGGTATGGACCTTTGTATACAAGGTCTGTATAAGATTCCACAACAAAAAATCTCAGGTAATCATTAATTACAGAAAGTAATATTCTGCTATCAATAAAGAATATCTATTGGTGGTTTTTGCTCCAAAAATACCAAAGAAATATAGGCATTAAAAAATATAAATGCACATGTAGAATGAATGGCTTTATTTATAAAACCAAGGATTATAGAATTGATATAATTTTAATTAGACCACGAAAAAAATATATAAGACATGCATGAACAACTTACAAGATGATCCATTACAAAAACATTGTCTTAATACTATTCTATAGCTTTTATGTTGATGCAAAAAACAAATTCAAATCCTATCTTCAATCTTTAAATTCTATATTGTTGGTCACAAAAGCATATGGTTGAAATCTCCATGTTGTATAAAGGCAAATTCAATGTATTCACAATACTTGTGATGGTCTCACAATCTAATGAATTGAGAGTGGTCAACTCATCCAAATCCTACTCGACCGCAGCTTAACGCCATTTGGATTTTTATTTTGCTTGAACTAGTTTGAAGGAGGATGACGATTTAAACTGGGCCAAAGAGAAGAGGAGAAGCATCACTTTTCTCGCCCAAACTATGTCAAGAGGAAAAACCTTTAGGCTAAAAAAGTATATAAAAATAATCCACTTGAAGCCTTTGGCCTGTCATGGTGTGAAGGCCCAAATGAGAAGTCCAAAATCCAAGACCTATGATACAAATATCTAAACTTTAATAGAAAAATCAAAAAATTCCAAAAAAGATAAGAAAGGTGTACAAACTAATGAAGAAAGTGTGGAAACACTTTCAGCAAAACATACATTGTTATGACAAAATTATGATCAATTGAAATACAACTTATTTTTTTATCAGTATTGGTATAATTCCATTGATTGTCAAAAAGTTCATTAATAGAGCATGACAAGACTTGTGGAGCATGGCCAGCTCTTAAGAGCCTAAGAACCTTACCTTCTTGTACATATTTAAATGGAAAAAAAAATCTGGTCTCTTGACAAAAATTTGCCTTAAGTATTTTCCTCAACCCAAATGTTGCTCGAGAGGCCGAAGTCTTGGCGCCATAATTTCCTAAAAGTGAGGGCGACATCCTTTGGATTTTGGCCTTTAGTGTGAAGGCTGAGAGGAGGAACTTTGGGCATTTTTGAATTTTCATTGGTCCAAACGCATCTCTTCTTAAAGTTTGGGCTAAGTTTGAAGGGGCCCTATAATTCTTGCTATGAAAGACTCAAATAAATACTTATTCTTCGCCATTGTTATTGGAAATTTGAATGTTTCTTTCTTTCTATACAAGCAATTATTCAAGGCATGCACAAATATACTTTTGTTTTAGCTTCGCTATCTCAAATTTACAAATATAAGTAAAATATTGAAAACTGAAATCAAATTTGAAAAATAAAATTTACATGGTATAATATTTCATTACAAATAGATTATGCAATGGACTACCGGCCAACGCAAATCATTGGCCCCATAGGCGCCAATGCATAATCATTATTGTAAGTAATTATAAATCTATAAAATAGGTTATTTAAAATACATCCATTCCATTAAAATATTTTTGTGTTGACAAAGTAGTTATAGCTTCAAAATAGTAGAATCATGAAAATAACAGCTTCAAAATAAAAGTAATAGCTTTATAAAAGTAATAGAATCATTAAAGTAATTTTTTTCTTATTAGATTAAAAATATTCACAATTTCTTCTTGAATTTAATCAAAACAACTTGAATGTAAATAAAAATGTACATTTTGTGAAAAAATATACATAAAGATGTTAAACTTTTGTGTTGACTATACTAGTTTTGTGTTCAAATTTATGTTCAATAAAATATTAAATGTAAATTCATGATCAAATTTTCAATATTACCAAAATTCATGATCAATATTACATTTCATGAAGAAATCATTTATGCATTTAGAACCTGCATTGTCACTAAGAGTTTCACTTGAACCTTCACCTACATATTCACTTGGATCTTCCAACTTAGGAGAAAGTCATGAGGATCATACATACTTAGCAACAAATCAAGTAGATGAATAAACTCACCATCAACGATTTTGTTTTATGTCAACATGTGGTTAAAAAACGGGACCATAATTGTTATACTTGCACCATTCACAAGATAAAGTGACTATGTACCATTTGATCACCACCAGCTGACTTTGAAATACAAACTTTAAGAGACAATCATCAATTATCTCAAAATTTGATGATCAAACTCATATTATACCGATGGACCAATTCTTTTTGCTTTCTCCAACCTTGTGTTTGACATTTATCTCTTTCTCTAAGCGATTATTTCGCTAAAAAATTCAACCAACGAACATCAATGAGTGTAATGTGACTAATACCAACATGAATGATCAAGCACATTAGTCACTTGAAACTACACATTCATAAAAATCTTATGAACTTAAATAAAGATATTCTATCTTTAATTCAAAAACAATAATCATGGTATTTTATTTTATTTTAGCAATATGTGATTTTTTTATTTTTTTATTTTTAATTTTTTTTTGAAGAGTTGTTTTAATTTAATCATGAAACTAAGTGCAAATAAATAATATGATACACATATTAGAGTTTTTTTTTTATAAACTCTTTGTTTTTGTGTTAAAATATAAATGAGTAATCCAAGAGTGATGAGAAAAAAAGTAGATGAATTATTATAGCATTGAAGTATGTGCTCTAAACAGAAATGAAATTGAGAAGAAGAATTGAGTTGTAGGTGAAATTTCAAATAACTCTAGTATGTTTCATAAAATAACTCACATGTTTCAGAAAATTGAGAATAAATTTCAAATGAATATTTATCTAATTTAATTTTAAGCTTATAGTAATTTATAAAATTTGAAATGAAAATATTTGGGTCCATGCCGCATCCACCAATCAATACCAGTACTCCAAACCCTCCCGAAGCTTGGGTCAACCTGCCCCACTGCTCAAATTCCATGCCCACACCCCCATGCCTCCATGCTCCATGCCTCCATGCCATCGTCACATTGAAGACAGCCAACACTCGCGGGCCCCCACCCAAATCGCAATGGACGTCTAGGGTCGAGTGATAGACATAGACAGCCAGGATCTACCGAGCTGGACCTCGAACTCGAGGCTGCCTAGTGACGAGGGATTCCGTGCGCGAGCAAGAGGACGGGTCAAGAAGGTTCTCCACCGGCTGGGACCCGGTGACATCCGACGTGGCCGGGGGCGTGGTGAGGTGGATGTGCCCCCTGGACGCCGTTTTGGAATGCGTGATGCCTAAGAGCATCCAGTAGTACTGTAAACCTGTAAGCATGTAATCATGAGAACGTCGTTCTCCCAAACATGCGTGCCTTTCCGAAGTAAAACATTCCAAAACCGTTTACAGATTTACAGGTTTGCTCCAAAAAAACCTTGCAAAATCAGGTTCCGACCTGTAAATTACAGGCTTACAAGCTCGAATACAGGCTTGGCCTGAACCGCAATTCACGTCTTTCTACATCTTTCCGTTTATAGGTTTACGATTCAGGCCTTACTGGAGATGCTCCTTCTACATGATTTAAGTGTTTGAAATTTTAATGATCTAGTGGCAATTCCAACCTCGGACTCGTGTCGTGACAATTTCAAAATGTTCATAAGTGCATGGTTATTTTCATTTGAGGTTACCTCGGAGTTTCTGAGACATGTGGAGAGATCTCACATGATCAGGGTTACAAATGGTGTAGAGTGTGTCCCCACTTTCTATACTTGTACCCCCGGTTTAAGAAAAACAAAAAATCCGGTTTCTGAAAAAAATTGGAGAAGAGGGAATTCCGTGTTTGTTTGTTTGTGAAGTATGTTGTATTAGTGTCTACATGACAAACACCTAGAAAATAAGAATTGGGTTATTAATTTGATTTTATCCATTCATTAATCATAGAGTATAAATATATAAAGCAAAAAAAGTCCATTTTTTTTTAAATTCCATTTTTGTGACCGCTCTCTATTTTTCTTTATTTTTAGAGAGAAAATCAAGCAGCTTTGACTTTTTGTATAGAATCAATTTCTTATAAACATAGAGATGGGCTCCAAAACTTCCAATTTAACAAAAGTACCTTAATTTCCTCTATATAAACTCGCTTTTATTGAATTCAATTAACAAATAAAAATTATGGCTTTGATGTATACTAGATCAATTTTTATATCTCATTTGGATAAGTTATGAATTTTAAGATGTGTACTATAAGAATGTATAAATCTATAATAGACTTAAATGTCGAGTTGGTAAACATCACAGCTGTTAATCTGAAGGTTGAAGCTACAATATGTCGCTTGAAGGTGCACTAGCGCACTTGCAGTATCCAAATGCGGTTGAATTTTCATTAGCGTACTTGCAATATCCAAATGTTTTGTATTTGTGTGTTCTATCAAGATATGTATTCTAGAGGGATAAAAACCAACCAACATCGATAAGAGAGCTCAAAATGTCACTGATATTGCAAATAATTATAACATTGATGGGCGTAAGTTGGCATAGACTGCTGCAAAGTTCAAACCAACATTGATGTTTATATTTTTTGGCTTCATTGGCTTACATAGCTCATTATATGTTTAGTGATAAGTTTATGAGATTTTTAATCAATTGAATGTCAAGTTTTTGTGGTTTGCATGATTCTATATAATTGGTAAGGTTTCAATTGTTTTTCTCTGCAATGCTCAAATTTTGTTTTGTATTGTTTCAATCCTTTGATGGTACATTTTCAATGAATTGTTGTTAAACTTTGAATGCATTGCAAGGACATCTTGTTTTCTACTCTAAATTCCATTGTACCAAAAGTATTACATTCATATCAGAATATTCATCCATCAAGAGCAATGTATATTACTGCAAATGTGTGATAATTTTAGTTCATAATAAGGTGGACTGTAATTGATAACATTTGGGATTGTATGGATTGTTTTTGAAGAAGTTTAGCATTGTTACCTATGTCCTACGATTAATTTCTTGACACATTGTATTATTTTTCTTTTGTTTTATTCTTAGCATACTCTTTAAATAAAATTGTTCATGTGTTATAAAGGACTTGGAAGTGGGGAAATTACCAAATTATAGATTTGTCACAGTATCAAGTTCAGTTTTTACAGAACTTGAGTAAGTTGTCTTACAAATTCTAATCTTTGATAAATGAAATGGGTTTCCTGCTAGGCTGCTATTAGGTGAATATATCTCACTTTTTCTTTGCAATTTGAGAAATGGAGAGCCTGGAATGCACTAGTAGAAACGGTGGCCAAGAACACCAGCTTCTACACCAAAATGGGGGCCAAATAAAGCAGTTCGAAATGGTGTAGTTGAGGGACTGTTTGGTATAATCCGGCACCTGACAGCCCCTTCAACTACACTGTTCACTTTTGCGAAATCTCTCTTCGTGGTCCCACATATTCCCGTTTTATTTTTGGACAGGGTGTGCCTTGGTGAAAGTACCTCCGATTCTGGTAATTCGTGGTGTGGGGCCATTGTGAATTTCCTGGACAGAATGGGATGGGGATGGATTTCATATGAACCATCATGGGGTAAATTTTTTACTGTAATTTTTTTTACTATTGAGTGACTGGATGGATACCAATTCTGTTCGTTTGATGTTCATGTTTCTTTTCATGGATTACATAACTGGGTGGCGGAGATAGATGCACAGGGTGGCGGAGATAGATGCACAGGGTGGCGGAGATAGATGCATAGGGTGGCGGAGATAGATGCACAAAGACCTTTAGGGTTACTCTAGCCGGTTGTGAGCTTAGGGTCAGATGCCTGCAATACTATGACGAGGGCCTTCACCGCGAGTAACACACGAGCAGCCATCTTTGATCACCTGAAACCAAGTAATGCAGTCAATCAGTCAATCAGTTACTCAAAACTCACCCAAAACTCACCCAGTTAGTACTTCGAACTGATCTCTTCACCTTCCAGCGTCTCCTACACCTTTCAGCTACCACAGCAGATTACCAGTAAACAACTCGTTGGAAACCAACAGTTGCTACGTGAACAACAGATGCGACTGAACAACAGATGCTCTGAGGTAAAGAGGAACAAACTGAAGACTGATACAACACATCAAATTAAGACAGGCGAATGGGTGTCTACACATACATGTGCAAGAGGGGGAGAGAGGGTTAGAGCTGCGGGAGGAGAGAGAGCGTTTGAGCTGCGGGAGGGGGAGAAGGGGTCTGAGCTGCGGGAGGGGGAGAAGGGGTTTGAGCTGTGGGAGGTGGAGAGAGGGTTCGAGCTGCGGGAGGGGGAGAGAGGGAAGGAGCTGCAGATAGGGTGAGTAAAAGCAGAGTAAAAGCAGAGAAGACCGTCGAAACCGGACCTTGCCAGTCCACCAGATTGGTTGATATTCTTCGCAGGATACCATGATGATTATTTTGGCATACTCAAACAGTGATTCTTCAGAATGAACACTGAAAATGCGTATGGGCCAATCAAAGCGTTTTGCTATAATAAAATGAACACCAAAGTCTGATTTCGGTGTTCATCCTTGGTGTAGTTGCAGGCCATTTCTACTAGTGATGTGTCATGGACATATCACATATGGAAGGGAAAGTTATGAACCAGGAACTTGATTATGCAAAATGTGTTGTATTGTTTGGATATTGTACAGTGGCCTACAACAAAGATTCGTGATGCCCATTTCAGGCATTCAAATTTTTCTAAATAACATACAATAAAATTGGTCCATGTTATTTTGCAAAATTATCACTCAATTTTTAGCCAATCCCATTCAAGCATACCAAAGTTTCAATTTCAAAGAAGTAAAATTCTAAATTTTGGTGGATTTTTAAAACCGATTTTTTATGATTTTATAACATATTTTATTGAAAATAATTGGTGATGACTTTTTAAAATTTGATTGCAAAGATAGGTGAGGAACATACATATACACATCTTTTTGCATTAAAATCACTCCATGGAGTAACAAAGTTTTCCTCTATGAAGAATTCAATGAAAAGTTATTATGCAAATAATTTCGTAAAATACATATTTCTTTATTGTAATTAGATTTTGGCAGAGGAATTGTACCATCATGCTCAAATGTACAATGTTAATTCCCATGTGACCATCATGTACCATCATGCTCCCTCTAAGGTAGATACATCTATACCCGACCGGCTCCCCATAACCGATCAGTCATTAGGGGAAGATTGGAGTCTCCTAAGGGCCTTTTCCATGAAATTTGTACCTGAATTTTTGCCAGGCCCGTGCACTTTACCTGCTGGCACCAATGGTGCCAGCAGGTCGCCAAATGCTGCCAGCAGTGCCAGCACTTGGCATTTGGGGGGTCCAGCCAATCGCATTAGGCGAAGGCGTTGCCCACTGCTATCACCCCATTGGACAGTACAAGCAGTAATGACACTGTCTACGAGCGTGTGCCCATTGCTCTCACCCCATTAGACAGTAGCGGATCCTGTTGTCAGCGGGGCGAATCTTGTTGTCAGCGGGGCGAATCCTGTTGTCAGCGGGGCGAATTTTTTTGTCAGCGGGCGGGATATCCACCAATCAGATTTCGCAGAGAAGTGTCAGCGGACAAGAAGCTCACCTAATCCGAGCTGTCTTACAAGGCCCTTAGGAGACCCCATTTTTCCCCTAATGAGACTTCTCCAATTCCAATTTCCAACAAGTTTTCGGAGGGAAGCACAACAAAGTGGACCACAAAAGTGCTTAGCTCATTGCCAATTTCAGCCTGTTGTGTAAACACACTAGAAAGTGGCATCTAAAACTTCTTGATGGGAAATTAAGTTTGGGATACGGAAAGTAGACTTGATGTACTACAACTTCCGAAATTTGCGTTCGTAGTTGTTGAGTTGAGACACCTCTATGAACACCACAAAGTTGTACAAAGTGAATGCAGTCATTTGGAAAAGTGACCGTATTACATTGTAAAATCACTTTTGACTTTGTGGGGCCCTTCATTTGTACATTACGCTTGTAGAAATGATCCAGGTGGCCATGTTTGCAATCCTAGATTGGCAAAAAGTATCCCCGGGACGTTTTTAAAACACTGTTTTCGGTGAAACTTTTTGTGAGGTTTTTTTCCACCGAACATTGTTTTTTAAATTAGAAAAAACATCCTCTAAAGACAATAGAGGGCCTCAAATGAAGAAATCAAGACTTTGGAAAAGTTCATTTTCATGATTTAGAACTAGGGGTCAAATAAAGTTTCAATTGAAGATGTTTTTTAACTTTTTTTCATGGAGATGTGTGTAAGATACCTTATGACACCTTAAAAAGTGACTAAAATGCTCAAAAACTACACCAAAATGCTCAAAATCAGCTTTGAGCTATAAAAAACAGCACACTTCATATTCACTTCCTAGTGATCACATATTGCACTTGGTGGTCTACTTTATTGTGCTTCCCCCCTTTCAGATTTAAAATCTTGGGAGATCTAAAAGAAAGTATGAAGCATGATTGGTAAGAAGAGAATCATAACGGAATATTCTGGTAAAAGTAGAGTGATCAAGTTTTGATGTCATGGTGGTCGGTTTTAGGTGGGCCTACATGTCGGTTATATGTATTACACAAAAAATGGCTTTAAAAATTCATAGTAAATTAAATATTAAAGTAAACCTGAAACTTAAAAATAAACATGAAACTTAAAATTACATTCCTCCTTAAACCTATTTCTCCTTCAAGGAAAAATCTTCCTTAACTTATACACCTCCAATATTAGTAGGAAATCTCTTAACTAGTCGGCTTTAGGTGCTTCTACCTTAACCCTTAAAGCATCAACTCAACAAATTAGGTGATTCCAACAAATTTGATTTTTATGAATTTTTGGATGTTTTAATTACTAACACAAAATTAGGGTTTTTTTTTTTTTTCTTCTCCTATGCTTACTCACTTGGGAGTTTCTCATCTTTTTAGTTTGTAGAGTTGTTTTGATTTATGCCAAAAATTGAATGGTAAAATTAAAAAATAATCGAAATAATCTGAATTACATAAGCCTCGATGTTATTGAAACTTGATCAATTTTATTGCTAAATTTAATATATAAAGAAGTTTATCACTTTAGGTTACACTTTGTATAAACTTAAAAAGCAGTTATTTACACATGTCCAATATCCATGTAATTTTTTATCAATTAAAAAAATCTCTGAATAAATTCGTAAAAAATCCATGTAATATTACAAGGTTGAATAAACATGTAATTTCACCTGAATATAAAAAAAGATAAAAGTTTCTGAGAGAATACTAATTGGTGTAATCATTTACAAATGTTGTATTGAATTAAAAATTTGCAATTTGCATTTGATCGATTTTTGACAAAAACTATTCATGTAGAGTAATGCATGGCTCCAATTAAAGCAATTTGTGTACTTAAAGGATCTACAGAGGTCACCGGCACCATTTCATTTGTACAAGAGGGCACTGATCCAACAATTATAATGCAAACAGATCTGCCATCTAAATGTATACTTAAATACACGTTACGTCCCTTTGACTGCATATTGCTGGCTTCATCAGGGTATCAGAACTGAATCCTGTGAACAGAGAATGCATGATATGATGATAGAGACGAAGGACTTGGCCCACGGGACACAATTGTGATTTTTATCATGGTACTTTTCATTTATTTTCAATTTCCTCAACCCTCTACCACTCGATTCCAAAATGAATATGAATGCTCTAAATGTTTATATTGGGCATATCATTCTGAAACATCTCTACAAATGTTTATAGTAGAAGATTTCACTCTACGCAAGGTAAGGGAACAAGGAAAAAGGAAACTCAAATCAGCTTGACGGATAGACCGTCTCACTTAGAATTCTTGTGATTCTTCAGAACGTTAGGATCATAAATTCCTCAGACCAAAAACGAAGAGGATACACATCAGAAGCAGATCATGCACCACACACTAGCTCAAGTCCGACAGCAAAACTGAAAAAAATTATATCATACAGATGCAACTGCTCTTGACATCAGGTCGAACAGATCATCACATCGTGGTCTCTATTCACTACACCTTAAAGGATTCACTCAAAAACTCAATCAGCTTCACGAATGCATGGCAAACTCCACGTCACTCATGTAGCGCCCAGTGTCACCTCTCTTCCATGACATGTTTGACGTGTATACAGTGAAGTGCACTTAATCAAAAGTAGCGATAGCAAAACCCTTCGTTGTCGCCCATCTCTAAGATCAGAGGAGATTTAGTGCAATAAGCCGTGTATGGTTTCATTGTGCACACAGTGCTACAGTCATCATTGTTGTATTCAATATCTTCATTTCCACGGCAAGTATCAGTCTGCTCGCAAAGGCCGCAGTATTGTCTATAATCACTCCAACCAGAGACGGTGGTATCGACCTCGCAGCCATTCCACGCCTCTCCATCGCAATCGAGGAATCCTGGCAAGCACTCCGTGTATGAGCACCAATCTACATCCTTGCACTTCGCAGCTACAGTATTGGGAGGAACTGGGCAAGGTGGGTTAAAATTGGCGTCAGGACATGAGCCTGAGCCTGAACAGCCATTCTCGACGGTGGGAGATATATCCGTTTCGCAGCCATTGCTGGCGTCTCCATCGCAATCTGCGAATCCCTCCGAGCAACCCAAGTATCCACATACACCTGAAAAGCAAGCAGCGCCGGTGGTGTTCGGCGGCTCCGCGCAGGCATTGCCACAAGTGCCGCAGTTGCTCACAGCGCTCAACAGATCGGTTTCGCAGCCATTGGTGGCATCTCCGTCACAGTTAGCATGGGTTGCGTAACCGCAAACCAGCCCACAAGTACCGTTCGAGCAAGTGGCAAAGTCGTTGTATATCAAGTCTAATGGTTTGGGGCCCCGATGCTTGCAAGAACCGCAGTTCTCCACATCCTCCTTCACGTTGGCTTCGCAAATGCCGGCCGCATCAGCATCGCAATCCTGGAAGCCCAGGTGGCACACGGGTTTGCACTTGCCCCCTTGGCAAACTGAGTCAGTGTTGGGTCCGGGGATTTGCAGCCCGAGCCACACTTGGTTGTCGCTGAAACGCAGGTATTGTCGATTTGAAGCTTGAAATCCTTGTTGCACTGGAAGCTGCACCGTCCACCTTTGAGACACCTCGGAGTGCTGTTGGCCGACGCCGGGCAGGTGATCCCACACCCGCCGCAGTTGATGGGGTCGCAGTCCACATTGGTCTCGCACCCGTTGCCATTCGCGGTTTTGATATCGTTGTCACAATCTCGCCATTGCGACTTGCTGCACATGAAGCCGCACTTCCCGTTCACACATGTGGACTTGGTGTTAGTGTTAGGCGGTTGGCAAGGGCACTTGAAGTGCCAGCTGCCACAGTTGCTCGGATCGTTCCACACTTTCCCAGCATCTGCACAAGAATGCAGCACACGCACCATCAATTTATACAAGGGAATCATAGGTACTCTACTAGAGGATGGGACTGTTGACGTATCGATCAATAATGCATATGTAAGGCTCTGATTATACGATCCTCTTGGCTCGACACCCACTGGGGAATGAACATTCCTTGACCGATCCATCACCTAGAACTGATCATATTGTCACAAATCAGGAATGGAGGATATGGTGAGGAATTACCAACGTTAATGCTGCAGAGCAAAAGGCTGGCAAATACAGCAACGAACATGACTGCAAGCTGGGCATAAGCGGATGCCATACTGAAAATCCCTGCTCCTGAAGCCCTTTGTCGTATCAACTTCACAACACAATTACAAAATAACTCTGAAAACTTGCAGTTTCAAACACGACGTAAATTCACCTTCTCGATCTGTCACAGTTAGATTGAAGATGTATGTGAAAAAAGAGCAATCAAGACCTGTAATAGAAGCTCGGAGGAGGAACTTCACCACAAGCACAAGCGATCCCAGCGGTGTGAGACACATGCAAACTGCGGGCCTGCATATTGGATTTCGAAATTTATTTAAGTACAGAAACGATGTGGTTGGATCTGATCACGGACTCGTTGACCCAATCACCACATGTAGCACAGTGTCACTGGCAGCCGAGGAAAGCAACTCTGAAACCGACGTTGCCTGCTAAAGTTGTTACACTTTTAGAGATATATTGATAATCAATTCGGGGCGGTAGAACTGAAATGTTCGTGGTGCAATAAGGAATTCAATCTGGCGCTTGAAATGGATCGGATATTTCCTAAAGAGATCAGTACTATCTTGAGAGCAAACATTGCAACCAGTAGCTGGTCAATCTGAAAATTTTCAATAACTTTACAATCACCGACGGACCGTGCTCGCAAATTATTCACAGTCTGGAATTGCGAGGAAACACTTCACGTTGGGGGCCTGGATAATGGAAGTGGCGATGGATTTATGAAGTTCAGAATCCGATATGTGGTCCAACCTGCTCACGAATTCGTGGAACCAGTCACCATATGCAGCACAGTGTAATTAATTTGAAGGCAGCCGAACAGCTAATCTCGATGTGGGTGGATATAAGTTATACATAAAATTGATTGGAATAGGGGTCGAGTTGAGCATACTTTATGCGCTAGAGGCACACTAGACTTGTATACACTGGTGTCAAATATATGCATTGAAACTAAGTTAGAAAGCATTCAGTTCGTAGCTTAAGCTGCACCTGGTATCACAAGGAGCCTATAACCTGTTAGCATATGCGAATTGTTAGAACATTACCATGTGTATTACCTGGTACTTAACACTCATCAGGTAATGTTACTCCATCCATGAATAATGAGACTTTCACTGATGACATTCCCACTTGACATTGACATATGCAAAAATCTAGATGCGAAAAAGAGTGTAGAGACCTGCTCCCCGCAGTGGGGGTTCGAACCGTGGACCCCTCGTCCGACCCGCGAACAACTTCGCTGGAGCTAGTACTCCCAAGCTCCCATGGCGTACACTTTCTATCGCGTGATTATTGAGATGGAGAGTATAGATATGACTGATCTCGTCATCAGACCTTCATCGACGCTTGGAAAACTTTACCATATGCTAATAAGAAGGTTTTTGACACATTCTCGTCTTTCATTCTTGGTAACACATACTAGGAAGACTTTACCATATGCTAATAAGAAGGTTTTTGACACATTCTTGTCTTTCATTCTTGTTAACACATACTAATGAGTGGCTTATTCACTGATGGCACAAATTTTGACTAACATTCCCACATGGCCGTCGAAATCACATACTAATAACCTCGTTATTCACTGGTTCGTCATGTGCAAATGTTTACAGGCCCCTTGTGTATTCAAAAGGGCTTTATTGGTCATGATGAACATGAACTTGCGCACGAGGTTTGTAGTGGATCACATGGACATCTGGTTGTACAGTGTTTGTTTCTCATCGCTAGGGCCTATATTTTCGAAATAACACTATTTTCGAAATAATACTGTAGACACAGGTGGTCCAAATTGAGGACCAGACTAATCACAGCTGCTGTCAAAGTGTCCAAGTTGTGAAATTTGGAATTGCTGACGATCAACTGATGATCGTAAGGTATGTTATGTCATGAAATATTGTTCCCTGGCACTTTAACTTCTCACCTGCTGGAGCCTTACCAGTCTGTTGTGCTCTTTCATGAGGCTCGATTGTGCATGTGGCGTGAGCAGCAGAATTTCTAGTGTAATTTAAATTCATATTGGAAGTTGGAACACCTGATATTTGGATCGCATTTGAATAGAAGGAAGCAAACATAATCAGTTTCTGAGTGATACTGGATCGAGGTAGTTACACCTGAAAATTAATCACTCAGTAGAGTTATTTGTAACCGCACCCATTGTTTAACTTATATACCATTGAGTTTTGAGTAAATTTGATCTTCTTTTCTCACTTTGAGTAGGTAGTACAGGCATGGAAGATATTGGTCGACTTACTAAAGTAGGTTTATAAGAGTTAACGCCTAAACGACCAAAAACTGGTCGTTTTCATTTTTCCAAGTTCCATAACTGTCATCCAAATGACAATTTTTCATCCATTTTTTTTTCATGTTATAAAGTTGTGAGAAATCTATCTAATCTCATTAACAAATTCTCAAAATAATAATTTCATGAATTTTGGTGCCTCCTTATAGTCAAAAAGATCAATACAGTGTGTGTATTCAAAAATTCCTTGATACAGACAACTGAAGCACAATTTTGACTATCGGGATGATTTTTTTTGCAGTTGAGATAAACTAATAAAATGTAGTTTGGCAAATCTCTTTTCCAGTTCAATTTAAAAATTTGAAAAATACCTAAAATTGAGTGATTTGTAGCTGGTATAAGATGAAGGGGTATAACCGTGGCTACTTCTTGATTTTCCACGGTTTTAGGTTTTTTCATCATATTTTTGAATTAAAACATAATTTTTCAGCACAGTAACTAATATAAGGTTTTTGGTTTTCATATTCATCTATAGTAAATATTTCATAATTTTTTAATATAACCTTTATTTGATATAAATTTTCTTTGTTTGTTTTGATTTGAAAATTTATATTAATTACATTTTGAAACATTTAATTTTGATAAAATTATTTCTTGTAGATAACATGTGTATCTAGCTAAGAAAAGTTTTAAATTCATATTTTACATTATTTATAGTAGCAAAATAGAGTGCATCCAAAGTCAAAGTCTATTTCCGTGGTCATAGGCTCATACATTTGGGGGTTAAATGGTCTCATTATATTTTAGGAAACTTAATTTTAGACAACATATGATATATATGATTTCTTTGGGTTTCAAGAACACCAAGCTCTCACACACTGAATATAGTGAGACCACCTAAGTTTTCGATGACCATGCCATCCGACAAATCTGGAGTAAAAACCTATAATACAATTAAACAAAATTTAGGATTTAAAAAAAAACAATTTAAGTACAAATCCGATGATAATTCCCATGTTTATATAGTATTTTAGCACAAAATTTTGAAGGCATGGTTTGAAGAAGATTTTTTTCAAGTGGAAACATACAGTTTGTATTGAATATTATTCTTATAATCAAAATTACTTTGAGTCTATAAGGTGAATGTTCTCTTATTACCAATACTAATGATTTAGACATATATACTTTCAACCATTGCCATACTTGAACTTGACAATGATGCTATTATAATCTAGTACTATAAGAATTCCTCATAATTCCTTTACAATCTCCTTACAATTGATTATCATGTTTAAATTCTTTTTCTAGATTTCCTTAAATTTTGAATTAAAAACTTTTCCTTAATGATAAATTTGAGTGATTGGCAATAAGGTGTGGTAGATATATGTGTATTTTCCTTTAGGTTTGCAATACATAATAATAAACCTTCAAAATTTGAAGCTAGTTCATTGAAATTATAGCTCCTAACCAAGAGACAAAAAAATTGTTATACAGACAATGAAAAGTGAATCAATTTTAAGGCTTAGCTATAACTCCATCATACAAAGGAAAATTAAGATTAGTTTGGTTGAATTTATTTATCATCACTAGTTTATTAAGTTGTAGTAACTATATTTTATTTTGCAAACTCATAAGAATAGGCTCTTTTCTTGCCAATCTTATGTATGATTTGTTATTTTTATTTTTAAACAATAAATATTTTTTATTGTGAAATATTGTTTTAATTTTGTGATTGTGTAATTTTTTCTAATTATTTGATTGCTCTAAAAATTTGATATGCAATCATTTAAGGAGGTCTTAAAATTTTGCAACAATACCTTCTAAGATGTAAGTACGTTAGACCATGTATAAATCTATAATAGACTTAAATGTCAAGTTGGTAAACATCACAATTCTTAATTTGAAGGTTGAGGCTACAATAGCGCGGTTGAAGGTGCATTAGCACACTTCCAATATTCAAATGTTTTGTATTTGTATGTTCTACTCACATATGTATTGTAGAGGGATAAGAACCAACTAACATGGACAAAAGAGTTCAAAATCTCAGTGATATTGCAAAGAGAGAAACTTTAGTCTCCGGATGAGACCAACGTGAATCAAGTGTCTATTTGATCTACCCTCAATTCAATGCCCACATGACAAAGGTATGGAAGTAAAGATCTACTCCCTCCTTTCAAGAGTAGACACTTTCAAGGATATTGCAAATAATAATAACATTGATTTGTGCAAGTTGGCATAGACTACTGCAAACCAATATTGATGTTTATATTTTTTGACTACATAATTTGGCTTACATAGCTCATTATATATTTAGTGATAAGGTTACGATAGTTTTAATCAATTGAATGTCAAGTCCTTGTGGTTTGCATGATTCTAATGTAATTGATAAGGCTTTAGCCTTTCAATTGTTTTTCCATACGATGCTGAAAATTTGTTTTATATTGTTTCAATCCTTCACAGGTGCATTTTCAATGTATCGTTGTTAATCTTTCAATGTATCGTTGTTAATCTTTCAATGTATCTTATTATTCTTTTTTATTTTAACCTTACAATACTTTCAATATAGCTTTTCAAAGTTTAATAAAGTTTAAGTAAACATATTAATATGGTTTAGATATGTTCAAAATTATTTTACTTCTTTTATTTATAAACATTTGTTATAATTACAAATATAGAGACATCTTTCAACATTGTGCTTATTATCTTCACACCATTGTCCAATGCCTTGATTATTGTCTTTGCATTGTCGAAAAGCTAATTTTCGTAAATTAAAAAATATATATTATCTTATATTCCCTCCGTCTCACTAAAAGAGCATGGTTTGGAAAAATAATATGTCTCAAAATAAGAGAGTGGTTTCTAAATTTGGCCAAATTATTTCTAAATTTAGAACTTCCTTAAATCTGATATTATTAGCAAACAATGGTCGTTTAGTGAGACGAATGGAGTATAATTTAGCCAACTACTAGAATGGCTTTTTACAAAATTTCATCAAAATTAAACAATGTATATTATTCACAAGAGTTATTTAAAATTTTTGTTGGATATCAGTGGCTAAATATGTTTAATTTCAAAAATTTAAACAACGTATATTCTTTAATATCTTTTGCGCTTTGAACATCTATATCTATGCAAAACTACTTCTAATTTAAAACAATGATGCCACAATAGTTCACAAAAAATATTTTGTTAAACATATGTAACACATGAACTGTGTTCAATTGATTATGCCATGCTATATTTACATTTTCCATTTATTCATTCATACTTAAGCAGTCCATCAAATACTTTGAATTTTATGAACTCAAGGATACTTAATTGTCATAATTTTTTTTGAGTTAGACTCATGTAATACAACAATAATTTTGTAATCTAGTCAAATATAGTAAACTGTATCGAATAGTTTACAAAATGCACTAAAATATGCACAAAATGCAATGAAGTAGATGACCATTATTTTATAGAGTCCATATTCTTTGATTAATTTTTTTATAAGACAGTAAAAATAAATATTTCTAATTTTGAATGTCAAAATGAAAAGGTGAAGTAAATCTTTAACAATCCTTCAAATAAACGAATACAACTTTTACAAATGTATCACTATCATTTAAATTTTATTTTTTTCAATCTCATTTTCACAAAATTAACGATTATTATTTCTAAGAATATTAAAGATAATAAAACATAAATAATTACATGGTTTTTAAAGTGTAATTAGATTTTTCCACGTAGTGTTACATGTAGACATGTCCCGTACTACCGTAGCAGGTTTGTCCAAAAATAATACTAAAAATAAAAAAATTAAGAAGACAAAAAAAATAAAATAGAATAAATCAAATTTTTACATTTTTTTGATAGTTCTAAGCCTGGATTTAAGGTAATTTTTACTGATTTTTTTGCTAAAATGAAAAATTGAAAAATTTAGTTTTGAAGGTTAAACCTTATTTTATTTTTAAAACATAAATATTTGTTTGCCACGTGAAAAACCTGCTATAGTCCATAAATTCGTTCATGTAGACTAAAGAGAAGAGAAAAAAGACGACCAAAATACCGGACCTTCGTGTTCCCCACTCCCCTACAAAACCCCAACCACGCCGTGCTGTATTCACACGACAGCCTTGGGCACCACGCACACCAAAACGGCGTCCAGGGGGCATATCCACCTCACCATACCCAGCCACGTCGGATGTTGCGGGGTCCCAGCCGTGGAAGTGCCATCGCCATCACAGGCCTTTCAACGCAACGCAATTCTCCAACTCTCGAGCTCCACCGGAGCCAACCCAGCACAGTCGCAGGATCGCAGTTCTTCGCTCGGCCGGAGTCGCAAGCGGGCTGATTGATCGTCGAAGGAAGCTAAGCCAAGCTAAGCTAGAGCAGGATGCCTCGCCAGCGCTCATCGCGACCGGCGCCACGGCCTGTGGCCCGGAGCGCACCACCGCCGGCGCCCGTGCACCAGGCGCACCCTCCCGCGATGCCGCAGCAGAGCGGTGGCGGGGGCATGCTCTCGGGCATCGGCAGCACCATTGCGCAGGGGCTGGCGTTCGGGACGGGGTCGGCGGTGGCGCACCGCGCTGTGGACAGCGTGATGGGGCCGCGGACGGTGGTGCACGAGCACGCCGGGGGTCCGGCGGAGAGCAGCGGCGCGGCGGCACAGCCCGTGGCGGCTGATGCATGCGTGAACCAGTCGAAGGCGTTCCAAGACTGCGTGAACGCGAACAACAGCGACATCGGGAAGTGCCAGTTCTACGTGGACATGCTGAACGAGTGCCGGCGCGGGTCGCAGCAGTCGGGGATGATGCTATGATCGGGCGGAACGGGGATGGAGCAGCGGAATTGAATTGCGCAGGATTGGAATGTGGGCATTTGGGGGGATGGATTGATAGATGGAGACCTAATTTAGAGGGTTGGGGTTAGGAGATGGGATTGGGGGATAGTGGGTGGTGCGAAATTGCGCCGGCGGAGCGGATGCTGTGAAAGGGAAGCCTGAGGGCATGTTGATGAACCGCTCAGTGAACCATATGAAAGAGAATTGACCTATTATTTATGCCAATTGAGTTGGTTTCTGTATATCGAATTGCTTCGATGATTTTTTTCTCAATTGCGGCGTTTGTGGTTTCTGGGTTGTGCACAGTTGTGCGAAGAATTTAGAGGAATCGGTGGAGGTGGCTGGCAGAGCGTGGCGGTGGTGTTTTTGCTGTGTTTTTTTGACCTTATTCACGTATTTGGGTTTCGGTTGGTGCGGTGGAGACTGTATAGTTTCGGGCACCTTTATCACACATTAATTCATGACGAATATAATGAAATAACCTGACTTGAGATGAGTTAATTGAGATTCGAATTTCTAGAGTATATTGTGAGTTTGTTTCGCAGTAATGGTTTGGATTTATTTGGCGTTTGAATGTTCCTATCTGACCTACAAAGAATGTACCATTGCGTGAGCTTCTGGGTTGACATGAAAGCTGCATTCGGGACCTCTTTTTCGATTAATTGACAGGATGGCTTTCAAGTTGGACAGATTGCAACATAATGTCCCATTATCAGAAATTTTTGAAGTAACTCATTTTAGGAGTGTCCCAGTCCCCATTCCATCCTCCCTCTCCTACCTGTGCATCTGTTTTCTACCTGCTTGTGTACTGCTCTCTTTTGTGCTAATATCTGCTGCTGCAGCATATATATTCTATTCTTTAAGGGGTCCTTGTTGATGTCTGGTTGCTGAAACGGTGGTGTGGGTTCTTCGGGTGTAACCATCTGGTCCACTGAATTTTTTCGAGCGCCATCTTCATGCTCTTTTCGTCCTGAGCATACGATGTTGAGTGGTTATTATTGTTTCAGATATGCTTCAATCTGACCTAATTACCGTGTGTTATCTGACTTCTTGAAATATAATTAATACCAATTTTACAGTGTACGCTTAAATTCTGTACTTTTCATGTTAGGGAATTCGTTCTTTCATGACTACCGTTTGAGAGCTGACTATATGCTACTGGAATGTTGACTCGTTTTGTCACTCACCTCATCGTTTTAGGAAATAACCTATTTTTCTTGACAAGATCCGGTGCTTTAGGTCCGACTGTCTTTTCCTAGCACTAATGATTTAATTTTTTGGACTGAAACTTGAGTGGCAGGTTCACGAATGCCTTACCTGAGAAGGCCGGATTATAATCTGGTCTGTGCAGACGTGGTCTCCCTCTCCGACAGTGGCCTTTTTGGACAATCTGGACCAGAAACTGGCCTTCTGCTATGTGCGTGAATAGGAGTTGGTCATGAAGTCTCAGCATATTGTCCTCAGCGAAGTTCATCCACCCATCTCTCAATTTGACTCTTTTGTATTGTTGCTGAATAGTGGTCTGGCATATCACCTTCCAGATACGACCTGTGGGTCCTTGCAAAGTAATCTGGTCCTTGAAGAGTCCGTCATAGCGTTGCGAAAAGGTAGCTGGAACCTCCTGTTATGTATTGGACAACAATTATATATGAGATACTTTCCTCTCTGTGTAGCGTCTCTACTAGAGATTGATTTTAAGCTATTTCCAAGATAAATTGATGTTCACGAACTTACCAGATGTGTGCAACTCATCCCACTCTCGTATTTCAAGCTGATTGCAGGCACCCTCTTGATGAAATGAGGAGGCTTGGATGGTTTCTTCGGTTCGGTTCTCTGGGAGAATTGGAAACTGCTTGCTTCCTCCGATTGGACTTCACTCTCCTTCCAGATATCTTCCGACTCGTTGGCCTCTTCGCATTCAAGGTCGTCAGATAGCTCAACCACCACTGGCCCTGCTAGAGAACCTCGGTCTCTCAGCTTTCGTTTCCAGAGTTCACTTGATACCTCTGCTGTATCTTCATCCCAAAGATTGTGCTCAGCTTGATTGGGAAGCTCGTGAAAAGTGTTGGCATCCTGTCGTGGGTACTCTCTCTCGTTTGGCCAAATGAACGATTGTTTCAGAGGCCTCTGGCCTGGCGTAGCCAACGAAAGTGCTGGTGCTCGTTCCCCTGTGGTCCCCTGAATGTAGCATGTTCCAATGGTCTCCGGGAAATCGCTAGTCTTCTTTCTGATTCCAAGCTCGTCGAAGACGTAAACCTTGAACTTGGAGAATGCGGTGAGGACGAAGAGGAGATGGTCGCCCTTGTTTAATGCCAGTTCATTGACAAACGATCTCCACCCTCTGTCGAACATGACCCTCCTGTGTTTACATATCAAGATGTTCACCCTCATGAACCATGTGCTCTTGCAAGGTCCCTTCACCTCCACCATCTCATTGAACTTGTCGTTATGTGCTTGCACGAAATCTGAAGGTACTTCCTGCAGAAGCACGAGAGCGATTCATCTCACAGTGGATCCCCTCCGGTACAATTGAAGCACTCAGGTGATGGGAACAAGGAACTTGGAAATTACAAGAGCAACATACCCAGGAGGGACTAATCAGGGAGCTTACCAGTCTCGGACAAGGGTTTCTCGGTTGCCATAGCATGAAGCTGCTGACGTTCTTGAGGAAGTAAGGGCACTTGAGGGGTGGCACCTGCTGCAACATCTTGTTAATCCACTTGCAAGATTTGCCTTGTGCACATGACCTCGGACATTTCCTGAACCTGGCCATCCTCCACAGCACCTGAAGCTCCGAGAACCCGAGCTTCGAGCTTCAAAACAATGTTGTCAACTTCCAACAAACATCCACCTGGGAGTTCATGCTAAAGCATTGAAGTGTGCGAGGCTACTCAAGTGATACTAAAAATCACTTTGCAACTGAATTGTGCGCACAGGTTCTTCGGGGATCCTTGAAGACCAATCCGTGATTGCAACCGTCTCGCATGCTCCACTTTCACTGCCACACATGCTTCGTATTTGGCACGTCCTTCGAGTCAATTTTGTAAGTACCAGATCGTGTGAAGGCTTAAGCTTCGAGTCTGCATTGTATTGTTTAGCATCTAGCATATTGGGAGTTGGAACAGAATGTACGTGAGAGGAGGGTACGGTTTGCATTGTGCAATAGGATGCCCTTCTGCTTCTTAAACTAAGCTTCTAAGTTGTTACATCACTCGTGGTAATGTTGTTGTGGTTGTTTTGTTGCAGGAAGACATTCACTCAAGAGCCTTCAAAACTGAGGTCAATCAACTAAGGTAGCATCCATGCCTTTGATATGAAATGACTTCCAGAAACAACTTAAATAATTCTTTGGGTAGCAATATTCCTTCAAATTAACTTGCCTGAACAAGCAGTCAAGTAGAGAGTTGGTCTCCATCCATTCATACAACCTTCAGCTTGTTTCCTAGATTAAATATTAACAGCTTTCAGGGACCCCTCCAAAAATCTTCCCTCTCAAGCTAAATATCTGCTTGAGCCACCTCTATCAGTCTTACTTGCTTCATTAATTGTTGCCACACAGCAAACTACAATCAATATAGTTGTTTCCTAAGATGAAGTTGAGGTACATTATTGGAAAATTTAATGTAAAAGGTCATATACATATGGTTATTCTTTATTATTAAAATTGATTTGTCCACAGAATCATGTTCGGTAACAAATGTGTAAGATTACAATAGACCATTATTTTTGTATTATTTCAATTTGTCTATGATAAATTGCTAAAGTTTATTGGTGGTTTTTGGAGCCAAAGCTTTTAAAACTGACTTCTTTCTACTTTTGATCTCATAAATCTCAATCTAAGCATTTTTTAATAAATCTAGTTAGAAGATTTTAGAATGAACTTGATATACTCATCATATACTACAATTGGATTGTTGAGTTTTTTTTCATTTGTGATATCATAAAGATCATAGCAGATTGAATTTATTTTCAGCAACTACTGTGGAACTTTTTTTATGTCAAACTTTGAATCCTTCCCTTATAAAAATCATGTATAGTACAACTTGGGTAACCTAGTAGCTTGAATGGAAATTTGGTTAAGAATACATTTCAATAAGAAAACTAAAAAAATATTTTTAAAATAAAAAGTTCTTTAATGGCCAAATTTGTAGAAAAAACAAGCTTGTTGAAAAATTTCCAAAAAATCCTATATTCACAACAAAAAATTCCATAATTAATTTGTAATAAAATCTTTTTTTCCAAAAAAATATATGCCAAAATATTACTTTTTTACTACTTCATCTTAGCAACACTTAATCCCAAAACCTGAACTAAGTTTAAACAAACTTTAAAAGTCAAATATGAATGGAGTTTATGTCATAGCTTTGATTTTATCTTTTATCTTTATATCTGTAATTTTTTTCTTTGAAGAATCATTTCAAAATTTTTTATTCAATGTTTTTGTTTGTGAAGATTTCTTTAATAGTATTATAAGTTATTCAAAAATGTTATTGATACTTTGTATGGTTTATTTTTGCAAGCCTCATTTAGTAAGTCTTGCTATAAGAAATTTTGATATTTTATCGTAATATTAAATGGTTTGATCAGACTAAAGAATAATAATATTTGAAAGAAATTTTGATAAATATATTTTAAACTTTAAAACTTGAGCAAAATTTGTAATTCTTGTTACTTTAAGAACAATTTTAAAGCGTAAATTCTAGAAAAGTAGGACCTTCAATAATTATTAGTTTTGTAACAAAGTATGGTTGATCTTATTACAAATTAAAATATATATATAAATATATTTCTTGTAGAATTGGTGAGGAATTTCCACAAACTTTAGAATATGTTTTAGTTGACTTTTAATTAATTTGTGGGTAATTGTTTTTTAGGAAAATTTGGTTTTAAAGGTTGTACCTAATGCATGTTTCTGGATAGTGTTGTAAAAAGTTCAACTTCAAATCATTGAGTAACTATGATTATATACATTTAAATTATTTTACTTGATTTATCCTTTAAATAATTTTTCTAGGATTCTGAACTTTATTGAAAATATTGCTGAAAAAGCCTACAACCTCCATTTGCATCTTACGTTTAAAACATTAAAACTGATTTTTTCCAATAACTATAAAAATGTAATAGATACATATAAACATGTAAATATTTAATTTTATAAAACAAAAATAGATATTATATTCAATTCCATTAAAAGATTAAGATATAAATAGACCAAAAAAATAATTTTCCATTATTAAACATTAAACATTTTAATAATTTTAAATATGAATCTTCTAGAAACTAATTTAAATAAGTAGAAAAATCATTTTATGATAAAATTATCAAAATCAATTTCATTAAATTCAAATTCAAGATTACCATCTGCGGCAGATAAAACCTCAACATACAATCAAACGCCACTCCAACCAAAGTACCGTAATTCGACGCCCTCTGCAACCAATAACTCAATAATATCTTTGGTTTTTCTTTTTGAATGGACCTAAGGCTCTAAACGATCTTAAGCACTTGTGAGTATGGGCTTTCTACCTCCTGCACGGCCAAACGATGAAGGCCGACGACGCTCATGTATACCATAAAACAATGGTAGCCCTCTAAATATGAAAGTCAAGGAAGATCAACCCATAAAACGACCAAAAAAAAGAGGTGTATACGCAACACTAGTGAATCCTGGAAAATAAGAAGCAACATGCACAAACTATTCAATGGTTGGATTGGAGTGTCCATACACCACCCAAATTTTTTAATTAATTTTGGTTCAATTTTGAATATAAAGGGCATTAACATTAATAATGTTCTTCTAAAATGTTTGTAAATGTTCACTTTGTTCTTGCGCTCAAAAAACATCTCTAGTTAGTATACAACACTAATATTAATATGGTTTATAAATATATTAACTATTTGTTTTAAGAATTTTTTAATTTAGACCTTTGAAAGATTATAGAAGAACTCAATCTAATGCCTAAAAAACTAAAATTTAGTACAATTTATAATCTCTATGTTTGCTCAACATCTCTATATTTTTTTTGACACTTAGTATACTCTTTAATCAACTAAAAGCTTTAAAGTGTAGCTTTCTATTGATTTTTACATTAATTGTCGTGTTTTTTTTTACTTTCAAGTCATTTTCTCTTGTTTGATTGTTCACTTGGGTTTTTTTTTTCAAGACTTAAATTTAATTAAAAAAAATATTAATTAAAATTTTCAAATTAAATATCTTGTTTGTCTTTGCTTCATATTGAATGACTTATAAATAAATTCTAAGGTATAAAAAGGTATTTTGTGAGGATTTTATTAGCTTAGAAACTATACCTTCTATGGTAATTTTAAAGGACATGTTAGAGTACATACCATATTCTAAAGCTACATATAATTTCTTCAATCATATTTCAATGTATATATTGCCGCCTCATAGGTGCGTGACATAATAAATACCTTTAACTTAAATGCATTAATGTCTTTGTTTAAAGTTACTACAATTATTTTTGTCAATATTGACATTTTTTATTTATATTTATTTTGTATCAATATTTTAACTTTTAAATGAACTATCTTTCTTATCTAGTAAAGTTAGTATTGTTTCTATTTTCATTGGGATTTTTGAGTTATCTATAAGTGTCAGGTCTAGGAGTAACTTCGTGATTTGTACTTTAGCAACCCTTCATTTCCTTCCGGATGCCCTTGAGGAAGTTTAAGATAGAAGTGTCCCTAGCGAGTTGCCGAAACACTTCTTGCCAAATTTTCCATTTCGGGTGGTTAAGAGTGGAATTCATGTACACAGCGAGAGTCTCAGAGGAAGAATTACAACCTTGGTCATTTGAAGGAGGACTGGATGATATCTTTTGCAATTATTTTAATTTTTATTCAGTTTGTTTATTTATTTATAGTTTGTCTTTGCTTTATATATAAACAATATAAAATTATTATTAGATTTTTTAATTATTCAAGGTTGCATATCAACGTTTTTTTGTAACTTGAATGTCGGAAATTGACATAACTTCAAATTTTACGTCAAGGTCATGTAACAAATAAAAAGTGTTGCAACTTATATACAACATTTAATGTCAAATTATTGTTAAATTATTATCATATTAATAAACTATCATTATAATTGTATTTTGATTTTTTTTCAAGTTCATTAAATGAATGTATTATGTCTATGAATTTTATACTATAAACATATATAATCATTTATAATACTAGAATTTTAAAATTTTAAAATCTAAATTTGATTTTAGAACATTTAAATAGATGGTTGTCAAATAAATGTCCTAATGCATTTCTTAGGGCAACTATCTTAAAGGCTCATTATGGGTTTTATCTTAAAAGCAAAGAGATTCCATCATGGTGCAAATTGGTTGATTTTATACAAGCAAATACAAGTGGACTATTTGTTTTTGAAGTTTATCACCATTTGAGTTTTTTTCATCACTAAAGTTGTATTCTAGTTTGTGTTGTAGATTGTAAAAGTATAGTTTCCACATAGTCTTTAGCTTCTATGAAGGTATAATTCTTTTGGATTCAAAAACTATGTTTGTTGGAATAGTATACAAAGAATAAAAATAAATTTTATATTGAAAATAATGCAAAAATACATTCTACTACATATAATATAAAAAATATCTTAGAATGATATAACAATTTTAATTTAGAAAACATATCACTTTTTAATATCTTGATATCTTTTTGATTTTTAAACATGTCTAAAAGATGGACCTCCAAGGTCTTTGTCTCATCTTTTGTTTTATTTGCAACAATTTAATAAATTTGTTGATTATCTTTTTATTATTACATAAATTTCTAAGAAATGTTTGACACGGTAAATTTAAAAAGAAATCATATTTCTTCATTGATAATTAAAATAAAAAATAAATTGTATTTATTTACGTATAAAATTCTATATTTTTTATTTTGTGGTTAAAACACCACCTCTTTATCAATCTTAAACAATGTGTCATCTAAAATCCTAATTATAATATTGTTCAAATTCTAGACATTTGACTTTAAATAGCCATGAATATTTCATCACAAGTCATATTGCAATAAAATTTGTTAGAATTAGTTTAGATTGATATCAAACAATGAAAAGATGTTCAAACATTTTTGTAGTTGAAGGTTCAAATATAGAAATTCAACTAAAGAGTACCCACTTTTAAAGTTTAGGACTTTTTTAATTTTAAATACTATGATTTTTCAATCCATGAGGCTCTAAAAATCCATATTCAATCTACATTCTCTACATAAAATATTACAAAATTGCATAACTAGGATTTTCATGTTTCTCTTTCATTTATACATATGGCACTTTAAAATCAATGATGTATTTTAATTAAAAAAAAGCTTAATTAATTTCAAGATTAGTTGAAAACATTCCCATATCATCAAGATAGAATTTAAAATTTAAAAGTTTTCTAAATAATATCAAGACTAATTAATTTCAATAATTATTAATCAAAGAATGCTATGTATAATATTATGAAGGTCTTAAGATTTGAAGAAGAATTTTGTTTGGTATCATATCATTCAACATTGGTACCTAAGCAATAAAACAATACAAATTATTTTATTTTCCTTTATTCTCCAACATTTGGTTTTATCTAAATATTACTTCAAGCATGGGGCTCTAATAATGCCTATTTATATACTTTTGTTTGCTATCCAACCCTCTCAAGTACACAAAAGTTCCATCACAATATTGAAGTGTCAAAATGCTATGCATTCATTAATCTGCAACATGTGAAATATGAGTAACAATAATGGCTACGCCATGTTTTCCTTTTTAAAGGAAGATTGACATGCACATCGTCTCCTTCAAAGATATATCCATGTATTATATCCATGTATTATACAATACAGCTCAATTTGTCCCACTCGACCATTCCGCACTAGAATCCATGGTGGAGACAGACCCATATGCAATCAATGTGCTCAACAGCTCAGGTCCCACTAGTATGTACTAAGTTAGATCATCCACTAACAAAATCTTCACCATCTTTGAGCTTCATGGCAGGGATCTGCAACATTCATACGATGTTTTTGCATTACTTGGTTTATTGTCAAAGACATGATCTACCCTAGAGTCTGGACTTCCGTTTGTCTCCAGGTAACTGCACAGCTTCATAATGTCCGGAGCCATGATACAAGACTCGAATGGGATTCTCGTTGCCATATTCTTGTCCATATTCTGCAATAGCAATTATACCACCTTTGTGCTTCATGTAAACTGTGATGGGCATCCTGTGTTTCACCGACCCGAATGATGTTGTTAGCTATCAACTCAAGTGACACCTTGTGAGTTTGAGAGACTGATAAATTGAAGGAAATATTAGAAACAACTACCTTCGGAGATAATTTGATTGTTTAACATCCTAATTTGATTGTAAAACATTCTGCTCTTAAGACCAAAATAGTATTTCTCTATTATGGGGTATCAACCTAGTCAGACTCCAGGTGTGAAATTTGAATGATGGGAAAACTTACTGGAGGACGTTGGAAAGCATCAAAAGCTCTGGCTCACCACCCCAGGTGTAGGGGTTACGCATGCGTCTCACATATGCGTCAAAATCCCCTTCAATAAACCTTGAAGCCAACATGGACTATTAGATTTCTTGTTTCAAATAGATCCATTATATGTAATAGTGAATTTGGACAAATAAATTTTACTTTAAATGCAGAAGGTCACAGGAAGTTGAACTGTGCATAGTCTAGGTTCGGAATTCTTGACATTTATCATGATTTAAGTGTTTGAAATTTTAATGATCTAGTGGCAATTCCAACCTCGGACTCCAGTCGTGACAATTTCAAAATGTTCATAAGGTATCCAAAAACTCATGGCACTCCAGCAACAGGACTAGTAACAAGAGGTTATGTACAAAATAATTGAACAGTCGAATTCGAACAGGCAAATGTTATACAAAAGATGCAGTACAAGGTTGAAGCACACCATTCTGATGTTTCTCGACGTCGCACAAGCTCGTCTAGAGCCTTGTTACGCAGGTCATCAGCCATTTGACGTTGAGTACCTTCATTAGGAGCTGGCTTCCCACTTCTCAAGCAAGCACCATGTGCTACTGCACGAAACAAGCACCTTCCATCTCCAGGAATTCCTGCTCTCAACATATATCATTGATCAATCAAATAACTCCAAATTTTTATCACCAATAAGAACATGCCTGTGTTCAGAGCTATCTTGATCATGGTTGCTCTCATAAAAAAAATTTAACTCATCACCGACCATGAGGACCAGATGATATGTGACTAGGAAGCAACAACACAGAAATTTAGAAATAAATAATACAAGAGGGACAATGCGGTTTCGAGAAATCCAACTCAGATTCCCCGCCACAAAGTTCCAAACAAATAGGTGCCAATTTCTGCATCATCAATTTGGGTGATGACCTCACCAGTGACATGATAGTCAAAATGAACTTTCTTCCCTTGCGACTCCTCGGTTTCTGAAGATCGACACCGTGAACCAGAAGCAGTTGGACGTCCAGCCGTCCTGACTACAACTTCTGCAAAAGCAGGAGGGCTACCGATCAACAACCGAGGGGCAAAGGAGCCAGCAGCAACTGATAAGCATATGCAAAGGCCAAATAACAGCCATGGTGCATGTCGATGTTGGACAGCCTGAAGCTTCTGTGGACTTCCAGGTGCCGGGGAAGAAACAGACATGTTGGCCTTCCCATGAGTAGCCTTCAGATTAGTGGAACTAAACTTGAAGGCTTCTGAGCTTTTTGCCCAAGGAACTCGTGAGTTCTTGTTTACATCCTGTCAATCGAATGACCACATACATTATGATTTCAAAGCTCAAACCTAGGATGTGAAGGAACAGTTTCTTCAGTGCAACACCCACTTCTCAACTGCATAAGGAGGATTCTAAACCAAAAAAGGTAATGTACAAGTCAAGATGAGTCTAAATCCTTGCACGTAAGTAGGTGGATTATTACATGCTCGCAGTTTAGGATGGACAACACCATGATAACTTACCACACGGTTCACACTGAAAGGAGCAGCTGCGAGTTGCTTTGAGGGTCTAAATGCTGCTGAAATTTCCCTACTCTGTTGGAAAGTTCTGCCACTTGTTCCGGTTGGGGCGATCTTTGCTGCAAGCAAGCAGAGAGTAGGATGGTGTTGAGGGCAGGTTAAGGAAATAGATGAGACTTTCAACCGCCCGCCATTCCGCAGTGAGAAACTACTATAATTCTGGACGGTGTTGTAGGCTTTTCCAGGGACCGAGGCTGAGACAGAAAAAGATTTTAGCATCATGCTTAGCACCATTTTAGCATCATGCTTATGATGCAGGCTTTCTAAAATGAATGGTGGCTTCTCAAAAATAAAATACTTTTAAAGCACTTGAAACATCAACCCTGCAATAAAAATACCACATTCACAACCTTCAGAGTTTACCAAGGTCTCAACTTCTGATCTAGTTACACATCCGGCAGCAACCAATAATGTTTTAATGATACCGGGAGAACTATCCAGATAATCAACAGCGTGACATCAGATCTCTAAAGAAATCTCCTATCATAACATTGTACATAATTAGGACATCACTTAAGGATTGAACCCTTTCTCCCAACAAAAGCCAAGAAACCCACTAACTTATTGGAATCCATTCTTTTCATCAGATGTTAGATTGCCGAGACAATTCACAAACAACCACTTCTAATCTTGTGGACTCCCTCTGCAAGCCCTCAACAATCACAAGAGCAACAATTCATTGAAAAAAATCATTCATAATAGAATATAATCAAGAAATCAACCCCAAACCCTAGTAAAGAAAGCATCCCCAATCCGGCTACTGCACTCTAATACCTTCCAGAACTCATCCTCACAAAAGAAATCATCAATTCTACTGCACAAAAAAACTCAACACTCAAAACTAACTCTCAAAAAGCACACACTTCTTCACTGTCCCGGACACTCTCCCCCTAGAAATGCCTTCTCCAACACCCACCAACATTCACACCCAACCAACAATCACACCCATGGCCAACAAACCACTCCTCCACTAAAACTCTCAACTTTCACAGAAAACCACCCAAAAACACCAATCACACGAAAAACCAATCAGCAACATTCAGAACACCAAAACAACCAGCTTTAAGGTTGCAATGTGAGCAAAGAAGGCAGAGAAGCATGACCCACCTGGCTACCATAATCCTTAGAGCAGCAGCAGCAGCAGCAGCAGCAGCAGCAGCAATACTCCAGGCATATATGATCTGGGAGCTCCAGGAACACAGCAAGATGGGATGAGATGTGAAGCTTGGACACCCTTGGCAAGTGCTCACTGCTCCCAAATGGTGGCCGAGTGTGGGCTTCGGTGCACATTCACAGCTTCACCTGGCATCATGGCAAGTGCACAAGATTCACATCATCACCATTCACCATGCCATCTCTCCACAGCACTCAGTTGATAAGTTACTGTGCTTGCTTACCTTACTTCTGCCTTGTCTTTGGTGTTTGGCTTCATTGGTTTGGTCTCTATCTGGGGTATGATGTGGCAGGCTCACTTATCTGACGTGGCGTTTGTCTGACCTGGCATGGCGAAGGTGTGAGTTTCAATTCTTTCGACTCTGTTACTGGAAATCCATTTCTGATTATTGGATTTATAGTTATAGTGGGTTAACACCATTAACAAACCATATAAAGAAAGAAGAAGAGAAATTTTGGTCAGCAAAGGAGAGCAACAGTGTCTGTTTGTTCCTCCCTACTCTTATGTCCACGGGACCTATATATAATTGTGTCCATGATTTTATCACGGTACTATTATGTAGTTTGTCTTTTTAACCCCTAAATGCCCACCATGAATTCACATTAAAAACTGTCTTTCAACACTCTTTTGTGAAGCAAGTTAGTTTTTCCAATTTTGTGACTTTTTTTGCAATTTCAACCGTAGGATCTTATAGCTGACTTATTGAGACATTCAATTCCAAAATTTTAGAGAAAAATACAAAACCAATTGCAAGATGATAATGTTCAAAGTTTAGAAACAAGTTTTTTTCAATCCTTCAAAAAGCTGGAATCTCACTTTCAATGAATTTTCAAAATATATGCTTAACAAATTTGAAATGGGCAACTCCATATTCTAGTATAAAAATGACTTGAGAATCTACACAAAAAATATCAAATGAAAAAACCTATATTTTCATCTTCAAAAGATATGTAAATCAAAATATATTGTAGAATACAAGAAAAAACTAAATTGCTAATTACATCCACATAATAGTAGATAACATTACTTTCAACGGTAAAAATGATGTAATACATAACAAAAAACTTTTCCAATTTTTATTTTTGAAAAATTGTCAAAATTGTATTCAAAATGAGCTCTTAAAGTTTTTTTTCATGAAGATTTGACCAAACTGCCCGCATAACATGAATTGTCATATCTTTTACCTCACTTGTTGGAATGGACTGAATCAAAGCATTCTATTTAAATATGAATCTCTACAAAATGATGATATTTTTATTTATTTTTTATAAACATAATTGAAAATTTTTGTGGCTGCCAGCGTTGAGATTTTTTACCTTCAACCATTCATAACTTTTGCATTACATAACCAAATCTTATGAAACAAAGCTTGGCATGTACGTAATGACCTAGAGAATCCACATGCAAAATCTCAAAACTTAAAAGTTATTTTTACCACTGTGGGGCCCTGCCCAAAATAGCCGGCGACCACATTTTGGTTGCTTGGGAGTTTAGGGGTTAAACTTGGAGAGAGCCCATTTTTGTTCAAAACCCTAATTTCATGACCCCTCACCTCTTTCTTATGCTTTTTGGAAGGTAGTCAAGTAGCTTTGATGTACTACATGGAGTAATTTTTCTAAGAACATGGGATTGCGCCCTAATACTCGTGATGTGATTTTTCAACAAACTCATTTCTATGTTCTTACATTTAATGTAAACTAATGCATTTAAAGCACATTATATTTTTAACAAAATAATTGTAAGAAGTTTCTTAGTTTGAGATAAATGCACCTATAAATGCAATTGTGTTAATGAATTAAGGTTTTATCTCAATTAGATTAAAGATACATTAATTAAAGATACTACTTTAGTAGTTTTTTAAGTTGCTTAACTTTGCTTACATTTGATTCTTTAGAGTCATTTATTTAGTGTGTTTTGAACAAAAAATATTGCATGCACTTGTGTTCTATTGTTTATTATCTGATCTTTTTAATCATCAATTTTATATAAATTCACTTGCTTCATGAGTTTATTTAAATTTCAACTTACTTGGTGTATTAATGATCTCATTCTTAACCTTGAATTGTCTATAAGGCTCAAATTTGCTCCTCTTTGGTGAAACCAAATTTTCACTACACCGATCTTCTATTTTGCAATTGTCCTAATCTTAAACTACCAAGCTAATCAAGTATAGTTTCTATTCCACCATTAATTTAATTCCATTCATTCAATTTTTTATAAGCATTACAAAATTTCAATGGATTTTAAAACAAAAATGTCTCTCAAGCCATAAATAATGACTTTAAATCAAGATAGAATTGTTCTTGCCTACAACTTATAATTGTAATGAAATTATAATACTTTTGAACACATAATATGATTAAATGATTTATAGTCATGTCAAAATCTACACATCTTTATACAAAATTTCAAATGAAACCTAATTAAAGTGTCTTTTCAAAACATAAAACCTTTTTCACTATTTGAAAGGTTGCTTATGTCTTACTTAAATCTTTAGATCTTCTCTAAGAGTCTTTCAACACAATGTACGTTTTTTACATTTGTATATGTATTTTCACACACCTAAATCTTTATCCATATATTTATAGTTTAGTTTTTTTATATGAAGATTGATTTTTTTAATGGCTTCACATTTCATGTTTTCTTAAAGTTTTTAATGACCTATAATCAATGTAAACAAAAGCAATAAGTTAATAAAATATGTACATTTTTATTAATTTTGTTCACAAGATAAAATGAATATAAAATACTATAAAGTATTGAACTAAGATAATATATGTGATTCATCCATGCCCATTTGTGTTGAACAAGTCTACATTTGCCATCCCCATAGAAGTTCCGAACGTCTCTTCTATAGATATTGAGTGAAAATGACATATAAATCAAAAACTTATACAAATTTATAGTTGATAGAATCACTTGCATATACAACTACGTGTATTCAAAATGGGCATGAATATCAAAATCTAAGCCTAATTAAACAAAATCTTGTGTTCAAAATTACTAATGACAAAAATTTTATGCCTTGCCTGAAAATTAGAATTCATCGTTGGACCACGTCACTAGCCAATGTCCGCCATGGGATCAAATTTTGCAATTGGAAAACATGTATAGGCCAATTGAAAACACAAGAAATACTGCTTGAGCCGTAACAAATGATGTAGTGATTTTATTTGAATTGGAATAAATTTGAAAGTATTTTTTTTTATCAAAAAGTGATCTTTTTTATAAGTAATACAATTCTACATTTATAAGGTCTTTAATTTTTATAATATGTTTTCTTTTCAAGCATACTAAAATTGCCATTTCAAATGCAATTTTTAAAAGTTAATAAAATTATTTTGGAATGTTTCCACTCTTTGTAATGTAGGATCGTATAGTTGAATATTATATATATAAGATTTCCTTTCTATCTCAAAATGTTATTTTGCATGTTTGAAAAATGTGCAGTATTTGACATAGAATGAGTTCTCTTCTTCTAGTGTCAATATACCTATAAGAGTGTCTGAAACTGCAATTTTATAGTCAACATCAATAGTACGTAGAAATTGATTTATTACAAAGTATCCAATGAGGTTTTGTAGCCCATCATTACTTATTACATTTATTCAATTTTAGATGAAATCTAAAGCATGATTTCATGATGAAAATCAGAGTAAATGGGTAGGGTGATGAAAGAGTACCATATTGGTAAAAAACAATATTACATTCTTTGAAAACATGTCAATCAATGTCAAAGTATCATTCTAATGGACCCTTGAGGTGATCAATAGCAATTTTCTAAAGCCATCAAATTGGCGATCTAGTCTACCTAATATTTAAGGTATGCCAAAAATCTCTTAAGATTTTGGTTCAAATTTTTATCTTAAAGAGTATAAATTGTAAAGTTATTTTTTTTCTTTTCATAAATTTTAACATTTTATAAAAGAAATCTTCAATGCTTTTATAATATTGTGGATTTCATAAATATATTAAAAAATGCATAAAATGTAGATGGTTGCAAAAAATACATAAGAGATATCTAAAGGAGCTTCAAATAACACATAAATAACAAGCTTCAACTAACAAGAATGTTGCATTTTATAAAAAGACACAAAAACTTGGTTTTCTGTAAGGTTTTTGTAGAGTTGGTTTGTAATATGGGAACATAGTGACATAGGGACAAAGACATGGACACAATCATAGAAAAAAATGAAATGATTTTCTAATCATAAAAAATGATTTTGGTATCAAATTTACAAGTTTATATTCTATTGAATGTATTTTTGGAGAGAATTTTCTATTTAAACTAAACTATGCGGTGAATTATAGGCCACGACAAGTCATTGACGCCAATGCATTTTTATTTCTCTAAACCATTATAAATTTATACAAGGAAAGGAATTTGTACATCCGCATCATCAAGATATTTTTGCATTCTAAAATAATCATAGCTTCCAAGTGAATTACATGTAGATAATGTCTTTCATTAATTTTTTAAACCTTTCATTAATTTTTTAAATCTCTCTTCTTCACTTGCAATACTCTCCAAATCTTTGTGTTATTTTCTGGGAAATATCAAATTGCTTCTTGGATCTACAACCTTGCCCACTGGCTCACCAAAAATTTCCTCACATCCACTTGGTCACGTCGCATGATCCAAGGAGCGGAGATGAGAGAGTACAACAATGCATGGCCTCAGGTGTGGAGTTTACAAGTGAGGCGTAGAGTGAGTGGAAGAATTAGTGTTGAGGAGGGGAGAGAGGGGGTGATGGCAGGGGGAGGGGAGGCGGACGCAAAGAAACAGCATGATGAAGCGGGGAAGAAGAAAGGCAGGAGGCAACGATTCTGCAAGAAGAGGAGGCCAATACCTTGCTGCATGGTAACAACTTGTTTTACAACAAGACTCACCTAAATGTGGTCCTCAGAATTCACTATGTGGTTGGTTGTTAGTTAGAGTTTGGTTATGTGGAGTTTAGAATGTGTTGTTTTGGTGGAGTTGGTATTGTGATGGTTTGCTTGTGTGGAATATGGTAGATTTTGTATTGTATGTTTTGATGAAGCGAAAATATTGAGGTTTTTGTTATGTAGAGTATGATGGATTTAAGGAATTAAGTCAACATTCTTCATTAAGGCTGATTGAGTAAGTAAGCAAATGACCAATTATACAACCAAAGCCTACTCAATCAAGACAATTTACATACTACATCTTGAGAATCAGCCAAAGATCAATAGAAATGTTGAGAGTCTAGAGAATCGTCAATATACCAGCCAGCCAACCTTCGGACTTATCCAAGAATTAAAAATTTATAGCAGATTTTGCAATTATAAAAGCATTCGGAAAAAGAACGAGTTAACAAATGACAACAAGCAACTCTGCTGAGCTCTAATGACAAGAACGACCAAGAAAACATGGACCAATGCTCACCTAGGGTTCTTAACTTTCAATCTTGATCCGCTTGTGCGTCGTCAACTTTGACTTTGCAACCGAGGAGGGCCCGAGAATCAAACCAAGGCTTGACAAAAAGGAGGTCCTGGCTCAACGGCTTTGCAACAATTTCTGAATCCTCCATCTACACAAAAAGCATAGGAGACACGGGGGGAAGCACAATAAAGTGTACCAAAAAAGTGCTTAACTATTTCCCAATTTCAGCCCCTTCCGTAAACACTAGAGAAAGTGGGATCTACGTTATATCGATGCAGGATTAAGTTTGGGATACGGAAAGTAGACTTGATCTTCTTCAACTTCCCAAAGTTGCGAGAGAAGACATTGAGTTTACAATGGAAAATGGAGAGGTCGAACTCAGGCAAAGTGAATGGCCTCATTTGGAAAAGTGAACAAAACTATTTAGGGTTTTGTCCGAAATCACTTTTAATTTCGCGGGGCCCTCCGTATGTTTAAGAGGTATTCTAAAATAGTCAATTCATATACTCATTGATTGATTTAGGGTTCCAAAAGTATCGCAAGGATGCTTTTTAAGAGGGTATTTTCCACGATACTTTTTGTCACTTTTTTTTCACTGAACATTGTTTTTTAAATTGAAAAATACATCATCTAAAGACAATAGAGGGCCCCAAATAAAGAAATCAAGACTTTGGAAAAGTTCATTTCATGATTTAGAACTAGTGGTCAAATTTAGTTTCAATTCAGGATGTTCTTTTTATGTAGATGTGTGTAAGATACCTTACAACACCTTAAAAAGTGACTAAAATGCTCAAAAACTACACCAAAATCCTCAAAATCAGCATTGAGCCTTCAAAAACAACACACTTCATATTCACTTGTTAGTGGTCACATGTTGCACTTTGTAGTTCACTTTATTGTGCTTCCCCCCACACCTCAGAATATACATTGTTGGAGATTGAAAAACAAAATCCTATAGAGACGATAGGTATAAATAGCAAATGAGGCAACAAGAAGATCACCTTACTGAGCAAACCAAAGTCTGACAGATCTCCAGGAAGACTCAAAGTAAATGCGAGGGTAAAATGCGTAGCACAAAAGCTATAAAAAAAATGAGGAGGATAAATTATGCGGAAAAGATTTTCTGTATCCAAAAAGAGTTGGGCGCAATTTGGTTGGGCGCATAGTTGCCCACGCAGACACGATGGCACAAGAATGGTTCTTTGTTTCCCGCCACGATGGAGTCCGGCAACGAACTCAATGATCGTGGTTTGTAGGACTAAGAATGTGCATTGATCATGTCTTGTTCCGCAAGTACGATGTGTTCGGGGCCGAGTACTCCAAGCACTAGAAGAGAACCTGTTGTTTCTGACTGCGGTTTAAGATCCTCCAAAAAACAGGGATGCTTCAATCATTCGAAGTTTGTCCAATTTCATGTCCCCGGACATATCCATCAGAAACTCCCCCTCCGTCTTCATCAACTTATCAGTTGTATGACGAGGTGGAATTCTCTCGTCACAGCTGAAAAGAGAGAACAGCGTTTGAGCCTGTCCCTTCTCGATTGGAACAAGGTTCACGCTCATGGGTTTATCGATCAAAACCTCATCACCCTTCGTCACCAAGGCGCAAAATCGGTGCAAGCAATGCCATGTACCATCTACCAATTCCATTGAACTATCTGGATCAAGCCCTTTCTTAAACGGTCTTCCCATCGCAAAACCATAGGTTCGCTTACAAATCTTTGATACTACAGCATTGGGATTGAGTGCCAATGCAACAGCACCCTGGCAGATAGCACTTCCGGGGTTCGGGGGACAAATAATATTCTGTGCCATTGCCCCACATGATTGTTTGATTTTGTGCAGCAGATAAGGCGACTCAGTAAATCCTCCCACCAACACTAGAACCTTAACCTTGCCTCCAGCTTCAACCAGCTGACTATGGATGAGGTCCAAATTCTCTTGCAAAACAGGGTCGAAGATGGAGTGCATTTCTTTGTAGCTCATCTCGAACTCGCCATAGTCTTCGATTCCAGGATTAGTGATCCCCATCTCCCGGTCGGACCTCTCCCACTCCATCGCAAGCTTGCTGGGTACATTGATGGTGGTGGTGCTTTGACCGCAATCGAAATAGGACTTGGTACACTCCCATTCCTTGATCAATTGCCCATACACGTTGCGGTGCTTCAGAATGCACTCGTGGAAACAGCGGCCAATTTTGTCCTCCAGAAACTCTATGAACCGAGAATCAACGTAAGTGCCTCCACATAACCCTCCAGAGCTCATCGTCATCTCCTTCACTCGGTATCCACCCTCACAAACACTCACAACCTCCTGCGCAACGATGTCTGAAGTTCCACCGCCGATGTCGGCGACCACAAGCTTGTCGCCAGCTTGCAGGGTGAGTTCACCCATGACTCTCTGGCAGTGAAAGGACGCCGCCTCTGGCTCCAAGACAATGACTACCAGGTGGGGGCTCACTAAGCCCGCGGATACCATGCAAGCTCTCATGGTAGCCTTGGCGGAATTATCCCAAATAGACGGGACTGTGATGCACTACTGGATCAGTTCGTTGCTGAAATGAGCACCATACTTGTGCTGCAGATGCTTGAGGATCAAGTCTTCAAGCTCCCGGAGGTAATCTGTGATGACTTGCTCTATTGTTAGGCCTGGTGGAAGTGGCGACGCAGACAATTCTTCGGTGTTTCTACTTGCCAGATGTAGCTTGAACCTTGAGAGGAATACTCCTAGACTGGGTGATTGTGTTGGAGAAGCATCGGTATGAATGTAGCAGAGGTGACCTCCGGCTATGGCCCCGGCGGAGTGGGGATCGGGGGCAGGAGGACCCGACATCCAGCAAGGGGCAGCTCTCACTGGGCAGCCCTAACTTTCATTATTTATTTATTTTTTAAAAATTAAAAAAAGTTTAACTTTTTTTTTTGGAGACAAATGGTCTCAGAAATTTACATGAGTAATATAAGGTTTTTCAAACCCATCGAGCGGAGCGAGAAGGGTTTGAATAAGGGCGATGGGTCCGGTAGGACCCGTTGCCCGTTAAGTAATTTTAGGGTTCACTCAAAACAACGATCTCAGGGTAGCTAGGATTGATCTCATTGAATTTTGGTTTTTATAGCCTTTATTTTTTCCAAAGTAAATTTAAAAATTAAATAAAAAAATAAAAAAATAAAAAATAAAAAATTCTATGGGGCTGCCCGCCCAGTGAGCGCCGGGTCACCCTGCCCCCACCCTTCAATTCCCCGGGGCCATAGCCGGAGGTCACCTCTGCTACATGTGTCCCAGAAGCATCACTCATACCAAGTTGAATTGAACTTGGAGGATTCCAAGTTCCAGGTTGAGCAGAAGCCTCTTTGTTGGCCGAGTTGTTCCAAGAGTTGGATATCTTTGAGAAACAAATTTCAACACCACGGCCGCTACTAGTACTGGTAGGTATATTTTCAGAGGGAGCGCTGATGTTGGACTTTGAGACTTGAGGTACTTATGCAGTGCTTGGATGTCACATTCGTACTCTGTACGAGCAGGATAACCCCAAGAGTGCAGCTGCCACCCGCCCTTCTCTGTAGCTTTGTAGTAGCTCGCCGTCAGAGTTTTGCAGTATGGCTTCTCTCCACCTGCTTTTGGATAGTCGTAGAAGGTGTAGATCTTGTCTGGGTCGGAAACATGTGCAAACGCAAACCCAGAGTATGTTGTTCCGAAGTCAAGCCCCACTATCACCCTAGGTTTTGCAGTGAAAGGCTTGCTACTGTGGTCTTCCATGATCCGTCAGCTGAAAAGCAGCCAAGAAGAGAACGATACCAAGTTAGGAAATACGAGCTGCCGCACTTGAATCAAGAGTTTGTTCCTGGTGAACCAACTCCAGTGCTGCCAAAGGAGTCGTGGCAACAATGATTAGTGAGACGATGATGACCATAGCCGTAGCAATATACCGACAGTCCACCTCTTCAAGTTTAGTACCACAGTGGAAACACCAGACCCCTCATCAATGGTGTACGCATCTTTCACCAGATCCTTTGAGGGAAGCAGACTTGCAGCACTAGAAGGGGTAAGATTAAGTTCGCAGATCACAAATGGTTGATGATATATAAGAAATCATGTTTCTAGATCAACTAGATTGCACCTTAGGTACTGTGTTTGCTTATACGACATACTTCACACCAGGTTCTCGAGTGGAAGTCTCCAGAACCAATTTGTAAATATGAACTACAATTACAAATAAGCTAAGCACGTAGAATGGGTACTGCTCAAGTCGGACAGATCGTGTCATAGCAGGAACTCACCGGCAACTACCACCAAATTTCAGACTCGGTTTTGCCTGAATCAAATTAAAATTTCAAAACAGATTGCACACCAACAATCTATTTATTGCAATCAAAAATTTGCAGTAATGACAAAGCCGTAAAACATCTGGGCCTCAGATCCTGTCGAGACATCACGGCGACCTTATTTGCTCTCAATAGTATCGCAAGTCTACCTGGCAAAACACAAGTATCCACCAGGAAAACTCAAGCGTGCACTTCCGAAAGGCCAACTGACGTACTCACCAAAGCATGAATTTGAGCGTACGAACTTCGTGTGCTTCCCTCAACTTGGCCCGGCTTCAGGAGTCTAACTGCATGCGCTGTATCATCAAACCACGGCTCCACAATGGATTCTGGAGCTCTGCGCCAACTTAAGTAATCTCTACCAGTACTCCAGCAAAAGTTGTCTGCAGAGAAGTCTACAGTGACCGATCGCCAGCTACAGTCGGCAAGATAAACCCGACTGGAATAGTTCGTGCAATAATACTAAGGTCATGACTCAGCATTCAATTTATACACAGTGGAAAAGAGTAGAGAAAATGTTACTTGCTTGGCCCATTTGTCCGAGGAATCGACAGCCCATATACATATTTGGTTGAGTTATTCGGTTATGAAGAAAAAAATACTTGGCATCGCTGATGAGTTGTAATGGATATTCACCATAAAAAGTGGAGCCACGAAAGCTCCAGTAAAAGTGGTTTCATTTTTTATTTTTTTAAATGAACAAAATAAAACCTCAGAAGTTTTCAGATGTATCTTCAAGTTCAGGAAACACGATTCAAGAGGCTCCTGCGTCTTCGTAAAATTCAAGTACACCCAGGAAAATTCTCACCGGTAGTCCCATTAAGGGAGAAAGGTGTGACATGTTAGCATTGCCAATATTTCCTGGACTGGTGGAGACGATTTGTTCATGATCATCATTGCAATGATCCGAATACATGAAGATTAAGATTGAAATACATCCAGGGCAATGACATTGTAACAACACGAACGATAAATTATTAATGCTGCAAAGAACATGGGATCAATTCTAGAAGATCAAGTATTGTGATTGTTTTTCTTTGACTGAAGAAGGATGGATCAAGCGGGGCCCCAGGCGGAGATGAACCTGCCGTTGCACCGAACCCTCCCCCTGTGACATCCCAGGTGCACTTCGTGCACACACATTTACGGGATGAGTAGATGAAGCCTGAGATATTGGTTTTATATTTAAAAGAATCACTGAATAATAAAACCAGAAGTAGTACATAAATATTTTTCTTAGTACCAAAATAGATTTGATTTACATTGTTTTCCAGACACTCACTCATGACGTATCTCATCTCAAAATTGCCAATTGCACCATCATTCAGAAATAAAATAAGAATGCATAGAACAAGTTATTTTACATCAATTCAATAGATTTGAATTCTGCCCCAATGATACAAACTCCTCATTCTACCGCAGGAGAGACATTCCACACCCAAATCTACCAAATCGCGACCTAAGCAACCCTAATTGCCCAGCCGGGAGGCCAACAACTAAACCCGTCACTGCACCTAAAACCACCACCTTCTACCTAAACCGTACAACCACCTCCCTGAAATCTAGAAAACGCGAAGACAGTATCGATCCCAAAAGATGCTCCCCTAATACCACCATCATCTGCCATATACTTACACTTCACTATTCGAAATCTACAAAATGCAACGACAAGGTTGCCAATCTGCATGCTTGTCTTATATCGATCGCGCCGATTCGCAGAGGCTTCACCTGATCTCCAATGATCGACCGATCGCCCGGAGCTTGATTCATCTCAAGGTGATAAGCTTCTTCCTGTTCACATCAATCTAGCACCGTGTGTTTTGATTCAAGTATTATGGTGGCAGACTGAGCTAGTAATTTACAAGACTGAATCGACGATCTCATGTTGTCATGATCGATGTCGAGAACATGCAAGCTCATGTTGAAAGAGTTTTGCGACTTGTTGGTCGAGAGTCGGAGTTAATGGTGACCTGCGGGGGTGGAGATGATGGTTACTCTTTGCATCTTTGCAATGGTGATTAGCTGTGGAAAGGAATAGGAATTCGGAACGGGGGTTAAGGTTTGGAGGGTTTAACTTACAGGGTTTAACTACGATTTTGAAAGCTGTTGGAAGAATTCTGCGACTTGTTTCATCTTGGGTCGAGAGTCTGGGTTGACCGCGATGCACGCCAGTGCAACCTGCACAAAGCATACGAATGGTAAGCGGATGTGGGAATCGGTGCAGCTCAGTGATCTCAGGATGCATCATGAATGGCGCCTATGAAACTGTTCGAAAGCTGAACGGACATTGAATTTGAAACTGTGAGTCAATGTATTAAAGCGATAGATTTTGTTTTGGGAGGAAAGGAGGCGACAAGTTGGCCAGTTTTGTGATGACTGGTGCAGTTGCGAGAGAGAAGGGTGAGAGCTTGGTGCATTTGGTTACCTGTAAAGTCTCGATCATTTTGCTCTGGTCGTCGTCATCTGTGAGCAACACAGGGTCGAAGATTTCGGAGAATGCTTTCTTCTGCTGGAGGGCGAAGCGCATCCACGACACGAGGTTGTGTTGGCCAGCCGCGAGTTGCTTGAACGGGGACCTGCCTGTGAGAAGCTCAAGCAGCACGACGCCGAACGAGTAGACGTCACTCTTTTGGGACGGGCGCTTTGCGTTGACAGCTTCGGGAGCTTGGTATACTCCCGTTAAGAACGGCGCTATTGTGTGTGGACTCATTGAGCTCGTTCTAAACTCTGCAAATCGTGCACATCATGAAGAGTCAGAGGGAAAAATGTTTAACAGAAATCTAAGATAAGAGGCCATTAAAAGACATCCGACCTAAATGTAGTTTAAAGGGAGGAATGCTAACCAGGATCTGGAGACACCGACGAAGCTCGCCCTTTATCAGTTTTATCACTTCCATGCTCCTTGTCACGCTCTGACTCCGAGAGAGAGAGCAGTCGCCGTAGGCCGAAGTCGGCAATTCGAGCATCTAGGAAGGGGTCTAGAAGAATGTTGCTAGGTTTGATGTCACCGTGAATGTATTTCCGGGGACTACATTCGTGTATATGCGCAATCCCTTGCGCTGCTCCGCGCCCTATTCGGAGCCGCGCTTCCCAAGTGAGAGCTCCCTTCGACCCATCCGACCTTCCTGCACAAGCCAATTCGGTAACCAACATCAAACCACGACTTCATCGATTCCGAAGCACCATAACCCAAATTGTGAGTAGCAAACGAGTGTACAGAATCAGCAGAGGTCTTATAATCTTACCGTGAAGAGCAGTTTCCAAGCTGCCATTGGGGAGGTAATCGTAAACGAGCAGCTTCTCGTCCACCGCCCAAGAGTAGGAATGTAAGGTGACGATATTCGGATGGCGCACTTGGGCGATGGATTTCGCTTCCGCTATGAACTCTTTCTGCTTCTGTTCTCCGCCTTCACCTAATCTCCGAACCGCCACGACGGTGCCCTCGTCCAACACAGCTTTGTACACAATCCCCACCACGCTCTTGCCCAACACATACGCGGAAGCGCGAAGCAGCTCCTCTAAATCGAAGGACAACAATCCGCTCAGGTGCACCAAGTCCCCTCCGTCGTCCTCCTCAGCCGACATGGCCCTGGTGGCAGACTCTCGCCATGAGCACAGGCAGCCTCGAAGGGAACCGCGGCTCTCCCCCTTCCCCTGGCTCAAACTCTTCCTACTAATGTGGAGCTTCCGCATAACAAAGTACACTACAACAGTAGCCATGAGGATAAACCCTGCAATCGCACAACCAACTGCAATGCTAACAATGGCAGCCTTGCTCAAGGCCCGCTTGCTGCTGGAGCTTGTGCCAATTCCAACAACGGCAGTGACGTCGCTGGCAGCAGAGGAAGGCGACGGCGATGGCGATGGCGACGAAGCGCAATCGACCTTCAGAGGGGACCCACACAGAGCACCATTGCCAACGTACGCAGGCGGCCCTTGAGACTGAAAATATGAGTCGGGCGGAATCTGGCCCGAGAGCTGGTTATGACTCACGTCGATGGGAACCCTCTGCAGGCCGGCCAGCGATGGCGGGATGGCGCCCGACAAGAGGTTGTTGGAAAGATTGAGCGGCGCCTGCAACAACCATCAGCAGCAGCACAAGAATTGGGTAAGTGCTCATCACGAACTCTCACTCTCCACATCGCGACACAGCTTTCGCTGGTTTGTCTCCAATTCCAGCAAGTGTCGCCCGAAGGGTGTTTCTCGAACAGCAAACAGGATGAGGCGCCCTGACAACGGGGTGTTGGTCAAGGTCCGCACCACTAATGTTGGCTGCGCCACTGCATGCCCTTTCTACCCATTTCTGTCCTATTTTCGATCGAACAGGTTTCACATCAGCTAGAATGCGGGTGCGAAACAGTTTGTGAGCAAGCGCAACGATCGCAATAGATGCAAAGTGAGTCGCCTAATATAAGACACAAACTCGCTGTACAGTAACCTGCTCTGTATTCTCTCACACATAGCATTTACTGCTGAGACGCCTAGTTTGTACCTAACCCTCAGCTTTTGCGATGAATCCTCTTGGCCTCTTGTCCTGCGGAGCTCCGAGGATTGATCGTGGTGTAGAAGTCTCCATGTGGGGTCCGACAGCGGAGAATCATCCGAGCTTTTCATGAAGAGATGGCAACGCTTGAAAGCTTCTTTTATATTCGAACACCTGAACGCATTGAATGCTAGGTTTGCAGTAAATTTGAACTCTGACATGAAAGATCTTCTCTGATGTGAGACTCGTGTCTAGGAAGTTACTTGGATTATGATGCGAATTCGAATTTGGTTACCGTTCTGACGGGATATGGGAGTTCGTGAGTCATGTACCTGGGGAAGCAGGGACGTGAGGTTGCCGAAGTCGTCAGGGATGGTGCCTGTGAAGCGGTTCACGGACAAGTCGAGCCGCTCGAGCTGCGAGAACTGGGAGCCCATTCCAATGGGTATCGTTCCAGAGATGTTGTTGTTGCTTAGAATTAGACGGCGGAGGCGGTAGCAGGAAAGGATCTCGTGCGGGAGCGTTGTCAGGCGATTGCCCCGAAGCTCCAGCACGCGGAGCTGCTCCGCGAGATTGCGAATCTCGGGTGGGATGGCTCCTGTTAAGTTGTTACCGGAGAGGTACACTCGGTTCAAGGCGGTGGCATTGAAAAGCTCCGCAGGTATCTGTCCGGTGAGGTTATTGGTGTGCAGACTCAGCGTCGCGAGGTAGCCGAGGTCACCCAGCTTGGGCGAGATCGTTCCTCCCAGCGCCCTTCTGCAAATCATTGCAGGTCCATCACGCCGTAGTGGTCGTCAAGCCATGGCACTCTTTCAAGCAATCACATCGTAATTACACTGCAATTACTCTGCCATCACACTGCAATCATACTGTAAGCGGCAATGGCAGAATTCAGTATCTCACCTGGGAAGGGCGATGCCCACCACGCGATCCTCCATCGTAGACTGAATTCTGATACAAGTGATGCCGCTCCACAGGCACGGCGTGGCGTCGGAGCTTTGCCATCCTTGCAAGGCGTTCTGGGGATCCCAAGTGATGCCCTTCTTGAATTCCAGGAGCGTCACTCCGTCGGCATTAAGACCCGTCACCACATTCGAAGAGTCAAATGCAAGGAAGAAAACCATGGTGAGTAATCCCACTCCATTCCTCATTCTCTCTAGGACGCTCATCTCGACTGGATTCCTCGCAACATAGACTATCACTGCTACTTTAGAATTGCAATCAGTTCAAGAGTGTGTCAGTCCATGACTTGCAAGGTTCATTGCGGTTTGTTCGGAAGTCTGCGCTGATCGGTTGTTCCAGAATTGCTGCATATCACGTTGAATGTGTCATAGTCACATGCATGAATTAGCGCAGTGGCCTTCACCACAATCTATTTGGCATTGAAATTCATATGCTGCAGAGATGACGAACGCTCCTCTTCACTAGATCTTGGTCGTTGATGATTGGGAGTAATTTTCCTTGAATCATCATCGTCAATATCTTCCTGTTTTGTGTTCCAGCCCCATCTTCACCATAAAGTAGTCTCCAGAAAGTGACCTGATATATCTATGAGCGCATCTTGAATTGGAGACAACTGTCACAGGAAATGGTCTCTTGACTTGGAGCCGGAGAAAGAGCAGCTTGAGTCAATTATTGAGGTCCCAGTCACCTCTTTTCGAGCACTGTTCCGAAGTTCGGGAGACATGCTCTTGGAGCTGATTGCCATGGTTATCCTGTCCTAGTTCACAAGCTCAAAGAAATGGACCAACGCCGATTTGACCCTCAGAGGCAAGCTTGACATGAGGTTATGAATGACCCCTGTTCCCTCATGATTTCTACGTCCGGATTTGATGCCCACTTTCACATGACCTGCACGAACTCTGCAATCCTGGTTGGCGCAACTCAGAAGGAAAACAACACTGGCTGAGGAATCTAAACACCAGCACCTGCCAACGTTTCCTCGTCTAATTCTATCCCAATCAAAAGCTTTCAGCTAATGAGAAAGATGCCAACAGGGAAGAACGACAAGGTTCAGAACTTGCGCAGAGAGTGGAAGTAGAGTGAAACCAATTGGGACACTAGAATCTTCGACAGAATCGTCACCATAGAATGATGAAGCTGCACAATGATGAGAGCTTAAACTGGTCTTCGATGGTTAGACCTTGGTTACAACGCATGGAATCTTCTTCTCCTTCATACAAGAGAAAACAGGTCGCTTGAATTGAAGGACTGCGAGGATCCACAGGTGGGTCATGTTGCGTAAGAGTTTGCCTGTTTGGTATCACGGCAATCATACAAAAAAGCACAGAATCTGACTTACTGTTCCTGCCAATCCATGTGACCTTTTCATACAAAACTTCCATCATCCCAATATGTATTTGTTTCTTGGTGAAATATATCGGTTGTTTGCCCATTGTTATGGAATGAAGAGCTAATTACAGAACAAGGCAAAGGATCACCCTGTAAAGCATCATCGAAGAATTTACATTCCACCACCTCCAGTGTGTTAATTTTGAGAATTTCCACTTGATTCTACCATATCGTAACCATTTGTGAACCATTTCAGCTAAGTATGTTAGCCTAACTTGCACAAACCACTCAGGATCACTGATGGAGTCCATGGCAGGCTTGTTTGGAACTGTGGATGGTTTTCTAGTGATGAGCATTTGGCATTGGAATCCGTTATTATTTATGATCTACCCTGAACTGCACAACTGAAATGAATACCCTGCTGACATGGGGAATGGATTTGGACGCCGTCAGGCTAGTGCCGCTTCCTGAGTGCATTGGTTTGCTTATTTGTCAGATCTGCAGAATCAGACTGCAGTTGACATGTAGACGGGCATTATTGCACACACTTCGAGATTGGGCTGCATGCATCCTCGTCTGAGTAGCCTCCATTTCCGAACCCAATTCTGTGAGATTTCCGTAACAGTTCAACGTCTAAAGTTACCCCCGAATCGATGCTGCAACCAGATTCTACTCAGTGCTCTTTTTCCCTTTCTGCAGCACAATGTATCGATGGAGACTGTATACTGTACTACCACAGCAGGTTCGCCCATAAATAATTCTAAAAATAAAAAACGTAAAAATTAGAAAGTTATGAAAAACAGAAAAATGAAAATACAATAAATCAGTTTTTACAGTATTTTGTTATTTCTAAGGCAATTAAGGTCATTTTTGCTGATTTATTTTATTTAAAATATTATTTTTGTGAGAAATTGATTTATTGAGAGACAAACCTTATTTTATTTTATTTAAATTAAAATTTGTTCATCAAGTGGCAAACTTGCTATGGTGATACGGTATCAATGAATCATGTGAATCATCCTACAATGAATGCAATTTTATACGAAAGTAGTTCAAATTTTGATGAATGTTGCCTTGTGTCATCTCATGGTATGGAGGACCTCTCTAAAAATGATGTGGGAATTCATTTACAAGAGTTGTTACTGAAATCTGTCTTCCTAGTACGCTAATAGATTTAAATTTTGAAGAGCCAATGGGATTAACAACTTCCAAGTTAGTGATTTCAAGTAGTAATAGAATACTTAAAAGCCTCTTTCAATTTGATTCTTGTTTGCGAGTTTATACCAAATAAAATTTGAGGAGGACCTTAAGAAAGTAGAGAATTTCATTGGTAGATAACTTTGGTACCCAAATTTTGCATTGTCTTGACGGAAAACCTGGATTAATTTAGAGCCCATGTTTTTTGAAAACGTGTACCCTAGTTGGAACATGGCAAAAGTGGAGAGTAATTATCCACAATCAAAAAACATATTTGTTGAAAAAGTTATAGAGGTTGTTAGGTTTTTAATTCTAAATTTTAGCCAAAAGAATTCAGTTCCAAAATTTTTACAACCTAAATTTTAATTAAATAAACTAAAAATTGGACAATTGAAAACATTTCAAATTTTTTAGAAAAAATTGAATTCTACAACTGTTATTGTTATAATTGCTTTACTACGGATTGTGGTCCTTTCATTTGGATGCACAAAGGACAATATTCTTCAGGTCTTTAGGTTGGAGCCTAGGTTCTTTTTTGTCAGTTGGCTCTAAGGTGACCAATATTAACACACATTATTCAAGATTGTTTCTTTCTAACACCTAGAATTTCTTGACCAAGATTTCTCACCAAAATCATTCCAAAACTGCCATTTTTGAGACAAAGAGTAAATAAACCAAAATCCATTGTTTTTGCTTCTCTAATGGTGAGATCTTGCCAAGGATTGCTAGAAAACCAAGGCTAGCTTAAATAACTCACTTAATTTGACTTCATGGATTGGAAAACTAAAGAGCTTGAAATAAAAAAACATTATTTTTGTCTATTCTATCTAAATAAGGTCAATAGACTTGGGCTTCTCTTTGTGTCAAATTTTTACAATACAAAAGTTGCAGGTTTTATTCAAAGACTGTGTAGATGATGTTAGTTATATTAATACCAAATTTTAGAGCTTGCAAAGTGGAGAAGCATTGTGGAAAAATTTGTGAAAAGGACATAGGTTTATGTTACTCCTAATATTCCTTTCATTTTTTTTGTTAACCTAGAAAAAAACATAATTACTATCTTTGATGTAATTTAGAAAAATCGATTTTTGTCTTGACCAAAAAGAATGAGCTGTGAGAATAATTTGACTCTTCGTGGATTGAATTTTTCTGTTATAATTTTTTTTGTTACACCCTTCAAAGGTAATTGAAGGGTGTAGCAAAAAATTTAAAGTTCCCCAAAAAGTAAGTATAGTTTGTTTTATTGTATAATTTTATTCTATTGATTCATAGAAATGAATTCAAAATGGTTATCTAAGCGCCACATGAGTTTATTCAATGTGTTCATTTCATTATCTTGACCAAATGACACTTCTTCTTCTTCATTCACAATGTGACTTAGATACCATGACATTTGATAGATATAATTTTATCTTCTCATTGTGAATATCATGTAGACGTCAAAAAACTTGGTGGTTTTTATATATTAGATGTGCAAGAGCTTGGTGGCCTCTAACGTTAACCCCTAAAGGACCATTGTCCTAGAATGGGCTTTTTTAAAATTCGGGCATGTACCTGTGACTTCAATTAAAGTCGAGATTTTTTGAAACTTTTTGTGAATGTAGGCCATAACAAGAACTTTGAGGGAATCTAATTTTTTTTTTCAATTGGACATTTAAAAAAATAGTTATGGTACCCGAAGTGGAAAAAGCTATTAAATGCGCAATTCGGGCAGCCATGCTAAATATATCAATTACCTCTAAAAATATTTCTATAAATACTTCATAATGTCATCTTTGAGGTTTCAAAAAAAAAAAACGACTTTGAATGCATAATGTTCACTCCACAAAATATCAAAATTTTCTCACCGTTTCGGGCAGTGGACTTTAAGAAAAACATCTTCTTTCCTTCATAAAAGTTAGAAAAAGTATTATTTTAGGTTTTTTCTTCTTTTCAATGAAAATATGGACATCAATCTTTACTTTGACCGTTTGGATTGGGACTTTATTGAATAATGGAATTTCTAGGAAAGAAATAAGATATAACACTCCTATGTATTCAACTTAATAAAAATATTGTTTTCAACATGCTACACTTGACTTTTTGGTATAATTTTGTTTATGAAATTCCCTAACTTAGTCTTCTTTGACATGCATCGAAACTGCCAAAATCCATAATGCAAAAAACCTAAGAAAAAAAAAGTTACAGAGTGTTAACCTAGTCAAAACTCTTGTAAAAAAAGTTTGTTTTAAAATTTCAATTGCTATAATCTTCTCTACGGTCGATTATACTGAAATTTTTTGAGCTCTTTACTAAAATAATCTTGTTGAAGATCTTACGGTTAGAATTAGAAAATAATGATGTTTTAGTCATTCAAGCTTTTTACATTGGAAATGGCAGTTATGGAGTGTTTTTTGGTGAAACATAGTCAAGGAACTTTAGGGGTTAAGAAGAATTTATATTTTTAGGATGGAATGGCAACAAAAACAGTTTTTGAATGACAGCAAAATTTGTTTTCTTTGACTTCAAAGACTACCAAGCTTTTATACACTAAATATAGTGAGTCCGCCAAGATCATCCTTGTCTTTAAACTATCTGGAGCAAAAATAATGATACAATAAAGCCAAACCTATAATAACTTCAAAAACCTCAAGGTGATTTAAAGATAAATTTTAAAATTTAGTGCAAAATAAATCATATTTCATGAAGCTCTTCCAATTCCTTGCCTCTAGATAAAATTTTAAAAAATAAAATTTCAAAAAATCACATTCAAAGTTGACATTATAGAAACTTGCCCGAGATTTTTAAAAACTCATTCTAAGACAATTATCCTAAGTTTAAGGGTCAATTATAACCTTAGGGTTGATTATCAAGTGAATTTTAACCCAGATTGAAGATTTTAAAAATGAAATAAAATCCAACAAAACAGAAGAAAGCAAAAGGCTACCTGTAAAACCTTCTTAATTACATACACTACCTGAATTACATACACTACTTAATTAAGAAGGTAATTTGAGAAGTGTATGTAATTTGGTCTCAAATCTACAATCAAAAGGCTACCCGTTAAACCTTCAGTGCAATTTGAGACTGAATTACATACACTACCAACATTTGGTAAAGAAAGTGCACACTTCAAAAAATCACGAATTGGTTGTCACAAAAAATTAGTGCAGTTTTAAAAAAGAAAACCCATGTAACAACAACCCAAATGATAGGAAGGCCCACTGCCCTGAAATTATTGCTGAAACAACAAAAGGCAATTATTATTGGGCCATGGAGTGATGTAAAGACCTTCCAATGGGTAAGCTCCAGTACATTTCTCCTGCCCAGGGACTTCCTGTCTTTGCTTTTGGTCCAAAATATGGCTCATCCCAACATCCCACTTTTTTTCTCAAATGTCAACTCAATGCCAGAAAATCATCATCACATTTTTAATCTTATTCTTTGGACCAAAATGAGCTCATTTATTCCATGTGAAAGAACAAACATACAGCACAAACACAAATCGAGGTTCTGGCGCGACATCAAACTTTTCAAACATCCTCTGCCATATTGGAGCTCAATCCTAAAACCATAATTTCAATAATACATTTGTTTGAACTCAATAGTTGCAATAATGTCCAAAGTGGCACTCCATAGAACTTTGGATTGACATAATAACTAGTTCTTCCACCCTTCTAAGTTCCAACCTTGTAGGAAATGTTAAATGTATCTTTAGTCCCTTGTCTACCTTGGGTCTCATTATATCCCCCCATCGAGCGTGGCTCGGTTGCCAGGTTCGGTGGGGGCCAAAATTCTGCCCCTCCCCGTTTTGGGGTCCTGGGGTCTTTTTTTGGTTTTCTTTTTGGTAAATTTGGGCTCGTAGGCACCAAATTACACCACGGAGGTCCCCTTGAGATCTCCAAGACCCCCACTCAAGGCAAATAATAGGGGCAGAGATTTGCCCCCACCCCCTCCCACCCCCCGAACCTGGCCTCCGAGCCACGCTCGATGGGGGGATTTAGACACACTCGTCTACCTTTGGTCCTACATGAATCATTATCACATGTAATCCTAAATTCTTGGACTTAAGTCAATGGTCTTCTAAACTGTAGTCCTTGCACCTACAAACCATATGGAACACCTACACCTACAAACCATATGGAACACCTACACCTACAAACCATATGGAACACCTACAAACCGAACATAACAATTTCTAATAGTATACACTTGTTGAGCACCATATATCCAATTTTGTTTCCATTTTCTCCAATGTCTAAATTTTAACAATTTAAAAACCCTTAAATGGATTTTTCTCCCCATTATCAAAGCAGCTATGTGTCAATGCAACTCAAAGAATATTTCACTCATTAAAATCAAATTTTCTATATGTGCAAAACTTAAAATGTCATTGGATGGAAATACAACCATTCCCTATCCACTTTGCAATGTAAATGCATGCATCAAAAAAAAAAAAAAAAAACTCAATAAATAGGAATACACAACAGATTTCACCACTGGCTTGATCCAGAAGCGAGAGTGATTGATGTAGAATGACACAAAACTTCAAAGATTTATGTCTCTTATTACTCTAAAGTGTTCTTATCTTGAGTGCATAGAGATTATCAAAATTTAATGGCAAAAAACAATAGATATTGCACTTTCAAGTTATTCTAGTAACAATCTAATATTGGAGTATTAACACCATGACCAATACTTCTTCTATGAGTAAAGCATAGGTTAAAACAAATAAGGGACAAAGTTGTTTTCAAATTATAATAGATACCTCCACTTTATTAAATACAAATTTTAGAAGTTGAAACCTAAAAGCGGGCACCCTTATTATGTACGCACGAGGTACCTGCAAGGGAGGTTAAATCTTTATAAAGGCAAGAATCTTGGGTGCACGCTCTTGGGGTGGTGCCCGCTTATAGGTTTCACCTTATTCTCTTCAAGACACTTTGACAGACACCATATAATCCGAACATCATTCAATCCACACCAATTGCACACAAAAATTCAAAACACCAATTCCCCATCTCCTGTCATAAACCCACATTTCAATCACAAACATATCAGCTTTCAATTCCAATAACATCAAAGACTGTAAGAGAAAAAAGACATTGTATGTACGATAATCAAAGCGAATGTGGAATCTCTGCACTTACAGGAATACTGCGAAAGAGAAAGACACATCCCGACGAGCTCAATTCAGAATCAAAGGAACAAATAATGGAGCACAATTCTCAAACACTGAGTTCACAATCGATGTCATGATGATGATTCCTCCACTCGAAACAACATCGTTGAATCCATGATATACTTTCGGCACAATCGAAACACCATCATTTCCAACAACTGAAACTTCCAGCATTCCAAACGAATCACCAAAATTCAACTGCATGAACAATCCAAATCTACAACAAAAAAAAACACATCAGCCCACAGTGTTGATCATTCTACACGCTGATCAACAACGAAAATGCAAGCAAGAATAAGAAACTGGATGCACTGGGCCATCTGCCTGATCGCCTCGCCGATCATCCTCTTCGGATTCCGCTCGCCACCCCCGGAAACCAAACATGCTGTCTTTTCACGTATTTTGAATCCCACATATCGTGACTGGTTGCAGGATCCCGGCACGAACTATGTGTACCAGATTCCAGCCTCGCCGATCGGCGTTCTGTTCCTAGCGCATGGCTGCGGTCGATCCGCGCTCGTCTACTGGGACGCGCACTCGGGTTGTCCATCCTGTCGAGGTTTACCAGAGGAACGGGCATTTGTGATTTCCGCAATTGAGCATAGATTTGCCGTCATCGCGATCTCCAGCACCGGCGTGTGCTGGAACTTGGATGATGATCAGGAGAATGTTGTGAGGATATTGGACGACTGGATCGGGCAACATGGGTTGCACGAGTTGCCGGTTGTGGCACTCGGGTCGTCGACTGGAGGGTGGTTCGTGTCGCGGATCGCGGGATACCGGGTTCGGTTTGAGGCGATTGTGCTTGTGGTTGCTGAGGGGCGGTTTGGTGGGCGTGTGAATGTGACGGAGCGGTATCCGCCGGTGATGTTTGTGCATATGGTGAAGGATGTGGTGCGGGCGCGGAGGATTCGCGCTGATATGGAGGAGTTGCAGCGTGGTGGAGTGGAGGTTGCGGAGGTTGAGTGCGGGGAGGTGCCGATTTCGGATGGTTATTTCGCTGTGCGGATTCCGGTTGTTGATGTTGTGACGTCTAAGAAGATTGTGGCGGCTCTTGTGGCGAACGGAAGTTTGACTTCGAGGAGGGTTATGAAGCAGGATGCGAGGTGGTTCGATTGGAGCCTCGTGCTTGAGGAACGCAACTTGCTTCCTCCGCAGCTTCGGGAGCATGTTGAGCAGGAGCTGAATGTCGCCTTCGCATTTCATGAATTCTCGAGTCATCCTGGACCTGAGATATTGCAGTGGCTAGGTCTCCACGTACAGGCCCGCAATGTTAGTAGACACTGAGGTTCCACAACTGCCCGTGCCCTAATATTTTGACTGTTGAAGACACACATAAGCAAGACTACAAATACAAGCTTAAATTAAATTTCATTTCGGGAAAGGACTCCGAGGATGAACATCTTGCAAATTGGGAATGCTGCGAAGGAGATGTTTCACATTTAAAAGTGGAACAGATACACAACAACGTTGAGCATGATCCTTATACGGTACACAGTGCCATGTAGACCAATTACTGATTCCGAGCATCTGTAAGAGTTGATTCAAAGAATATGAGATTGAGCGACAAACGTTTGACAACTGATGGGATAGCTATGCTAAGGAAGATTTTCTGGATGGGAGGATGATGGAGGAAGCAATGATTTACGCCGGAGTAACGCTTCTGCGAGACTGAAAAGCTCGCGACCACCATCCCGATACTGTCGTCCGCATTTTTTCCTCCCAGTTGTGCAGATTCTCGTCCAACTCTTGGATTTCCTCACTAACCTTCGCAACCAGAGGAGATGGTCCAAGGCGAACAGCATTCACGTAGTTCACGGGGCTGTGACCACCGATGCCAGGGACGAAGAGCGCCATCACTCTCGCCATGATGGAGGACCACGACTCGGCATATTCCGGATCCACAGGCCGGAAGGCGTTGATGAGCTCCCCCACGGCCGTGACATGGACCATCAAGAGATCTGACAGGTAGAAGTAATTCTTTCGAGGCGCCTCAACCAGACACTGCAATAGAGAAACAATTTCTGGTCATGCAATTGGTCGGAAAAGGAATTCAACATACATTGCACTTCGATTGCCAGGCCTATTCTACAAAGTATGCAAGGTAGCAGAGCTGCAACATACCCTTCCTTTGTATTGACTGTTGTAATAGAAACATAAGCCAAAGTGCTTGAATGCAAAGAGCTCGTCGTCAAAGGGAATTCGAGGAACCAAGTCGTTGCAGTACACAACACGGAAGTAGCGGGAGTCTGTGAGCTTCTCCGTCATGTACTTGGCAAACTTTTCATCGCCAACTCGCGGCTGCCCGAATGTATAAACGGCTGCCACCTTAGGTACAATCTCAGTCTCACCATTGTAGTAGAGCATTCCTGTGTAGAGAGCTGCGAGGGCGCCTCCAAGGCTATGGCCGGTGACATATATCTTCGCACTCGGATGCTTTGCCAGAAGGCCTCTCACAACCGAAGTCACATCGTCGTATGCGAGGAGCTTGTTGTTGTCTTCGATCACATTTGGGTCAAGACCAGACGTCGAAGAGCCTTGTTGCTGGAACACAACAGCAAATGGAAAGGCATCAGAACTGGCAATGGTTCGGGACGCAACTAGAGACTGGGGTGTACAGGTTGAATGCTGGTGCACTTACCCGTGTGTTGTTCCATTTGTCGTCGGCTTTTTGCTGCATCGTTTGGAAGGACTTGACATTGTCACGATTGGCCAGCCCCAGCGCTTCCAGAAAACCGACATGGACATTTCCCATGCCTTCCAAGTGGTACCACGAGAAATCGAAGTCTGTGCTCCAGTCCTTCGCATTAAAAGCCTCAGTACCGCGCCAAGCTATCACAATTGCATTCGCATCTACTTCTTTGTCCGCGAAGATAAACACCTGCGTGTTCTTCTGCTTCAGAAACTCTGCACCCAACAAAATTACGAAATCAACACCATCACAACTGCCATTAATGTCTCTTCAAAAACAAAAACCAGTACCTCGATGCATCAGTAGTAAAGAAATCTCAGAATTAGGGTTTACCATACCATTCCAGCAATTGTAGAAGCCAACAAAATGCATCTGCAATTCCCCACAAAAATAAAAAAATTAGGTCAGTGAAACCAACTGCCCCCGAATGTTCAAACAGTGCATTGTGTACGGAGGAAGAGATGACCTATGCATGCACTGGTGTTTGGAATGCTGTTACTGGAATATTGTACTCACATTCCAATCTTTTGTGACGACCTCTTTGATAACAGCTTCGTTTTCGTAGGCTAGCTTGGACGCCATGACCAACACATCGCCGGTGGACCGTGCACCCGCGTCAGTCCCCGGAAAAATGGTGCTCGTGGCGGATTCGCTCTGCGACTGTCCTGCCGCCGATTTGTCCACCCAAAGCTTCGTCCTCGGATCCAGCTGCGAGATGAGCGTGAGGTAGCGCGGGTCATCCTTTCTCGGAACGATGAGTCCACCACCGAAGAGCCTCTTCGTGCTCTGCCAGAATCCACCATTAGCTCTCAAAATGTTGCCCGGATACTCCACGCACTTCCCGATGAATGCCAACAGCCCGGAGAACAGCCACAGCATGTCCAGGAACCCCTGCGAGAGCACATACCGCCACTTCATCCGCTCCTTCCTGGGCTTCATGCGGTCGGACGCTTCCACATCGCCCTTCCACCAATGCCGCCATGACTTGAAAAACTGAGAGATTCGGTCCGGACGGTGAAGCAGAATGTAATCACCCTTCCGAGCCTTCCCATCCGCACCATCCGAGCTCTGCCTATACGGACTCACCTGCGTCCCAGAATACACATACGTACTGGACCCATTCCCAGCATTCTTCCGACTCCGCACATCTGGTCGACTACTCATCTTGCCACCACACCAATTCCCCCAAACCACCCCACCACCGCTCAAAACCCTACCAAAACCATCCAAACAGTCCCAACCTAATCCCACCAAATCCACCACCTCGCGCTCCCACTTCCACCTCCGAGACCCTCGTCTCGATCACCAAATGACTGAAGACTACCCAACTAGAAAAAATCACCTGGCACTCACCCGGCAACAATCCTAGTGCGAGATCTTAGCTGACCATTGTCCAATCTGATCTACAATCTAGCAACTGAGAGACTCACACCAACTGATCGAAGTAGACAGCTCCAATGCTGAGCTAGTAACAGTTATAACTTTCTATGAAGATCTAGATGCAATGAGCTCCACCGACACAGCCCGAAGCCCGCAAAGGCGACCACCCGGCCTACTGAAGCGACTGCCGAGCTGCTCCCATGCAGTGACCGGGCAGATCAGACTCGGTGATTGCCGGCCTGACACAGAGATGAAAATCTAGATAACTTACTCTGAGGAGCTTCGGAGGCCGTAGTCGATGTGAACTTGAGCGAGATCCAGTAAGTCATGTTCACGCAGGATTCGAGTGATTTAACGTGCCATGATTCCATCTGGCGATGGATTTGTGTGTCAACTCGGCATTGGCGGATCGATCTACAGTGCCCTGATCTGCCACCTGCTGTGCTCCGATGCCAATATACCGGCTCTTTCTGCGAGTGAACTAGTAGGCTCCCCCTTGCGATAAACCTCGCCCTCGTCTTAATGACGAGGGCCCCCCAACCAGGGCTGTCATTGGAGGGGGCAAAAAGCCCCCTATATTTTGCATGTTGATGAAAAAAAAAATTAAAATTTTTAAAAAAAATTAAAAATATATAAACTAACTAAAATTAATCTAGAAGGTCCCCCTAGGCTAATTCGGGGTCCCCGGTTTCATTAAAAATTAAAAAATTACTAAAAAAGGGCCGCAGGGCCCCTAAAAATAGATCAGGGAGGAAAGGAGAAAGGGGAGGAGGAGGGGGAGGGCCCGCCTCGTCATTAAGACGAGGGCGAGGTTTAGAGCGAGGGGTAGGCTCCTAGTCCGGCGTCAGCTGACGTGAATAGATTTACTCCCCGGGTGCAGTAAGTGTTTATATTTAAGTGTTGAGTTAGGTGACACCGAGTTGATTGCCTTGGTTCTGTCAACAAGCAGTGCTTTCAATGAATGCTTTCGACAGAAGAGTGATTTCAGATTCCTTCCCTTTGAATGGTTCCGAAGAAATTGTTACAGTACAAGTTGTTATTGTAGTAGAGTAATTTGTAAACTATTCCATGGTATTCATGGTGTTTTGAGGTTACCGGTACCACGACACCACTATAACCATAATTCAATTCTACACTTCATTGTAAAAGGGATCGTCAACCCCTAAAGTTCCAAGTAAATTTTCTACCGGCCTAAAGCGGCACAAGATAATCGAATCCAAACCCCTTAACCCCGAAGGGACAAATAGCCCATTGGCCCGGCTATTTTAGAACTTGGGTATGTACATGTGACTTCAATTTAAATCAATATTTTTTGAAACTTTTTGTGAATATTTGTCATAACAAGGACTTTGAGGAAAAGTAATTTTTTTTTTCATTTGGATGTTTTTAAAAATAGTTATGGTTTCCAAAGTGAAATGTGTTGTTGAGTGGGCAATTTGGGCAGCCATGCTAAATAGATTTGTTACCTTTGAGATTGTTTCTATAAATAATTGATGTTGTCATCTTTGAGATTTTCCAAAAAAAATCTTCTTTCAGTGTACAAAGTGTTCACTCCACAAAATATCAAAGTTTTCTCAAAATTACGGGCAGTGTACTAAAAAACCTTCTTCTTTTCTTCATAAAGTTAGAAAAATTGTTTTTTGGGAGTTTTTTTTTTTCACTTAAAGGATGGACATCAATCTTTACTTTGACCATTTGGATTGGGAGTTTATGAAATAATGGAATTTCTAAGAAAAAAAATATGAATTTGCATTCTTTTACATTCAACCCAATAAAAATATTGTTTTTGACATGCTACATTTGTTTTTTTGTTTTTTTTTTAAAATAAAATTAGCTAACTTAGTCTCCTTTGTCATGCACCAAAAACCCCGAAATCCATAATGCAAAAAATCTAAGGGAAATAAAGTTAGAGTTTGTCAACCTAGTCAAAAAACGTGTCAAAAAAGTTTGATTTCAAATATCTATCGCTATAATCTTCTAATCTCTACAGTCAATTATGATGAAATTTATTGAGCTATCTACTACAATAATATAATTGAAGACCTTACGATTATAATTAGAAAATAATGTTTTTTTAGTCATTCATGTTTTTTACATTGGAAATGGTAGTTTTGGAGCGCTTTTTATGAAACATAGTCAAGGAACTTTAGGGGTTAAAATCAACTAATGCAGTTTTTGGATGAAGTAGAATCTCTTGCAGACACTAGTAGTAAACTAGTCGTTTTTAACTTTGCAGTTTCCGGGAATTGTTGCAATTCACTAGTCTTGGTGCCAAAAACGCAATCTCCCTTGCGAACCCAATATTGCCATGAATTAATCCGCATCAACCAATGGGGGCTGCTCGCTTTCTCGATTTTGATGGCTCTGCTGCTCACTGGGTCTAGTGGGTGAATTATTTTTCACTGTGTTAAGGAAGAGCATGTCCCATACTTGTTGCCGTAAGAGGTGATTGTGTCCTCCGCCTATGAGAGTCGTATTGATGTTTATTTAAAGAATTATTAGAAGTGTCTTGAATTGCTTGTGTATCAACTTCTATTAGTGAATAGGGGCCAATTGGCCTTTTTGATGGTAAATTTGAAATCAAATTTACCATTGTTATTGAAGTATTGGACGAGTTTTCTAATTCTTTAATTACTTGCTTTACAACTCTTATAGATGGTCGAGATTTTGGATTTGGTAAACAACACATCATACTTACATGTAAAAGATTCATAATCTTCTTTCCTTCTGTTCCACATTCTAACAATGGCTCAGTCAATGGCATTGATGATGTAAAACTAGCCCTTGGCTCAAAAGATTCATTTGAACCATGTCTATAACATCGATTTCTTGGAGGCATTGAATTGCCATTAGCATTTTTTGAATGGTACAAATCTTGAGTTAGTAAATGGCGGTCGACAACACTCAAGATATTGTTTGCCTCATGTGCACGCCATACACTTTGTAGTAAAAATATATCTTCGTCCACACCGTTAACTTCTTGATTTAGTGGTGGCTTGCCACATAAAACTTCAAGCATTAGTATTCCAAAACTATAAACATCTGACTCTTTTGTTGCTTTTCCAGTATAGGGTAGCTCTGGCGCCATATAACTGAGTGTACCTGCCGCTAAGGTTGTTTTTTCCAACTTCTTATGGTCTATAAGGCGGGCAAGTCCAAAGTCTCCAAGATGTGGATTCATATCATCATCCAACATCACATTGCTAGACTTGATGTCTCGATGTAGAATACATTGCACCCAATCTTCATGAAGATATTCAATTGCAGCAGCAATACCACCAAGTATGGAACAACGCAATGTCCATGGAAGCACTCCCTCAAACTTTTTGTATTTAAGATGATTAGGGTGTTTCCGTCGTTTTGGAAACAACCATTCTGGCAAGACTTCCATTGCTCATGTACTCAAAGACAAGCATAAAGTGATTTTCTTCATAACACCACCCTTGTAGTTGTACCAAATTGCGATGACGAACTTGGTTGATACTAGAGGCTTCGGTTAAAAATGCCTTGATGTTATTTTCAAACTTGACGTCTTTAAAGCACTTTACGGCAACAATTGAATGATTTGAATGCATCTTAAGATTGGCCTTATATACAATTCCAAATGCACCACTTCCAAGTATAGTACTCTCATGGAAATTCTTTGTTGCCTTCTTTAGATCTTTGAAAGCAAATTTTTGTAGATTCATAAGATGAAACATATTGGAATATTTTTTGGTTAAATAACATTTACGTTGCCACCAATGTCTAGTCATCAAATAGGCAAGTAATAGAGTACAAAAATAGAAAAATTACAATTATGATATTTTTTGTAAACAATTGAGTCTTTTTCAATTTCATATCATCCATAAAATAACTTGTGAATTTCCATGATTGGATATTAAATATATCTGTATTCCTTCCAGAACTTGCTAGAAATCCAACATACATGTTTTCTTCAAAAAAGTCACTTAAATCTAGTTTAGGAACTGTGATAATTGCCACAGTTGGTTTTAGTATTCCATCTCTTAATGACCCATTTGTCATCCATACCTCAAGTAACAAGGGTGATGCAACATTGTATTCAATCCAAGCTGTGTAAAATTTGCCTGCCCAGGGGAAAGGACATTGGGTTATTTGGTGGCCACATAGATTGTAAGTATACAAGGATTCCAAACCATTCAAATTAATACCAATGTGATTGTCACTTGGATCATTCACAGGATGGTTCTGGAAGGTATCAAACTCCACTACAAAGTATATATCTTGCGGCCGACTTAAACCATCCTGATAATACTTGGATTTCGTACTGCAAGAGTCTCTATGAACAAGACGGGAGACATTGCTTGTATAAAATCTGAAGCCAAATGTACTGGTTTCCATTCCTGGTCCACTCCTATTTGAACCTTCTTCTTGTGCAATTGTGAACGTAAAGGATGTGCTAAATGAAAGGATCGTGCGCGACGTGCTGTCTCTCATCTGCACAGGTTCTTTTGTGTAGAAGAGCCGACCACAAACTTGACATTCTAGATTGGCACTGTCCTCAACTGAATTGAGGTTTACGCTGAGGTTTTCTGGAACATGATGGGCATCCTTTAGTGCAAAGAAGTCCTCCATTGACGAAAATGCTGGGACATCAAAATGAGTGCCCATAGTCAGTCTGGGAAGGTTTGCAACAAGCAAGCCTAGCAAGGTCAGTGCCACAACCCCAAACTCGGATAGGAAATGGTTGCCCGTATGAAGTGGCTGTCTGATGATGATGGAACCCATGACAGTAATATAATTTGATGGTTACGAAACACCTTTTCTTCACAGGTCGCTATGATAAGTTGAAGATGGAACTACAGGTGGATACCTTGCTTGTAGAGCCCAAAAGATATGTAGAGCTCTAAACCTTGCTTGCACGTTGAACGAAGTCCAACACTGTGCAGGTCAGATCAGTCTTGAATCGAAAAATATCTAGGAGCTCTTGGGTGCAAAGTGCTCAAATACAACAATTAGCCATATCTGATCATGTATACACGACCTCCGCACTGACTCAGTTTCTAAGTCCAAGCTGATGCAACAAAGTCGGCTCGAAAGTTATGTTGAATTCAATGACGAAGCAGCTGGACGAAGTGACGGAGAAAGAAATTGGACATGGAACTGTCACAATATTGTGCAACATATGGAAATAGTACGACCGCTCTCTACCAATTTGAAGCCATATAGCACATGCAGTTACAATGCAGTCTTGCAGGCTCGCAGCTGTGACAATTTGCGGATGGAGGGATCACAAGCCTTCTTATAAGTTATGCGGTTAGGCAAGCAGTCAATTAGTTACAAGTCACCTAGTGCAAAGTTTCTACGACCTGCAAGTTCGAATAGTTTCTTGACCAGAGCAAGGAGTATTGAGTAACGTCAGAATCCAGCTGGGTGCACTAGTTCCGTTGGATCACCGCACAATGTACTTGATCATTGTCCAGAGTGGTTTTCTTGGTCAAAATTGGTGCAGCAAGCTGACTCCTGTTCTGTAGTAATGTGGACTACATGTCATGAATAATCAAGTCGTGCAGAACAACGTGGCATGAACAATCAATATGCTCGAATAATCGTATCTTAGTACAAAGGTAGACGCTTCTCCAGAAAGACCAATTCATAACTATCCAGACTCCTGGCTCTTAGTCTAATCTGTTAGGCGCCACTTTCGCATGTTCATCACAGGAATAAAAACCATCGACAAGCTACCACATTCAAGGTAGATAATACAATACGTTATCAATGGGTAAAATAACATACAAAATAAGATAAATTTATTAATATTTTTCGAATAGAACTATCCAAGTAAAGCAAAACTTGTCAAACTCATAGAGCGATGCAGGAAGCTGGGTACCAAGGAGGACGGTTCTGATAGCACTTTGAGCCTGCCAACTTGGACCAAGTCTTGGAATTCTCTCAAAACACCTGTAGTAAGGGGTAGTTGATTTCATTGACCTTTGGCTTCTACAGCCTTAAATTAAGTCCAATTACAAAGAAATATAAGATGTAATTTATGAACGAGAGTTTTTTAAGTTTAAAAAGTGATACAAAAGTGTCCTTTGCCAGCTTTAGCTCTGTGGAATATATTTACTATTTTACAAAAACAAAAAGTATAAAATTTTAAAACCAAAAAACCTAGAATAAAATAAAACAAAATAAAAGATTTGAAAATGAAAACAATCAAGCTCACACTTTGACTTTCCTATGTGTCGCATCCGTGACTGCATCCATCAACCTGGCACTATCCCACTCATCTAGCTCCCATCTCTAGCTCTTCAATTGCCTCTGCGTACTCAAAGAACATTCACTACTAACACATTACCTACCATTAAAATAAATGGAGCTGCAAATGATAAACACCTTCTCTAGCGGCTACCCTCCTAACAGCGGTAGTCAGTCCAATTCACAATAGTTGTAAGGAATCAAGATGATAGGGCACAATCCGACATTGTTTAATACACAATCGGACTTGCTGTGAGTACATTGTAGCTAAAATTGTAGGAACCAATGCATAAGACCCCAGGCGTCAGCAGCAAATTTCGTTTCTCGAAAATTGAGTTGAAGCGTACGTACTTTCTTTCCTGAAAAACAGGGAAACTGCAATGTGGAACGAGAAATACTGAGGCAACCAATAACTTCACAACCATAACAAGGCCACCCTAGTTTGGAGACTGGGAATTTAGTTCTCCTTGAGCCATCGGAGTTCCGGTTGTAACAGATATATACGATCGAACAGTTTGGTTCGAAGAGTGATCGTGTTCGTGACTCTTTCACATTGTGCTTATACTACTACCGAGACATTGTTCGTGGTGATACCCAGTGTTAGAAGTTTGTAATTTAATGTGTGCCTCCTCGGAATAGGGTTACTTGAGGGCACTTACGGTTGGGAGATGCGGCATACTAATGATTGTGCATTAATGGGCGATTTTCAATGTTGGCTGAATTTCAGACTGATTTGTTGGATGTCGGATAGTCTTGTGGTGAAATGCGCCATAAGGATGAGCAGATGGAGAGGCTGGAGGTACAAGATGGGCTGGATGAGTTAGGAGTAGAACACCTTTCATGAAACACCGTCTCTGACATGTCACCAATTTATAAAAGCTTCCTATCAGACTGGGTTAAGTACTTCCGAATGTAGATCTCTGCGAGACCACAATTGAGAAGCAAGGAAAGAGGAAAGGTGTAAGAAAGAGCTTGATCTTGATCTTTGGTGAAAGCGTATATGAGAGGGGGCAAAGGAAAGCGGTTGTACATCACCGAGTATCTGCAATACGGGGAACAACAACAAACCCTAAGTTAGTCCAAACAGCGAACATCATGATCCCCATCCTCTAAACAAATGCAATTGATCATGAAAAGAAATTTAGGTGAATCTTCAGATTGCAAGTGAAGCACAGTACCCAATAGCAGCAGAGCGCATCATCCACCTCCGATGAGTCTGGAAATTCTTGTTCCGAGCAGCATTGATGGAGATGGTCAGAGCAATCAAGGTTCCAATCGACATGAATGGCGATAGGGTTTTAACTATAGGGGGTAACTCTGTGGCTTTGCTCATCGTTGTTGCTCCGGTCACAGCTGTAATGACAGTGCAGGCAGCAAATACATAGCCAAATCGTTTGTGGAGGACCGAGTGATTGTTTCTGAATGATGTGTTAAACTGGAACGGCCCTATGGCTACGAACAACAGAGCTGCTGTTGCGTGAATCTGCAGCCATGAAATCACCACACGCTCATGTTAGTCAGAGATTTGACACTACCAGTTTAGAGAGCTCGCCCTCTCATGTACACATTTCAAGATGCAGAACCACATTTGGGCAGTCCTGAAATTGCCAGAGTCTTCAACATCTAAACATTAAATATATTAGATGCATTCCAGAAGTGCTGATTGATTAGAACTGCAAGAATTTCTCAAAAATTCAAACACACTTGTATAGAAAAGAGAAGGAAAGAATGTGACTCACCTGCCATGTTCGGAGATTGTGCAGAATATGGAGGCCAGCCAGGTGGTGATTTCCTAAGCGAGCCTCCCTTGTAAAATGCTTGTAAATCTCAAACTTGCCAGAAATGAAGGGCAGCGTGTAGAGTCCGAATGGCACCGAGAAGATGGTCACTATCCACCACGCCGTGTTAGCCCACACCCGCATCCATGTCGAATTCGGCACCTCCTTCCCCATTGCAGATTGCCGAATCAATTCTACCTCCAGCTACTGGTATGGAATCAGCTGCACGATTGTAGAATCCTCGAATTCTGAACTGAGGTTCGAAATCCAAAAAAATGGCTCTAGAAGAGAATTATATAGCTGTGGTCGGTGGTGAACACTGAATCAGTGTGAAAGCTAGCTGCCCAAAAACGAACAAAAGTTCGAAAACTCGAATTGACCCACAAACACCAAGGTGGAAATCATGATCAATTGAACTGTACGAGTACTCAACGAGTACTCAATATATACATGAGTACACCCAATCTGTGAGTGCAACGTGCCAGTGTCTAAGTGGCTACAAGTTCGTGAGCGTCCAGTTCACTAGATGAATGTATACTCAGAATTTCATCCATGGGATGAAATGGCAGAGAGTATTTCTAATACCTCCATACACTCTGCATGCGGATTTCTAGGATTTCAGTTTTTTTGCGGAGAGAGAGATGAGCGCGCTGCGGAATTCTGAGAGTGTTGTGCGTTGAGTCCGTTGTCGAGGTTATCTGAGACGTGTTGTGATAACTTCGGAGTTGGTGCGTCAAGTTTGGTGTAGAGAGTAGTTGAGACACGTTGTGAGGACGTTGGAGTTGAGCGTTGCGCGTCTGGTGTAAAACGGGGCGCTGCATAGGCGTTGAAGAAAGGAGACGGTCTTGGCTTGATGAAGAAAGAGAGTCAGCGAAACACAAGTTTTACTGAGCGAGGAGATGAAGACCTTTGGGGACAGTTGTTGGAGCAGATCGAGAAGCTGTCGTTGGTAAGTCCAGTGCTTTTCCGCAATTGAGTGTTCTGCAACTGTTCTTTTGTAATTGAGTGTTGTCGTAAGATGTTTGCCGTAGCTGATTGCAGATGGTTGTATGTGCAGATCGAGATCTGGCTGCTTGCTGTGTGGCTGCTGTGGTCAAGGCATAACCCGCAATTCTGTGAGAATACTTGCACCCGGCAACTAGAAAAGATGCTCGCAACCCAAAGTCCCCAGCTTCCCCAAGGCAACCAAGCTCCCAAGACCTGACACTGCTGTCAGCGTCTAGCAACCCAAAATATCGAACTGCCACAGCTTTGTGAGATTACTCAAATCCGGCAAATCACGAAGACTCTCACAATTCCCAGCATCAAGCTCCTCCAAGGCAACCAAGCTCCCAAGACCTGGCATTGCTGTCAGCGACTTGCACCGCGAAATATTGAACATTCGCAATTTGGTGAGAGTACTCAAATCCGGCACCTCACGAAGACTCTCACATCTCCAAGCATTGAGCCCCTCCAAGGCAACCAATCTCTCAAGACCTGGCACTGCTGTCAGCGACTTGCAACGCGAAATATTGAGCATTCGCAATTTAGTGAGATTACTCACATCCGGCATCTCACGAAGACTCTCACATCCCCAAGCATCAAGCTCCTCCAACGCAACCAAGCTCCCAAGACCTGGCAGTGCTGTCAGCGACTTGCAACCCGAAATATCAAACTTCCGCAATTTCGTGAGATAACTCACATCCGGCACGTCACGAAGACTCTCACATCCGCAAGCATCAAGCTCCTCCAAGGCAACCAATCCCCCAAGACCTGGCAGTGCTGTCAGCGACTTGCAACCCGAAATAATGAGCTTTCGCAATTTAGTGAGATTACTCACATCCGGCACCTCACGAAGACTCTCACATTCCCAAGCATTGAGCTCCTCCAAGGCAACCGAGCTCCCAAGACCTGGCACTGCTGTCAGCGACTTGCATCCCCAAAGATTCAACGTCCGCAATTTCGTGAGCATTTGCAGACTGGGCAGTATTTTCAGGCTGTAGCAGTTACTTAGTATCAGTGCTGTCATGCCAATGGAATCACCTACACCAGGTAAGCTCGGCAACCAGTTACAACCTCCAAGATCCAATACTCGTAATTTGGTCATTTCTGAGCTCAACCCCGATATTTGAACCTTACCGCTGAAGTCAAGACGAGCTTCTTGCAATGATCTCAACCCGCCTAAATGCAATGTTGGTCTTGCTGAATATGTCTCGTATGTTTCATTTTCCACATGTTCATATTGTCGATCCTGACAAGTCAAGCGCAAGACCTGGAGTTTGGGTGGGAAGGAGATATTGCTTGTCGAAAGTAGACTTCCAATGATGCTCCACAGAAGTATTTTCAGGTTTCCCAGTGATTTGATTCCCTGAACTACATATTCATCAAACCTGCATTCAATTCTCAAGCTTATAAGCCGACTCAAGAGTTCCAGGTTGAGAGCTCTCTCTTCTACATTCGCAGACACCAATTTTAGAACTGTAACTTTCGAGCAGTTGCTAAAGTCAATAGTCTTCACACTCGTTGTGTTGTTCGTGTCTCCCATGATGGATATTCTTTGCAATTTCTCCCAGCCACCGTAGTACAGCTTGGATTCCTGATCTTGGCTCTTCCAGATCTCACACAGCCAGGGCCGAGATTCCGTTTCCCCAGCGTTTGCTTCCATCCCAGCAAACTCGCGCCACAAATCATGTACACCAACTCTTGTGGTACCATCGCCAAAATCCTCTAACAACGATTTCCTCTCAAGGTGACGCAACTGCAAACCATAGACAATATTCACATCAACTATTCAATGCATCACCACCGGCAATTACAGGCTTGTAAAGCCATTGTATGTATATTCAATTGAAACACATCTGCATTCTGCACAAAGTATGATAAAGACAAACAATCTATATCATATATTAAAACTATCTACTATGCAGAAGTATTTTCTTAAAATTATCTCATAAAGGTCTTCATGTCAAACCATGATAAAGTCAACAAGGATCAAGCGAAAGTACCCAGAGTCAATCCCATAAATAAAAGTCTCACCCGTTTCTGTACATCATTTACGCTCAAGCCATGCACCATGCCGAGCCATTTGAAGATGTTCCACTCACCATGGTGGTGACCGTGGTGTTCATATTCTGAACTTAGGCCATAATCAGCTTCAGTGTCAAAAAGGACCACATCCAAAAACAGCAGTTTATAATCATTGTCTTTCAAATTGTCAAAACTACTTCTCAAGATAGAGAAGACAGGATCTTTTTTTTCTTGTAGTCGGTTGAATGTTTCCTTGTCCTCCAATTGAGACCGCCATTCTAAATGATCCATTGATTGAAGTTGACTTCCCAACACCTTCAATGCCAAAGGATGGTAATGGAAACTACCATTATTGCCTTTGGAAAAATAACACCGTTGAATGCATTGATTGAGAAGATTCTGCATTATCCAGTTCTTGTTCAAGTACAACAAACTTGAGAAATATAGCCCGCGCTTCATGTTTCTCCAAGTCTGGCATTGCAATACACTTGTGAATTTTCAACTCTTTCGTGATAATCACAGGTGAACGAGCGGTCACCAACACAATACTGTTACCAGCTCCTAATTGGATGTAGCGCTTGGTTTCTGTGTGTATCTCATTCATATCCAGCACATTGTCAATTGCCAAAAATATCCTCTGTGATTGCAAACTTTTCTTTAGCTTCTCGTAACACTGCACGTATCAACATAAGCTTCGGCGAGTTAAAACTTGTAGTGTACTATATCCATTTATTCATGAAAGTATTATAAATATAAAGTGACTAATCTTAAATCAAACTTTCACAGCAAACACAGCTAAGCAAGGCACAGACATATATCCTTTTACAATTGAAGAACAAACTGTATACCTTTTCTTCGTGCCAATCTTTTGAAACCTCACCATTCAACTTCAAAAGACGCTTCAAAACCTCTTGTAACCTGTCCTTTTCCGATTTCGTAGCGTCAAATTCAATATGGCATACTTTTCCATCAAGCTCCTTATAATAGTGCTTGCACAAATATTTACAAGACGTGGTTTTACCAACACCACCTACACCATACAAGCCAACAACTTGTTTTCCATAGACTTGAGACACAGCCGTATTCGAAATCTTCTCACAAATAAAGATCTATCAAGGAAAACAATGAGAACCAAAGTCAAAATTCAATACATACCTCATCATCAAAAAATCAACATCAAAGAGTTAATAAAGTAGTAACATCGTTTTCACCTAACTTGATCAGTACTAGCTTACTAGAAAAGGAAAAAATTGTAGGTTTTAGATCATTCTCTGGTACCAGTACCTGGCAAAGCCGAGCAACCCCTGGGACATCAGAATAATCAGGAAACTGTGACACCCACGAAATGATCTCCTTCACAATTTCTACCCGCAATTTGACTTGCCCCTTTGTCGCATCATATACGAGTCCTTGTGTTGGGCCCAAGCTGTTTAAAGCTTCACGCCACTCCGGTATCCTTACCAGGTTCTCCTTCTCAGGGTTTTCCTTCACATGTTTGTCAGCCCATTTTTCCCACTCTGAAAGCCACCTGTTACGTTTATCAACATCGTCAAGGTCTGCAGGTGAAATGCCATAAAACACAGGCATTATTCTTGTTTTACATTCCACCATGTATGCCATCTCTAACATTGGCCATACTGTGAGCGAGAAAAAATCCTCCGACAGAACAACTACTCCAACTTCACATTGTCGAATAGCGGCACGTATATTGTCTGTGGTATTTTCTGTAACTGGCAAGCTGTACCGATCCCGGTCAAAGAATGGAGAATAACCACAATTCCTCAAATCTTTGTCCAACTGCTCCACAAAATCTCTTTGCTTCCGACTGTAACTGAGAAAGACTTCATGTTTGCATCCCACAGCCCCGCGATCCCTGCGCATCCAAAAAACAGCCAAAGCTCATATCAATGCAAACCACAGAAGTGATAAAGGTGAATAACCTCGAATCGACAGAATCCTCGTTCAAAAAGTTCAGAAATGGTTTTGTACAAACTCAAAAAGAAAAAAGTTCAGAAATGCCGGCCTTTCGGTGCCATGTCTTATCGATCATAAGAAAGGCAGGTGGACATTCTAATCGATATCTGGAAATGGCGGTTCTATGCAAATATGCAATTCAACAAACAATACAGATGTATCAAGTTGCGATCATTCCACTCACCTCGGTTCTTGGGCATCGTGCGAAGTCATTGCTTCACATCAAGGAAGTCCAGAAGCCAGTACAGCCCTGATCAGAAAGCAATCGAGCTACTCGTTTGTGACTTCACCTGCATCCCACGACACAGCACATACTACCATCAAATCACAACGACCTCAGAATCTCAAAAGGAAATTTAGAATATGCACGATACTCTCACTGAAAAGGTCCAGATATCAACACACCGAAGTCTGGACGAAAGTTAAGACGCATCATGAAAGTAGTATCATGGCATAATTAGAAGGGAAAATATTTTGAAAATTTAAATTGAACATTCTAGCAAGAAAGTTTCAGAACATCAAGTTCCTTACCCTCTGTCGTTACTGCTCAGTCACCAAATCGTGATCCGCCCAAAGTTCCACGTGCACGAAGTCGAATTTAGTGGAACAGTCAAACCCTCTGGACAAATTCTATCTTCACCCAGAATAATAAGCATAAGAATAAGAACAAAAGGAGGTCGAAGAAGAGGAAGATCTTGCTCACAGGGAATTCTCCACTCGTCGTCGATTGTAACAGCAGCACCGATCGCCTCTCCTCGACGTGAACAAAACCATGCTCCAGAGGTGAATCGATCGACGATACCGACAAATAATTTAGAAGTGGCACAGAAATAAGACTTCCTCTCAGTCCTGGCGAGCTCTCCTCCAAACGCCGTCGACAGGCTCCGAGAGCAAGGATGGAGGAAGTCTAGTAAAGGGTCCGAGCGAGGTACGATGGCTTCCCCTCCTCCTAGAAACGAGGTGTAGAAGAAAGCCACAGTCGGATGCACTTTCTGACGAGTTGCTCCTGTCATAGCTTGGGAACGAAAACAGGAAAAATCATATCATCGATTTGCTCTAGACGAGCTCGTCATCCTGCCCAGAAACAAAGCAACCCCTCAAAAACGCAGAATTCAGCATACAAAAGAGAAAGCCGACATTCAAGGTAAAGTTGAGGTCACAACCTGCTGCAACGAGGAGATATTCTTGAAGCACATAATATCATGAAGCGGCAAAACTTCATTTGGAATTACTGTGCCAAGCCAGAAGGATTTTTGGAGGGCGCATCGGATGACTGGGTGATCAATCGACAGTACAAGGACATTCCAGGCCACCATGTTCCCGAACTTGATATATGCAGAGACCTAAACCCTAGACTAAACCCTAGACCAAGCTCCCTGCAGGTTGACCACCCCGTCTTCCGCAAGTCCTAGCGCGTGCGAGGTAGGTCTCCTGCACCGCACCTTTCTCCGTCTTCTACCTTCTAATGAACATTAGATCCAAATTGTCCTAAATCTTCCATGAACACCGATGACCCTCCTGAAACAGAGAAGTGCACTTCATTTTACATGAAATTATTTATGAGTTCTCATGGGTACAGATACAAGCTACAGTAAAACGATCTCGCACAACGGTCGAATAGTCTAAAGCGAGTAAAAACAGACACCTCTTGAAATCGCTTCCACCCTGAGATCTCTAGTACGAAAGAATGACCACTGGCAATCTAAATACAACTGCATAGCTGCCTGAAACGAGCTTATAGACTACTGCACATGTAGAAATTCACTCACACAAAGAAAAAGACTATGATACGATGGCTAAGCACAACAAATTCCAGTGACGACCTAAGTCGGATCTGGTTTAGCATGGCTGGGAGGGTCGTTCGTCACCACGACAATTCCATTTCGTCACCCACGACAGTTCCATTTCGTCACCCACGACAGTTCCAATTTCGTTCGACAGTTCCAATTTCGTTCGACACCACGACAGTTCCGGCGTTCCCAGTAATCACAGTTGAATGAGTTCCCACGTACCCGTCGCGTTCTCGTTCTCAGCGACAGCAATCGATTGGGTTCCTTGTAAGGGGAGAGGGAGGGTTTTGGAGTACATATGATTCACGAGATCTTGTCCAACTGGCCGTTACCAGTCTACAGATCTAGTCGTCTCCCACGCCTTCTATCCTCCCCACTGCTTCCCACCTCGACAGACGTTATGGGTTTCATGTTCCAAGAAGCTCCAAACATATGAGGTATATATTCTGTCTGTTTTCGGGATCCGCGAGACAGGATGGAGGGACGCAGTGGCAGAGCAGGAGCACGACTGATGGGAATTATAGTTCCAGAGCTTCGGGCGTGTGCAGTGCGACTACCAGCGCGCAGAGCGTCTCGGCTAGCAAGGTAGCGTTGTCTTTACTCAATTCATTTCCGTCTTGACCCTCTTCGTTGTCCGGAGGATTATGTCATGTAGAAACTTTCAGCGTCTTGCGAAGCACGAATGTGTTTTGGGTTAACACGAAGCATGATGTGTAGAGTAGTTTACAGCTTTCCATTCGTCAAATGAAGGGAGGAACTGCGGTTTTTGGTGCACACTGTGTCGTGAAGCAGCATTTGTGTCGGACGGGGAGGATTATGTTGTTGCAGTTGTGTTTTCTGGTTCTCTCGAATCTCGGAACCCTAATTCTGGAATAGGTTTTAGTTGTGCAACAAGATGTTCAGGGAGAGTGTTGAATTTGCGAGCTAGGGTAGTCCCATGAGCATTTTCCATGAGATTCGAAGCTTTCTTTATGGCAGAGAATTTGGAACAACATTGGAAAGGATCAAACTTATTTGCATTTCAGATAAATTCGGAATGGTCTTGCAGTTCTAGGTCAATTAGTTAAATTCACACTCTTTTTTCAGTCTGCGTCTCAAAATGAAAAGATAAAGAAAAGCATGCATCCTTTGGAGAAAACATCTGGGCCAGAATTTGTAACCTGATGGTGTGAATCTTGAGCAGGAAGTTGGCCGCGATGTTACAATTGTGAGTGACATGCTGAACTTTCTGAATGAGTCGTGGACGCCTTTTCATGCAACAGGTGAACCTCATTCACCATATGTTGTCATTTCTTTCAGCACAGTTTGATCGTCAAGTGGGTCGTGAGTTTGCCATGGTCATCTGAGTGACGTGAGTCTGGGTGTGATCGCTAGGATGCTCTTTGATCTACCATGTCGTTTGTACAACCAGTTTAGAATTGATTGCGTTTGGACGATACGTTGGGATACAATATTGACAATTGATTACGATTTTAGCTGAGGCGAAGCGGCAACTACTAAAAGCGGGATTTCAGCAGTTAAATGAGGAACAAGAATGGGCAGTGCAGCCCGGCGGTCGCTACTTCTTCACTAGGAATATGTCATCCATCTTTGCGTTTGCCATTGGGGAAAAGTAAGTTTATGGTGTCATGCTTAAAGGATTCTGGAATTTTTTAAACCACACTGTGCGATTTCTATGTACTCAGAAGCACTTCCTGGAGGTTCAGTAGCATGATCGATTTAAATCCTGATTAGAGTTCTGAATTCTTTTTGGTTCTTTTCACAGGTATGAAGTTGGTAATGGCTTTCATGTAGTTGCAGCACATACGGACAGCCCGTGTCCTAAATTGAAACCTGTATCAGCGGCATCTAAGGCGGGGTTTTTGAACGTGGGGGTGCAAACTTACGGAGGTGGATTGTGGCATACTTGGTTTGATCGTGATTTGAGTGTTGCTGGGCGTGTACTTTTGAGAAGGGAAAATGGAACTGTGGTGCAAGAGCTGGTGAAGGTTGAGCGTCCAATCATGCGCATACCCACTTTGGCTATTCACCTTGACAGGTATGTGTTACTTGGACACATTGTCGGTGTTATGTTTCTGGGCTCTTTGATACTGCACTTTAACGGGGAGAAATCTTTCGTTGCACACGATGAAGATCAGATCGTGGATTGTGTTGTTAACTGATATCGATAATATGACCATTTCAGGACTGTAAACACTGACGGCTTTAAACCCAACCTGGAGACGCACCTGGCTCCAGTACTAGCTACTCAAATTAAGACAGAGCTTCTTGGCAAGTCTGAGTCGGGAGGCCCGTCTGAAGGTGGTGGCAACGGAGCGACAAACTCCTCAAAGAAACCCCATCATCCATTGCTTTTGGAGGTCACTCCTATTACCAGCTCTCTTGGATTTGCAGAATATATACCTCGACAGACATTATGGGTTTGCAGTATGGCTATTAATTCATTGATGTACCTCGGCTTTGGTGCGCAGGAAACTCTTTTGAACTTGCACTACAATCTCTATGATCATGCAGAGAAGCTTCGTTCAAAAACTCAACGATCTGATTCTCATTTGAATCAGCAGGTAGGCAATGTCTGATTGTTTTGAAATTTATTCTGTTTTGCATGAGAGTGATTGATCTTTCCTTACATATTTGTTGTTGCTGTGCAGCTTTGTCGGTACCTCTATTGTTTGGGAAAATTACGAACAATTCAACTAGAGTATACAGATGCTAAGGAGTGCTTGCTGCAAGCAGCACGGAAGGCCCCAACCAGTGCTAGAGGTTTCAGGATTCAATGTACAAAGTGGGCTGTCATTGTGCGCCTGCTTCTGGGCAAGATTCCTGAACGCACTACTTTCATGCAGCAAGGAATGCGCAAGGCCCTGCGGCCATACTTCGAGCTTACCAATGTCTGCATCTCCACTAAATTTTTGCTTGTGATGGACTCCGTTCTGCCATCAGGTATTAACACAACTCTACTTTGTTATTAAATGAGACCTGGAGTTATCTAGTTTGCAAACTCGTGACAGTTTGACTAATCACAACAATTTTGATTTACTCATTTGTACTCTCCACTCTATTTAGTGAACTTATCTTATCAAAGATCATATATCTTGACTTGCTTACATCAAGAGACTCAACCGTGTATACTAACTACCTCTATGTGGCAAAAAAGGTATTGCAAGCAAGGAGGACACAAGAGACAAATAAAAGTAGTATAAGTGGTGTTTAGATTCATTGGTGCACCCACTAAATCTAAGTACCTCTTTTACTACTTTTATTGTGTTCATTACTTTCCAGCCATATCGTACAATATACAACATACAATACTATACAATACCATATTACAGTACACAGAATACAGAAATCTATACGACAAAATACTACACAATTATATACAAAGCTATATTACACTACTCTATACATATACTCCACTATATACTATATAATCTATGCCAACAAACATTGTGGAAAAGACATATCCTTTCAATATCATAGCTAGAACATACGAGTACAAAAATAAAATACAACGCATGAATACACTATGGAAGAGACTACTAAACATGCTCTTAATGCAAAAAAACGCAAGAGATATACTGATAATCTATCACATATAGATATACATAAGAAGGAGATGCGAAACAAAAAGAGAAGAGAAAAATATGCTCAAGAAAAAATCATCAAAATATCACTTCCATCAATTACAAATAGAGACATCAATCATAATGCAAACCAAGATCCATTACCAACTCTATCCAATAATATACAAGATGTAAATAACACATGTCATATGGAGGTACATATTAAACCTCACATTCAAGAACCAATATTAACAAACAACAACTCTTGTACAATAAACGAGAATAGAAAAGTGTTGTGTGCACAAAAAGAAAAGCTATCATATAGCGACATACATAAGAAAGAGATGCGAAACAAAAGAAGAAGAGAAAAATATGCCCAAGAAAAGCTCACCAAAATATCACCTCCATCAGTTATAAATACAAAGAACATACACAATACTAACACACGTACAATACCAATGATGAAACTACACAAAAAGGACATGATCAATAAAAAACGAAGAGAAACATATGCACAGAAAGAAAAAAAAAATAAAAAATTAATGATAGATATACATGAGTCAAACATTGAAGAACCTCTATTGACAAAGAAACAAAAAACCACCCATGCAATATATACTTTCATCAAAAAAATAAACAAACCAATTTCTAAACCATCCACTGACCAAGTAAAAATCAACCCACATACAATAAACAAAAACCGTAGAGGTAAAAGCATATTACTTAGAAACCTCAAATCAATTAATATGAAACGAAGAGCCATATATGCTTCACAAAAACACATGAAAGACTTACAAATAATTAATCATAAACAAAGAAACCTATATAAACACCAAAGACTTCTGAAAACTATACAAGTATATAAAAATCTTAGACACACATATATATTACATAATAGTCTAAACAAAAATATACATGAATTTCCTCCAAAGATAACCGTCGAAAACAATCTACATTGCTTTCAACAATATAATGACTACATGACAAACAAGTCCTTCATACTATTGAATTGCTCAGTATGCAATCAAATGACAAATACAACACTCCTTAAAAAGTACGATGTTAATGATATTAATGATATATTCCCTCACATGAGAGCATTATTAACATTCAATCCAAACCACCACATGTACAACAAGACAAGTACACCCCAAGAACTTTACAATGATACCCAACATATGCATATGAACATTAATGGATTACTACTTTCTAAAAAGGGAATCTCAACCATAGACAATACCCTATATATGTGTAAGGCATGTCAATCTGCAATACATTCCAAACGGATGCCTAAATATGCTCTTGCAAATGGCTTGTGGATAGGAGAAGTCGATAAGTTGCTTTCTAAACTAACAACAGTAGAACAATCACTTATATCTAAATACAGATGTCCTGCAATACTTATAAAATTACGATACATTAAAGGTGGAAATGGACAATATGCTCTAAAAGGAAACTTGGTGAGTTTTCCTCAAGATCCAATTACTGCAAACAAATTAATCACCATCATCTCACCATCACTAGATTCTTTATCTGAATCAATTGCAATCCATTTTGTAGGGGCCACTCATCCACCAATAGACATCATAAAAGCATGTGATTTATTATATGTTCGTAGGGCTGTAGTATCAGCTTGGATTACATGGCTTCAAATACATCATGTCGGTTATAAAGACATAACAATAGATACTCAAGCTATAAATACACTACCTCACAATGATATACCGAGCTCTATATTAAGATCTATTTTTGAGTCTACAAACATTGGATTAGCCAATGCTGAACATCGTACCAACATAACAGATCTACATAACGTACCCACAAAAGATCCCACTAACACATCTATTCCAGTCATAGAAACCTCAGGACTTATAGACTTTGACGGCACAGATATAGATGCCAATGAAATGATGCAAAATGCTGCACAAAATATCCAAAATAACTTATACATGTCTTATACTCACGGATCAAGTATGGTTAACGAATACAACAACAATGACTTAATTGCTGGTATGTTTCCCACTCTTTTTCCATATGGCAAAGGAGTGTCTGAAATGAGTAATCGTCCAATAAAAATCACTCTACAAACACATGTACGTTACCTACTCAATCTTGATGATAAAGTACACGAATTTGGTAGGCATCATTTATTTCCATTCTTCATGTTCAACATAATACAACGACGACAAATATGTCTCGGTTCTAAACTCACCGTTTCAAAACCATCATTTATTTCAGAGGCTACACTATTGAATAAGATTAAATCTATAAACTTCAACAAGTTAATTGAGAACCCGCAGACATATACAGAAAATAAAGATATACAAAATCTATTACGACACATTAAAGCATCCAGCAGACACGTCCTAGCATCAGGCAGTTCTCGTAAAACCCAACGGGATCAAATCATAAATATGATGCATCGATTAGGTGTCCCGAGCATATTTTTTACAATTAATCCAGCTGCCATACACCATCCGCTTGTATGTCTATATAGTGGAGAGAACATAAACCTAGATATGCATTTTGATACCAATATACCTGACAAAAATAGAAGACATTATATTGCAACAACAAACCCAAAAGCTCAAGCTACTTTTGTGCAGACCATAGTAAATGCGACATTTAAATACCTTCTTTGTACAAAAGAAAAAAATACTCAAACAAATAAAGACAAATCTGGAGTACTTGGCAACATATCTGCCCACTATGGATGTTATGAATCAGCCAAAAATGGAACTCTACACATACACACTCTACTATGGTTAGCAAATGCACCTGATCCAAATGAACTAACTAAAAAACTACAAAATGATCCAATCTTTCGAGCATCTCTAATCAAATATCTAAACAATACCATTATAAGAGACACTACATCATTTCAAAGTACCATCAATAACGAACCCATTGGGAAAAATCCACACATAGAACACAAAGATACAAACCTCATAAATGAAAGCATACATCCTTGCACAACACGAGCTCCAAATACAAAGCACTCAAATTTCTTAAACAACTTCAAAAATGATGTGATAACTCTAATGAATGTATGCAATAGACACGTCTGTAACCCAGCATGTTACAAAAATGATAAAGATGCACATACAAAACTATGTAGATACGGATACCCTGCCCCAATAATATCCGAAACACACTTCGATACAGAGACAAGCCTATTACATATCAGACGAAAAGACAAGTGGCTAAATAATGCAAATCCATGGATTCTAAGTGCTTGTCGATGCAACCACGACATCAAGTTTATAGGTGCTTCTGGAAAAAGACGCTAAGGCCATTGTATATTATATTACCGATTACATCACAAAATCTTCAATATATACATCTCATATGTACTCTCTCCTACAAATTGCTGTACAGAAGATTGAAACTACATATGACAAACAATCATGTAAAGATACGATTGATCGTAGTCGTCGGCTACTTATAAAATGTTTAAATACCATAGGTTCTCAACAAGAGATATCCGCAACAAGGGCCATCAGTTACCTCATGAATTATCTCGATCATATAACAAACTATAATTTCACATACATTCCATGGTATAGTTTATCATACTGGGTCCAAGAACAAGAGCAACACATGAATAAATCCAACAACTCCGCTAGGGCTAGGGCTTCGCTGCTCTCCGCATTACTAGTGACGATTGGTATTTACAATTGATAGGTGTGTAAATGTAATGGTAGATAGGTATATATTGGGAGAAGGTGGTTGGGTTTTATGATGGTCATGGTTGAATAGATCATTATGTTGTTTTTGGAAAAGGCAATAGTTTGAATTGTGTTATGCTATCTCGTAGATGTTGTCGCATATTAGGTATACTGTAGATTGACGTTTCAGGATTTATTTCATAAGCAATGTCCGTTGCATATGCTAATGCAAACACTCCACATGATGAATTGTGTGGCTGTTGCATTACGTCTGCATATATATATCGGAATGTTACAGATGGGATGAGTTGTTGGAGTTTTTGTGTTGTGTCATGTGGTAACAATGAGTTTTGAGGTTTTTTGGAATCGTATATTATGGCTTGGTAATGTATATTATTTGGTTGTATAAGAGCTAGTATCCAATGATTTTCGTTTATGAATAGATGTTGGAGACAGTTTGTTGTATATTTTGATCTTCTGTGCAATGTGGCATAAGAATGTTCTTCATAACCTTGATGTTGTAGTTGGCTTTCATAGAGTATTTGCATTCCGGCTCCCATGTGCTCATCACTTAACCATCCTGAAGGATTCAGTAATGTCTTCTCGTGATTTTGTGTTAGTTGATATTTAGTAATCCAGTAGTTGTTGGCTAGTTGTTCTATATTTTGTGTTTTTATATTTGTAGACGATGGTGATTGAATATTTTTAGATATAGATGATTGTGTATGTTCCTTTTTTGGTGGCTTATTAGGAAGGTGTGTCTTGTTGTTCTTCGTGTCTATTGTAATTTTTTTGGGAGGATGCTTAAGTTCTTTATTGTTTAGTTGATTATTGGGAGAAGTTTGATGGTTCTCTAGCATATATTGTACACTTCCTTTGTTAAATTTATATTTATTGATTTCTTCAAATGTGATGTCTCGAAGTATTACGAGGCCTTGTATGCTACGGAGACGTGATAGTGTTACGTAGATGTTGTGCATACTGAGCGGTTTTCCATCTTGAGGGTTTTGTAGATCTATTATGAGATGTGTGTGAGTTTGTCCTTGTGCTTTGTAATCAGTGAGACAGAATGCAGGTATAAAAGGTAGTTGGTATCTATTTATTTTAAATGTTTTGTTGTGTTTGTACTCATGTGTTGGATAATCAAACACCATAATTCTAGATATAGGTGCAATGGGTACAACATTTTTAGGTAGTCCTTCAAGTTTTATTTGAGGTAGAGTTGGTTGGGTGCTCATGAATTTTGAGAAATCCTCCAAGACGTGGGCTGGTGCGTCCATAGAGGTCTTTGTGGATGTATTAGGTTGCTCAAGGAGGACTTGGATGATTTCTCCTATTGCACCGTTTACTAGGCCCAATTTTGTATGTATGTTTTCGGTCAACATAACTTTCATTCCCTTATATAATTTGAGGAATGGGAGGAGGTTTTGGCTCTTTTTAGGAGGAATCGTTTGTCGCACTAATAATTGTATATCTTGTCGGAGGGGTTGTTTTTTGTATGTGTCTGTAGCTACAATGGTGTAAGATGTATGATTATGTTTTTTTAGGTTGTGTTCAATCATGTAGTGATTGATTGCATTTCTTAGATCATTGCGTGGAACAATGTAGCATGCATCTTCCCATGGAGGTACGAGGAGGTTGATTTTTAGATTTGTTAAAAATCGACTACTTAATAGTTCATAATCTTGTTTAGAGAAATTCTCTTCTCGGATATTTTTTAATAGGTTACTATATTCTAGATCTTCTGCTTGTCTCATTTGTTTTGAGAGAATGGTTGTATTTGGTCGAACATAATTTTCCCATAGGCTTTTTCCAATAATTTTTTTCTGTGTATGTTTTGTGAAAGCGAATGTGGGCTCAACATTTGTGGTGTACAGTGGTGCGTCATTGATAGGTGGAAATTGCATGAAGTCGCCCATGAAGAGAATGTTTGTTCCTCCGAATGGCAACATGTTTGCTTTTAGTTTCTGTAGTTTCATATGGAGGGTTCCAAGCATATTGCAACCTATCATAGATACTTCATCAATGATCAAGTGGTCTATTTCTGCCCATTTGTCTGTGCTTGATTTAAGTATGATGGAATTTATTTGCGTATCTATTGCTATTCCTACTAAAGAATGTATAGTGGATCCACCTATTAGTATAGCTGCACTTGCTGTGTAAGCGCCTACTTTTAGTCTATGTGCCATATGAGATTCTTGAAAATATAGTTTGATAGCTCTAATGATTTGTGTTTTTCCTGTACCAGCTGCACCTCCTGCATACATGAGTATTTGGTTCATAGATGTAGTTGTTCGTAGGTGTTGTGTGTACTGTACAAAGATTTGATTCTGTTCAGAGGAAAGATTGAATGTGCTCTGTATTTTGTTTTGTAGTGACGTGCCGTATGTGGGATACGTATTTATATCATTATTGTCATTAGGTAGATTTAGAGTATCCTGATTAATTAAAGATCTTAGCATATGCAACGGACATTGCTTATGAAATAAATCCTGAAACGTCAATCTATAGTATACCTAATATGCGACAACATCTACGAGATAGCATAACACAATTCAAACTATTGCCTTTTCCAAAAACAACATAATGATCTATTCAACCATGACCATCATAAAACCCAACCACCTTCTCCCAATATATACCTATCTACCATTACATTTACACACCTATCAATCGTAAATACCAATCGTCACTGGTAATGCGGAGAGGAGCGAAGCCCTAGTTAGTTATCACCTTCCGAGACAATTTAGTATTTGCCACAAGAAAGTACATACCACGAGAGCAACACTCCATAGCTGCTTCTGTTCTCTGAAGCGCCACAGACTACTTGCTATCTGCTCGCTCATATTTTCAAGAATCACGCCTAAGCTGGAAAGTCAAAATGTCATCAATCAGCAAGATCTGAAATGCTGGATTCCTTGCTCACAAGTAACTATATCTCCTCTACCAGGTTAGCAAGCCAACACCAAAATAAATGACATACAAAAAATATCAAATAAATGAAATTCAAATATATTCACCTCAGTAACAAATATATTCAAATATGTGCTTCGGTGAGCAGAGAAGCGTTCAGTGTCTCCCTTTCACCAGTCTAATTCAGCCTTCGGTTTGGAAATTTGAACACCGTCTGATCGGTGTCTATCGAGAATTGGGAATCCGGTGTCTATCACTCCCATTCGGCTCCGCTCCCAAACTCCCTGAAGGTTCTAGTAGTGGGAGTCACAGTAGACAAATCTCAGGGAATGTCAATTCTCCCGGAATGTTACTTCATCCAAGTAGAAGTTACCTTGAGTTACCATTCTCCCACTTCATGGAAGTATGATGAGGTGTCACTCTCTCCTCCAACCTCAATGTCCATTCTCCCGGAAGTGCTTCCACCTTCCCAAGAGCACGGAAGCACTTCCGGGAGAATGGACATTGAGGTTGGAGGAGAGAGTGACACCTCATCATACTTCCATGAAGTGGGAGAATGGTAACTCAAGGTAACTTCTACTTGGATGAAGTAACATTCCGGGAGAATGGACATTCCCTGAGATTTGTCTACTGTGACTCCCACTAGTGACGAACTCCTCTACTCTAAATCTGCCGCTCTTCACTGCAAGCCCCTAATCCATTGGAGCTTATACCGACAGCTGCGAGTACACACCTGCATCTTACTAATTCCTTCCACTAGTGAGAATCGGATCGTTCAGGAGTGGCGTTGGGAGTGGGTTGAGAGACGATTTTATTGCAATTTAATTGTGTGATTATTTTGGTGGTTTTATGATTTGTCTGGAGTTTCTCATTGAGAAAGGCTTGTATTCACTTCAAATTTGGGCAACTAAAATATTTCTTATTTTTAAGATATTTTTTGAGGTTTGTTATTATGATGTTATTTATTGAAATTCCTATTCAAATTATCAACTTTTATAAGTTGTAGTATGCATGAGTTATACAAGGTAATGCTCAAAATTTTGACAAGAATATATACTATATTTGTTGGAAATAAGATTTTTCTTGCTTTTATCATTATGGTTCTACAAGTGAAGAAAAATCAAAGGTCCAATTTTGGTATGTATGTAGTAAATTGAGTATTTTTAAAAATCAAATGGCTTTATCTATTACACCATATACATTCAAATTGGCCATTCTACATTAAATTGGCCGCCACACTATTCAAATAAAGTGGAAAAATGAATTGAAATCACACTATTTGAGGGGCCAATATAGCGTAGAATGGCCATTTTAATGTATATGGCGTTCTATTAAAATTGCTTAGATTGAGATTTCTTAAGCGATAAACTAATAGGCATTAAAAAATTTGAAGTTTTTTCTCCAATCATATTGAGAAATTCTTGTCAAGTGAAGTTCTCAACCAGGAAAAAAACCAAAAAGACTAATATAAATTTTCTAAAACACATCCCCATCAAACAATATAAGTTGCAATTACTAAGCGTTTATTGTACAAGGGAAAATATTGTCAAAACAAATTCCAACAACATAGTGTAAAGCAGAGAGTGGATCATCGGAGAAGATGCTAGGTTCATGACAGAAACATGACATAAGTTGCTACCCTGTGATTGCTGCTTCAGACAATCCACTAGATCTACTAACTTGGTAGATGAACTCATACACAACTAGGCAACCATAACGAATCAATAGACTTCTCTATTTCATAAAGTTTCAAATTCAAAATCTAAGGAAATCTAGACAAGAGTACTAATTGTGATTGGTAGAAATGGAATCGTATGGGAATATTTTGATAGTAGAACCATGATCAAGTTTTGGTGTCATGGTGGTCGGTTTTACATTAGCATATATGTCCACCATGTTTGATTTCAACTTTTCACTTCAAAGAATTGTAATTATTTTGATATTGGGAATAAAATCATGGAAATTTTTGTATTCAACAAGAACCTTATTTTTGTACTCATGAAAAATCCTCTTCAAATTATATATCTCAAACACATATGCTAAAATCCTTAAATGATCAGTTTTAGGTTCATTTGCCTTATTGCTTATACAAAGGCAGCAAGAGCATGATCATACGGTCTCCAAATGCATGTGCTACTTGAATGGATTACATCAAAACATTCCAAATCATATAAATAGTAAAACATATCAAGTGAAAACGATGATATTCAGATATGAATTTATGATTCAAAAACTAGAGGATGAGATTGCACATGGTAGCAAGTGATGAGACTCACTTGCCTATGAGCTTCATCACTAGCCAGCCTTGAGTTTGAGACTAACTAGGAAGATCTCAAGTGTTGGTTTGAGATATATGATCCTAAACGTTCATTTTTTGAAATATATAAGTTATTTTATAAAACATGGTAGAGTTTTTATATTTTCACCTCCAACAATTCTTCTTTTCTCTCTCATTTATGTTTAAACACCATATTCGTTATATCGAGACTTTTCAAAGTCTCAATTTAATGCTTGACTATAGCGTTTTCATTGATTTCTTGATTGATTCTATATTTGTCAAAAACTTTTTGACTATATATGGGAAGATTATCCTCGAATCGAGGATAATCTATAATTAAAAAGTCAAAAAAAAGTTCAAATTGTCTAAAAACAATTGCTGAAATTGTAGGCAATAAGTCTCAAAGTTCTGAAATTGTCTCAAAATAACGAATATGGTCATTTTAGAGCGCATATTTCAATGCTGTAATAATTCATTCACATTTCTTTAACTCTCGTGGATTATTTTTTGTTACTATAAACACAAAAATAAGATTCTTATTAAGACTCTATTTTATGTATATATATTTATATATATATATATATATATATATTTATATATATATTTATATATATATTTATTTATATATATTTATTTATAAAATATTTTTCCTTACTTCTATAATCAAAATTAAAACCACTTTTAAGATAATTAGAACATCCTACAAATGACTAAAATAAAAACTAGCCTAATGAATTTGTTTGAATCAAAGATAAAATATCTCAATCCTACAAGTACTAAGACATTAAATTATGTTGACTTATATAATGTAGAATTACAAAACGCAGAAAAATTGGAATTGAATTCAATGAAACTTTAGAAAAACACAATAGTCATAGTAGAATGGTAGTAAAACCACCATAACATTAACTTTTGTTATATAAATTTGTAAATGACAAAGCATTAAGCATAATAGGTTATATTAATATTTTACATAGATAATGAACGAATATTCTATTCCATGAACAACCCTACGTCTTCATCACCTTCACATTCATCCTTCTCTATTGCACTACCATTGATACCTTTTGTAATAAAATGTTGACTATTATGGCACTCAAAGAATGTTCTTCTTGGAGAGAGAGAAACTACGGTCTTCAAAGAAGACCGACGTGAATTAACACCCAAATGCCTGAGCCTATGACCACGGAAATAGACTTTGACTTTAGATGCTCTATTTTGCTACTATAAATATCGTAAAATATGAATTTTTAAATTTTCTTAGTTAGATACACATGTTATCTACAAGCAATAATTTTATCAAAATTAATGGTTTCATTATGTAATTAATACAAATTTTCTAATAAAAAAAAACAAGGAAAATCCTTTATATTTTTGAATTACAGATGTATATGACAACCATGAAACTTATACTAGTTACCGTGCTCCAAAATTATGTTTTAATTCAAAAATATGATGAGTTATACCCCTTTATCTTATACCAGCTGTAAATCATTCAATTTTAGGCATTTTTCAAAATTTTAAATTGGATTGAAAAATAGATTTGTCAAACTACATTTCATTAGTTTACCTCAACTGCAAAAAAGATCATCCTGATAGTCAGAATTGTGTTTCAGCTATCTGTATCAAGGATTTTTTGAATATTTACGATATTGATCTTTTTGACTTTAACCCCTAAACGCCTAAACAACCAAAAACTGGTCGTTTTTATTTTTCCAAGTTCCATAACTGTCATCCAAATGACAATTTTTCATCCATTTTTTTTTCATGTTGTAAAGTTGTGAGAAATCTATTTAACCTCATTAACGAACTTTCAAAATAATAATTTCATGAATTTTGGTGCCTCCTTAAAGTCAAAAAGATCAATACCGTGTGTATATTCAAAAATTCCTTGATACAGACAGCTGAAACACAATTTTGACTATCGGGATGATCTTTTTTGCAATTGATGTAAACTAATAAAATATAGTTTGACAAATATTTTTTCCAGTCCAATTTAAAATTTTGAAAAATGCCTAAAATTGAGTGATTTGTAGCTAGTATAAGATGAAGGGTATAACCGTGGCTACTTCTTGATTTTCCACGGTTTTAGGTTTTTTCATCATACTTTTGAATTAAAACATAATTTTTGAGCACGGTAACTAATATAAGGTTTTTGGTTGTCATATTCATCTATAGTAAATATTTCATATATTTTAGTATAACCTATATTTGATATAAATTTTCTTTGTTTGTTTTGATTTGAAAATTTATATTAATTATATTTTGAAACATTTAATTTTGATAAAATTATTTCTTGTAGATAACATGTGTATCTAGCTAAGAAAATTTTAAAATTCATATTTTACATTATTTATAGTAGCAAAATAGAGCATCCAAAGTCAAAGTCTATTTCCGTGGTCATAGGCTCAAGCATTTTGGAGTTAAGGAGACACCAAAATTCATGAAATTATTATTTTGAAAGTTCGTTAATGAGGTTAAATAGATTTCTCACAACTTTACAACATGAAAAAAAAATGGATGAAAAATTGTCATTTGGATGACAATTCTGGAACTTGGAAAAATGAGAACGATTAGTTTTTGGTTGTTTAGGCGTTTAGGGGTTAAGTGTATGTTCGATCCACGCCCAATCCAATGCCCACAAGACAGAGGTATGGGAGTAAAGATCTACTCCCTCCTTTCGAGAGTAGACACTTTACTCACCAATAATTTTTTTGACACGTGTCATTCTATGATATGTGTCGAAATGTTCTTCCATCAAAGAATATACTTTGCCTTTAGCATTCCAAACATTCTTTTTAGCATAACTTTGAAAGTTTTACCCTTGTATTCATTTTTTGTACAAGGTGTTCTTCTTTGCAGTATTTTGGTTTCTCCATCCAATATTGACAATCGTTCTTATTCGTTCTTCTTGGCCTTGCCAGTCTTTGTAACTTTTCTTTTTTTTCTTTTTTTCTTTTGACTTCTATATTTATGAAATTTTTATTTTATAGATACATGAGATTTTCTTCTTTTTGGGAAGCAATTTTTCATATTAATTATGAAACTAAGTACAAAAAAATAATGTGATCTACATATTAAATTTTTTATTTGATTTTAATAATTAAAAAAAAAAATCACTAAGGGATATTTAAGTAATTCTGGTCAAAATGCCTAATTATGGACTTTTTATCATTCTGTCGGCGGGCCGCCAACCAAAATAAGAGGGTTGTAAAAAACTTTTTTCTTTTTTTTGCAATTATCGCTCAAAATATGCTATAGAAACCATGTTGTGGCTTAAAATTCATTGTTTTGACTCTGTTTCAGCCATAAAATCTACATTTGGACATCATTATGTCTAATTTTGTGTGAATTTTGTGAAATATGAATTATTTTACAGTATTATTCTAATTTTTCTTTTTAAATCAATGATTTTAAGTTATTTATTACAAACATTTTGTCGGCGGCTGACTACTACTTCTAGACTTTAAAAAGTCCAGAATCCCCTAAATATGCATTCACTGAATAATCTAAAAGTGATAAAATAAAAAGTAGAATTTTTTCATATCATTGAAGTCGTGCTATGACGTTGAGACAATAGATTGAGTTACACGCGAAATCTCAAAGAACTTTCTTATGTAACATAGAATGACTCATATTTTTAAAAAATGATGATAAATTTGAAATGAATATATAATTCAATTTACTTTAAGCTCATAGTAGTTTATGTAATTTGAAATACAAATCTTTTGGTCTATGGCTCATCTACCAAGCGGTACTCTAAACTAAACGATACCACTATCCCTAATTCTCCCCAAGTTGCCTCAACCCCACCTCAACTACTCAAGTTTCAATTCCCTCTGAATCCATGGTCCCCTGCCCCTCTGTCCCCATGCTCCATTCTCCCTGTACGACATTGTTACATTAAACCGGGTGTCCGGGTGTATAAGGCGGGGACAGACTCTGCACCATTTGGAACCCTATTCGTGTGAGGACTCTCCACCTCTCTTGGAGCCCTTAAGGAATGGGAGCAATAGTTCAAGATATTTTCACTCCGAAGTTAGAAAGGGGGAAATAACCTCGAAAGTGAATGGGGGAGTACCGATTTAAACCAGAAGTACGGATGTATCTAACCCTAATTTTGTGAAGGCTCTGAAGGCTCTTCACTTCTCTAGATCTTTCTTCCAATCACATAAGTAGTCATTTGACCTATGAATGGAGTAATTTTAAGTAAATCCTTGTCTGCACTCTAGAATTCCGCTTTAAGTACAACATTAGTATCCACAGAAAACAATGAACACAACAATGACAAAATGGAGCAGTGCCAATAATGGAGCTCTAGTAATCTTCCCTCAGAGGTACATAATAGCTTCCCCACCTAGCAGTACCATGTAATGATGGCAAACAATATATGGTGCCATTCTAGGGCACCATTTTAGAAACACCTTTGAATCCAGCTTCGAAAATTCATAACTAATTGTAGAAGAATCCAAAAATGATGATTCCACTTGCTCCAACTTTTCACTTGGTTTCCCATGCATGAAAATTATTAGCTCTGTTAATTTCACTGTAGATTTCCCACGCTGAAGATTGAGCCATTGAGCACCTTACTTCAATCGGACATTCAACACACCGCCACCGCCTCAGAGGAATACACCAGTCGAACAGGGAGAAGCAAAGATCGTCTCTATATGCAACAACATAGAATAATCCAGAGAGCGGATCACCTGAGAGGATGCCGTGAGCTGCGAAGGAGGCGAGCACACTCGGAGTAAGGGATGGCAGCCCCAGACTGTCCAACCTCGGCATCGTTCCAGAACACAATGCGATGGCCAACACCGGAATCACAAATCAGTAACCAACGAACCCGAATGCCACCAAACTGGGCTTTCCCTCTCAACTTCAAATCCTCCACCGCATCAGGTTTCCAGCACGAGGCTCCGACGAGACTAGTTTACCCACTTTCTGCTCACCACGTGACCTAAGAGACTGAGAAAACATTTGTGAACCTGACCAAAGCTTCTTCAGGGAGACCAAAGCTTCTTCACTGAGAACATGTGTTATGAGTCTAGTCTTATGTATCAATCTTCATTCGATGTTGGGTTACACGGATATTGGCATATGCTTGCGGGTGTGCATGTGAGCGCATGTGATGTGATGTGTGTTTCGGTGAAGGGTTTATTGTTTAGGGTTTTAGGGCTGTTGCACGGTTTCTTATGTTTTCGCATCGAAGTCAGGCTTTCGTGTTGAAGTGACTCTTGGGTTGGGTCCTTCATGGTCAGCTGGCGAGGTGTTTGGTGCTCATCGTTCAATAGGAATTGCCTCGGACTGCTGTGCTGCTGTATGAATAGCTTACCAACGAGTGCCTCGTGCTGGAAACGATGACGATTCATCTGTTTTGTGGTCGTTGCGAGTTGCGTGGGTGGTCGTCTCTTCGAATGGTTTTTGAACCGGGTAATTGTTGGCGTGATCAGCCTGCCGACATTCTGGGAAATTCGGGAATTGGCATGTTTTGCGGAAGCTGGATGTCGGGCCCGACAATGCCAGCAGGCTTGGTTGGGTTTCGTGGATGGAGGTGTTTCCAGGAGTTCGCTGCAGACATTTGTGTGTTTGCTTCATGAATGGGGGGCCAATCCAGGCCCACTTGCAGCTGTGCCGACTGTACCCATTCGTGGCATGGCTAATGCCTAACCCCTGAACTTGTGCAAGTTCGGGGGTGGACTGCTGGAAGAAACGATTGGCGAGCTTGCAGACATGGGTGTTTACCACGAGGAAGCAAATGCACGTTCCGGGGTGACCCTGAGCCCCGGAGACGGAAGCGCGCTGCCGACTCATGAAAGTGCGGATGTCTGCCTTGTCTGCATGTTCTGCAAGGCTGTGATGTGTTTCTGCCCTGTGTCTGCCTGGATTGCATTTGGCATTCAACAGGTAAACGTTGCCATGCCTCATAGCCAAACACAGTACCCTGCTGGATCAGTCCAGCGCAACGCAACACCATCAACACATCTCAGAGCTGAAGTTGGCCTGCTCCAGACAGGTTGCATTCGCTCGCCATAGAACCGCATCAACGCAGCGATTGTTAGTTTTCACATGGCCGAGCAGAAAAAGGTAGGAGGGCGTCTTTTCTTTCTGCTCTTGGTTGTAATTGCAACATGCCGGAGCAGGACATCAGTACATTTCGGCTTGCTGGAGCTTCCAATATGAGAGAATGACATAAGGTGTACGGGAATCTAGTGATCAGTTTGGATTTCCTTGATTTGTCGATTCGAACTTTGATCCTGGCCTTGGTATTGATGTCTTTTATGCGGATCGTCTGCTTGCAGATATATGATCCGCGTGAGAATGGTCCACCTAGGAGCCAGCCGCCATCCTTTGAGCTGCCGAACCAAAAGGTAAGTCAAGTCTCAATGCTGTTCACATGTGATCCGAAATTGACATAAATCTCGGTTCTGCTCTGGCTGCTAGTTTTGTATTAAACTGAGGGGTAGTAGACAAGTTTTAAGTCGTTGAGGATATTGCGTCTTGAACCATCCAGAGTGAAGTAGAGGTCCAGCTTGGGAAGCTTATCAACAGCGTTCTTCCGTGCTTGCAAAACGACCTCCAGCAGCATAATATGGGTATGTGATCGTTTCATCTCGGCGTCGCCAAAACTTCGGTTGCTTCCTCTGGCTTCCTGGTCTTACCTTCCATCATGCGGAATAATTGAAAAACTTCATACCCGGTCGATTGTTACCTACAGTTGTCAAAGTGATGATGAGTTAGTACGATTTTGTCATCCTAAAACTAACTTCGTGGTTTCTGTGACTCTACATTGATTGTGTGGTTTTCAGTTTTGCGTACCTATATGCATGCCACTTGAAATTTTTAAGGACATCATTGCTTTAACTGCCTTACTAGAATAGACTTTGTAGCATTGCCCCAGATGCGATTGTAACCATGAGTCGTTGTTGCCTTCTTTTCTGAGCAGATAACGTGAGCCCAGATCCTGCTAAGAACAGGGTAACTGTTTCTGGTTACCCTCCTGTGAATGGTTTCCACAAACACACCGTTCTGGCGATAGTCAAGAGACGTGACCCTCAAGCAACACTAGTTTCTTCTAGATTCTTATGAAGAGATTCAAACGCTGCACTGTCTGTAAATAGGGCATCTGAGACACTTGTACATATTCATAGATAAGCACATAGTAGAGCTGCACATTGTAGTTGGACTGCTGATTCTTCGTCATCAGGGTTTATGGTTCAGATCACACTTGAAAGCACAAGAATGTTAAATACGTAGGGTTGAGATGGATAGCCGAGAAGAGACTTTGTAGAAATCTAGCAGGTCGACAGGGCCTTGCTCTACTCAAGCGTAGATTCACGGGCACACTGAATCATTACATCCATCAAGTCCTTGAATTGTGAGGAACAGTCCTGTTCCTCGGATTGTCAAACATGGCAGCTCTTAATGTATATATGACAGTCAATCTGGTCAGGAATGCCTCTTGCACTTACACACTCAATTGTTGCCTGTTGCAAATTGTGGCGTCGAACTTATCGTAAAAGCTTGTATGGAGACGAACTCGATGTCATCTAGGTTCAGCAAACAAAATCATTTCATTCACTTAAACCGATGTGGGAATCGATAAGACGTTGCGAATGGGTTGTCAAAGATCACATAGAACACCAAACCGTGGCTGATTAACTGGTCAATGACCTCTGCTACACAGTATCTACCTCTGCAAATGCCTACAAGAGACAGCACCGAAATTCCGAAGTGCTGGAGCACATGTGCGGCATAAGTGCATTGGCTTTCTTCGAGGAATATCAAGTACATTGCTAATCTCCCTACCACATTGGAGTGCCCGAGTCACTCACCATAGAGGAACTTCTCAAATTCTAATTGACAACTCAACACATCACTACTTCACCAGCTCTTGCATGTCATGAAAGCCTCGGTAGATATGAACAACTGTAATTACAACTGCCTACTTCACACCGGCAAGAGCTGTGCAGCACTCTTGCATTCAAGACATGTCAGAAAGCCATCCATTTCAGCATTCACATGATACACCAATTAGTAGCCATAAACCCCTCACTCTGCTGCAATGCACCGAACTTAAAATGCTTTGAAAGAGCGAGTTCACTGACAACCAGCCTTAGAATAGACAGTGCAAGTTCAAATATCAGCAATGTGGCTCAACCCGGTGATTACAAGAGGAACCCTGACACTTCTACAGGCGTTCAGAACTTTGCAAAAGGATTCTCAATCAGCCGAGTATTTGACGTCAGTTGTAGGAATCTATGCTTCATTCAGTCGGCCGTTATGCGTTCGGGAATCTATCTCTAACATATTATGAACTTGAAATAGGTTTCTAGGAATCTCATAACTTCTCCAATAAGAATATAACTCTACCTTTGTATCCTCACACTATCACACATATTAGAAGTAGGACTTAATACTTATGACCCGGCAAAGCCCTAGTATGAGGAGCTACCAGTGATTGCAGACAAGAAATAAAAATCAGCAATTCATACAAGCGTCCTATATTTTGCTTCGGGGTCAAGCTCAGCATCGCACGTCCAGAGCCTTGAATTAAAAGACTGTAAGTCCATGAGAGCTCCGACTGCTGTCACCCGCTACTTACAATTGCCCCAGAAATCACCTACAACACTGTAAGAACAACCCAGCAATCAACAATAAATCCAATGCTATTCATTTTAGAGCAAGCGGATCACATGGTGTTTCAAACCTGAACCTCTCTCGGCTTCAATTCTGCCCCATCAAAAAATTCAGCAAGTGATTAGATGCCACACATTTACTAGCAATCAGCCTGAGAATGACAAGCAGAAGCACAAGAATCACTTGTGCATGCCCGGTTACATCGTGTGTGCTAAAAAATGGTGACTACAAGACCAGCGAACATACCTCCCTATATCTGCATCTACGGAAGTAGAATCGACTCCAGAATTACAGCCTCAACCAAGTCAAAAACTACGTTAATCCTGAATCTCCTTATTCACCTTGATTTCCTTGGGATCTCCTCAATCGCCTGATTTCCGTGGAATCACCTAAATCGCCTCTTCAAGAGCCACCATTCGAATTGCTGCTTCCTCTTGAATATACTCTACATCTGAGTTAGCTTCAATGAAGCTCAATATCACTTCAAATGAAGGTCTCGCAGCTGGATCAGATTGCCAACACCACTGTAGTAATTCACGTGCCCACTCATCAACATACTCAGGCACCTCGGGGCGTAGGTGAGAATTGATCACCTCATGCATTGATACACAACATTCCTTACTTAGGGGATGATCTTGGAATGGGACTCTTCCTGTCAAGACCTCGTAACATGTCATCCCATAGCTATATGCGTCTGCTAATTCTGAAAATAACTCCGGTCTCTTATTCACATTCTTCTCCCTACATGCTTGCAATATTTCCGGAGCCCTCCAAAACCCGGTTCCTACCACTCCAACCGAGCTCTCAAAATCCGCTACGGAACAAGCAAGATGTTTTCCATTAGGAGATGTCTTGACAAGTACATTTGATGCCTTGAGGTCGCGATGAACAATGCCATAGCTATGCAATTGATTCATCCCTTGTGCCACTCGGTACATGATCTCCTCACCACGCTTTTTTGAAAATGGTCCACAACCACGGTCACTTTCCTTCATTTTGCGATCAATGAGAGTCCGAAGATCTTCATCTTCCTTGACCATGAGGAAGGCAAACCTACCATCCTCCAACAAATTTGCACACTGCACATCGGAATAGTGCCTAGCTCGTGGAGGTTTTCCAAGCTTGGTGTTTTCATAGTCCTTTGTCCTGTATTGCAATAGTCCCTCGGGCCATTGTTGTTGCAAATGTCGCACCAAAGTCCCCTTCTTGAAGACCTTCACCACCCACTCTCTTCCATTCTCCTCATCCCACTCATTCATCTTTCCATCACTCCAATGGACAAGGGCATGGAAGAGTTCGGCTTGCGCACCTTCTGCAAACTTCTCCCCCACCTTTAATGAACCTGAACTTCCCCATACTTCTGAATCCCGATTAAAGGTATGGAAGAAGGAAGGACCCCATTCCGGATGCATTTCTAGAGTCTTGAACGCTTCCTTGTTCTCCACCTTGGTGGCGGCTTCCTCTTCCTTGGAGATCACATCACTGGGCTCCGCCAGCTGGCTCCAGTGCCGTTTGGAGAGCTCGATCTGAGCAGTCACAAACGGCGAACAACAGCTGGTCGCTTGGTCCTCTTCAGCCTCAAGTGCCGTCACATACGCTGATTTGCTTGCAGATGCAGCCATCCTACCGCAAGGGCTTCACAATTTCAGTCGCAAGACTGAAGCGGAAGATGTTCGGAATTCTGTTTGCTATCGCTGTGTACTGCCCTTCTTGTGTAGGAAATCGCTGCCGTTGTCACAGCTCGTCTGCTACATCAAGCGCAGCTAATGATGTGTGAGGAGTAAGTGAAACGGTGCATGAAATGCTCTCCTGAAACCGACAAGAGAAGCTTCAAACGAGCTTGGGTTGGTTTTGTCCAAAGCGTGAAGATACTAAACAAGCCCCCCCCCGGAGAACCGCCAGTATTGCGGACAAGTGATTCCTCTCTCAAATCCAGCAGATCGCAACTGAACCCACAACACGAATCTCTGAATCAAAACATGGAAACTAGAATGTGCACACACCCACCTCGAAGTTCAGACGTGGAAGAGTAGCATCCAGTGCGGGTAAGCGATCGCCGCCGAGTCCTTCCTGCTCAGGGCAAGAACGTGAAGATTCCGCGCAGCGGACACCAATCGAAGGAGATCGAAACTCCGAGCAGAGGCGCAAAACCACACTCGCAAATACGGGATCCAAGGTCGGCGTCGTAACTTCGACAACAATTCTGCACACGGTCGCACTGTAAAGACCCTCCTCGCACACGCAGGATCACAAGTTTGTATAGCAAATCTTAAAAGCTCCGCTCAAGTGGGTAGTCCGAACGCGTTGGGGTTTGGGAGATGAGGTCAGAGGAACCAAACGCGTCAGGCCGGCAGAGTACTGTAGATGGTGGTAGAGATGCCCTACAGAGAAATATTTGACGCTTCTGTAAGATGGGGCCCTCAAGCGACCTCAAAATCGGTCACAGATCCCAGACAAATCATGCAGCTGTGTAAGAGTACGGTATGTGCGAAGCGCCAATTCTTTCACTTCAAGTCTAGCAGCGCCGGACCGAGTCTCCCTCCGGAATCAAAGGGTGACCAGGCTTCTGAATCTCCCCCAACGCGTCGAAGAATATTCCGAGTTTGAACAGTTAGATCTGGGACGACGACGAAGCTGCTGTTGTCGCGACGAAGGTTGCCGCAAGGAGATCGAGAAGTTCTCTTCCTTCTGTGCACCCTAGAGAATTTTGAATGTGGGTGCTGCAACGGGGTGGTTGCTACCATGACAGTCCGCCAGGAACGGTTTCCAGCTCCACGAGAATGCCATTTTCTCCAACCGAAGTCCGTGCGTCGATATGCTGACCTCGCACCCAGATCAACCCAGTTTCGAGTGATTTCGCAATGCTCAATATACAGCCGTGTCCCCCAATCTCGCATGTTATCCGACACAGTGAGACCAGCAATGGATCACTCTTCGAAAGCTGTGAAGATCTGGCTTGAGATGCAAGTTTTGAATGTTGTGCACTTCGTTGTCCGACTAATTCCGTTGATCGCTACGTTGAACGGGAATGTAATCTCCGCTGGCATAGATTCGGTTGCTCTCTTGTCATGGACGCATTTCATAAGCTCTAGGGAGGAGAGAAGCAGTGTCTCCCTCACTTGTTTTCAGCCGTCGGTTTCGAAGTTTGAACTGTCCGTTCTGTGTGATCTAATTGGTATGCGTTGTTCACTCAAACCTATTCAAGAGCTCGCGTTTCGCTCTGGTCTCGAACTCGGGTAAGGTTTTAGTGAAGCATTTCATTTCGTGAAAATCTGCCGCTCATCAGTACGAACGTAATCCGATGGAGGGGCTGAGCAATCTGGTGTCAGGATTGTCTGTAGAAATGTCGAAGCCTCCACATTGGGGAGCTTCTACATCGATGTGGTTACCCTTGACCAATGGAACTCAGGCTTCGCTTTAACAGAATTACAGTGCGTTTATCCTCACTTTGCAAGGGACGGCTTCAGGTAAACTTATCCCCAATCCAACGTTGCTAATGAGCCAGCCTAAGTGGGAATACTCCAGCTATTGGGCATAACATCTGACTGAAGTACTTCTAAGGATAACTAGGATAACTATTGCTCACTGCTATTTCTCCATCAGGGAGACATTCATTTGTAATCTACAATGACAATTGATCGAAAGTTCGTTTGGCTACTCACCTTGCTTCTCCAGGAATAAAATAAGCTGTAAGCTGTTGATTACTGTAGCAGGTTAGTAGTATTTCCTAGAATTCTAAGGTAAACAGAAGTGCATTGAAGAGATCTGTAATTTCAACAATCAAAGTAGTTTACCCACCAAGGTTACATTCGATTTATATCACCAGTAAAGATTGTCTCATTCTTTGACATTAGACCACTGTGAAACAACGTGTGGGTCATGAGGGTATGGGCACGGTCTGATGTGGGCGGTCGAGAAGTGGAATTCAAGGGCCTGGTTCGGTAGACTCATGAGTTACTGTTCAACAGAGCTACAGTACCGGATGGTGACTACGTGACTATCTCTTGGGCCATTTGTTCACGCCATGAGTGCACTCGCAGGGAACAATGCACGATGCTTTTAGTGATGCAGGCGGAGACACTGTCAAGAAACCTGCATTCTTGAGGAAGTTGAAGCAGGTTCATGTGGTCAATTTGGCATCAAGCAGTAGCCACTAATTCTTGGAGAGGTAAGTAATAAGAAAAATCCAAGAATCGACAAATCATGCCAGATTTGCCCACTCAAGCCTGAGGAGTCATATATTCACTGTTTCTATGACTCCATCAATGTTAAGGAGGTATGGAATTACTGCTTTTATCTATTGCACATATTCCAAAAGGGAAGATGTAACCTCTCTCCCCCACAGAAGATGACCTTTGCCCAGTGCCTATTTGGTCATGCTGTAAGATTTAGACGCAGAAGATTTGTGAAGTTATGGTCTTGGCTAAGAGGGGTGGGGTTATGGACTATTTAAAGAAGTCGCAACAGCCAGGTGTTTGAGGGTGCAAGATGGAGGCCTACTCAAGTCAGGCAATTTATTTGGGAATCAATGCTGGATTATGGAAGGATTGATTGGAGAGGCACCCTGAAAGCTGTTAATAGAGGAGAGTCAGAGTCAAAAGCACAAATTCAGAGTACACTTAGAGCATTTGACACTAAATGGCTAAATAGGAATATATTTGGTCACAAAGCAGGTCTTATAGTCAAATGGAAACTAACCCCTCCAGGTGGTATAATTCTTAACTAGTTGTGATGTTTCCTCTTTTACATGGTTCAGAAGTCAGAAGTCTGTCATTGCCCTAGACATTTGTCTGATGAGGGTTGTACTTTAAATTCTTTGCAATGAAATTCGTTCATTTGCATCAAAAAAAAAAAAAAAAAAAAAAAAAAAAAAAACACAGTCATATCCCTCCATGCACAGTCAGGTACACTTCATTTACGAATTCTAGTCCCAGTCACAGTCACAGTGGAAAAAACTATAAAATTTTGGAATGCAAGAACTTGCTCAAAAATTGATAGATTTTGGAATTTCAAATTGCATTGGAATACTAGTGAGGTGTACTTCAATATCAAATATATATATATATATATATATATATATATATATATATATATATATATATATATATATATATATACACATAAACCTGAAAAATAATTAAGCATTTGTGTTTTCGTCATACACTATCTACCACCTAGTATTTTCAACCCCTAGCTGAAATCACTACTTTAATAGAATTGGGCATAGTTGAAATGAGGTGTTTCAATCGCTCTAAGGGGACCTCATCCCATACTTTATGAATACCTTTTATCAATTCTTGCTTGTTTATAGGTATTTTTGTGAAGACCCTTTCATGAAATGAGAGAATTTTCCACTAGCAGATCATGAGATCCTAGTCGTGTTCGTGGACGCAGGTTTTGAAACAAATTTCACTAGTAGAAACGTAGTCTAACTACACCGGACTTCTACACCGAAACAAAGAAATGGTGTTCATCTATTCCGATCAATTCAACGTGATTGGTTGAGTCCGATTTTCGGTGTATTTGAGGTGGGCCAGCGACTGTTTGCGTTAGAATTATGAGGCGATAAAGGGTGCCAAATATACGGACCAATGAGAGGAGGGCAAATCCCCAGTTTCACCCAGCGCAATTTCAGTTCACTTCCCCGAAATCCGTCAGGTTTCCATTTACCAGAATGCGAAAGCAGTTACTACATGGATGAACTGAAATACAGGAATGGACATTAGTTCATCTCAGTTTCTGATTGCTCGTCGCCTGCCTTTATCCGAGGTAGAGTGAGAGTGAATAAAAAGTTTTTGATACTGCCTACGTCTGAGTCATCCCGGGTATCGGAGCAACATCAACACAGAGTTTCACAAGGTGACGAACTGTAACGACTAACAGATTTGAACTAGGAGCTAGTACGTATGGGATATGTCCACTTAAGGGACAGCGTTTTGCAGACTGAAATTTAAGTGTTTAGGGTGGCTGAAATAAAGTCTTTCACGCTCATCATCGTATATATAGGTAGAGCACGGGAGTCATATATTCCCTAAGTCTGGAAAGTATTGGACAAAAACCACTAAGACTAGAACAAGTCAAATGGAAACAAAGCCACTTGGAGAACAAAAACTAGTAGACATAGCACAAGATCTGTTACACAGCAAAGTAACTGCGGAGAATAGTGCTATTAGTGACGTACTACAAGCATCGCAGACTCAGTTGCACTACGGTTACCACTCGTAAAGATAGAATTCACTAGTCTGCTAAGAACTTCGCCACCGCCTGTAGATTTGACAAGGAAAGGTCCAAAGTCTCCCTTTTATCCTTGTAAACTTGTTCTGCGCTTGACAATTCCACCAGGAGCTTTGCCTGACGATCCTTTGTGCGTTTTAGTTTGAATTCCCAGGAACTCACTTGGGTATGGGAGACCTCCAAATTCGCAAACCACGAGTTCACTAATGTCTCACAGAGCGCGGTGAAGTTTTTCATGGCAGTCTTGTGCTCTTTGGGCATTCGGAGAGATTCATCTAACCGTGCCAATGCGTATACGTCTCGAGCTCTGTCGTATTCTTCTGCGGTACGAGCATGGCTTTCTGTCTTGTCAGCAACCTTCCTCCCCAGATATTTAATTTTATCTCGCTCCACAAGGAGTCAAGGACTCGTGATCGCAGGATGTGAACTTCTTTGAATGCATCGTGTTTCGCCTCAATGCACTTCATTCGCTCTTTCTCGACGACGTTGGTGAAGGTGGGTCGAAGCATCAGAAGTCCTCACGCCGCAGACTCGTCAATGGCACGTTTCCTTACTTTGCTGCACTCGCCTCGCAAAACGGGTCGGGATGCATGCGTTTGCTCTCCTTCCTTCTTCTTCCTCCGGTTCCTACAGTCACGCTGCAAACGTGCAGGGGGAGTCTGTGTAGAGGTGGGACTCATACGAGGGTGAGACGCTTGCTGCCGATCACGACCACGGCCAGATGGTTCCCCGTGTACGGTTTTACCAAGGGTGCGGTACGTCTGCGACGGTGGAACAACGGAATTATTTTAGTTAGTTTAGTTTACGAACAAGTCACAATGCAGTCGAACAGACGTTAGGATATGGCAACTAGCTAAAAAAGAGCAGTATGGTCGGAGAATTAGCGGCTTCAACAATGTGGCTGCGGGTTCAATGACGACGAAGTAAACGAACCCATAACCTAATTCATCGGCTGTAACCTACAACTAACCAACTAACCGGCTTCAATTTACCAGGCCCAAAGAAAATGTCAGAGGGTACCTTCAGATGTGTCCGAGGTCTCACGATCTTCAGGGGCTCCAGCGGCTCCCGTAGGTCTTCAAAATCTGGAAGTACTCTCGGAATTCCAGTCGTGGACTGCCATGGATGCGTTTGTTTGTATCCAAACTCGGCCCAATTGACGTCGCAGCAGAGAGCCTCCAGTAGCAACCCGCGAGCAAAGTGGAATGGCATTTTCCCTCCCACTGGCCATGGGAGCTGCAGAACTCTCCTGAACAATTCCTTGGCATACTGTGCATATGCCGGATTATCGTGGTTGTCAAACGTGTACCCAGAGTCAGAGCGCGGTCCCCAAAACGATGCCATTACACGGCGGCTCGGCATAAACTCGATAGGAGTCACGGTGGGCAGGAATCCTTTGTTGCCCCGTCCCATGTAAACTACGAACCATGACATCGAGGCTGTATCCGGGGTCGTCATCGAGGAAAATGAGGAAGGAGCGGACATCCGAGAGATGAGCGGCGTTCAAGAGAAAAATGCATTGGCGCAGCTAGAATGCTTGGAAGACTCTACATACTTGTGCTGGGCAGGGAGAGAGACGAAGGTACAAGAGCCGTCAGCATGCATGGAGTTGATGTATGAGAGACTGCTGGAGATAGTGGCAATCTCACTTCTGGGATTTGATAATATTGTGTCCATCATTATCAGTCTACACTGCATAGAACGTCACTTCCCAATAGGTAGCAAGTCACGAATACTAAAATAGTGTGTTAGTAACAAAAAAGTAATTTATAAAGATCACCAAATCATCCCCACTTCAATGAGCAATACTAAAATATGAGAAATATTACCTGGATTCCACGAATGAAATAGCCCTCCACAACGTTATCGAAAAGGAAATTGCTGCTATCATAAAGTTAGATAGAACAAGTGGGGGTGGACTCTGCGCCACACATTACGGTCGTCTAATTGCGAGGGAGTTTTTGACGTACATTGAACAAAGATGTACTGAATGGCACGGGGGTTTCTGTACAAACCTGAATATATGAAGGAGTTGTTCGAACTCAATTTCCTGTTTGAAGATGGTCATCTTATGGGGGCGGAATAGCTGTTCACAAATACATAATGCATGAGGTGAGATAAGAGAATGGTGAACTGTAATATGTGGTCCAAGAAAACTACAGGTATTGATCGAATAAACCAATGCATTCAGAAGTGCTTCAAGGGCTCTACTCATGGAATATCTCTATAAAGAGAGCCTACTTCATTGAATCAGATATGTATTGTGAATGATGCGGTCAAGATCTTACATGTACCATAGTTCACTGCAGTACAAAGCATGCAGTCATATCCACGAATAAGGAACTGTGAACATCAAAAGACTTGTCTCATACCGCACGTAGGAAGGGAGAAGTCTCTACCAAGTTGCCCTGAGACGTGTAAAACTGCAGAATAGGCAATTGATGATAATAACCTACCAAACCTTACAGCAGTATGTGAAGGGAAAGGACTACAGTGTAAAGGGCTAATAGAAAAGGAAGCAATGCAATTGGGATAGCCCTGCACACTAGAGGATACTTCACAAGGATAGTCAACTACTACCCTGAAACACAAAAAATTTTAAGCATCGATCACAACCGCGAATACCAAGTCAGGCAAAGAAAAAATTCATTCTAAGGAATGTTATCAGTAGATTATTCTGAATTCAAACAGAGTAGTCGACCTCGAAAGAAACAATTTCATTGACGATGTAAGGCGATTGTATTAAAAGCATAAAGGTCCATAAACTGAAGCCTTGAATTGCAGATCATTTTAACAAATTGTCGAATCAAATGCCAGCAGGTACAATATGCGGTATATCATTAAAAAAAATATCCAGGTACTAATGAATCCAAGTACCAAGTGCGACCAAAATAGCTGTGAGAGGTAGACGGAGGAATCAATTACTACGTTCGTGTAAAATGTCATATTATAAAGCAGTGAATCACATATCAAAATGCATCTGATGCTTCTGTAGATGCCTGAAATGCATAGACTCTACCTTCACCAAAGTTCGTAAGGATTGTAGTCCAATTCGGAGGACTTCGTTACTGAGGAGGACGATGTGCTCCCGTGTCCACATGTTGCCCATTTTATACCTGAGATAGGAGGACAACATCCACTACACGATTTAGTAAGATTAGAATACCAACCTTAAGAAGAGAAATAAAAATGCCCGAACATGTCCTTCGAATACTGTGCACTGTATGTAAGACTCTAGCTAAAAAAAAAAAAAAAAAAGGAATACAGGGGTCAAGTAAGGCTACCTGTCAACATGCGGCCGAGATGCTACCGGGAAACTTAAATCATTTACTCCACATACATAATCTCGACCTCGTCTTCGAATTCATTATCTTCGTTCGAAGAAAGCATGGTAAAGTGGACCACAAAGTGCAATTTGTGATCAATAAGAAGTGAATATGAAGTGTGCTGTTTTTCAAAGCTCAAAGCTGATTTTGAGCATTTTGGTGTAGTTTTTGAGCATTTTAGTCACTTTTTAAGGTGTCATAAGGTATCTTCTAGGCATCTCCATAAAAGAAACCTCTTCAATTGAAACTTAATTTGACCGCTAGTTATAAATCATAAAAATGAACTTTTCCAAAGTCTTAATTTCTTCATTTGGCACCCTTTATTGTCTATAGAGGATGTTTTTTCCAATTTAAAAAACAATGTTCGGTGAAAAAAACCTCACAAAAAGTTTCACAGAAAACAGTGTTTTAAAAACGTCCTTGAAATACTTTTCGTCCGCCCAAACTTTCATTTGAACTTGGTCATGGTCATTTCTACAACCGCAATTAAGAAACAGAGGTGTCGTCGAAATCGAAAGTGATTTCTGAACAAAATTCCCCATCTTCTTATCACTTTTTCAAATGACAGCTTTCACTTTGTCCCACTTTGCGGTTCTCGTTCGACATCGTAGAAGCCGCAGATCCATTCAGAAATTCCCCACACTCTTTATAACCAAGTCTGTTTTCCATATCCAAACTTTTTTTCAACATCACGTAAATGATGATGCCACTTTTTCTAGTATTTGCAAGAATGGCTGAAATTGACAATGAGCTAAGCACTTTTGTGGTCCACTTTACCATGCTTCCCCCCCGAAGTGATTCTCATCATCTGGTTGCTCTTCCTCACGGATGTGTGCATTAAATTGCTCGACCGGAACTTCCTCATGGTCCTGATCAGAAACTTGTGCTGATGACGACCTACCTTCGCTGCGCACATTAGTCTGTGTACTCAGTAGAGGCATTGATGATCCTGGCGCACTAAAGAACAGGAGCTCTCTTTCACCTTGTATACGTTTCGCCCGGGGATCGTGCCTTAGTACGACCTTCCAAGTGGGGTCTCGTGAGTCTGCTACGAAGAAAACCTGAGAAACATTAGAAGGATAGACATACGGGTTATCACGCTCCCGTGCTTCTCGACAGGCATATTGCACAGTCCAAAATCCGTAAGAGTCTTTGCGCACCACACGCCGTCCTTGGTCTCTTGTCTTTATCCACGATCCTTCCATAAGCACGCAGTTCAGTCCACCATATGTGACGAGAACAATGTTTTTCAAGATGCCTACGTCAATTCTGTGGAAGATTCTGACGGAGGTATGGCTGCTATCCCGCAGTCAAAAGCAACGGTAGATGTAGTCGACTCACTATCACAACTAAAGTGACACCCGTAGGCCCACATCGCTCGGAATGACCATGCATGCTGGGAGGGATTACAGTGAAGGGAATCCAGTTCGTTAGAAACTGGAAACCCCTCCTCCTTCAGCTCGCGGACATGGGAGTTCAGCCACGGACCAAACTTCGGGAATTGAGTGGCTAGCTCTGGGGGATATACAACTGGGCGCCCTCTTTGTCTACATGAAGAGCGGGAGAACTGTTCTCGTCGCTGTTGATATTCTCGCTTCTGCTGCGTCCACTCCCTACATTAATAAAACAGGGGAGAATTAAATTAAGTCATAACTGTACATGAAATTAATAGCATTTAGTCATAAAACATTAAAATCACAAACATGGAGTAATGTGTAGGAATTACCGCATGAGCTCTTCGGTGTGTATTGAGTGCATGATCACGTACTCATGAATGTAGTCCAATTCCCTCTGGCTCAGGTGTTTTGCACGCGGCTTTCCTAATAGACATTCACCGGAATCTCTCAACTCTTCTTCTGCATCCCAGACTCTTGATTTTGTGTGCTCGTACAACTCGAAGTACTCTGTACAGAAACCAAGTGATTCATTGATCATGTAACCAGTGGCCATGCCAGCCTCCGGCTTCGACATGTCTCGTACGTACTTAGTCAAAATCCCCAGATAACGCTCCACTGAATAACACCATCTCGCATGCACGGGTCCGCATATCTCCAGCTCGTCAACCAGGTGAATTACAAGGTGAGTCATGATATCAAAAAAACCAGGAGGAAAATTAATTTCCATAAGACACAATACCTCAACTGAACAGGTGCGAAGAGCTCCTATATCAGATATTCGGATGACTTTCGCTGTGATTCGCTGAAAAAGATTTCCCAGCCTTATTATTGTCTCCCGAACAGCTGGAGTGAGCATGTTCCGTAAAGCTGCAGGGAGGATTTGCTGGATAAGGATATGATGATCATGGCTTTTAAAGCCTGCTAATCTCCTCTCCCCAACATGCTTTGTCAAAGTTGCACTAAATCCAGAGGGAACCTTTGTACTCGAAACCAATGACAAGAACATGGCCTTCTCGGATTCAGTCAGAACATACGGGGCTCTTGGTTTAACGTAATTACCGTGGGGTCCCTGAACAACATGAAGATGATGCATCATCCCTGCATGCTCCATGTCGCGGCGAGTCTCTAAAGTATCCTTCTCACCGAAGAGATGTTTCAACAGGTTGTCTGAAACATTACGTTCAATATGCATCATGTCCAACGTGTGACGAATAGGCAGTTCCTGCGGAATTCACTCAGTAATGTTAATCTTCTGCACCAAAATACCGAAGAAATGGAAATTAAAAAAAGACTAAATCCGGGGAATTGTGTCACTCAGTACTAGAGTCTGATTATTAGCAACTGTAATACTTATCAGAAGCCATCCCTCCACGACGCACCCTACAATGGAGGTTAACGAGAACATGTCTGTGTGCCTTATCGTAGATAGCAGTACCAGAAACTCAAGATTTCCCAATAACTGGAAAAAAAAAAAACACCCCGGGATCATGATTAAAAACGTATGGCACTCATCAAATCATGATCAGAATACAAGAGCAGAATTACGGTGGAGTCGTCTCTTTTTCAATACTCTCTTTACACAATACAAGGCAATTCATATATGGCAACTAAAATTGACTTCGTTGGGAGGGCCACAGTCTATACAGCAACATACTACCGCAATCAGCGCCTAAGTGAGCATGACCGGTAAGGCAATGACTTATGACACAACACAAATTCAAAACAACTCCACTCACTGAGTGACTGCGACAAACATAAGCAAGTGACGTAACGTCCTCACAAACGGGCAAAAAAAAAAATCAAACATGAAGGTCAACTCCTCAGACAAATCAGCTATTGTTTGCAGATTTACAATGGAGTCGTCTCTATTCCAATACTGTCTTTACACAATACAGGGCAAGTCCTACATGGCACCTAAGAGTGACCTCGTTGAGAGGGCAACAGTCTGTACAAAGACAAACTACCGCATTCAGCACCTATGTGAGCATCACCGGTAAGGCAATGTATGACATAGCACGAATTGCGAACCAACAGCACGCATTGAGTGACTGCGACAAACATAAGCAACGGACTCAACGATTTCACAAACGCGAATATAAAAAAAGTGGAACATGAAAGTCAAGCCCACAGACCGATCACCAATTAATCGCAGACAAATGAAATCATAAAGGGGATATGAGGGAATGACGGCACCTTCCAATAAGGCAAACGGTAGAGAGTAGAGACTCGCTTTATCTCCGATATTTGGCAGGGGTCCGTAGCAGCTGGGCTTGCTCCAAGCTGTACCCAGGGCTCACGAAGGTGCCCCCACCTCAATATTTCCTCGGCAGTGATTTTTGCAGGTTGGCAACGATGCTCAGAGACTCCTTCAAATTCCTGCCGTGATCCCCTACACGCGTGTCCTGCTGGTAAAAAGCGTCGATGCTGCCCATCGTAAACGTTCTTTCGTAGGGCCCTTGATCTTCTGGAGACTGTCTTCCCACCACAAACAGGGCAGCCACGAAAACCCTTGGTAACACACCCCGCTACAATCCCATATGCGGGGAAATCATGTATCGTCCAAAGCAGTATCGCTTTCATATTAAATCGAGATGTCCCTTGAAACATAGCGGCATCTTCTATAGGCACACCAGTGTGCCACAACTGTTGCAACTCCTCAAGGAGAGGCTGTAGATAGACGTCGAAGTTCTGTCCGGTGACAGACCTTTTCCCAGGTATAATCAAACTCAACATACTAAAATGTTTTTTGGTAGTCATCCACGGAGGTAAGTTATAATTCAGTATCAGAACCGGCCAAGTACTCCACGTACTTCTCTTTACTGAGAAGGGATTAACCCCGTCCGTTGCCAATCCCAGCCGTAAATTTCGCGGTTCAAATGCAAATTCCTCTTGATATTTCCAGTTAACAAACCTCCATTGATGTGAATCAACTGCACCTCTCATTACTCCATCATCGCTGCTTTGTCGAGAATGCCAAGTCATGAAGCTCGCCTGTAGAGGAGTACTGAACATCCTTTGTAAACGAGGAATCAGTGGAAAATGTCTGAGTACCTTAACCAGAACACGTGTTTTCCGGACTTGCTTGTATCGCTGTGCTCCACATCTGGGGCAGCTGGTCAAGTCCTTGAACTCCTCTCCTCTGAACAGCACACACGTACTTGGGCTTGGGCAGCAGTGTATTGTATCATAAGCCAGCCCAAGTTGCTTGAGTATCTTAGAAGCTTGATACTCATTTCGAGGCAAAGAGTTGGTGACGGGCAGCATACTTCTGCTGAGAATTAGAAATATCTCGTTAACCAACGCATTAGAGGCATTGTGCGTTCGAAGGCAATTCAAAAGGAGTAACGTGCCACCAAGTTGAGTCAGTCCAGAACTGGGAAACAGAGGAGTACGAGCGCTTTCTTCGAAAATTTCCTCTTGAGAAGGCTGGGCATCGTCCATCGCCGGCAAATCATCATCAGGTATATCTTCGTCTCCAGGCGCACTCTCACCATGCTGCGCTGGAAGATTTTCCCCGTGCACACCCCCCTCATTTACCCCAGTATTTTGATTAGGTTCATGCTCCATCTCGGCCTCAAATTCGTTCGCATTCTCCAGCGGTACCTCTTCACCATCTCTATCGTCATATACGTTTCCTACCAAGTCATCATATATGTGCAGAGTATGCTGTACTAATCCTGCCATATCCAGGCCCTCATCTAATTGCCTGATTGGTCCTCGAGCAACATCCGATCGCCTCCTCCCATATTCCTCTCTAATCTCCGTATCCCATTCCACGTCAGAATTGTCCAACTCGAAACCCTATTTCGACATTCAAATTAAATTGTACTATCAGTTCAGAGTATTGCCTCAAGGCACAATTCCCAAAAAATCATTCAAATCTCAGAGAAACACACATACAAGTTTAATTAACCCACCTCTGTGGATCCCCGATGGACAGGATGCCTCCCGTAACGCCGTAAGTGATCCGTGACTATTGCTCAGAAGCGTCGCGAGTGGTTCTCTCCTAAACACACATTGCACGGACAGACCCTCCGTGTGGCCCTAAGCTGGTCGTCACGCTCCTCTTCTCTCCTCGCCAGCTTTGCATCGCGCGCCGCCTGCCTTCTTCTATCAGCAAGAGGCAAACGGTCCTCGTTCACAACCCCGTCCATAGCTTCATTCGCATTTACTCGTTTGGTCTTCAGATGTGTTAACCCCGAGACAAGAGTACTCTGGAAACCAGGTGTCCAGCGCTTGCTCTTCCTTTAACGACAGAGTACATGCTTATCACGACAATTCCGACAGTGGTAGTCGAAAAAAGACAGGTCCATTCAGTCACTCTTGCTCATGTTGTAAAATGTCCTCTTTATTCATAGATTCCAATACATATCTTTCTATAAACCAGAGTCTAACTTAGTAGAATATTCTAGAGTGTGAGTATCTTGGGTGCCTTCGTCCAGAAGAATCCAGCTAAAATACTGATGAACTCCGCTGTGGAGTCATCTGGTACACCGAAATGCAAACCTACGGCGCGCACGAGGATTACAGCTGCGTAGAATTCCAATGAATTCCTCCACTTCATATACAACTCCTCAGTCCAGACTGCAGAGTCTTCATGAAGATCTTCGTTTCCCACTCCAGGGGTGTTCACGAACTCTGCAACGGACATCGAAGATGGTGAACAGGGTTCAAGATCTGGCAGCTCTTCATGGACGATATCGCCGAACGTGAGTACTGCTTCCAGTGGAGGAAGATCAGCGTAGAAATCATCGGACTCTTCATTAACCACCCCTCGTGGAGAACACGTTGAGTCATAACAGATCCCTGTACTGGCTACAAACTCACTGAGTCCGTCGTGCACGCTGTCGATACCTCCCGCTCTCCCGTCGAGGTTACCATTGCTCAATGATCCATCCTCATGATCTGAACAGAGTCGCTTGTCCCCTTCTTCACCATCTTCACAATAGGATAGCCTACTCGGGACAATTGAAGCCGATTCTAACAACGGTAACAATTCCGCAACATCTCTCGCCGTGTCGCTACGGAGATGGCTCTCTACCCCATCGCTTAGTTCTATACTTCTCAGATGATCATCTAACTCGCTAAAGTTCCATATCGACACAATTCTACCATTTGAGTCCACACGACAAAATCCCGTCCGCACTAAAGTCCGCGGACGCCATCCCTCCATAACATGTAAACCCTACTCTAACAAAAATGACGAACACGATAAGGTGTTGAAGTTAACATGTCCGATGACTGGAGTCCTACATAATCCTTATACCCGATCATAACAACTGAAACTCACTTCGGTCCCCGTCGTTCCCCATACCGGCGCCGTCACCTACTCACTCACATACCTAGTCTCAGTTAGTGTCAGATGTTTGTCTTGCCCATTTCAGTAGAGCTCTTGGATTCTATACCACCTTTTCGCAAGCTGGCTCAGCGTCCGGTTTCAGAAATAGTCCGGCAAATTTGCGACCAACGTCGGAACGACACAGCCATGTGCGAGTTTAGTAGAATTCCTCCCTTTTCGTAGCATCGCCCTTCCTCCACGCTTTCCATAGGTCTATTTTCACAATCACTGCGCAAATATTCGCCGGTCGACATTGCCGCCATCTAACCCTAATCGACACCGCAGTAGGGAGGCAGCAGGCAATGTAGAGCGAGAGCGATCCGTGGCCTTCGAGTTCGTCATCACACGGGAGCTCCTTGACGTCCCCCTTCGACCTCGGCACTCCCACTTAATCCTCCCCAGCGTTGAAGAGGTCTATCATGGCGTTTCCAGCACGAATTTCTTCATCCCAAATGATCGATGGGCGACGCACGAACGAGTACCTACAAGATCCGGTACGTTCAATTGTCTCACTTGAAAAGTATCTCAGTTTGCGTGTCTAATTCATCCGAATTGGTGCCCCAAGTGTTGTCCAGGTGACGTGAACAGGTGATGGTTTTGACTCATCCGCACCTCCAGGTAATGTTCACGCATGCACAGAGGCAACTCATGTAGGGTGAGAGTACACTAGAGGTAGTGCAGTTTTGGCAAAACTATATTGTACCATTGGGACCTTTGAGTACTTAAGTGTACAATAAGTACTCTGCCTAACTCAATCTGAGCCGTTCAAATTCCATGCAGGAGGAGGGATTCGGCGATTTGGATGAGCCAATCAAAATAGCGAGCTCTGACACTAAGGATTCCCTTTGATGGAGATCCATGTGGGCCAGCTGTTCTCGACTCGACATGTGGCAGAATTCAAATACATACACTGGCGGGAATTGATGTCCAGCCTCGGCGGCAGGATCTAGACTTGATTGAATCACACAGCATCCTAGTTCAATTCCAACGACGTTGCCCATCATCCATGTAATGTGGTATCATCGTGCTCCTGTAAATTGTATATTTGTTAAGCGTCTGAAAGCTATGGAGTTGTGTGGACTTCAGGATTTTTTTAGATGAACTTCGGATGAAGCCTAGTTCAGTCAAGTGACTGGTTTGTTGAAGCATTCCAAAATACTATACAAACTGTTTTCATTTAAATTATAGTATGGCTCTAATATGATCCTCTTTTTAATACAATCATAAGATATAAATTGAAAACGATCACTATTGATTTTTTATACATTTTTTATTTAAGAATTATACAATGTTCCTAATTTGGCATCTTAAAAATAAACTAGGAAAATGCCATAGAAATTACTGAATATAGTATGTTTATTTTTTGTTTTTTACATTTTTTTGTCAAGAGCTATTTTGAGTTTTGAATAATAGAAGGTGCAATTTAAAAAATTAGTATATGAACATCAAATTTTCTTCCCCTTAATTTTTTTCCCTTTCCATCCACTCTTTTCATTTATCCCTTCCACTACCACTTTTCACTCTCATTTTCATCCTGATTATAATTTTTTATTTTATTTTTCCATTTCTATTTTATTTTTCATTTATCTCTTCCACTCACGCTTTTCTTCTTCATTTACATCTCTATTGTATTCCTTTCATCTTTTCCATTTCCTCCACTATTTTCATTTATCCCTTCCACTCCCACTATTTGGTCTCAATTGCATCTCTATAATAATCTTGTTTTTTTTTTTCCATTTCCATTTTAATTTTTCATCTATCCCTTCCACTTGCACTTTTCTTCTTCATTTTCATCTCCATTGTCTTCCATTTTATTTTATTTTTTCCATTTCCATTTTAATCTTTCATTTATCCCTTCCACTTGCACTTTTCTTCTTCATTTACATCTCCATTGTCTTCCATTTTATTTATTTTTTCAATTTCCTCCACTCCTTTCATTCATCCCTTCCACTCCCATTGTTCACTCTCAATTTCATCCCCGTTATAATCTTTTTTTTTTTACATTTCCATTTTTATTTTTCATTTATCCCTTTCACTTGCGGAAACAAATATGGAATATGGTGAAAGAAGAAGGAAGAAAAGAAATAAAAGAAAAACAATAGAAGAAAAAAAATAAAGGAAAAAATAATATAAATAGAAAGATAAAAAAGAGTAAACAAATATGGAATATGGTAATTTAAAAGGACAAATGGAAAATAAATTTAGAAAGATGAGAAAAGAAAAATAATACTAGAGAGATGAAAAAAAAAAACAAATATGATGATATAGTACTATAAGAAGGGAGAAAAAATAAATTAGAACAAATAATAGATGAACATCATTTCATCCCCTCTTTAAATAAATTATGAAACAATAAAAGAAAAAGCAGAAGCGGAAGAAATGAAGAAGGACATTTCTTCAAGGACGAAAGTGGAAGATATTGTAGAAGTTACTTTATATATGTTGTTCATTTTTATTAAAAAAAAATCAACGTTCTTTTAAGGACCACATGAGAAGTTACTTGAAGAGTGGCGTAATTGTGAAATCAAAGTGAAGTAAATGTATTTTAGTTGGTTTTCATTTAAGGCTATTTCAAGTTATTTTAATTAAAAGCGGTGCGCATTGGTGTAACAATTTAGATAGCTGAATTTCATTTTCGTAAAAAAGAAAGAAATAAAAAATTAAAGGGATGATGAACAAATTTCACTTGAAAATGTTTTTTAGTTTTTTTTTTTTTTTTTTAAAGTTCTTAGACAAATTTAATTCTAAGAAGAAAATAATACTTTGAGAGATTTCCTCATGCATTCTAGTGGCGATCTACTTATGATATTTTGATTATGTGCAGTATATATTTTGTTATTCTTGAAAACCCTCACCATAGTGTATAATGTCATTGTGAAAACAAGGATAATTTATTTAAAGCTTCACATGTCCGTTTAAACATACAAACATTTTTTTGGGGATTTTTTAATTTCTTAGGGATTTTTTTGAGAATGGTAATTAAGTAAACTAGTCTGGTTAAGGATAGGAGAGAATTAAGTGTGGGAGTATACCACCAAATGTGAATTAATGTTCCCACGCAATGATATATGGAAGTGTTTGAAGTGACGGCTTAGGAACGGCGGGAAGTGATTACTCACCAGAGTGACCGGCGGTCACCAGTTACCATCGACGGAGAGTGTAGGATCGACCGGTGGGCGGCGGTGTATAGGTTGTTTAGTTGGTGGGTGACCGGTGGTCAGGGGTGACCTTCGTCTCGCACCTCTGGAGGTGGGGGTCGTTGGGAGCCATGCTTGTGGACTCTGGCAAAAATCGCTTGAACCAGAGATGGCTTGTGGAGATTGGTAGGGCACAATGTGTTTGCTGTAATGTAGGTTTCTACGGGGGGTTCGTGAGCTTAGGGTTTGAGGGTTTTAGGTTTAGGGTCAGTTCAAGCTTGTGTTGGCGCCGTGAAGGTGCACTGAGGGTGGCAGTGATAGTAGCTCGGGATTGGCAGGTGGGGGCCGGGGCAGGGATGGAACGCAGCCAGAGCGCACGCTCTGGAGACAGGGACAGTGCGCGGAAGGGCCGAAGTAAGGGAGCGCAAGAGAGAAGGAGTCGAAATGCGGGGAGCGATGAGGACGAAGCTGGGCAGGAGGGTCCGCGGAAGAAGGCACGAGGGTCGACAGCTAGAGGACGGACATCCACGGAGGAGCCTGCTGCCGAGGAGATCCGGAAGAAGGGGAGACAAGCAGAAGGAAAGCGAGGCCGGGACGAGGTGAGAGAAGGAGCAACACCAATGCCGACGAAGGCAGGAGGAGCGATGCGACAACGAGCACCAAGCCGGGACGAGGAGGAGGGAGAGGCAGCTGCGGGTTTGAAGTCTACAGCGAAGAAGAAGGGGAAGGGGAGTATGCGGTCCGAGAAGGCCTTCCTGTGCGTAGAGGATGTTGACTAAGAGATTGACAGGTTGAAGAAGCCTCCGCGGGAGTTGAAGAAGGTGGATTTCGCAACAGAGTATGGACTCTCCAACGATGGAGATAATCCCCACCACTTCCGTCGCGGGTCAGTCTCCGCCGACACGGTGCGAAAATTATTTGGTAAACCATATGGGGATGGGGGCCGGAGCGGATTCTATTGGCAGGACTGCGAGGTTCAAGAGGTGGTGGAGAGGGTGAAGTATTTGCACCCCATTCTGTACCAGCATGAAGAGGAGGAGAATCCGAACCTGATTACAATCAGGTTTGCGGAAGGAATTGCTTTGGAGTACGAGGAGGGTGGAGGTCGGGTGAATTGGTGTGCATTCGGAGAGGAGACCAACAAAAGACAGAGGAGTCGGTACAAGCTTGATAGGGGGAAGCTGGAGGAGCTGAGGAAGAGTATTGCGGATTCGAAGTGCGAGGAGGGGAAGAAGAAAGTCGATGTACGAGGGAAGGAGTGGCGCGGCATCAAAGTCGAGCCCGGCTGGGAAGGGAAGATGGAGCCAGGGGATGTGGCGAGGGTTAGGGGTCGTGGGGCACCGGGTGAATCAAGGGGGGGGGCTTGAATCGGCCATGGCCAGTGGTGTCTGTTTGCAGGAGGATGCGGCACGTGATCATGGTAGTGGGAGGTTGGCCAAGGGGGCAGTGGAGGAGCGGCTGCATGACGTGGAGGGGTTAATGCAAGTTATCTATTTGGAGCAAAAGCACAGGCGGGAGCTGAAGAAAGAGGCAGCTCAAGGGCTAGACCAAGCCGTTTGGAAGAGCAAACAATCCGAATGGGGCATGGGACAACTGAGGAAACAGGAGGAGCAGAAGGCGGCCTTGATAAGAGGACTTGAAGAACAAGGAGAGGATGTATACAAGGAGAAGATCAAGATGGAGGGAATTCAGGAGCAGCTGGCAGAGGAAGAGAAGATGGTCGCGGCCGCAAAGGAGGAGCTCGAGACTGCCGAGGCTGAGATCCAGGCGTTGACAAGGGAATTGGACTCTAGCCAGCTGCAGTTCGAAGCCCTTGCAGCAGAGAAGTTTCAGTTGAAGCAGGGGAGGAGTAATCTAAACTTTACTCCAAGTCCAATGGTGTATGCGGCTGGAGAATCAATTCTGCGTGGGTTTGATTTTTCAGATGAGACCGAGTTGATTAGGATTACAGCTTGTTGCTTGTGTTCCTTCCCGTTCCCGCAGAATGACATGGTTGTATCCTCCTGTAGACACTTGTATCATCCTTTTTGTGCTTCGGTTGTCTTCGTACGGAGCTGCAAGTGCGTGGCCACAGGGTGTGGGGAGATGTGTCACCCGGATTGGCATCGAAGTTTTGGCTGGGGGGAGCCACCTGCAGATTTGGTGGAGAAGGCTAGGATGCTTGGACTGGCCGAGGAAAGGAGGAGGCTGATGGAAGAGAGAACAAAGCAGGCTATGGCGAAGGTCCCTTCGGATGGTAAGTTTACATAAACATAATTTTCAGACTCTTGTTATGTGCCTTGCTACCTGAATAGTCATTGTCTTGCTTCGTAGGGATTTGAGAGCTTATGGACTACGTAGCTCAGATTGTAGGGTGCGATTGTATAACTTCTTGTGAGTTACCGAAGTCTGGTAGCCCTAGTATAACCAGTACAGTGTTGGCTGGTAAGGTTGTACACTCCATACTTGTGGTTGCAATCACTCATCTGATCGTGATCTTAGAGAAGTTAAGCTTGTACAGTGTATAAGAAGTCCGATTTCACTTACGGTATGTGACTGAATGTGTATCTTCGTGTTGAAGTCTAGATGCAATATGTGTACAAGATGTTGCTTTACAGAATTCCATACATTATTATGTAGTGGTCGAGGACTTCCTCATTATTGTATGGCGATGGAAATGTCATGTTTGTATATTAGGCTAAAAGTCTGAATGCAACATGTGTACAAGAAGTTCCTTCACTGAATTCCATAGATTATTGTGTATTGCATAGTACTTGGTGATTTTGGTTAGGCGCTGGAAATGTCATATTTGTATATTACTGTTAAATTCAGTAAATGCAACATGTGTACAAGAAGTTGCTTCACTGAATTCCATGGATTATTGTGTATTGCATAGTACTTGGTGACTTTAGTTAAGCACTGGAAATGTCATATTTGTATATTAGGCCTAATCCTCAGGTACATGCGGCTACTTAGAGCAAGTATCTTATGTACTACATGTGGTTGAAATGTACTTATGGTGCTGTACACAGACGACACTGTACTTGACGGAGCTACAACAGGTATTTCTTGTCTTTATTTAACTTGGTACTAGAAGTCCTACATGGTAAACATAGATTGAGTCCAGGTCCTACAGTACATTCAGAATTGCGGACTTGTACAAATGGTCCACAAGTTCAAATCCAATAGGTAGTGATAGTACTGGTTCATGGTCTGCTAGTCCACTACAATTATATTTAGTACAATCTGTAAAGACTCTAATCTCTTGTGTCGTGGCAGGTTCTAGCCTCAGGTTTGCATCACCTAAGAAGGCCTTCAACAGCACGGGACCAACAGCCGAAGGGGAGACAAGCCAGGCAGCATGCTCTGGACGCGTGCCTCAAGAGTTTGGTGGGGTGCCCCTACGGATTCTGAGGGGAGAGAGCATACATTCAAGAGAGGAACCAAGTCTCCCGAAGCCGGTGGAGAAGGTGGTGATGGAATGTCTCTCAAAGGGCACTCACTTGAAGGGGTCTGAACCTGATCTGCAGTCGGAAGAGGATTCTTCAGATGACGAAGAGCCCCATCCCAAGATGTCCCCAGAACGTTCGAGCTCAGGCACTACCGACTCGGATGGGAGCTCAGAGGGAGATGATGCGTCCTCACAAGACGGGACAGAGGAGGGAGGAGACGGCGACATTAGTATAGAGCAGCTGCCTACACAGCCAGCCGGTGGAGAAGGCAACCCGGAACACCCAGACAGGGAAGACCGTGTGGAAGAGGAGGATCTGGTCGAAGTGAGGAGTCCACCGGGTGAAGAAGGGGGGCAGGGTGGTCGGGTTGTGGGTGTTAATGTGAGTGGGAGCGGGAAGAAGGCTGAAGGAAGTGTTGGCGTTGTTGGGAGTTTGAAGAAGAAGAGTAATGAAGCTGGGGTCGTTGGGAGCGGGAAGAAGAAGGCCGCGGCAGCAGAGCAGGGGACAGAGGTGGAAGGAGAGACGGTGACGGCAATGGAGAAGGGACCGCGGGGAGCCATGGGGAAGGATGTGCAGGCGAAGGAGATGAAGGGATCGCAGGGAATGGAGGGGAAGGAGGTGACAGCAGTGGAGAATTCTGCCCAGGGAGTGAAGGGAAAGGAGGTGACGGCAGTGGAGAAGTCTGCCGAGGTAGTGAAGGGGAAGGACACGCCGCCACAACCTGAGACGAAGGAGATGGCCAAGCCGGGGTCACAATGTCTGCCGGGATGCAAAGGAAGAGTCCTCTGGGGAGAACTTCCTCGGGATGGCACAGGAACTGTGGCTGGGGGTTTCGTGGAGACACTAGTTTCGGTGGAGGCTGCTGCAAAGTTCATGGCGGTACCAAGAAGGAGGTCCGATGGTACTTTAAATAAGAAGGACCTGGTGGCAAAGGAGAAGGGCGATGCTGGGAAGACTCGTGTAGAGGAGTTGGAGGCAGCCGCGGAGGATTCAGCCGTGGTGGAAGGGGCGGCTAGGGTGGCAACGTTGTCGTTGGGAGCACCGGAGGGAGAAGGAGCCCAGGCAATGAACTCTGTGTCGCCCCGGTCTCCTTTCAAGCTGAGAGCAAAGAGGATGAAGGGGCCGGCAGTGGAGGATGATGTAGGCCCGGGACTTCAGACGGCGGTAGAGAATCTATACACCGCTGATAAGACCACATACAAGGAGTTGGCCGGGATTGTCGGAGTGGGAGTGAGTGGGAGTCCCCCTGCTGTCCCTGAGGTCAATGTGCGGACCAGGGCACGCACCGCCAAGGAGGCAGAGCAAGCGGCAGAGGAATCCGCTGAGAAGACTAGGGCAAAGGGGAGAAAGAAGGCCGAGGGAAAGGGCAGCAAGGTAGGTGGCGCACCCTCACAGAAACGGCGGAGAGGTGGCGGCACATAGAATACAGGCTTCAGCAATCTGTAGGATTGCTTGTAGTGTTTAATTTTTTTGTTTTTTGATCTATTGAGCTGCGGTAGAATGCTTGCATAGAATGAACTTGCAGGTATATTAATGTATCTTACCTCATCACCGAGGTCTTCCTAACAGGGAAGGTTCAAGGCTTGTCTTTTTTTTTTCCCCATACGGTTGTGCTAATTGCGGCCCATTTTTTTATTTCTTTGCATTTGTACCTTTCGTAGTCTCCCCCTGCAGTCCTAGAACTTGTCCTTTCTATTTTTAAGAGAATGACGAGGGGAAGGTGGTCTGTTGGGATGTGATTCAACCAGGCTGAAGCTTGGTATGATGCAGCAGACCTGTCTAAGGGGCTCGAGAGGATTCCTGTCCTTGTCGGTCAGTCTGAAATTGCTATGACATATTTTCAATATATGAATACGAGTGTGGTCTTTGACCAAGCAGTCGTGCCTACCACCCTTGAAAGCCTCCGCCCCGGGGACTTCTGTATATGTTCCCCGGAATGCTTGGGGGCGAATGGTACTTGTGCATGCCAATCCAGTCCAGTCGGAGGAGTTGCATATACTGAAGGAGGCCAAGTGGAGGACGCGTATCTGGAGCGACGCAATGAAGAAGATGCACATTACTGTAAGAAGGGTGCACGGTGTTTTAATGGAGATTCAGTGTGCCAAGGTCATGTGGGTCGTCTTTTTGTTAAGGAGTGCAATGTTAAGTGTAGGTGTCATAGTGATTGTGGCAATCGTGTTGTCCAGCAGGGGATGAAGTATCAAGTAGAGGTTTTTCCTACAGCCCTTACGGGGTGGGGAATTCGGACGACTGAGCCAATACCTAGAGGTGCGTTTGTTTTTGAGTTGACGGGAGAGATTTTAACGAATGCTGAGCAAATGGTTAGGAACTTGGCGGTAGTTGGGGGTCACTCCTATAGCTTGCAACTTGATGCTGATTGGGCCACTGAGCGGATACTGGACGACCACAGTGCACTATGCTTGGACTCCTCTCGGTTTGGAAATGTGGCCAGGTTTTTGAACCACAGGTTAGAACTTGCGACCATATTCTATAAACTCTACGGTCTTTGTCCTCACGTTTTTAATCTGACCTGACCGTGGGCCTCTCTCATTACAGGTGTGAAGATTCTAACCTAGTGGATGTACCTGTCTCGATAGAGAGTCCGGATCGCCGCTTCTATCATGTAGCATTTTTTGCAAATCGTATCATACGGCCTGGAGAGGAACTAACTTGGGACTATGGCACTAATTTTAACAATGATGATCCGGACCTACCTCAGTTTTCTTGTAAGTGTAAGAGTAAAATGTGTAGAGACAATGCCTTACCACTTGCCATCCGAAGGTCAACCAGGAAACCACCTAGAAGAAGATGACTTCACATCTGTGTTGTGCTATTCTGAACAATATTTCAGCCCATGTACTGTTTGTACTGCCGTATATAAATCTACAACATACTATTTGTACATTTTTGATATACTACATGTACAAACAGGCGAAATGCAAAGATTTTGAAGAATGGTTCAGCCCATGTACTGTTTGGAGTACCATGTGTATTCAGAACATACTCTTTGTACATTTTTTGGAGCTCCAGACATGTACAAGTTGGCCATAGGCAAGGATTTTTTTGACTCTTGGAACTTCAACTATTGTGTAGCAAACATAGAACAACTCGGATAAATATACAACCATTCAAACTCTGGATCTAAAAGCTTGAAGTTGAGTTTATAAACTCACTTGTTAATTTTTAGAATGAATGTTTTGATGGCACTGTTTGAGTAATCTTAGTTCTATGTTTCAATGCTACTGTTTGGCTACTCTGAGTAGCTATCCTCAGACATGAGCTCTTGAGATACCGCTATCCAGTGCTCCCTGTAGAAGGCCCAAAACAAAAAGGAAAAAAACTACAGTATCTAATATCCAGCAAAATGTAGAACCATGATCGTCCAGCCTGACTCAAAATGAAAAAAGAAATACGGAATGGGTGATACTACACTGAAGAGGCACAAACGTAAAAGAGAGTGACATTACAAGGTACAAAATGAAATTATAAAAAGAAGATTATAAAGAATAAAAAAAAAGGGGGGATTGCAGGTTCTCTTGATCACAGACTACTATGCCAGCAATAGATGACTGTAGCAAAAAAAAAGGGGGAGCACTTGGATAGCGGGATATCTCTGGAGCTCACTTTCAGTCAGACAAATACCCAAGCATTTGTTTGACTTGTATCATCACGGGACCAATACTTCTAAATCCAACGTCGAATGAGAAACAATCCTGAAATCAGTGTACAGAGGGGCCAACTTGTACTTAATCTTCATTGAACGCCCACCACTCTCACAAGGCATCTTCACATATCCTTTGCGTTTCACTGGACATTGTGTATACAGGAGTACCTTTAACCCTGTGAGGAGCTAGAACCATAGGGAATTTACAAGCTCTAACCAGATGGGCATCGACATGTGCATCAACTGCTTTGTCACAGAGTACATATGTCTTCTCACCACGTCCATACTTCTTGTAATACTTTGCTCTGATCACAACGTCTCCAGCCCTAAATATCCCCCCCCAAGGGCAAGTCATGGGCTCTGCTAACACAAACTTCTTTGCTTCACACTGGAGAATGTAGAATTCCACCCCGTCTTCGTTCTCTTCTTCTGCTGGAATCATGAAATTGTCGCCGATGTCCACCAAATCACCGACCTCCTCTGAAATGCCGTCATACACCCAGTTAGCCTCGTCGTCAACATCTTCAATTTGCTGTGCTACGGCCCCTGCACTCATTGGACAGAGCCTCTGTACAGTCCACTCCTGTACATGCAACAGATTCTCACACTCAGTCCAATCACCATCAATACACGGGACACAGAAGCATGACAAATCTCGAATTCTAAGCATAGTAGGATCAGACATAGAAAAGCCCATAATAGAATATAGACTCTTTGAGCCGGGCAAAGTCACTACACTTAATACTCTTATCAGTATGATCCACCTCTGTATTTCCTATCAACCAAAATACACGTGAAAGAGGGGAAGTTTTAGCATGAGCATATGAGCTGGCAACACGCTCTGTGTATTTTTCTTCCAGGAACGCCACCACTTGAGCGGCATTCTGTAAGGGCCTGAGTGGATTCTGGATCTGCTCAGCAGCAAGCGCCCTCTTCACCACGGCACCAGCCCCATCCCATTCTCCTTTTCCATGAGCCGACTCGAAGTAGTTCCACCGCATCTTGCAGCCCCCCGTGAGCGCAGGGTAGCGTGCAACAAAGTACATCGCTGTCGCGCACTTAAACTGGGAACTACACCCGTCACTATAGACCCAATGTTCCTCCGGTGTCAACCTTGAATCACCCAGCCAATCCCAATGCAACGTCAGACAATGTTGAACAAAAGCTGAATCGTGAGCCTTATCATCAGATATGTAGAAGTGAGTCTGCTTCATGGTCTGCTCTCCTTCTTTCCACATCGTAATGTGCACCAGGATGGTCACACTAGTACTGAAGTAGTACAAGCTCTGGACCTCGTTTTGGATGGCAAAAGTGTAGTTCTCTGCATAGTCAATATGTGACACAACAACCCCCTCCGGAACGTTCTTCATCATCAATTGGCATTGCTCATCTTGCCATCGCGCCTTGAAGTTGTGCGTGATAAAGGTGGTCACTGTTTTCTCCATATAAGATAGGAATTCGTTAGCAGCTGTTTCTCAGAAAGCCTCCCTAAGCCGTTTCTTCACTCTTCCAGAGTGAGCATCCATTCCCACCTGGTAGTACTCAAAACATTTCCATCTAACAAGAAAGGTGTTAGAACCAGACAACTCATGCGGACAAATAGGAAAGAGCTGGAAACCACAACTAGAACAGTTGCCCATGAGACATTCAAGTCTGTGCCACACATCGAATTCTCCCTTTGCACAAACACATGATTCCCACATTAGAGTTATTTGTTTGAAAGTATTCTCATGTGCACAACAAGTCCCTTCCTTACTGCCTGTGCACACTATACACGCACAATCACAGGTGGTATGCACATGGAGCCCCCTGACTTTGTCTCTGAGGTTGCTCAATCCAGCCTTCATCATGTCCATCTCCACGTGGTATATGCAACAACAGGTATTCCTCTCCTTCAGTTTCCTCACCCACCAAGGCTTCAACCTCTCAAAAGCCCTTTGCCGCACAGTACATTCTGGGTGGACCTCTTCGAAGCGTAAGAAGAACGAGGTCTGCCAATCACGCACAAGTATACATCAGGTACAATTTAGGACCCTCATTTCAGAACCTCTTACAAAACATACAACACAATGTACTAATTGTAGAAAACTAACACCCTTACTCTACAAAAAACACAGAAAATCACAGTGGGTACTCCTCAGTACTTTTGACATTGATGCAAGTATAAATTGTATACTAAGAAAGTACAATACATCGCAACGCCACGTATCAACATGACTCCAAGTACTGAACTATATTCTAAGTTATTGATAAGTTTTCAAAAGTAGCTAAAAAAATAGAAACAAGTAAACTGTGTACCAAAGTGAAATTCCACTCGTACAATAAGTACAATGAAGAACCATCTTATGGACATTTGTACAGCTACATCGCAACTAGTGGAAGTCCCAAGTCAAAAAGTACATCACGACACACATCTAAGACTTACTATGAACATAAAGTACGCATGGTACCACTTCTCTACTTCTAATATGTAGTCCTCAGAAGTACTATATCATATATTGCCTCCAAATTACAGAACCAGTACAGTTTATACTTCACTCCAACAGGACCCTAATAGAAGTTAACATTACAAAGAGTACACATCCGAAATTGACTATATATAGTAATTTGTCTTGCAATGTTTTGATCCAAGTTATGTACCATAGAATGCAGCCTAGGCAAAACACGCTGTACAAAAACTACAAAGTAACTGTTCTCGACTTCTCCAGAATCTTTAGATATCTTTTTTGTCCTATGAGATACCGAAAGTGTGAAGACTAAGTATTCGGACTAATCATATTACACAAACTCATATCAATAAGTTACAACTCACCTGAGGCTCGCACAAGTAATGTGTTGGATGAGGCTCGGCCCAGTCTTTTCGACCGACTCTGTGCTTGACGATGTCCTTCTTGTTCGGTGATACTTTTGTTTGACCATTCCACCATGCATGAATGCATTGTTTGATATACTCAGATAGCCCTGCTCTCTTCTTCCGATTTAAGCGAAGACTGCAAACCGTGTCTTGACTGTCGGCGGCGTAAACCCTTCTGTTCAACGCAATATTGATGCTCTTCTGTGTCGTAACCAAAATACGTGACAACGGCCTCACTCCTTCGATCCCCTGGCTAACTGCGGCATCTAACAAGGCACTCTTCCTTGCCAACAACTCGTTGGAGTTAGCCTGCTTCACTAATTGTAACTCGTTTTTGAAGTTCTCAATGAAAGAATGAATAACCTTTGCTTCCTGTGGCCGAGCATAGTAAACAGGTAGCAAAGGCGAAATAGTGTTATGACGCATGACCCTCTCCATAACATCTCTCCTACTAGATGGACCGGGACAACTTCTCAACTCTTCGACTATGTACTGTGCTATGCGAAGGGCGATTCGGTTCAACTCCCGGGCAGTTAGAGCATCTTCGACTTCATGAGCCGGCGGCACAGAAGCTAACACCAATGTTTCCTCGTGTCTTTGTCTATCTCGTACTCTCTGAAGGGCCTTCCCTTCTCTCGCCCTCTCTGTAACTCTCGCTCGTAACTCCTCCTGCAAGCGAGCTTCAGCAAGCCTCGCTGCTGGACCTGGGCGACTGATACCCTGTCGCAAGCGTTGCCTCTTAGCAGTGTTACCCATCGCTGGAAACCTAGGAAAATAATAGACGTAGAAAACAAGAAACACACATCAGTTATCAAAAACCGAATGAGAGTTCATGGTCGACGAGTCCAGGAAGCACGACAAGCTTATAGGAGAAAAAAATAGAGTTACACTTTCATGAGACTGCAACCAAAACTCACCGTAGAATATCAATCTTCTCACTTCCTGAACGCAATAGATTCGCAAGAAGCAGTAGGAGACCCTACTGAAAGCCTTCCCTCAGAAAGAGAAGGTGTGTTGTCAAAGCTACTTCCAGAATAACATAACGAAACTGGACTCATGAATAAAGACCGCCTAGGAGACTCATCTACGTTGTTGCACTTGCCTAGATAGAAGTCACGATTCCCTTGCTTTGACACTGGTGTTTCTTCAACATAACCCGAATCAGAAACCTCACAGAATGAATGACAGCAAGAAGAACCGAACTCAGTGATCACATTTGCAGTAAAGTATGATGTTATCAGTTTCTGAACAAGAACTTGCCGCTGCGTGGACTTTGACATTATTCACAGAGGAAGAGCAACCGCCCTTGAACTAATGAGCAAGAGTTACCCCACAGCATACAAGCTAAACTACAGCACCAAGCAAAATCTTCAATTCGCAAGCAACAGCATGCTACAGCAAAGACGCAACAGTGTGCTGCATGGGCGATGAGAGGACACCAGCGAGAGAGACGATGACGTGGACAAACCAAGAGGTGGCGGCGCCTTCATGGCATGGCGGCCCGGGAAAACAGGATCTGTTGAAAACAACAAGGCAGTAGTTATGACAGATACTAGTACATTATATACTCATGTGTACATTTTGTACAAGTAGCACGCAGGAACACGTCGAGGGTCAAGTAACGGAAAAATGACAATTCTCTTTATTTGAGAGAAGGCCATTGTAGAAATGTGTGCCGCCGTCGGAAATCATGCCTCCGATTACAAAAAATCATAATTTTCCACTTCGTATTCCGTTGCAACTGAAACCAGCACTTACTTCCATGTACAGACCAAATTAACTATGTACATGTAAAATCAGGGATAGATTCCAATAGGCTATTCCTTATTATCTCCTTTGCAAAAAACGAAAACAAAATTAGAGCTTTTGATGTTGAAGACTTTTGTACTTTTCTTACATACGAGTACTGTGTGACTTTTTTGTATTACTGCACAATAGTACTAATTGAACACACTTAACTTGCTTTTCTAACTGATTCAATAATGCACAGGAGATCTCTACATATGTAGTATTTGGAAAAACAAAACAAAAACCAAGGAAAAAGCTTTTGAGTACAGGTAATTGCAAGTACAAATTTATGCCTTCAATGTATATTGTACTGTGACTCAAAAAGTACATTCGTCTAGCATACTTCCACCCTGTAGCCCCGATTCAGAGACTCTGTTGATGTTTTTTTTTTTTTTCTCTCGTACTGTCACTTGTACATTGCACAGTGGCAAGGTTTGGTTATTTTGGTGCTGTACTACTCAACCTGACAGCTTTCATCGTTGTAAACCTGAAACAGTATCCAGTCTTTTGGGTTCCACATAACTGCACCATATACCCCTCATGGACATAATTCGTGTATTTGGTTTTATTCTTTTCGCAGCAACCAATACGGACTCCGTCAGCATCACCCACTGCCTCACACATCCCGGTACAAGGTGGTCCAGCGTACGGTGGAATTATGAGCCAGGGCCCACGAATTGCAGATTATCCCTCTCACTTTGGTTCGATACCGGCTCACGGGCCATGGCTATCCACACCTGGTTCGTTGACACCACAGTCGACCGAGATTCGTGTCGAGCCCGGTGCTGGACCATCGGAACCAAAGCAGTCTCTCAGACCAAGCAAACAGGCATGCAACGATGTCGAGGTGGTGGACTTTCGAGCTAAACGGAGAGCATTGACTGATTTGCAGAGAAGCGAGGAAAATCGAAAGCGGACAGCGGCGAGAGAAATCCATAGACCGTATGTAAGAGAAATGGCAGCGGCACATGCTCAAAATTGGGAGCCAAGAGTTGAAATCCCGGTCTGCCCATCAGGTACTGTACTAGGCCTCAAGAGCCCTTGGCACAGAGCAGCACGCTTATGTGCCAGGCAGACATTCAATTACAAGGTTAGGAGTTATAAAGCGAAGAGAGAAACCTGGAATTCACAAGTAGAGATTATAAGTCAAAAACTTTCTCAGACTTTCACATATTCTCGTCCATTAGACATAAAATACCTAGGTAAATTCTTGAAGAACACTTTAAAGAACGATCGGAAATCATGGAAGAAATTCTTCATTGAAAATGAAATATTAAGACACCCACGTTGTTCAGAAGAGGCGTTTATCAAGTGGAAGAAATACTGGATGAGTGCTCTAGGAAGGGAGGAGTCCATTCAGATGACTGAAATGCGTAAAGGAAAGCGAAAATCTCAACATCTCGACCAACACGACAACACAACACTGGATCCACAAGAATGCGCTCAACCATCCAACCTGGTGAGTTCCTTGCATCGTATACTTTGTTTTTAATTTCCATTATGAGTTAATCCTCCACATCGACGTTCCATATGTCTATCTCCACTGTAATTCTATCCCTCTCTATCCCGTAATCGGATTTTGTGTCGTCTCGTTACCGGTGTATCATGCAGGGAGAGCACCGGGCTGAGGTAGGTACCATTGGTCCTAACTGGCAAAATGCAAACACATTCGAGAGTCAGTCGAATACAAGTTTGAGTACCGACTTTCAGCAGAGCACCCCAACTCCGACTACAGGGTTCAATCACGTAACGACTTGTGCTTCCACTCAAGGACCGCGGCAGGAAGATCAAACGCCTGGTGTTCATCGGGTAAGTCCGGACTTGCACAGCCTTCTTTTGCGAACAATGTTTTGCGACCGTGTATAATTCCTCAAAGTGATGTCGAGATTGTCAAATAAGCAGCAGAACAATTTTTTTGAGTTCTCGAATACATACTATATGGATCAGCTGAATTGCAGGTGTTATCTTAGTTACTCGTGAAATATATGTCTAATTGAATCAACATTACCATCACTTATGTCATCTGAAAATCTTTACAAAATTTCTAACATTTGTCTTACCTTCTACAACAACAATCTTCAGCGACACCACGGTATAGCATTAGGGAGGCGACACGGATCAATGCACTAGAAAGCACTGTGCAAAAAATAGCAACCGATCTATCGACAAGCAAAGAGCAAATTAAAGATATCAAAGACCTGCTCCTACAATTGATAAATCCTTCTGACCTGCAGAATCCATTGAGAGCTCCCTCCGCATCACACCCTACAGCAGGGGTCTTTGTACGCCCGCTTGGGTCATCCCGTATACCAGTTGATTCTACTACATTCGAAGCCCCGCAAACATTTTCCAGCATACCGGCTGGATCAACTGCAGCAGGAGAGATCATTGCCGAAGTGACAGGGACATCTCCAAGAGGACCAGCCTTCCACATTCCAGTGAGCCGAGCCAACGGGCGCGCAGTCTCTCCCTCCTGGGCAAGTGGAGAGACCGTACCGGTCACACCGAACACTGTCTTGCAGAATTTCCGAAATAGCATGCCGATTGGTGGCGCCTCTTCAACGGACGTATCAGGGTTGATACGGACAGCCCAGCACGAGAACTCGCCACATCTGAGCATGGAAAACCGTCACTTCTCGCAGCATGAAAATCTCCAGAGTAACGACTCCCCTCTCAACGAAGAAAATCCCTCGAATAGCCAGTCGAATTCTGGTACTGTTCCAGATGGAGTTGCGACTAGGAGAATGACGTCAAATTCCAAGACTGATATCCTGGTAAGAGAACAACGACTCCGCTCTGAATTAGCTCTTTTGCCCAGGACAACTGGAGACGCTATAGCTGCCAACTGCTTATGCTTCATACTACACCCCGATTGTGGAGACACGATTGTGGCGGAAGGCAGGACAGGAGGTTCATGGAAATCTCCGAGTCAAAAGCTGGGATCTTTGTATGCGGAAGGGGAGCAAATGATCCAAGTACATAAAGTACATATTCCGAATCTCCCATTGATATTCAGGGAGGAGCGGCATTCGTTTACGTCACTTGATCATGCAATAGCGAAGCCCTCAGGGAGCTCGGTATACATCAACTGGCACACACGTCTGATTCACAGGAAGAATAAACCGTCTGCACCGAAGAAGGCCGTATAGACCAAATCCTGTGACGATATAAAATTTAACTTCATGGAACGTCCATGGGATAATATGTATGATGGATATTGTTTGTTAATAAACTGCGGTCTATTCGATTCCTATGGCTTCTATTGTGACTTGAATCTGTGTAATTAGGCTCTCTGCTGCTTGTCTGAATGTTGTCCCTGCTTTCCAAGTTGCCATGCAATAAGTTTCTATATGAACGGATTCCCAAAGTTCGCGCAGGATCCACAGTGAACCCTAAAATTAATACACCGGTACGATACCCGGATTTCTGAAAAAACAATTTATACCCGGCTACAGTACCATTGATATCCGGACTACTAGGTCATGGACATTTTACCCGGAGGTACCGATCCCCGAAGTCAATACCCCGCAGAAAATAGTTATCAATCCGGGTATCCAAGCCGAGACGGATAGGTTCTTAGAACCTAGAAATTAGTTCCGGACGTCAAACTCCGGGTACAAGACGGGTCATTGCAAGGGTATGAACCCCAAAAAAATTGTTTGGTCATCAACTTGTCCCTCCAAGCGGGTATCAGAGATGAGGCGCGGTAAGTCCCAGCAGTAAATATGGCACAAGAATTCCTTTGAGTAACATCTGAAAATTCGTTCATCCACAAGTTTCAATGCGTAACAATTTCACCATAGCAACTGCTGTAACTCGAACCCACGCCGGTAAAACGGTCTCCCACGTGAAGTACGAGGACGGTACCATGTGCAGCGGGACCACAGACCACTTTATTTGCGCATCCCCACTCCCGCGAGCCTCGGCCTGTCATGTGCTGGATTACACCCAAATTTTTCTGCAAGTACACCATTCCTAAACTCCCTGAATAGCATGGTTTTCAGTGTAAAATCCGGTGTAGTTAGACTACGATTCCACTAGTGTTTAAATGTGCTCGTTCCATTCTTCAGCTAACAGTTTTGGAACCTCTGGAAAAGTAAGTTATGATGAACCCATTTCTCTGGCATTCGTCAAAGGGGAAAGGTCAGTGCAGGCCAGAAAATTAAGAACAATATCCTTGTGACAGAGGGAACACTAATTTCAGGCTCAAGTTCTGAGTTGGCCTCAATGGTATCGGCTTACCAGCCTAAGCTGAAAGATGGATAAGTGTTGTTTTTCTTTGAGGGGAATGTTTACTAGAAAGGGGATGCCGTGTTTCACTGATTTAGATAATATCGTTGATCAGTCGATTCCACCATGATCAAAAACATGTTGACATGTGCGAAGTGAAGCAAAGGATATGAAAAGGTTGCACCATCGACAACCTGTGAAGTTATTTCATTCTTATGTAGAATCGTAAGCAAGAGGGACCTGAGGGTGAGACTGCACATGTGCTTGAATATAAGGTAGACGACCTGTTTCTGATCACCTTAAGCAATTCAGCATACTTCCAGTGAAGTATCAAACACACAAATAATTTTGGAGCATAAGGAAATAGATTTGAGGAAGATCATATATTTTTGAACAAATTTTGGAGCAATATTGAATTTACTATGAATTTTCAAAGTGAAGATTCTCTCCAACCCATTCTTGTTATATAGGCTGATCTATTTCCAAGAACTGAAAAACTACATTCCAATACTGGTGCTACTTGATATCAAGAACAAATGATATCCAAAAGTCAAACTTTCCTCCAATTGGAATTGAACACTTGTGAACTTTATACTATGTCGCCATTTACAAATGAATACAAAAATAATGCGAGCCTTTGGTTGGAAATAGGTCGGCCTATACTGCGTTATTGGGGGCCTGATCGGAAACAGGTCGTCTACCTTAATTTGATCAAAGATTTACAAATGCTTCTTTTTCCTTCTCACTTCTAAGGTAAAGGCTCCAGTAAGTCACCGGGCCAGGCCAAAAGTAGAGTCCAGGTGCACCATAATTGGATGTGGTGAGACTTGGCAGCATATCTCAAATCAACACGTGGTAGTTCAAATCCACAAGACAGCTACTAAGTTTCTGATGCACTTGCTCATAGTTTTGATAGCCTCTGAGAATAAATAAGTGGAACTCTAGTCTTTAGATGTTGAAAATTTCACAAAAGATTTGAGATAATTTCAGAAGATAATTTTCTCTCTTTTTTATTAACCCTATTCTCTAAGATTCCCTAATTTTTGTGTAGTTTTTTCACACCAATTGTGCCATTCAAAAATCACAAATGCTCCAAAAGTAGTGCTTTTGCAGAGGTGTTCATTGCTCCACCTTTGGCCCACTGAAAAATTCACCAGCTTGGCAACAGCTTCAAAGGCCCCCTCCAGCAGGGCAAGTGGACGATGGCATTTTGGACCAAAAACCGTAAATCTAAACCTTTGTCAAACATAATAGACATACTTTCATCTCTCAAAAATACATCATGAAATTTTTGTTAGTTATTAGTGAAAAAATTGGATGCAAATGTAAAGCTTGAATCCATAATCATACGTTTGGCATCTCAGTTTAAACTTAAAATGAATGACCCACTATTAAAGAACATCAGCATACTTATCATAATCTCCCATTGATCAGCATTGATTCATTGTGCATCAAAACTTGAAATTTACAAAGTACAGTACTCTTGAACATGTGCACTACCTCACCCCCGAAGCCACTGGGGGAAAATGAAAAAAAAAAAAAAAGCATTGTAAATGAATTTGCACTCAACCCAGGAGTACCTCTGCTGAATCACTAATCTGGTTATAACTTCCCCCGCAATCTGACAGCTCAAAATTCTTCAACGAAGCACCTGAAAATCCATGAATTACATCTGTTCCGTCATGTCCATCTCTCCATATACCTGCTTCATAATCACCTCAATATCACCTAGGTATCAGTCGAAAATTGGTTGCAGTGATGACCCTGATACTCCTGCCCATTTCTGCACATACCCTAAATCTGCATGAGTATCCCCTGAATATATTCTAGGTATCAATCCAGCGATACAGCGATGCCCCCGAGCACCTGCAAATCCACCACCGAACGCAAAACTCTCGTTCCAATGTTCTCCTTATACCTGCCCGAGTATCACCCATGTATCACGCCAGTATTACATCAGTATCATCGGAGTGTCAACTAGATATCAGTCGAGAATCCGATGCAGTTAACATCCTTCGACGCCTGTGAAATTCGACCAAGCACCTGAAAATCCATCGACAAGGACTAGTATAGTCACGTAGTACGTGACGTGACCTACTAAGCCTCCAAAGCAGTAATCCTAATTTGCATCTTTGCAAGCCGGCCTGGGTTTCGTCATTGTATCACAGGAGTATCGCCTGAGTATCATATAGGTATCGCCTCTACTTCCTACAAAATTCTGCTGTCTCGAAGTCCGAGAATTCGATGAGTCGCTACAATTTTCGGAGCTGCGACGATGGCGAGATTGAAGCATCAGTTGCTTTGTATCTGCTTCTTCGGTGGATGTTGAAATTGATGGACGGGAGGCGGCGGGCAATGGCCTTCCAGAGCATGTTCACGGCGTCCGAGGGCTTGGTAGGATGCTGGTACTCGAAGTGGTGCTCGACCTGCACCAGGTTTTCCCAGAGCTCCGTCCATTGATTGCTCGTCACGTTGCGGAGCATGTCGATGACGAAGCCGGGTCGCAGGGCGTCGGAGGAGTTCACGAAGATGCAGAACTGCGAGTAATCGAGGTCGTCCTCGAACGGGAGCTCGATTTCGTCGCTGATGATCACGGGCACGCAGTGACTGACGATGGAGTCGAACAGGCGGTTCGACGACGGTGTGTCGCCCGCCATGTTGAGGCAGAATTTCGAGGATCGCATGCCGGCGGCCGCGCTCGCGAAGCCGTCCAGGCCTGTGTTGCCAGTGGTGAAGTGCACGCCGGGCTCGTCTTTCAGGAGGAGGTAGAGCTCGTGGCGGATTTGGCCGCCGTCCTTCCGGACTATGGCGCCCTGGAAGAATAGGAGAGTAAGTCGTGTATCGAAAGCGGAAGCGTCGTGGCTGTAAGTCGGGATGACGTGCATGTATGGCGCGACGACATCTTTGTTGATGTTCGCAGTTTCGTTGTCGTAGCGGCCGAAATCGGATACGACGTAGAGCGCGTTTCGGAGCTGGTCGCGTACTCTGGACATGCTGTTCGGGTGGTGGATGACGATCACGTGGTCGCGCCCGTCGGAAGCTTGCCATGCTGGATGATTGTGTAGAAACTCCACGAGCTTGAGTTGGAGTTCGTCGTTCTCGTCTTTCATTAGAGGCTCCGTCAAGCGCCTCTCCTCCGAGGCTTTGCCATAGCGGTTGTAGCTTAGGGAAGCGAAGAACGGCACGAACACTAGGTCAGCGTCTCGCCAATCGTCCACGCGAAATGCAGTGCAGGCGACGTTGCGGTCCGCCTTATTGGAGGTGAGGAGATCTGAGGTGAGCCAATACTCGGGGCTGTGTTGCATGTTCAGGCCGCCGGGATACTCCGGGATTGCTGAGCCGTTCGCGGGCCAGTTCTGTCCCTGTTCGATCTCATATCCTGCAATCAATCCGTAGTGAAATTCCGGCGGGAGATCGTACATGTACACTTTCAGCTCCGCGTTCCAATCGCATCCTCGCGCCACTCCCTCGCTAGCAACCAAACGCCCGTCGTCGAAAGGCTCCAGAAACTCGGAGCCAACGGTAAGGGGTTCGCCATCTGAGACATAGCGGTCGTCGTCAGTGGCCGCTTGCGAGTCGAGGGCGAGCCAGGGGAAGTATGTGAAGGAGGAGAGCTGTGATCCGTCTACGAAGGTCGAGTCCTCTGGTTGCTGGAAGAAGTTGAAGGAGCAGATGAAGAGAACGCAAATGAAGAAGATAGCAAGCGCGGTCAGGACGTAACCCTTCCTCATGCACTCTTTGTAGTTACATAGTGATGACCTGCCCCTTAGCAGATGCTCATCGTCTGCGAATATCTTCCCACCCTTAGGTCGTTTCAACATCTGATCCGGATCGGACTACAACCTACTCTATGAGAAAAGCAAGGTTGTCCTGATCCCCTGCAGCATTGGGTTCCAACGATTCACATAGCAAACTAAACGATCATCTCACTCTGAATAACGCATTGGATTGAGATAAAAGCCGATGGGATATCATTAAAGAATTCAGCACGGCTGCAACATCTTACTCTAATATATCGGCGAGGAGGCCATAGTTAATCCCTCAGTGATCCCCCCATCTGCGTCCTTGGAAGTAGAATGCAACGGCGAGACAGCGTTAACACCTGCAATGTTGTTGAAGGTAAGTTCGTCCAAACCACACCTGTACTCCTGTTGGCGCGGTTGAGGCTCTGCTTCGCCAAATCCAGGCTGCAACAAGCAGTGATCATCAGGGCTGCAATTCTCGTGCTCACCTCCACTGCAAACGCGTAGTGTATACCTAATTTTCTAACTGGTCCCTCAATATGAACAGAAGTTTCTAGATTCAACAATTCCTATGAGTTGCAATTAGCCCGAAACAAATTGTCCAACTGAAACTGCGTTACTTCAGGTCACTCACGAAAAATCGGCAATTGAGAGAGGTCTGCTTTCAAAGTCCTACACCTTAAGAAGTGTACGAAGCTACAAGAACTGTGCCCTGATCAGGGCAGCCCCATTGCTACCACATGTTACAAGTTGACAGATCAGAATAGACATAAGATTCTGGAGAACTACAAATTTACATTACCGACTGTGGAAGCACGGTAACTTCAAAAGAACAAACTCAGGACAACTTGACCAACAAGGAACGATGCCAGGCATCACCAGCGAAGGAAACCTCACAAATGAAAGATCTGGTGAACATCTCGCCCTAACTCCCGAGGAATTGAGCAATGATGTGAAGATTCTATATTAGTATTTACTGACTGTATCAGGATTCAGCTCATGGCAGCAAAGTCAACAAGAAAAGAAAAAGCTCAAGGGTCCAGTGAGATTCAGGCGAGGACTAGGCAGTGGGCTGTAATCACACGGTAATTTGTCACTGTTTGCAGAGCTGGGCCTACCATTATGGAAGTGTTTTGCCTCCTTTGAAGTTGGCCGCCGAGCCATCAATCGCGAATTGCCGCTCGAAGGTCAGGGAATTCCTCGAATTGGAACTTCAGATCCTGGTTTTTGATTAAATTATTTCGTGATGCTTCTTCGTTTAAATTCGGTAGTAAATGGTGCTGATGCTTATTCTAGGTCAATTGTGGGTGATATTGGCATGACTTCCGTCATCATCTTATAATAGAATTTCTCCAGAAGTGCCTGGTGTACAGAAGTACAAACCTGGAGCCAAACCTCGGAGTAATCATATTCAAAGCAGGGTTGGTTTCCAGGAAGCACATGTGCACTCGCCCAAACACTTCCTGCATGGTTCAGGAAAAGTAAGGTTAAACCATCACATGAAGAGACAAAAAAAAGGTTTCCCAATGCTCTGCTCACAACTAATTTAATTACTGTACATTGTTTGATTGTGATCATTTTTCAGTTACTGCATCCCTTCATATACTTTACCGTTTGAGCGCCATATTTACAACAAGATTTCAAATCGCATCCGTGTGCAGGAAGCATGTTCCTGTGATGTACACCCCACGATTCACAATCCGTCGATCTCCCGTTGTGAATGGAAAATTCAAAGGAAATGGCTAGAGAGGTGCTTCTGAGACAGGGACCCTCCTCTATCAGTGAGGTATGTTATGCAACCTTTCATCACACAGCCTAATATGTTCCACAATTGTGCTTTCTTTATTCTTTTTAATTTGAAACCTGGAGTCTCTTTGACCAAACAAAGTAATCACCGAGTTGGTATTGCATTAAAGTCTTTCCAGACACTGATGAGTTCTTCATCAAACTCTGGTCGAACATTGCGCCCAAGAGCACGCTCAAGCGCACTTTTGTTGACGTCTCTACCTGGAGACCGAATGCATCAAATATGACAAGTATAGAAGCAGGTATGAATGTGCTACACTCTGCAAACGAAACCAGCGTAAAGATGTTTTTCAAGCCCCAAAGAAAGAAGACTCATGGTCTATAGAGGTCAATTCTTTTTCTTTTTATTAAGTTTTTGTTCAATCGACCCCTAAGGGAACATCATGTTTTTTCTACAAAAAATGTCATTTTCTAGTCCTTTACAGAAAAAGGTTGTAGAAGAAGCTTAGTACTAAATAAATTAGTTATTGTAATCATAAAATTTGATATTAACTTTGACTTACAATAATGTTTCTAAATTTTAAAGGTAAATTGTATGTCATTTGGAAGATCATAACCTTCAAGATAAGTCATCCAAACCTCCAAACAACCATGGTCGACTTAAAATAGGTTTCACCCCTTCAAGAGTAAAATAAAATGAATTATCAAATTCAATCATCCAAAAAGTTCATGAATGGACTTGAAGATTTTGGATTCTTTTTTTTGACAAGTGGTCAAAAACCTCTATTAAGCTTAGCCAGACTAGTTTTTTTTTTAAAAACAAATTTCATGTAATTCCTTTTAAATACTAAAAATAACTATTTCTTAGTCATATTGATAATTTGTCTACATTTCGTAAAATGAACTCGAGCTAAATTCCACTTCAATGGTATAAGCCTCTTATATAAAACATTCTAATATATCATTCCATTGTGGCAAAATCAAATTCAATCTGATCCTTGCATTCATCTTTACAATTATCAGAGTTCTTTAAAAACTGAAAGTTTCAATGGCAAATGACATTGTTCAAACAATCAAAACTTTAACAAGTGACTTTTATTCTTATTATTATTAGAAAATAATGACCATCTTACCTCTGCTTTATGGCAACATGCTTGTGTATCTCTAGACAAAATAGCAGAAAAAATCTCAAAAACCATTGAAAAAACCTATAACGCAACTCTACTACTACATCTTAAAATATAACAACGCAACAAGGCGGCTTTCTACCTCAAAAACTAGCCAAAGAATGGAAAAAACATCTTGCCACATATCATCTTATCAGAAAATTATACATTGCTAAAAACAATCCACAATGGCAAACACACTCCATCTTAAACGAAATACGTAGCCACCAATATTTACAAATCCCACATCCTCCAGTAACGGACTCTATACCAAACGAATGGATTGATGTCATAGCTACTATTGCAAAAACTGCCATAAAAAAAGCTAAGAAAATAACCATAAAATACACCAAAGATTGTATTCGCAAAGCCATATCAAAATACCGACAATTTTGTAAAAAAGTCCCCAAAAAGTAAACGGAGAAGTCTCCAAGAACTCTGAAACCTCACTCTTGACTCTATAATAGATAGACAAAATAACATCTTAACTAGCCTTAAGATATCGCCCAAGAAATATACATTCAACAATCAACTAATTACCGGCCAACAGTTTCCACATGTCACCAACAAACTACACACCCTTCACAATGCACATGCAGTGTTAGACAATATTCATGGCATGACTTGGATGGATTCACAATTGACCAACGTGGAGAACCACAAATCCCCCTACACACATATTTTGACAAAGAAACTTATGATTTATGCCTCAAAAACCTAAGAAATAATAAAGCCCTAGACCTAGATAAAATACCTAACTCTATACTGAAAAATAAATACTGCTACAAACAAAAACAAATACCTGCAACATGGAAAACTAGTCTAACTGTCTTACTATATGAAAAAGGCGTCCCATTACAACTTACGAACAATAGGCCTATCGCTTTAACAAACACCATATACAAACTCTATACTAGCACATTAACCTCCATCCTTTCCGCTTACGGTGAAAGACATCAAATTCTTCACGATAGCCAAGAAGGATTTCAAGCAGAAAGAAGAACATTTCGACAACTTCAAATACTCACTCATTGCATCATTAGAAGATGCCAAATTTACAAACCAAGATATTTATATTTTCTACATTAACTTCAAAAATGCATTTGGTTCCATTGATTATGCAAGACTCTTAGCCATAATGAAAGATCTTGGATACCAAACTAATGGCATAAACCTCATAGGAAACAAATACTCGCAATCTTCTACTATATTCTTTGGAGAACATTTTGACAAAACTCTTCTTATACCTATTCAAAGAGGAACAATACAAGGAGATACTCTTAGGCCATATCTATTCATAATATTCTTAGAACCCACAGCTAAAGTTTAGTTGTTCAACAATGCCAAACCCACGACTAAACTTTAGTTGTTAACCCCTAAAGGTTCAGACCGTTTTTGGGCCTCCAAAACCAAAAACTGTGATTTTTGACAACCTTGTAGAAGTTGAAGTATGATCCTTAATTTTTTACCTTTTTGATACATCCAACCGTAAGATCTTAAACCTTGCTACCTGAACTAATACCATGTCAAATTTCAACCGTTGGATCTTTACCATTTGTGAGATTATAACGTTCAAAGTTTACCGTTTTTTTTTTTTTGGCTTTGCGCAAAAGACATACTCTAAATGGTGCCAAGGGAGACTTGATTATTGTTACCTCAAACATTTTGCTCATATTTTTTTCCACGTAGGTAACTAAGTTGGGCACCTCCTTGCAAAATTTTAGAGTCTCATTATACTTTTTTGGCCTTCATGCAAATTATTTTCGAGAAGAAGGTACAAAAACCACAATATGGTAAAACTTAAATGACGTCAAATGTTTTTGGTTTTTTAAAAAAGTAAACGGTCAAAAGTTACTTCCATGAGTTTTTTAATTATCGAAAAAAAATAGAATTGAAAAATTCCTAAATCTCAAATTTTGACAAATTTTGAAAGTAACAATTGTAAAATTACCAAAAACTATGAAGGTTGTTTCTGTGATTTTTGGAGGCTGCCCTTGTAAAATTGGTAAGCTTTTTGACTTAGGCCACTTTGGATTTTGAGTAGTGAATTGGTTATGAACACATTTCCAAAAAAACAATTCTAAAAAAACCTAATTTTAAACTGCCCGTTTTGGACTTGAAACCTAAAATTTCTAGATGAAGGTTCTAAAAGTGAAATTTGGTTTTGAAAATTTTACCACATACACTTTGCGGTATAAGGAGCATCCAGTAAAATTCTTAGGCAAAAATATTACTTTTAACCCCTTCATCTAGGCTGCCCGAAACAGCTGAGAGCCATTTTGGATTTCCAGAACCTTTAGGGGTTAAATTATTAGACTGCTTTGTTGTGTCTTTTGACTCGGAGGGAATGTATATGTTGTTGTTGGCATGTGAGTAATACGTGTAACCATATATTCAGTTTGCGTGAATTGCAAATCGGGCATGTGATAGATGGGAACCTTTCTCTTTCAAAAAACATTTGTTTTCTAGCATAGCCCATGTAAGTTCCCGTGCGGAATTTTATGAGGCATGATTATTGTTTGTCTGTAATGGTTGGATTTTTCCTGAATTTGTTAGAAAATTCATTGTCTATATCTGCATTTCCCGTCCATTAGCAAATGTTGGGGGGTTTGTAAGGCCATGATTTCTAAATTCTTTTCTTTGTCATATTTCTTGATTTGTTTTTCTAGAATTCTAATTGGTCCTTTGTCTGGAACATCCATTCTCGATGGTCAATCATCTTTTTGGTAGTAGTACGGGGTGGCATGGGTATGTTCGTATGAGTGTTCAACATTTCTATGCGCTAGGAGTAGCCCTTGTTTTGCTAAAGTATCTGCCTCTTCGTTGCTGTCAATGTTAATGTGTGCTTTGACTTTGTATAGTAAAATTGGTTGTGTCTTTTGTTGGAGTAGTTCTACCATGAAGGCAATTGTGATTTGATCAGGGTGACTATTATATAATGTGGGATGTTTTATTTGTGTATTGAGTAAGTATAATACATTTAGACAATCGATAAATATATATATGTTGGTTCGTTAAGGAATTATGTATTGATAATTCTTAATGTTTTATGTATTGCCATCATTTGTGCACGTAGTATATTTTGGTGTCCTTGGAGTCTTTTGGGGATATTAAGGTCTTTGGGGCTATAAATATCATATCCAACTCTTTCTCTCAGCCATTCACCAAGGCCAATTTCTTTAAGGGGTTTAAATGAGCCATCAATGTAGTAGCTGAAGTAGCTGAATTGGGGGTGAAATTTTAGTGGTAGATTTGTTTGGTAATTTGGTAGTTGTGGGATTGGTGTTTGGTTATTTGCGGAGATGTTTGAATAACCTAATTTGGACCATTTTTTAATGGGATTAACATGGGTATTTAAAGGAGAAGGGGATGCAATTTGTGTGTGGATTTGTAATATTCGGAGATTGTTAATTGTGTGAATGAGTTGATTCATTTGCTCGTAAGTACCTATGTTGTTGTTTTGGTGGTGGATACAAAGTATTTGGAATGTAGATAGTTCTTTTTTTTCGAGTTTAAGTTTGGGGGAATTGTTGGTTCTTCGTATGTAATGGTGTCTGCGGCAAAATGGGCAATAATGTTTGTGTCCGGGAATGGGCCAATGTATGGATTAAAGTTTTGGTACTAGTTAGCATTGGGAGAGATGACTATAGTGATAGTATTTGGGTCATTTTTGCCGCAAGGCGGGTACAATAAATGGCTTGTTGTAAGTCAGTTTCATTGTGGAAGTGAGCGTAGCCGATTCCTTTCCATTTATAATCAAATGCTTTTTCTAGGGAGCCAAATATTGTATCTCGTGAAAATGGCAAGTAAAATTCGTTAAATTGTGTAGGACATGTAACCGGGAATGAAAAGTATGATTGGTGGATGTTGGATGTTGCTATTAGAAAGTCTAGTATTTCAGTTAGTATTGTATATTGAGCACATTGAAGTGGATCATTTTTGGGAATACGATATTTATATCTTTAATATAGCCACACAATTTCAGTTTCGTATGATTCGATAGATGGCTCAAGGCCATGCAGGGTATTTTTTGCATGTTGATACAATGTCCATAACCATACTAATCTAGTTTTTGGAATGGTGATTACGTAGAAGATATTTTAAGTATAGAAAAACACTGTTACTTATAGGAACAAGTGCATTATAAGAGCTGCAAAAGAAAATACACCATTTGTTATTTATACAACTGCAATAAAAGAAGTAAGTCATGTTTCAAATGAACTTCCAGAACAATATAAAGTTTTTTTGAATGTTTCTGAAAAGAAAAATGCTGACACGTTACCAGAGCACTGTTCATATGATTGCACAATTGATTTGGAACCAAGTACTAAACTACCTCTTGAGCCTATTTATAAACTATCACAAAATGAACTCACCGCGCTTTGAGAGTACATGGGTGAAAATTTAGCCAAGAACTTTATCCAACATTCAAAGTCACCCGCTCGTGCCTCAATCCTATTTGTCAAAATAGGAGGACGGATCACTTAGAATGAGTATTGATTAATGTAGATTGAATAAAATAATTATAAAGAATTGCTACCTTTACCATTAATTTCAAGTCTCATTGACCAATTAGGAAAAGCAAGAATAAATACAAAAATTGATCTTTGTGGTACTTATAATTTGGTTCAAATAAAAGAAAGGCAATGAATGGAAAATTACATTTGGAACACGTTATGGACTCTTTGAATATAATGTTATGCCCTTTGATTTAACAATGCTCCAATTGTATTCCAACACATGATGAATATTTTGGGAATTTTTGGGTCAATTTGTTATTAGATATATAGATGATATTTTAATATTTTCAAAAACTGAAAAAAAAAACATAAGGAACATGTTTATCTTGTTTTGAAAAAACTTTGTAAAACTGGTCTTTATGCAAAATATGAAAAATGTATGTTTCATCAATATCAAGTAGAATTTTTGGGTTACATTGTCTCACAGACTGGTATCTCAATGTACCCTTGCAAGGTTGCAATTATTTTAAGATGGGAAGTTCCTAAAGGCCGGTTTAGACTACGGTGGAGAAGTCCACGGGTCATGAAAAAAAGGGCGTTTGTGAAATGTGATTGGCCGAAAATGCAACTCTTAACCGGAAGGTGTTTACACTAGGTGAAGACAAGAATGGTGGTGAAGTTTTGATGGCTTAGAGTTTATTTTTTGGGCTTTTTATCATGTTTTTTAAGACATGAGCATGTAGGGTACCAATGGTATTTTTGTTATTGATTAGGAGTTGATATATGGGCCAAAATTGACGATTGGCAATTTAGTAATTTTTAATTACTTTTTTGACTAAAACTGAATATTATATTACCATGAGATGTTTTTTAATTATGAAAAGTGAAAATCAACCAAAACAATTATTACGCTTCCACATAATTTGATAACAAAATAATTTTGAAGTTTAGTCAAATTGTCATACATATGCATATTCATTTTTTATGAAAACAATTATTGTTTAAATCTTTTGTTACAATGTGAATGTTGAGAATTGTGATTTTTTATCAAAAAAAAACTTCACAATTTGGTGAGTTTCTCTTCACCGGTACACTTCTCCGGTGGACTTGTCCGTTAAGCTTCTCCTCTAGATGTTTAGACTACAACCGGTCAAGACTCCTTTTGAAATATTTTATTGCCTTTAATTCTTCTCCGGCACATCCACCATTTGCCTCATATAACCATGTCTTGGCCAAGCATTCTTGACCGACCGGAGGCATTCTCCACTACGTCCACCGTAGTGTAAACCTGCCCTAAAACAATTTATGATCTTCAATGTTTTATTGGATTTTTTTAACTTTTATCAATTATTTATTGAATCCTTTTCAGACATTACAGCCTCATTAACACAATTGCCCATAAGAAAAAGTTAGGATATAATGCTAAAGCAGAATTGGCATTCACTACTTGAAAGACAGTTTTTTCTACTGCACCAGCCCTTATACATGCAACCTTATCAACACCATTTACTTTTGAAGCAGACGCTTCAAACTTTGCCTTCGTAGCTATTTATCTCAAATTAGAGAAGATGGTAAACTTCGTCTGGTAAGTTATTTTTCACGTAAATTTTCTGCTACTAAAATAAATTATGAAATTTATGATAATGAATTGTTAGCCATTGTTGCTGCGTTTGAAGAATAGCGTCACTTCCTTGACGAGGCGCAACATCATGTGACAGTTTACTCTGATCACAAAAGAATTATAATACTTTGTGAGCGCTAGGATTTTAAATCATGGCCAAGCTCGTTGGAGTTTTTCGCTTTTCCATTTTGATTTTGTTATTGTCTGGGTAAACTTCATGGAAAACGAGATGCATTGTCTAGACGATCATATCTTACACCTGAACCCGGTGAAGAGTCATATGATCAACAAAAAACAACCATACTGAAACCTCAAGTAATTGAAGTAATTCATGCAAGACATGATTTATCATCACCTGGTCATTTTGGTTTTAATAAGAAAATGGAATTAATTTCTTATGATTTTTGGTGGAATCCATTAAATCACGTGAAATATGTAGTCGATCTAAAGGTCCTTGACACCAACTCCATGATTCACTTCAACCTTTACTTATCCCTTCAGGACCGTGGACTTCTGTTTTATTGGATTTTATTACTGATTTACCAATGTCTATGTCTTATAATTCAATTCTTGTTATTGTTGATAGATTTACAAAAATGGCACATTTCACTTCATGATCTAAGGCTATTACAGGAAAAGAAAATGCAAAACTCTTTTCGAATAATATACACCGTTATCATGGTAACCTTGATGATATTACTTCTGATCATGGACCTAAGTTTATTTCAAATTTTGGTACAAATTATTTAAACTTTTAGGTGTAAAAATAATATTATTTTTTGTTTTTCATCCACAAATAGATGGTCAAACTAAAAGAGTTTACCAAGTTCTAGAACAATATTTGCTATGTACTGTCAATTACCATCAAGATGATTGGATAGAACTATTGCCATTAGCAGAATTTACTTATTACAATACAATTTATCCTCCTACCAAGTATACACCATTCTTTGCAAACTATGGACGATATCCAAAATTTGATACTTCTCATACACAAAATTCTACCTCAAATCCTGCAACTAAAGATTTTGCAACCCGATTATTTGAAATCCATCAAGAAATCAAACTTCATCTTCATGAAGCACAACAAATCTATAAGACTAATGTAGATGAACAAAGAAAAGAACCACCACTTTTAAAATTGGAGACCAAGTATGGCTCATTTGACGCCACATTCAATCTCAACGACTTTCAATTAAATTAGACTATTAAAAAATTGGACCATTTCTTATAATTAAAAAAATCAATCTAGTTCAATTTAAATTGCAACTTCCTCATTATATGAAAATACATCATGTTTTCTATGTGTCATTGTTGGAACCTTATTATCAATCCATGATTTCATATCGAACTCAAGTGCCTCCATCCCCTATTCAGATCAATGGACAAGAAGAATATGAAATTGAAAAAATATTACATTCAAAAATAAAACATGGTATACTTTATTTTTTGGTCCATTTGCAAGGCTTTGATATCAATGAAAGAACCTGAGAGCAAATGATGAATTTAATTAATGCTCAAGATGGAGTATATGATTTTCATAGAAACCATGTCTATCCTTCTCCACAAAAGAAGAATAGAAAACCACCAACCACTACCAGAGACATTAGACCCTCCATAGCCAAAACTATAAAAACAAAATTATTAGTAGCTAGAGCTACTTTATATAAGCTACTTTCTTGCTCAGTGGGCTGTTGGTTGGCACAACGCATTACCTGCGTGTGATTGCTCACTCAGCAGTATCAAGCCACTTCATCCCCAACATCTGCTCAAATGAGTCTATCAGGGTTCGAACCTGGACCATTAATATGAGACAAACGCTCACCTCTAACCAACAATGAGCTCGTAACTTGGTCATCAAACTTGTATTGCAAACTAACTTATATGCTCGTTTTAATGGTTTTTTGTTACTGGTTATTTGTGACTAAAGTGTCTACTCTTGAAGGGAGGAGTAGATCTTTACTTCCATACCTTTGTCCTATGGGCTTTTGAATTGGGGGTAGATCGAACAAACACTTAATTCACGTTGGTCTCCTTCGGAAATTGACGTTCATCTCTCTCTTTTCATAGAAAGTATCCAACAAAAACATTTGTCGCTCTTTAAAGAACTCGTCGCTTAGAAAGGATATGATGTCATGGACATACATACATACATACATATTTATATAAGATGGTAGTTAAGGAAGTTAGGTTCTCATGATATAAACAAACATTGACATGACAAGGCCAATTTGTATTAGCAACACAAGTTACCATTGTCCTTGAATCTCATCTATCTTTGTTAATTCTTGTTCATCATCCTAATCCATGTCCACAACACTTGGTCTTTAAAACCATTCCTGTTATCAATCTACTTATTATTTTTTATCTTGACATACTTAAATGTTTATTTCTTGTGTCCATGAAAATAAAAGATTTGTCAAGAAACATTATAATAGAATATAGAAAAATTATATTAAGCAGAATGTGAACCAATTTCACATTTTAACCTCTATCTCTAATGTTCCATACCTACAATGTTTAATTTAATCAAAAATTTAAATGCACTTAGTCTTCCAATATAACCTTTCATTCATGTAATAAACATAAAGACTTATTTTTGTATGTTTAAAGTAAAATCAAAAGGTATATTTATATTTAACTGTTATGATTCTTTTATATTTACACATGTTTTTACATCATCAACAACACAAGAATTTAGCATTCATTCATAATGTGATCGGGCCTTCAGATGCTAGGTGATCCTTTGTATACCGGAACCGACACTTACAGGTTAGAAGAGGAAGGTTCAGCTGCTCCGGAATTTCAGAGTCTTTTCACGGGCTCTGTGTGTGTGTGGAAATCAGTTAGACCATGGATGTGGACTCAGATTCTAGAGCTGGACCATGGGCTTGATGTCCGCCATCTCGCATGCAATGGCCAATTAGCTAGTGAACACGGGCGGCTTTCCTCAATTTGTTGCCTCTGTCTGACCAAGTATTCCTAATCTGTACGAGTAGTTGTGAGCTCTTCCTCACTTCTTCAAGGATGACACTGTTCCACATTCTCAGAATGACTCGCCAAGAATTGTGGGGACTGATTTTTTAAACATTTGCTTCAAAGAGTTCATCATGTCAGCTAGCCAGGAAATATAGTGCTGCTCTATTCCCTCAGTGGAGCAGTCTATACAGACTTATGCTCAAACAGATGAAGATTAAAAATTAGACACAAGGTATGCATGAATTATGTATAACTCAATATTTTTCACATCACAATGAGCATTTCAGGTCCTGTGGATGAAAATCCGAGCAGTAAGATCATGCCTTAAAATTTATTCACATGCAAAACAAAAAACAAACCAAAAAAAAAAAAAAAAAAAAAAAAAAAAAAACTTGGAAACTTTTGAAGTTCATGTAATCTAATTAATTTTGGGCAAATTTCAGCATCTCCTAATAGTATTTTCAAACTTCGATTCCCAATATCTTCTAAAGTATGAGAATTTTGAAGCATGAAATGGTTTTGTTGAAAAAGTATGGAAAATTCCATGATTTGCAAAAAAAATTCAACTTCATGTGATCTATATGTAGTAACTAAGAGTGTGACCTAAGTCAAATTGACCATGTTAGGGCTTTTTTTGACTTTAGGTGTTAATTTCAATTGAAGAAATCACATATTACGAATCATATAATTTCAAGAACCAATCAGTTTTAGAGAAATCATCAATTTTTTGAAAGGGGCACTGGTCTTCAATTAATTTAATTGCAAGGCAAAATCAAATCGCATTTTATCAAACTAAAGCAAATCATTTAAAAAAAAAAAAGTCCATGGTTTTTAAATCGTAGAGGAATCATCAATTCTTTAAAGAGCCATTGATTTTTAAATTGTGCCCTGCCTAGTACTCCACTTCTTATATTTTCATTCTTTCAATTAGTCAAATATTAAAAATATTATCGCAAATAAATATATCATGTCTAATATTTCTACAATAATTTTGGGCCTAAACTTGCATTCTAATTGGAGTTATGGAGTGAACTGGGTTGTGCGTGGAAAACAATAAACTGTAAATGGTGTTTGTTAGAATTTTATTTTATTTAGTAAATTTTTAACCAAATTTATTATTTTGTCTTTTTTAAAAAAATTCTCTTTAACTATTCCGCTTACCATTTGCTTTGGATCATGAGTACGGATATGTGTTATGCTTTTGAATTATGTTGGTCCCTGCAGCTTGTAACTAATATGCTATGGGACTGGGTGGTACAGGTTGCCACTTGGCATATCAGTGGGATTGACTAGGATGGGATTTGGGGGATATTGGAATTTGGATGTTTAGGTGGCAAAGGGGGGAGGAGGTACAAAGTGACAATCATACAGGCATGAATGTTGAAGTACAATGCCATCTATTAATCATCACTCACACACTGAATATTTTATCCACCAGTGACACTGAAACTAATATACAAGGTGGTAAGTAGCCTGCTTAGAGGGATCAGTGTAATTTAGTGCTACAAGTGTTTTTCGGAGGGGCAGGGTTGATGAGCCCTTACTTTTTGGTTTTTTATTTTAAAATTCCTAAGGGTGTCCTCCTAAACTAATTAGGGGCCACAGGCCCCATTTTTGAAATAAAATTTACCAAAAATAGCCTTGAGGGGGTCCAAATTGACAATTTCAGGGTTTTGGAAGAAAAAAAGCCAACCAATGGGAGTGGCTCCTAAAAAAGCTCGTAGCACTAAAATACAGGGATCCTGCTTAGAGTATTTATGGACCAAGAATGAAAAATCACATTTGCCATTCTAATTACTGTAGCACTTGAAATTCTAGAGTCTGGACATCTATTACCGTAGGTTAGGGGCCGGTTCGTCACTAAATAATTCAAAATTTTAAGTTGAAAATTATTTGAAATTATTACTTAGTATTGCCGGAATCAATCTAAAATACAGTAAGCATTTGACGAATAAAGTTAAATTCATTAGGTTCAACCCTAAATGGAAGGTGTGCATGAGATTCAATGAGGAGAAGGTGCTCCTTTTGTAATCAAACCCACTTACATTAGTCCACAAAGAGTATGGGTTTAGACGGAGCAAGACTCTAGGTGAGGTTTTTCAAATGTGTTGTGTACAGATTTTTGGAGTCCAATTAAACATAGAAGATGAAGTTTAATGGAATTGTGTCAAACTAAAAAAAGTTGAAGAATCAAGCCTTCTTCCACTTCCAACAAATTTTGTGTTAAAATAAGTTTTTATGCAAAATATATAGAAGAAAAAACATTGTAAAGGTCTATGTGTCGAACTGCGTTTCTAACAGTTTTTCAAAGCTCATTTGTACTTAGAGGATCAACTTTTTTGGAATTGTTTTGGTCTAAGAAAATCTTAGGAATCAAGTAATCTTCGACCTCCAACAAATATTATGTCATTTGAAGACTTTATGCAAAAGCTATGCATGTTATAAAAATAAAGACCAACTAGGTGCTTCACCTCAAAGTTTACATATCCCACATGGATTGTTGGATACAACTCCACTCCACTTGTATAAAGTAGAGAGCATTATAAGAGCTCCACATTAAAGTCTCACATGTCTACTTGATGAAGAGGCTTGGTCTTGTCTACATGATGGAAATTATTTTTAAGGAGAAAATTGTCGAAATGATAAAAAAAATCATTTTTAGGTGTCGAATGCAGTTTTTTCACTTTAATTAATTATTCGACAAAGAAGTGTCGAACCGGCCCCTAACCTACGGTATTCAATACAGCTTGGTTTGTCTCACTCAATCTTTTTGTGCTAAAATCTGTTGGGGAAACAAACCAAGTTGCGGGCATTTATCCAATAAATTTATACTAGTGATATAGAAGTATAGAATAAGCATTGAAAATAAATAAAATAGAGGCAATGTTTGAGGCCTTCATTGTATACGTTATTTTTCTAAATAATTTTTTTTTATACATATTTTTATTTCTTGAATCAACGTATTTGAATTTAATGTCAATGTGCTCAACGTCTTCAGTCCCACAAGTACTTTACAAAGGGCCTCTCTGCACACAAACTAAAGTCCAAAGATACTATCAAACTTTATGCATAATTCATGGTAAAGGTTCAAACTCTCAATTTGAAATATACATCGAAGTATACAAATCTTGTGTAAATGGATAGATAAGGTAAAACATTTCATTAGAATACCTGGAACTTCAAACTCACAACCTATTGCAAACATAGCAAACAACCTATTGCAATGCAACAAAAAGAAGCGTAAGAATTGCATTGGCCATTAAGAAAGTGAGAATCAATTGAAAACATGAAAAGAACATGGGAACCTTTGGGAACATGACAAAATTGTTGATGAAATGTATGAATGTAATATTTGGATGATTTTGTGACATGGTATTGTGACGGATATTAGGTAGGGTAGTGATATGGTATTGTGACAATGTTTTTTTTAATTAAAAAGATACCGTATGGGTTTTGGTTGATCATAGTGTGAAGCCCCAAAGCCTAAATCCCAAGTCCAAGAGTAAAGAATTGAATGTTTCAGAAGTTATAAGATCATTTTTTAGTAATTTCAAGAAGTTAAACAAATGCGAGTGAAGTAATGAACAATATGATTAGAATATTTTAAAAAAAAGTTTGTTATGATGAAAAGGTTATGGTTTATTTTATTTAATTTAAAAATTGGATCAACATAGCTCAACGTAACTCCAACATCAATGAATATCCAACGATTAATGAATAGTACACAATTTTAGACTTTCAAAATATGATTGTTTAGTAAAAATTTTAAGTATTCTTTTCTTATACATTTAATTTCTTAAGGATTTACTTTCTCAAGAAAGTTTGGAATTCTATTTTAACACAACATAAACTCTCACCACTTACCTAAGCTTTCAAAAAAATGTTGCCATGCAAGTGCCTTGAAAGCATCAAATTTTGGAATTCGGGCCCTTTTTTGAAGTTTGAGAAATAATTTCCAATGTTTTTGCAATCCGTTAATTGGTCAAATTCTTGAGCTGTTAACATTTGGAGTATGCAACGGGATTCATTATTGTTACATATTGATTAAAAGTAAGATTAATTTTTATTATAAGGTATAAAGAGACTTCTGACTCCATTAAATATATAGGCATATTTAGATTGTCGGATAAGAAATAAACAATAATCAACATTAACTCATTTATCTTCATTTGGGTCTTTTTGTTTTTTCATAACAGAGTTTTTAAAAATCTTAAAGTTTTATATTCAAAAATCATGAAAGACCAATCATTAAAAGGATTACAGATTTTCTAAAAATCTTAAGAACACCATTTAATAAATTATTTTTCTACATGTCTTTGACTTTTATATACATCAAGGTATTTTATTTCATTTGCTAAATTCTTTATGGTGCAGCTTAATGGAGATACTGTATAAATTTTTAGAGCAATAGCATTCTTTAAATGATTTATTTAGACTGCTTGAAGGTAGGGTGAAATATCAGAATTAGATGTTTTGTACTTGTGAAAAAATACAATTGATAAGAACTCATGTATAAAAATTATCATGTATATGCAATTTGGTGTTGATGTTTTAAATTTGAAATAAGTGAAACATTCTTGTACGGCTTAAATTATGATGAACAAAATGCCATCTTGTATGACTGAATTTCACATTCACCTTGCCACCCAAGAGTGGTATGAAAAATGACATGAGCAGCAATCCATAGAGGTTGCACAACTGGAATTGGTTTTCTTACGTTGGAAGTGTAAGGTACCATTTGAAAGCGTGAGAAGAAAGCGTCACAATTAGCCTGTGAAGGAGTTGTGCCTCTCAATGTGATTGTGCAAAGCCTGGGAGTTTGTTTGTGTGGCATGGCGTTATGGAAAGTAACGAGAAACTCAAGGGTGATGATGGATTTTGAAATGGGAAGCATCATGGGCGAGCAAGCAACCACAATCCTCATCATGATGTATGAATCAAAGAATCATCTGGACGATCAGCATCGCTGCTCTCAGTAACTGCCATTGTCCAGGCCACAGCGAAGGGAATTAGAAGCTGAGTGAAGGGAATTAGATAACTTGTTCCGCACTTGTGCCCTATCAACCAGAAGACACTCATTGTGTTATAATATTATACTAAATTAAATTTCTCCTATGGTTTGGAAAGTGTCTGAATGGGGCCTCGATATTAAACCGGGGAGTCCCTTTTGTAGAAAGTGGGGATAGACTCTACCCATTTGGAACCCTAATTCTGTGCCCTTCTCTCCACCTCTCTCGGAGCTCTCTTCCAATTAGAGTGTAGTCAAACAACTTTTGACCTATGAATGGAGTAACTCATTGTTTTCACTCCGGAATTCTCCTTCAACACTTGAGCATATAAATATATTCCCACATTTGTCCATGTTTTGCAAAGTCAGACAATAAGTGATTAGACCCTTCAGCGATATAATTTTAGGATGCTATGATATAATTTTGAAGAAGAAAGACAAGTGCAAGACCATAAAAACTTGTGAGAGTGATTTTAACTTTTATGCTTCATTCATATAGTATCCAAATAATACATACTTTGGTGCATCAAAAACTCCCAAAGATTGTCCCTTGAGGCTGCCGAATTTTTTCTCTTCCTCTCACAGTATGTAAACATAGCCGGACTTTTGAAGAACACATATGTTTGTATGTAAACAATGTTCTTGGCATTTGCAGGGCACTGTCACAATGTCCATTATCACAAAACATTAAACCAGAATTGGAACCGGATATAACCAGGTATCAACCGGGTATCACTTCATTATTGATCAACTGTGACATAGTGAACTCTCCAAGGCTGCTTGTGTGCTGATGAGTGTTGTGCTGGGAGCGTTGGAAGAGGATCTGATATTGGGAGGAGTTCTAGACTGGTAGCACATTGCCAAGAGCAAAAAGGAAAGAAAATACAATCTGCCCGGATTGTAAGGACGAGCAATCCCACCTACAATGATATATCATCACATATATCAGGACTAGCCTCTACAATCCAGCCTGCATTCCACAATTATGATGGTTATCATATAAGTCCCTCTGCACTTGGCCATTGATGCATCTATATATGTATGTTCTCAAGTGCAATGCGAATGACCTATTGCTATCCACTTCTATGTGACTGCAACCTGCAGCTGCTCTCAAGCAATGGTGAGATCATGATGCATACCATATCATATCATTTGCAATACTTCACAATGTGTAGACTGATTGAACTACTGGCAGTGCTCACTCAACTTGTATCTTTGGATTTAGATACTGTGTGGAGATGAATTGGGAAATGAGCGATCAGGTTACAGTTTATGCTGTTATGGAATTGATATGTTGGTGATTGAGATACCGCATTTTTGATATGACATTAGAATCATAGATGACATGTTGGTTAAATATTAGTGCTGGTGGAATCATCAATTATGTTCATGATTAATTGTCCAAGTCTCGGTGACAGCTTATTCCATGTCAATCAAACTCCTTACTTCTGAATTTTTGAGAGCTGATTGGTATGACATTGACATGAACAGAACTGTGAAATGATTCCGTGACAAGCATTTTATTGCTCCACATTAGTCTCAGAGCTTCTCTTGTAACTGTGTTCCAAATCTCGTCTGGTCAAACCATTTCACTCGAAAGATCTGCACTCGCATGGCCGGCCTATCAACACAGAAAATGGATCAAGTACACAGAAACCACCACCTTAAGTCGCCGCCCTGAGAAGCTCATGATCATCACAAGACGTAGTTGATGATTGGCGCTGGTCCAGCAGTACTGACGTAATTGAATCTTCCAATCAATCCGTTCCTGCTACCCATATATCCACGCAGCTACGTCAGTAATCAAACCCATCCTGCAACCGTTATTCTTCCGGAAGAAGATGATCACGGAAGAAGATGATGATCCAATCCATGGAATGATCAAAGGTATGCCAAGAACCGAGCCCTCCCTCCGATTGCGTGACGTTGAGGTGGGAACCGATGGGAACCCAGTCAGTCACAGAGGGCAGCTGCCTGGTTGGTTGTTTGTTTGTTTGTTTGTAGGTTGAGGAAGCAGTTGAGGGGATCGGCCCTGGCCAAGCGGGGAATAGGTTCGAGACCACTACCGGTAGTGTGTAACTGCCCCGATTCCGTTGAATTTCCACACGTTGCGTAGTCTGTGCATGAGCGTATCAATGGCAGTTACCCATCCCGGGATCAAGCCACCACTTCTACTCCATCCCTGAGTCTAGAGTTACCGTTAACCGGCCCCTCCTCAAGTCAGTCTGTTTTACTAAGTTAACATCCACAAGCCCAGCTCAGCCCCAGCCTTGGAAGCTAACTTAATATTAGCCTGACTCACGAGTCTTGATTGATCTGATGGATTGCTTGCTTGCTGCTAACCCGGGGGGCCAGCTCCTGATTCAGGAACTGACTGGTTGCCATGCCATGCCATGGCCCGTGCCACTCTTGTAACCTCCTCCTTAGCATCCCTGGCATGAGGAGCACCATAACTTACTCACAGATGACCATTTGATGATCTCCTGCCTTAAGGCTCGCTCGCCACGTAGTCCCTCTGATTTAACCTCTTTTGGTGTGCCATGATCCTCCCTTAATTTCCAATCCTGATCCCATTCTTGGAGCACTGTATGCAACGCCTCCATCATGATGATGATGATGATGATCAGTAGTGTAGACGTAGTAGCATTGCCATGGTGATGATGTTGTCATATAACACATTGTGGGAGTTCTGAGAGTTTGGGGAGTTGTTGATCGATCCCAGCTGAGGAGTTTGGTGGATTGGTGGTGATTGAATTGAGACTTAGGATTTGAGTAGAGTGTGGGAGAATTGTTTGGGATTGTTTGCAGCTGCGGAGAGAGGTTGGGGTGAGATAGATTGGCGGGTGTGAGCAGACAATGTCGGCATGAACACCGTGAGCGAGGCGGGAAGGGAAAGGTAAGGGAAGTTGAAATTTGGGATTATGTGTTGATGGATGTGGGAGGGATGGTGGTGGTGTAGTACTGGGGGATTTAGTAACGGTTGGTTTTTGTGGGAGTGTTGATGGGATGGATTGGATGTGTGCTGATGGAGGGAACAAGGGGGAGGGATATAAGTATATTATATTACTGGTATGGTGAAGCTGTGTTCGTGCTTGTGACCTGTGATCAGGGGAAAGGACAGGAGCTGCGCCTGCCGTTGCACAGGATGATGATCCATGGAGTCTGCCTCCACCGCTTGTGATACTCCAGGTGCCCATGAGGCTGCGTCCGGCTGCGGAGGCTGGTCTCTCAAGAAGCCCAAACACCGCAAAGCCCGAGCCCTTAAGCTGCAGCAGCAACGCGCCCTGGACGACCAAGAGCGCCTGCACCAGCGCCGCTCGGTGCATGTCCTCCCCAGCTCTCTTTCTCTCCCCCTCTCTCTCTCTCTCTCGACCCACTCTCTCCACATTGCAAGAGCAGTTATGCATGTCACTTGTCTTCCTATCAAACCCTCACCACTAGCAATTCTTGATTTTCATTTTTTTCCTGAGAGGGTTTTCTTAAGTACACAGGATTGGGCTGTCATCAGATCCCATGTTAGAGAAATCAGCCATGTTGTTGAGATCTGGTGAAGACTGATATCGGCTCAATGGGGGCACTCAATCTCGAAAGTGGGCTGAAGCGGTTACGCGTGTAGGTTGTCAACCATGGGCTGATCGGATCTGGCAATGTGGAGCACACAATGGGATGGGTTGTGTGCACGCCTGGCCTGTTGGTCACTGTCAGATTGTCATGTGTTTTGACGAGGGGGTACAGCATGTGGGGGACATGTACGCCTTGATGATGTGAGTGCCTTACACATGACCCTATCAATTGGATGCAGGACACTGATAATATTGCACTGGTAGACCACCAACAACATCTGCGACGACTCAAGCAAGGCCGCGCTGACGACGCTGACTCGCCCCCTTCACGGCGTCAGCAGCAGCAACAGCAGCAGCTGCTCCCAGCGGACCTTGACAATTCCCTCCCGTCCACGCCCTGGGACTTTTCCAAGCCGCTGAATCACAAGGGCGACAGGGACAGCCATGGCGTGAACTGGTCCTGGGTAAGGCTTGCACCTAATCTGCATGCAGTCTCAGTCGCTCTTTTATAGCTTGAAGACGCATCTTGGGAAATCTTTGACTGGGAGAAGGATAATTGGACCATTCCTTGTGCTGTATGTACTTCAGGATTGTGACCCCTTTGGGTTGCTACAATGGTGGGCAGTTATTGTGAGAGGAGGGTGAGAGAGGTTGATGGAGGTTGGTTATGAGCGTGAGCTGATGATAGTGGGATGTCTGCAATTTGCGAGGGGCATGCAGGCGGGGAAAGCTGGCGCTACTGCTTCGAAGAAGCAACATCAGAAACAGAGTATGCGAGCAGCTGTTGAGAGTCGACGTCGACTTGCGCGTGGACCTCGAAGTGGCAGCACGATTGCGGATGTGCAGGGCGGAGGACAACCCATGTTGCCTTCGGAGGATCACCGCGTGGTGAGCACGGACTACCAGGCTGCCGGGACGCAGGCATTGATGAGAGTGACGCTCTTGGCAGCGGGGTTTGTGATTGGCGCCAGGGGGATTAGCGCCAGGTTGATTGGGCAAGTGACGGGCGCCATTGTGCAATCGTGGACTGAATCTTGCCGGTAATTACTGACGTCTCTCGAGATGGTAGAATGAACCGAGTCTGTTTCTTTGGTGAAGAATATGAAGAAGTGACGACGTGCTTGCTTGCTGATTCAGTTTTGTGGTGTTGTGGTTAGGCCTGATTCAATTCCCATTCGGCTCTTTCGAATCCAAGGAAAGAAGGCCGTGGTCCAGGCGGCCGTGGCATTGATTGAGCAAGCCGTGGCCAAGTATAAGGATCTTTGCGAGTGCAAGCGTCGCGGAGAGTTTGTGCAGCGAGAGCATGTCATCAGTGGAGTAGAATTTTACTACCAGCCTCCACCGCGCAAAGCCTTCGCCAACAATGGCAATGACCAGTCTCCCAAAGCAGATGATGGACCAGGGGCGCAGCAGAACGGTACAGTGGGGAGCAATGCACCGTTTTCGCCTCACCATGTCTGGTTGCAGCACTTGCAACAGCAGCAGCAGCATCAAGTGCAGGCGGTGGCCGCTGCCCAGCAACAAAAGCAGCAGGCTCACAACATGTCTCTGCTGGAAGCGTCGCAGGTACTGCACCTTTTGCTGATAAGCATGCTATCGTGCAATTGTAGGACTGTCCTGTTTCTTGTGAATCGCTTGCATTCCTAACAGTCTTTTGGGAAAACCTCTAGAAGCACTTGTAAATCGATGAAACCTGCTCACATTCGGGACATTTTCTTGAGCTAATCACTGGGGTGCACTGCGTCTGCGTCTTTGCATTTAGGGACAGGTCACGAAGGGAGAGAACAAGGTGGATTGCCATGGCCAGGACCACAGCGACATTGCCCATCAATCGCATGTCTTCTTTGATTGGCAACCCAAGGTGATGGTCACCCCCAAGTTCTCATTCCACCCATCAGCAAGACATACTTTAAATGACCAGAAACACGTATACAGGCATCGCATTGACGTCTCGTGACCTTTTGTGTGCAGGTTGAGAGGCAGTTAATGGGGTTACACAGTCCAGAATTGCAAGAGCACCCTCGTGAGTGTGCTTCCGAGTTTGAGCTCCTCGACCACGGGCTGCAACAATCTGTGGCCTCCTTAGAGCAGGCTCTGCAGCAAGTGCGCCTTGAGCAGCGCCTCCTTCAGCGCAACCGGTCAATGAACAACAGCAATAATGTAAACTCAAACTGCATTACAAACAACAATGATAACGGCAACCTCGTTCATCACCAGGGTCAATCTTTGATCAACAATTCCAAGAACAATCTCATCGACAACAATAGTCTCTGGATAGACACGAGCTGCCCAGAGACCACCCGAGCAAACCAGCAACCAGCCTTCCAGTTGGGTCCTAGCTTGTTCTTTTTTGGAGATGGCGGGTTGCCGCTCCCAATTTCGCCTCCGGATGCCAGATCCGGCGACGCAGATAGCAACTGTATATTCTTGGACGCGGCAACACCTTGCACGCCGTTTGATTTTCCTCATTGTGACTTTCTCCGCGAGAGTTTACCCAATTTTTCCTGGACTGCTCGAGAGATGCCGGAGTACAGCTTGTATGAGGCTTCCCCCACCTTGCAGGAAGAATTAGCGGACGACAGCGTTTGCATTGTTTGCCTTGAGCATCCGGCCAGCGTCCACCTTGTGGTATGTAATTCTCAAGCTATCTTCCATCACTTAACCAGTTCAGATGTGATGCATGAAAAACTGACCATTTTCAATTTGACATAATTTTAACATGTAATCTTGTTCTGAAAGCTGTGAATTTACGCTGTGCACCTGGTGGGCTTGCATTGCAGCCATGTGGGCACAACTTGTTTTGCTTCTCATGTGTGGGAGGTCTGCTGACCTGCCCTCTGTGCCGTCAGCCCATTGTTGCCCTCCATCCACGAGGCACCAATCCCGTCACACCGGACATCGTCGACGTGAACCCCAACAATCTCAATGCCTCCAGCTACAACATGTGGAATTGGATTCCGGGCGCATCCGTCTAAGGCCTTCGTATATAGGCTGGGCGACTGCATTGCAGATCTTGAGGTTAAGTCATGCCGGAGGTGACTTGTGATTGATTGGCAGCACTGAATGCGTGACACAAAGACTTGGTTTATTGGCTCCTTTGCAAATTTCATTAAATTATTTTTGTTCTTCCTCCTAGCAACGTGGGGACGATAGAAATTGTGATTGAAGACGACGAAAATCAGATCAAACTCCATGAAGATAATTTCCAGCAGAAAAAAAATCACGGTTTGAGCACAATTGCTGGACTTTCAGTGTAGCTGCGGACCTGACTAGAACTAGATTTTCACTAGAAGACGAAGAATGTCATTCACAGGCGACAGAAGGGCCTTGGAAGAGAATGCTAAAGAGGCTTCGGAGATCATGGACGTATTTGTTGGTGTACATCTGGATTTTACATTGTAGCCAGCAGCAAGTCATATACACAGGAGCATGAAATAACTTGGTCATAAACAGGTGCTTGGATGAAACGCGCCAGTGCCTGCCTTAAAACCAAGACAATGATACAGCTTCACATGGGTTTGTTTCCCGGGGTTTACAAACTGCAGCTGGTGAATCTTGTTAGAATAATCATGTGACATTGGTAGCCTGCCCTTGAGTTGTTTGCCGTGAAGGTGGATGTTGCAGCATGATTTCACAAAATAAGCCAAGAACCGAATTGGGAAGCAGCTGTGCAACCCCCCCACCTTGTTGTTTTGAACTCAGGGTTGCTGGAAAAAAGTTTAGCAATAAGGCGATGGAGGGCGACGTACATTAGTGCCTGCCAGTCGCCCTCGTCTCATCATCGCAGTAGAGTGACTTGTTTTGTTTTGCACACTAATTAGCATGAGAAAAAAACCAGAGTTTTACAGTAGGTCTCAGTGCACAACTTGAGACTCACAGTAAATCAAATACTTATTATTATCTTGCTCTAGACAGTCGTTGGAACTCAAACTCTATGCTTACTCTGGTGTTCGTTAAGCTTGAGATAATTGAATACCGGTAGTTCGTGACGTTATTTGAATAATTATTAATATTATGTAATATAAAAAAACAGCATTGAAGACACACTACCCTACTTGTGCAGCCAATTATGGCTTCAACTATCAATCCAATCTCCACATAAATTCCAAGTTCAGAATCCTTGTGCAAGCTCCGAACTCGAACATCATCCTAAACAAATTGCTCGACACCGGCAATAATCAAAAATCATCACTCAATCCATGCCGCCTCAGATTACTTGCAAATGATTTCATCTTCTGCCATCACAGCCCACTGCTTGAACCAAAGTACAAGGATTACTGTAACGCTGAAACTACGGCGGAACTCAAGCGTGAAGACGGAGAAACCCACCCGGAAACGTGATCAGATGGGCACGAAGATAACGTGTCTGTGCAACCGTTCTGCCGATGACACCCCTCTTTCATGACTTCCTCCTCAATCCACAATACACCTCAACTTAGATGCCTGTCCAATCTGCACCTATTTATGTACTCATAATTCACAATTTATAATTTATTTTTTTGTAGTTTTCCTTGGGATCAGATAACTCCTCCTTCAACGCAAGTTCACTGAAGTGCAACTAACCCAACCAAATCCAATTGCACAGAATAAACCTGAAAGGGTAAGAAAAGTTAGTAGACCTAACTTAGACGAGATGACGGACGCTCCGGATCTGGAAGCAGAGATGGAATGATGGAAGACCAAACTTGCAACCTCAACTTCTGATCTTGCGGTGGATCTCTTCACACAAGAGAGCGACAGAAACAGAGAGAGACAGAGACAGAGACAGAGCGACAGAGAGAGAAAGAGTGAAGAGGAGGCAACAGGGAGCTTGCATTCATTCTCTCGCACACTCTCCTCAATCCGGTTCCCATTTCGTCTCTGAATCTGAGTTTTTCGTCTGAGCTTGAGCCTGATTTTGAGGCGAAGTGAAGGTGCCATTGATCGATCGAACCCACGTTTCCGGTTGTGTCGTCGCCCGGCTTTTCTGAGCGTGTGGGTGCTGCGCATTGGCTCGGCTTCTGACGGGCTGAGGCCGTTGGATGGTGCAACTTCTGTGGGCCGTTCGTTTGGGAGGGTCGGAGATTGGTCGCGGGTGGAATTTGTGAATCGTAAGCTCGCCAATCCTCATCCTCTTCGTTGGGTTTGAATTCTGGCGATTGTATGGAATTCGTGCATGTTTGGGAGCTTTTGCATTCCTTTCTGGGCAACTGAAAGCAGTGTTGTGAAGTTGGGTCTCGTGGGGAGGATCCTTTTGGGTTTATTGGAATGTAGGAGCGTTATCCTCGGATGGTGAGCTTGGGCTCGGTTTTCTAGCTCGAGACTCAGCACCGTCATTGGTTTAGATATTTGCCTCACCGTAGCTCGGCGTTGGGCTTTGATTGAGAGCACTGTGGATCATTGTGCTGGCTGGGTGGTGGAATCTGTGGACACTGTGAGCGTCTGCTTCGAGCTTAGCTTTGTCGGATCAGAAGTATGCAATGCACCTCGATTGAATTGCGCAGTTTGAAGTTACGGGTGGATTCTAGAGCGTAATTTGGCCGGAGATGATCAGTTGGGGTGTTTTGTGGAGTTTTTTGTGTGGATGTGTTGGTATCTAGGGTTTTAAGGTTTCGTGCTGTGAGAGGCCAGCTTGGCGGTTTTTGGTGCATGCTCTGATTTTCTGTGGTATTATTCGTGATCTCTGCTCAGAATTTTAGGCTATGTTGTCCAGCCACATTGGGCATCTCATCGCCTCGGGGGAGAGTTTGAGACTTGGGTCTCCATCATGTTTGAACTTGAAAGCTAGGAAAGGCTGCGTGCACAGACGTCGTGGGCTTCCAGCGTTTGCATTGAGCAGGGGAAATGCAAAGAGAGGTGTGAGCTACAGCTTTTTCTCAGAAACAGCGTCCGTTTATCTGATGGAAACGGAGGAGTGTCTGTTGTGTGGTTGCATGTCTTATTGTGCTGAGCTAGGTCTAGCATTGAGGAATCGAAGTGATGAGATGGTTGCAGATGTTGGCAAACATGGGAGAGCTTTGTGATGTGGAATAAGTATTTGTCAATCTGGAAGCCACCCAATTTTCGCTGAGAGCTAGCAAATGTTGTTTTCTGCAGCACTTGCAGGTGCGTTGCATCATGTAGAAATGCAACCACGAATTTTGTGGTTCATGTGAAGCTAACTCGTGCTGGTTTTGAATTCCAGACACGTCAGCCATGTTTCTGGAGCTTTGTGTTCAAGTGTTTGCGGACACGTTTGATATGGTTTAATCGACTGGTGATCCAAATCTATCATAGGTTTATGAGCATGGTCTTGATGGTTTTTGTTTTTTGTTCAGGGGTTTGTCCGCAACGTAGCCTGAGGGCAGCCATAAAGAAGAATTTCAAGGGGCAGGATTTGCAGAGCAGCTGGTTTTCAAGTAATCGAGAGCTTCGTAATCAGGACTTTTCGCGAAGTTTTTCATTTCCTGGAAGTCAGGAGATTAATTCTCCTTTCTTCGACGACAATATGGGTGCTTCGGGTGCTTCTGAAGGGACAAAGTCGACAGAGCCCACTAGCTCCTCAAAAGACTCGCACTTCTTGGAGGGATTGATGCCGAAAAGGGAGATTGGGGCTGTGCGGTTTCTTGAAGAGCATCCTCATTACGATGGAAGGGGTGTGAAGATAGCAATATTTGGTGAGCTATGTTGCACTCTCAACTCCGAGAAATCGCAATGGACACAAGGGGTTATGTGTATTTTTCACGAAGTGACTGTAATCCGAAGCAACTTTTAGCATAAGGGAACCTACACCTTTGTGCTCGTGTCGTTCATTCGCCTCAAAATCTGTACATTGTATCCATTGGAGAGAAAATATATTGGCTACAATTCCACTGTGTACGGGTGAGCATGGATGAGTTGGGGTTACTGAGGTCCTATACTTGGCTTCACATAGAGAGGAATTCGTGTAACTTACCACAGTCCTCGGAAAATTTCAATGTCAGTTTATAGATGCAAAAGATATGGAGTGGAGGACGTGGCGTGTGAAATATTGCTCCTTAATTCAATCGTTGCTAATATGCGCATTATGTTTCAATGATCCAGATTCTGGAGTAGATCCATCAGCCGCTGGTTTACAAGTGACAACAGATGGAAAGCCCAAGGTGATCGACGTACTTGATTGGTAAGTGTGAGGAGAAGTGCAAGAACGATTTGATTAATTGACCGTTTGTTCAGCTATGTGTTTGTGGTCGGGTTTTTTGGAAAGCCAGCATACCATGCTCAATCTATTTTTTGGGTCCTTGGTATTTCACATGACGAAAAGAATCTGTGTGTACTCGGAGAGCGCATCTCAATCGTTAGCCACGCCTTAGTATTATTCATCTTCATTTTACTTAAGTTCTTACATCTCATGTTGCCCTACAAGCAGCACTGGAAGTGGAGACGTCGATACTTCCACGATCGTGAAATCGGATGCTGACGGCTTTATTACAGGAGCATCAGGTTTCGTACATGACGCATCTTGTTTTGGATTAATTAATGGCACATAGTTAGGGCTTGTTTAAATGAAGAAATTTTGTCTAATCATCTCTTCATCTCGATAGTGTAGACGAAATTTAGTGACTTATTCCTGGATTTTTCATTTTCTAGGGGCCCGGCTTCAAGTAAACAAAGAGTGGAAAAATCCAACAGGAGAATGGAGAGTAGGTTCAAAGTTAGCATTCTCCTTGTTTACAGACACCCTCATAAGTCGACTCAAGGTACGTAAGAGTTATTGAACTGGTTACGAGTAACTTTGTGATTTCTCTTTGCGATCTTTTTAATGGTAGGTTGACTCACAGAGTACTTTTGACCGATTTTGGGTTATTCCATATGTAGGTAGAACGAAAAAAGAAATGGGATGAGAAACAAAGGGAGTTACAAACTGATGCACTCCGGCAGCTTTCAGCATTTGATTTGGTGAGTTCCCCTACTTGGCCTTGAGTACCCTCTCAGCACGTCACGTAATTCCTCATTGGGACTATTGTGGTTGCAGTAGTCCAGGGTATGTCTTGTTGATATAATTTTTCTACACTAACATTGTGATTTAGTATCATGTGAGAATTGATGGAATTTCGCTTGGACTTGTTCCAGCTAAACGTATAGAATTGATTTTGATACATTCGTTCTCACAAGCAGGAAAGGAAATCTTTAGTACATTTCAACTTACCTTTGAAATTTTTATTACAGAAACACCCCCAACCAACTGAGCCATCGCTCAAGAAAGCTCGGGAGGATCTTCAGACCCGAATTGATCTTCTACAGAAACAATCAGATGTATAGATTTTGCGCCTACTCTCCTTCGTTTTTCTAGTTTCAAATATTGTGTTTCTTTATTTTTTTGCTTGGTTTGTAATTTCTTCATTATTTGAAAGACTGACAGCTCCCCCGATCTTGTGCCCTATTTGGAAGTTGAATCATGGAAGTAAGCGAGTCTTTTGTTTTGTCCAGAGTTATGAGGACAATGGGCCAGTAATTGATGCAGTAGTCTGGCATGATGGCGATTTGTGGAGGGCTGCATTGGACACTCAAGATATGGAAGAGGAAAGTGGGCTTGGGAAGCTTGCTGATTGCATTCCTTTGACCAACTATAGGTATTGACACGTTCGAAATAGTGTCTTCATGTCTTGGAAATAATTTTCTGAAGAGTCTATATTATACGTATCCTTAACCCAACTCCTGCCATCTCATTTTGACTTTTTCAACATACTTGTCAACGCCGCTGAGTTTTGGTGCTGGTTTGCAGGATTGAGCGCCAGTATGGGATCTTCACGCGGATGGATGCATGCAGCTACGTCTTAAATATTTTTGATGATGGAAATGTACTGAGCATCGTCACAGACTGCTCTCCCCATGGCACGCATGTTGCTGGGATTACAGCTGCCCACCACCCTGAGGTTTGTGTTATTTTATACCCCTGGGCGTTTGTACTCAATCACCGCACCACCTTTTGGGTTACGTGTGTGCCTACGCACTCATAACTCTTATAAAAGCAATTGAAAGACCCTAGATTGTTCTTTTCAGCTACCAAAAACCCTCGTATGTTGAAAAAATGTTGCTTAACTGTGTTTTATTATTATTTATAGGAACCACTCCTGAATGGAGTAGCACCAGGCGCTCAGATCGTTTCTTGCAAGATTGGTGACACTCGGCTTGGTTCAATGGAAATAGGCACTGGCCTCGTTCGCGCCCTCATAGCAGTAGTTGAGGTAAACTTCCTCACTTTAGCTTAGATCAACAGTAAAGCTACATTTTCTTGAGTGCAATCATTATCTAGCATGGACATCAAGCTTCTATCCGTCAGCCGCAGAACATTCTCCAGACCAGAACCTACAGAAGATTTTAGGCCATGCGTTGTTCTAAGATTTTGTCTTAATGTATCCTAGATTATTAAATTCGTGTAATTCATACTACACTGTTATTTTCGAGCATCTCACAATTCTCGTGACACTGCTTACAATGCTAGCCTTGTAGGATTTAGGACTCCGATCTGTTCTATGAAGTTCAGAAGTGGAGAGTCCTGTTGGTCGTGGAACTCTTCCTTTTATGGTCGCCTAACTATATGCCTAGAGACTGTTGTGGTGTTTCGGCTTCTGAGTGAGTGGCTGGTTTGGTAATCTTCAGAACAAGTGCGATCTTATCAACATGAGTTATGGAGAGCCAACCTCAATGCCAAACTACGGCCGTTTTGTTCAACTAGCTGAGGAGGTACGGATAACATCCCATCTTTGTGCTAGACTCCCCTTTGTGAATTGGTTTAAAGTGTCTTGGAAAGTTGAGATTCATGTTGGCACATTGTTTGGCTTCCATATATTGATACTAGGAGTTGCTCTGATATATTTCACGTTTTGTTTGCCGAGATTTTTGTAATTTTGTTACGGAGCAGCAGTGTTGTCCTTGTCTAAGAAACGATCAGTAGGACTAAGGTCTGTCTCTTTTGACGAGAAGAATTTTGTTGCACATAACATGTTTCAACATAATATCTATATGTCTTAAATTTGTCTCTGTTGTTCTGTCGTTCCATTCTTCATGACAGAGGTTCATCAGTTAAGGCACTTAATGCTCTCTCAAACGAGTATATTTATTGTTGTCTTTTTTCCTGCTAGGTGGTAAACAAACATGGTGTGATATTCGTGTCCAGCGCTGGTAATAACGGACCATCACTTACCACGGTAGGTGCCCCAGGTGGCACATCATCAAGTATCTTGTCCATTGGGGCGTTTGTGACTCCGTCAATGGCAGCCTCAGCTCACTCTTTGGTGGAGGCACCCACGGAAGGCCTTCAGTACACTTGGTAAAATAACAAGCGGACTTTTGCTCAGCACGATGAGAGATATACTGTATATCGAATTTTTCCGCATAAGTTCTGTTTGGACTAGCTGCCTGACTTCTGCTTGTTTTTGAGTGCTTCAATTTAACTCAGCAGTTTTGATTGCTGCAAGACGTTGATGGTTACTGTTGTATTTGACAGGTCGAGCAGAGGGCCTACAGCAGATGGAGATTTAGGCGTCGGAATCAGTGCCCTTGGTGGCGCAGTTGCACCTGTGCCCAAGTGGACTCTTCAACCACGCATGTTGATGAATGGGACATCTATGTCTTCTCCCTGTGCTTGTGGAGGCGTTGCACTAATTCTAAGCTCTCTCAAGGTGCGTTCACGTGTTTAATAATTTCGAGAACGCAAGATGCACAATCTCTGAAGCTTGTGGTTCGCTAGTCCCCTCATCGTACCGGTGGATTTTACTGCTGGCAATGAAGACTTCTTTTATCGATTAAGGTTTCTGTTGGGGAATGTGTATTTTTCTAAACAGATGTCGGAAGCAACTGGGTTGCATGATGTCACATTGTCACGTGTACTGTACAATCCTAGTTGTGCGCTCTTAAACTTTATACAACAGGCTAATGTCGAGTGCACTGTCTGTTGACCAGGCAGAAGGACGTGCAATTAGTCCCCATGTGGTGAGAAAAGCACTTGAAAACACTGCAGCTCAGGTTCATAATGTGCCTGAAGAAGCTCTGACAATTGGTCGAGGTCTTTTGCAAGTTGATAGGTGAGGTTTTTCTTCACCCTTTTCTCGCATTTGGTCCTGCCCATGATACAGAGTATTTTGTGTTGTCTCAGAACATTGTGTTGAGTTTTATATCTTAAATAATTGTTCAACACTCTGTATGACGTCCACCTCGATCGGATAAAATATTGTCAAGTTTGGCACTTGAACCTATGGACTTTGTTTCCTATTTAAAACATGCTCCTTACTCAATTCGAGACTGAGTGATTCTTAATTAGACCCTATGACATCTAATTTAAAAGTTTGTATGTCCTTTCCACACGTTTTACTTCTGAATCACATGTATCTGTGAAATTCCAATATTATTGCTTAGTTATGTTCATACAGTGATTAGAACCAGGACAGTAAGGATGCGCAGTGGCTCTGCAAGTCTACTAAGATCATTACCTTTTCTTTGCATACAATAACAATCGTTATATCCCTATCCCCAAGGCCTCCCACGATAACTATGTCTTTGCTCAATGTTGTTCGATTGAAAATTTAATACGATTCTGTTATTTTTCATGACATTTTTTCCCAGGACGTATGAATATCTGCAAAAATGCAAGGACCTTCCACCTGTGCATTACAAAGTGGAAGTTTCACGCGGCACAAACTCAGGTGCAGAACTAACCATGAACTACGCATTCTAAGTTACTCATGGATGCACATATACGGACATATACATCATTGTATGGACTGTGTACCATGTCATGCTTATCCTGAACATGAAGTGTTCTGTGGTCGCAATCACTTCTCTATGAATGATGTTCGTGAGGAAACCATCATTTAGCTCCTTATGCTGCCAGGTGTACGCAGTAGAAAATATGTTAAATCTCTCTTTAAAGATCATGTTAGAGCTCATTAATTTGCTACATTACATAGGTCAAGTTGTATACATCTTCTTTCTTCTGATATCTAGCTGAAATTGATGGAGTACTTGAGATATGCTGTTAATGTGCATGTGTTCGTTTTGCAGGTGTCACTCTTAGAGGGGTGTATTTGAGGGAGGCATTTGACAGTCGACAAGCTAGTGAGGTACTTCTTTTAGCGACGTCTATTTCTACTTCTGCTTTTATTTTGTGTCTAGATATATAAAGGCTCTTATCATATAGTCAATGTTTTATAATCTAACTAGAGTGCATTACTTGCTTGTCTTGCAGTGGAATATTACTGTCAAGCCCACATTTCCTGAAGATGCTGATAACCTTAATCTGCTGGTACCCTTTGAAGAACGCGTGAAATTGGAGAGCGGGAACCCATCTTTTGTCAAATGTCCCGAATATCTATTACTGACCAACAATGGACGCACCTTCAAGTACTCTACTTTTCCAGCCATAGCTTTGCTACTCACGTTTACTGTTTTTATAGCTGAGTACCAGTTCTAACATGTTTCTACTCCTCTGAAATCTGATTATCATTTTTTGCATGTGATCAGTATCGTGGTCGATCCATCAGCTTTGAAGGAGGGATTGCACTACACCGAAGTTGTGGGTATCGACACTGAGGCACCATGGCGAGGGCCGCTTTTCAGAATACCTGTGACCATTTGCAAGCCTCTCGAGTTGAAGTCTTTGCCACCCGTGGCAAAATTTTCAGACTTGTCATTCGTCCCAGGTATTATTTCTCAGAAGGTAGCTCTTTGGTATCGATTTGTGGGATTTGCGAGTGTAAGATAGTTCAAATCATTAGTTTTATAATTGCCGTTACCATTTTCAGCTTTTATTTAATTGCATATTGTAGTTGATCAGTTTTTATGAATTTTAAGCTTGTTCGTGCTTGGATGTTTTGGAGCAGGCGGGATTGAGCGAAGATTTATATCAGTCCCAGAGGGTACAACTTGGGCGGAAGCAACTTTGAGAATGGCTGGCTTTGATACCCCTCGGAGATTCTACGTGAATGCCGTGCAGCTTATTCCTAAGAAGCGGCCTGTCGTGTGGTCTAGTTTTGTGAATTTCCAAGCCCCATCATCGAAAACTTTCGCATTCCCTTTGATAGGGGGAGTAACCATGGAGCTAACTATCGCCCAGTTTTGGTCCAGTGGCAACGGTAGTCATGTACCAGCTACTGCAGAGATAGAGGTAAACACTATTTGATTGACTTAAAGCATTACTTTCTATGATGTTAATACTCCGACATTGGTTCTAATTTCGGGTCTGTATGTGGAGCAGATTGAGTATCATAGCTTGCTTGCTGTTGACAACGAAGTTCTCGTTAAGGGTAGTGAGGCTACAGCTAGAGTGGATGTGAAGGCAGCTCTTGGCACTGAAACTTTAGTTCCCTCTGCCACTTTGAACAAGGTTAGCTCACCCATGTGCTCTTTCCTCTTTGGTTTTATGTTGAGCTTGGCTTGATGTTTCCTTCTCCTCTTTTGTTTTCATATCAAACCTTTTCTTGGTGCTTTTTTACCTTGGACCCTATTTGGAGCGAATTATGAGGTGTTCATGTGTCAACTGGACGGGAATTGAATATAAAAACATAATGTGTATTACTGGCTTATCTAATCAAGGGTCCTCAATGTACAGGTTCGTATACCTTATCGCCCTGTTGAAGCAAAGCTTGCGCCCTTATCAGCAACAAGGGACAAGCTGACTGATGGCAGACAGATCAATGCACTCACTTTGACGTGAGTCTTCTTTCCAACCTGCCAAGCATTGATTTTCTGGATAGGTCTACTTCAGAGATGTGAAGTTTATACTGACCTAGCTTGAGGTGGCTGGGTGCGTGAAGGGGCTGTCCGGTTTTCAATTGTTATATTTTTACTGCTAACATCGCACATCCTGAATAGATTAGTCAAGTAATAAATCTCATTTTTGATGATTGTGCACGTGCAGGTATAAATTTTCTATCACAGAAGGTGGCAATGTGACCCCAAGGCTTCCTATCTTGAATGACCGCATGTATGACAATGAATTCGAGTCACAGTTCTTCATGCTTTGTGATTCCAACAAGGTACTTGAAGCTTTCTGCCATTGATGTTATTTCTACTCTTGAACTTGGCTAAGTTAGACACTGATTTTAGGAACTGTTATTTCAGCTTTTGTATCAAGCTGAGCTCGTCATTGATTCCGTAATTAAATTTGAATGATTGCATACAGCGAGTACTTGCGACGGGAGATGTATATCCAACAAGTGTGAAGCTCTCAAAAGGAGACTATACGTTGTTACTCCACATCAGGTTAAATTCTTTAAGACATTTTGCATTTTGAGAAGTGATTCTTGATTCAAGTTCAACCTGGATACCTTTCCCCCCCCCAGAATTATTGGGTCTGCAAATGCCCTGTTTACTTGCAAAGAGTCTATTCTATCTTTGAATTCGTTGTGGTTTCGGCCATGATCCCTTGAAATTTCTGGATTTGAAATTGCGTAGTGTCTCAACATGTTTACGTTTCGTGACACGGTCAACAGGCACAACAACATGAGTTATCTAGAAAAGTTGAAGAAGGCAGTCTTATTGCTTGATCGCAATCTGGAAGACAAGGTATGTCACTTCTGTGCAAGCCTCTACCTCACAAAAATTATTTTGGGGGCAAGTCATTTGATTTAGATGATCGGCCCTGTGAAGATTTTCATGCAATAATTGTATTTACTATCATGAGATTATCCGGAGGTGTGAATTCCTGCAGTTTCTCATGAAGTATTGATTCGATGTGAAAGTTCTTGTTGGAACAGTCCTTCACTTACAGCAATTTTGTTTGCGTTGTCTACAACAGAACTCAATAAAGCTCAGTTTTTCATCCCACATCGATGGAGTCATAACAGGAGCAGATCCATTCAAAAGCGTTCAACTAGCTGCTGGGTAGAACCTCTTCATTCTCTATGCAGTCAGCTTTGTGTGTTTACATCGGGTGCTGTTGTTTGTTGTCTGGTACACTGAAGTTATATGCGATGTTTTATGACCTCAGCACTTCAATAAGTTCCTCAATAAGTTCCTCTGGGTGAGAGTGGGACACTATCGAAGCTGTATCGTCTAAGCTTTCCAATGTGTGTGTTCTAAAAACTTTCAGTAGAAAAGCAATAACATCCAGGAGTTGCTCAACTATTTACTTTAGATTGGGTTTTCTCATTGACCTAACCTTATACCTGGTGTCATTACAGAGAATCACGTCCTTTCTACATTGTTGCCCCAGCCGATGACAAGATACCAAAGGTTGAGCATTTCTCCATGTCTATGCACCGTCTTTTAGTGAGACATCATGATTTTTTGCTTACTGGGACTTAAATAATGGTTTTTTCAGACGGGTTTTTAGTTTGTGAATGCTCCAGTAACATGACAAGAGCTTTCATAAAGTTTAGAAGGTTTTAGCTTAGTACACTAGAAGTCGTGATCCTATGTTCTGGAAGTTTGTTTTATTAGCACATCATAGATTTTCATTACAAATGAGCTTGAATGATAACAAGTAGGAACAGAAATAATACATATACCTACTCTTCGACGTGATTCATTAGTTTTGATTGTGTATTTGCGTGTGGTGGCTGGATTTTACAGGATGCAACGTTGGGTTCTCTGTTGTTGGGTGAGATATCTTATGGAGAGGTGTCGATTGGGAATAAAGGCAAAGAAGGAGCCGCCTCCCCTGCGAAGTCAACAATTTCATTTGTTGTACCCCCGCCACCTAAGGTCTGGCTCCTCAACTGCACAACTTTATGACATTAACTTGAAAGATTAGCTTTACTTGTTCTCAACACCCTAAAATTGTCGAGAATAATCGACAGTTACAGTGGACAAAGTCATTTCCCCTGCTTCCACTTGTACTATAAGCATTGACCTAAACCATCATCTTTGACCTACACCAGTCTTTCCATAAGGTTTTACGAGTTTATCTTGAAGATTGTATCTGATTTGCGTGCAGAAGGATGAGGAGAAACCAAAAGAGAAAGAGGATGACGTCAAGAAGAGCGTCACTGAAGTTCTGGAGGAGGAGGTAAGACCCATGTCTAGAAGTTTCTAGTCATAATTATGAATCATGGATGTCATTTTAATGGCTCAGCTGATCTACACAAGTTGATATTTTTCTAAAGGTGTCTATTATCTCTTGTACATGGTTGCCATGATCGCGACCTTGTGTTTTGTGATCGATGTTGAAGTGAATAATTTCATCGTTATCTTCAACATGATTTCGAGCATATTGTGTCTAATAGCGTTTTTATATTACGGTTGGGTGTTCTGTCACATGTATCTTTTGCCATTGTAGTTCGAGCTATTCAACCAATAGCTGTTTTTTGTTCTTCCTGGATTAGAAGAGCATAGTGTTGGACCTTAGGATATATCATGTCAATTGCCTCGTGACGAATAACAAATGACAAAGAGATTGGCGTGGTGCAGGTGAGGGATGCAAAAATCAAAGTCCTTTCAGCCTTACCCGTGAGTACAAAGGAGGAACGAGAAGAATGGGAGAAGCTTGCTGATACTCTGAAGGTGAATACTCTGAATTCTCCTATGCTTGTATAATCCACCAATAGTTACTGTATCACACAATTTATTTCAACTTTTTTGTGTCTGGCTTGCTGTGATTTGGGGAGTCATGGTGTGGTGTTTTTCTTTTCAGGCTACCTATTCAACGCACCTCCAACTTATGGTGGAGATTTTGAATAAGATTTCTGGGTCCCAGGGCAAGGGAGAAGAAAAGTTTAGCGTTGCCAAGGTAATCCTTGGCTCAAAACTAAAAAAACTTAGAATCCTAAATGGTGTACGAGATCAGAGTTTTTCCGCAAGTTCACCATTGTTTGAATTATTGTCACGACAGAGTTTTGTGATTCTAAATATCCGTTTAGGCTGGAAATTACTGCAAGTAGTAAATAAGACATGTAACCTTTTTAATGTATTTGAAAAATCTTGTAACTTTAACACCATGTACTTCAGGTTATTGAAGCAGCTGATGATGTAATTCGTCTTGTGGACACTGGGGCCCTTGCAAGACACTTTTCAATGAAATGTGAAGCTGAAGATGCTAATGCTGCGGTGAGCTTTCCTCGACGCTATTTTCTCGTATGTTCAATCCTTTGAATTGTAAGTGCAGATCTTAGAAGAGGGCAGATAGTCTTCTGAATAAACTTTTGCCCGTTATATTTGAAGGGGGTCCTCACTTACATTTATGTGTATCAACAGAAAGTGAGAAAGGAGATGGATAAACAACGGGATGCATTGGCAGATGCTTTGTACAAGAAGGCTCTTGCTTTGCTTCAACTAGAAGAGGATCAAGGAACCCAAAAGGTATTTTCATGTAAATGGATGTTGCGTCATCTTTTTTGGGTGGGTTGTTACATCCAAGTCATTTATCAAACATAATTTGCTAGAGCTGCAAATAATATAATATTCTCGGAAATAATAACGAGGTTTGTCTCTAGCAAAATTGTGGGTATTCTTTATTTGCTTGAGATCATGTGGAAAAAATATTGTACTTTGGATATGTAGTGATCTACTCGGTTAGTGGAAACCCAACCTAGCAACTCTACAACATCAACTTCTGGTCTTGATATGTTTCTCGTATTGAATCCTTGCTTCGATTGCAGGATGACACACAGGCCCAAGAAGCTCCGTCAGTTAAATCCGAAACATCAGGTAAGTAACCTCGTTATTATGGTTTTCCTCATGCTGCATCTCCTCATTATGGTTTTGTGGAAATCCGCAGTATACTAGGATGCTGAACGATTTGGTCTGCTGCTTTGCAGGTGTGAGTGCATCGTCACCATTGGGGCAAGAGACCGATAAGTTTGAGGAAACTTATGCTGAGTTACGAAAGTGGGCTGACATCAATTCGCCCAAATATCTTCTGCTCACTGTAAAACGGGAAAGGCGTGCTGGTCGTCTTGGAAGTTCTTTGAAGGTACGTCTTTGTGAAATTTTTGTTATGGAATTTTCACCTTAGAAATGATAACTGTGAATGGCTATACAATTTGTACCACTTACTGTCGTCCATGGCTTTGGGCGGATTCTCTTTAGCCACTTGAAATTTGAATCTGAGGACTGCATAACAAATTTCAGCGACTTACAAGAGTTGATTGTTTTGAACAGCACTTGAACGACTTGATCCAAGATGAGAGCAAGCCACCTCAGAAGAACTTGTATGAGCTCCGCATCAAGCTACTCGAGGAGCTTGAGTGGTCACATTTGGCTGACTATGAACGCAAGTGGCTGTCTGTGCGCTTCCCCAGTTCCATTCCCCCCTTCTAGTCCTCTAATCGGGTGAATGTGTTAGTCTTTTCCTGCTTGAGAGGCGAAAATTGCTCTATTCCTCTTTGTGATCATTCTGCTGTCTGGTCGGAAATTCAGCGATATAATTCTTTGGTGAAATTCGAATACTAGCACTGCTAGCCTGTGAAGTAGGAGATCTGTAGAGCAATGAATTGTTACTCTGCATGTTCTCCAGGAGCATGTGCCATGCACTGAGATCATTGTGTTTGTTTCAGCCGTTATGTTCGCAGCCTCCAATTGTGTAGTTAATTGTTGCGACCGTATGATTCTTGACCAATATGAACTATTCTAAGCCAATGACAAGTTTTAAAAGGCCAAAATTACTGCCAGAATAATGATTATGTAAGAAGTACTAGTATGTTGACGGTTATGCAAAGACCATGATTGTATTAAGTTAATTGGAGGAAGGAGGAATGACGGTAGAGTAGAGAAGATGATTAACAGGGAACATACAGATTGATGTGTAGTAACGTGTTTGCACATGATGGAAAATAGACTCATTGATCATTTAAATCTCCATTTAGACAATCCTACAAATAATTAACCCTCGTGTAAATCTTCATGAGTGGGAGTTTGGATGGCACCTGAGAATCCCATGATTCCAGCCCTTTTCATGTACACATATTATTTGTAGTCGGCAGCCACTGTCTTTTCTTCGAAAATTCATGTCAGTGGCAAGAGGAGTTTGGTATATTTGTAGATGTAGGCAAACCTTAGAGGAAACTTCCAATATTTTCTCATTTACCATATACATGCATCTAGGGAATATCCAAAACGCAGTTCATAGACAGTAGTACCCAGTAGCACCAATGACGGATTAATTTCTCTCAAAAAACTAAGTTCCGTGTTGGAACCCACTTCTACCTCTTGTTCGGTATACTGTACATTAATTCCCCCCAAAAAATAAATTACTTTCCATACTTACCTTCTTGGCGGCGGCTACCAATAACCAAGCTCCAACAACATAAACAAGTCTCAGAAATGCAAATCAGTCGGAGAGGCACTGTTCAAAACCTCAACTCAAGTCGGCACAGTTACTCATCGCAATGTACTGTACAATCTCAATTTACTCACCAAGAATTGATATCGAGCGGTGCAGTAACTGCACCAGTACGATCATCCAGTAATGAAAGAGCCGCCAATCCACCACGAAAGGATGTAATTACCAAAACCATCACCATCCTCGAACTTCATTAATAACCAAGTGCAACATGGCTAGATGTCGGTCACTTCCGTAAATCCACAAACATTCAACATACTTGTCTGTATACTCTACAGCTTCCATAGATAGTGCTAGTTTCACACTGATGACTTCCCTAAGACGCTCTTCACTGCATCTATTCATTCAGTTTAAAAGCCACTGGACCTGAAGCAGAGTGTTGCAGTGATTCAGTGGAGTCGCCGTGATATCGATGTCAAGGCCTGCCTCTGATTTATGTCTGCAAGTTCGTAATCAGTTGGGTTTCGCTTGTTACACAGTTTGTTAAGTGCATGGCGACGCATGCACGTAGCGTCCGATCGAGACTTGGTGGTGAGAGCTAGACTTCGCTGTTTGTTGCAGAAGGTGGCGGAAGGTTGAAAGAGTGACGATCGAGAGTAGTTGAAGTTGAAGTTTACGTAGACTCGAATAGAAGCTCAGCCAGCTTGTCGACGTGGGTGGGCAGATGAGCTGTTTGGTCGCGCATTTGATGATCAGATCGTGAACACGGTTTGCAGGCGGATTTCCACAGCGCGACAGGTTGAGGTAAGTCTGCTGTTCCATCGTCGTTGACAGTAGGAGAGTTTTTCTGATGCATGGATGTCGAGTTGAGTTGGGAGTTTGATCTGTCGGTGGACCCCGTAGACTCGTAGTGTTGTTACCGACAGTTAGTCGGAGGTGATGATTCGTAGCTGTAGTAGGGGATTGAAAAATGAATAGAGTCTTAGGTGTCAAGGTTTAGAGTTGGATAGGTGAAGTTTGATGCGGATGTTAGAAAGGTATGGTAGTGGATTTAAATGATCCTGTCAAACGTATTAATGAAGCTTAGATCAATGGATGGAAACTCCACGAAGATCAGCAAGTTTCTCGCAGGTGACCCAGAGCTTTCTCAATTTAGATGGAGGGATATGGCGAGATGGGTTGATGGTATTTAGAGTTGGATTCAAGCGCGGCCAAGGTCGACGAGAGTGTAGAAGATCGAGCGAATTGATATGTTCGTGGCTGCTGAGGTCGACCCCTTGTTAGTTTGTCGCAGGTGATGCACAGCGAGAAGTTGAAAGAGCGACGAGCGAGAGTCATTTGTGAAGTTTAGAGTTGGGTAGAGCTCAGTGAAGTTCGGGAAGGGTTCGGGAGAGGTAACAACGATCTCCGCACACAGCAAAGGCACACGAGACGAAGAAGACGAAGTTAGCTGGACGAGGAGGAGAAGAGACGCCGTTTTGAGAGGTCATCCTTCATTTTCCTCTCTAGATCCTGAAGCGGTTTGTTTGCGCCATCAGCGAGGCAAGGGAGGGCGTGACTATAGAGGTGAGCTGCTAGTCATGTGGTAGTGGTTTGCTATTTATGGTGCACTTATTTGCTATAGGTTGAGCGCGAGCTACGTTTTTTCGCGAGTTTCTTCTTAATGCTAGCTTTCGTTACGTATTAGGGTGATGAAACGGCTGCTTGTCACAGTCGCATGCGCGATTGTGAACGTCGGGTAGATGTGTTTGGGCTTGATGGCGAACGCCATTTCCTCTTCCCTTTCCTGTTGCAGAGCATTCGGCTCTGCTTGAAATATTAACGGTGCTAGCACGTGCCCAGTGAAACACTTGTGCGGGATGTTTTGCTTGCTTCTAGCTCCCGTTCACATCAGCCTGTTCCTCCTGGGTAGCGGCGAATGTTCTATTCTTCTCTAGTGTATGCAAATTTGTACGTAATTTGGCTATGAATCGGAGACTATGTAGTGGTGGTGGTGGTGGTGGAGAAGTATTGCATGTAAGGCCGATCTGCAAGCTCTTTGGCCCGCACCTCTGTTCTTAAGTTGCTGTTCTCGTCTTGTTCTAAATTCAATCGCGTTTTATTTTTTTTGAAGGCTTCGGTTGCGTAAGTTGGTGAGCTGGGTATCGTTCCGCTCACCTCCGGCTTTTTAAGGTACGGGATAGCTCTTTTTAATAATCCTTGTCTTGATGAGACTAGATTTGATCGTTTTGGACGCCGATATGTGGTGATCTTCTGTAAATTCGGGACGTTGCTGTGTGTATTTAGTTTGTGGAGGCTGGCCACGGAATAGTTCGCTAAGTTGCGGCGCGCCTTTGTGATGTGGAGCATGTTAACACATTGATGACAGGAGCTTCGTTTTCGAGTTTCGCTTCGACGTCATTTAGTCCTCGTGAATGATGAAGTGATTAATTGAGATTTGATGCCAATTGGTAACCTTCATTTTAGTAATCGGCTTCTCACGGTTTGCTTTATATTGAAATGTTGCCTGGGTGGAGTTTTCGGTGCACTGACAGTATCACTAGGTCACCGAAGAAATTAAAAACGCAGTGACTGTCTAAACTAGTTTTGTACCTCTAGGTTTGAGGTCGCGCTGCAAGGCCGATAATGAGAAGTGAAGTGTGCTTTCTTAAGCGGATGTTTAGATATTGATAATTCTGCTTCAATTGAAGCAGAAGTCTAATCGACTTTGTGCTTGCGCAGACTCCAGAGCATCATTTCGACACAGCTTGTCAGCTAAGCGTTAATTTTCGTGGTTGTTTGGTCGAAACCTCGCTAGGGCAGCGTTGCTCGTTGGGTCAGTAGATCCTGAAGGAAGACATGGGGGGTGGAGAGAATTATAAGCTCGACAAGGGCTACGAAATGCTGCTTGAACCTCCAAGCGATGAACACGAAGAGTATTTCAAGGCATCAAGCAGTCCACTTTCCAACATTGCTTCTTCGACTGGCGCTGGAAGCACGGTTTTTACTTCTGCCAGCATGCCCCAAGACCTCATTATTTGTCAAGATGCAGTTCTGGAAGAAGGCGTCGACACAAACAGTAACGGGAGTCCTCACAAGCGACGTGCTCACACTGGCGTTGAAGAGGAAGACTATCGCTGGCATGCTGGTGACGCTAACGATAATGGTTGGAAGTCGGAGACGGTTGACTCGGTGCCTCCAGCAGCTTTAAATGAAGATGCTGTGGACACTTTTGTTACCCCCATGGAGATCGACAGCAGTTCTTTTGATCAAACTGCGGGGAAGAATCCCAACCTGATAAGCGCGAACAGCGTTCAGATGCTTTCGACGACTCCCCAGACCCGTCTTTTTAACTTGATGCATATCAGATCTGATAAGCAAGACTTGAGTTTTGTGGAGAAGGTTATGCTGCCGCAGGCTGACATCTTCGATCTTTGTAACCGAATTGTTCCTGGTTCGGCGAGGCTTCTTCAGCATGAGAATCAACAGTTCGATCAACAGTCAATCAACTTTGATCTACTGAAATGGTTTCCAGTCCATCCTGTGGGGTTTTATGGCAACAAGACGGCTATGATGGAAATTTTTGGTGGGTGCGGCATCGTCGATGATGTTACTTTGAAGCAGATGCGAGAGGGTAAGCTGCCGCCTGGCCTATATGGCGCATTGCGTGAAGAGATGATCCTTCACATCTTCTACTGGCACCAAGGTGCAAGCTTATCTGAAGCATCCCGCAAAGACATCTCCTGCAATTTTATCCGGTACTTGGTTGAATTGTGCCCTATCGTCCATATCTGCCTGGATGCCTCTGGTTTAGAGGCGTCGCTTCTGTCGTCAAAGTCAACATTTAAAAAGAAGGTTCGCACGCAGAGACTAAAGCTTTTTGTTGAGAAGTCATCAGAGAATGATCTGAAGGTTCATCCTGGCTTTGAAATCCACCTTCCTAATTGTGGAAACGCCTTGACGCCAACGGAGAAGGGCTATTCAAATGAGCTTTCTGGTGGATTTCAAGGGTTCCAACTTGCTGAAGGTTGTCACGCAGCAGCAATCCTTGTTGCCAGTGCCCTCCCTCCTAAAAAGAGCACCAAGACGGAGGAGGTGAACCGGAAACTTCATCAAATACCTTCACTTCTTAAAGAGTGGGAGTATCATTTTAATCTTGACCCAAGCAGACTCACTGATGACCAGTTCGCCCTCTTTCTGGAAGCCGCAGAGGCTCCAGGCTACAAAGTTCTGTGTGACCTCATCGAATCTTCTAATAACGAAACAAAAGTGCAAGCAAACAAGACGTATGAACTCGACTCTTTGGTGAGTGACGCAGAGCAGGTTGTTCTGGGAATATTTGAAGAGGCATTGTCAGCATATCTCAAGTTGGACTTCCCCTGGGAGGAGAGTCTGCTGTCCGACTCTAGCACCTTTGAAAATGCACAAGCAGGTCTACATGAAGAAGTAAGTCTAGTATCTTATTCCACCAGTCGGTTAATGTTTGTGTTAGTTATTATACTGTTTTGTGAGTCCTTAATGTTTTTAAGCTTGGTTATGTTATGTGTCCCCGATATCACTACCTCACCACCGATTTTAAATACAGATACAGGTCCTGAATCAAAAGGCATACAGTGTTCCAATTTAAAACTCAACAGTTCTAACAAGAATGCTCGACAAGTTATGTTATGCAGAGCATATTGAGACCGACTTCATTATGTAGTTGGTTGTTTATTGGTACATTTTTGTGAAGTTGAGAACTGTAATATAACCAGTAGATTTTAATTCAAGGTGTTGTCGGTGCTTGTAGCAGGGTGAAAGTAGCGGTGAGGGTAATCAATCAGCCTCTCGGGAACTTCAGAGTATAAGTCAGCTTGCTTTGGCCCCGAAAGGGCACGATGGGCTTGAATTTAATGAGGGCGAAGCGAATCACGTCTTTGAACAGAAACTTTCTTCTCTTTGGACTGGAAAACATACGAGTGCGCCAAATGAATCAGAACTCCTCTTTGACGGCTCCGAGATTAGTTTCATGTTGTCAGAAGATGAACCATTCTTCCTCTCTACCTACCATAATGATTACTCCAAGTTTTCTATTCATGTGAACAGATATGGAAAGCACTTCGGACCGCTTTTGTATGGGAAAAAGTACATCTTGAAGGCTCTCCCTAGTCAACCTTTCTTCGAGATTGACGTTCAAATTTCAGCTCAGCACGGTAGTCTTGAGACTGGCCCTGTGCTCATCAGCGAGCCCCTGATTCTCCAAGTGCTGCAAGGTCCACGAAATGGTAAGCGTAAGATTCAGGGCGGGATTCGAGTCCACAAATCCATTAGCCCACATCCGATGCTGGCCTGGATGAAATCATTGAATGATTCGATTGTTATACCCCTCCGAAGGAAGGCATCCTTAGTGGACCATTTCTTGACCACATTAGAAGAGAATTCGATGTCAAAAGGTTACCATCTCGATGGCCAAGCATGTCCAATTCCTGCCATGCTTCACGGCAGATTTCAGGAAGTGTACAGCAAGCTGCCAAAGGATGAAGCGGATTTGGTCAAGAAGACCTGGAATGATGTTATGAGAGCAGATAAATCTGAACAGTTCAAGTCTTCAAACATCACGCCAGAACTGAGTTTGATATGTTCAACTCTCCACAAACGAAATCGAGATGTCTACGTGAGTAAAGTTAAATCCACGGTTTTCGATGACATCGTCCCACTCTTGAAGCAGAAGATTCAAGCAGACCTAAAGAAAGAAATGGCAGAACTGGAAAGGCAATTTAGAGAGGAGAAGTCAGGTTTGCTTCAGAAGCTCCGTCGCCAATACCTGGCAAAGAAGGAAGGTGTTCCAACTCTTTCATTGCTAAGTTTCATGAGCAGCCAAGCCAGACAAGGATATCTCAGCAAGGTCAAGGACAAAGGGCTGGAGTTTTTTGGTATGGGAGCTCCGGAGGCCAGCTTTTCCATCCGCTACAGCACAGAGGTATTAGTCCTGCATATGCACTTTCAACTGAGACTTTGTTTAGAATACGGTCACTTTGAACTTGATCGTGTAGAATGTTTTGCACATATTTCGGGAGCCAAGTAGTACCTGGAAACATCGCACCTAATTGCTATTCGAACCTCACATGAATTTGATGCAACTGCTTGTGTTGTGCCTGTTCGTTTTGCAGGTGTTTGACAGAGAGGATTTAACATGGAAGGCCATAGAAATTGTTCCCATGAAGAAAGATCTGGAAAAACTCAACACGGACGCAACTCATGTAATCTTGCCCCAACTGAATTTACACTCTGTGAGTTTACTCGATGTGATCTCTGCAGAGACGCGGCTAGCAAAAGTTGTTTGCTTGAAATCTGGACAAGCTCTCCTCTTCGTTCAGAAATTTGTTGGCGATCCTCTTTTCACTGTTTACCACTGCCAGAGGCTTGCATCAGGCCATTATGGAAGACCCATCAAAGAGCTTAAGCGTCCCGTTGATGCAATGACATTTGATGAAACTTCCAGGTTTGCTGCTTTCTATGCCAAGCAGTATGCCACCATTCGTATTTACTTCTTCGATGAAGCGTACATGAATATGGATATTACGGGTCTTCATCTGGAACTTGCTCTGTACTCCGGAAGCCAGAACATCATATGGATGCGATTTGTCCCTGGGAAGAAGGAACTTGTTTTGGTTGATGCAACACAGTGTATCCGATTGTTCGAGCTAACTCAGTCAGTAATGATGAGACCGCGACAAATCCAACTGTCTTTTCCCTTCGTCAAGGCGTGCATAACAGGAGACGGGTCCTACCTCGTCGTCTTCAAAACCGACAAAACAAGTAAACCGGCAGAAGTGCTGTCAGACGATTTGGATTGTGAAGAGGAGAATCCTTGTACGTGCCAGACTGAGACTTGTATTGTACATTGTAGTGCGCTAGAAATGTGATACATTGTGCAGTTTATATAAACATTTTGATGTTTTTTTTTGGGTGCTGTCTAGTTAAGTTGTTTTGTGTACGCTTTTGGAAGTAACACTATCATGTCCTTTAATGATGCAGGTGCAGATACAGTAGAAGAGATGCACAAGAGGAATGCTCCAGAGGGATTTCTGGAACTGGAGATTTACAGGCTTGACTCAATGCTGCACTTGAAGACTGTTCCTTTGGATGTGAAAGTGGATGACCTAGCAAATCTGGAGGCTAATATAGTGATGTTTGGCCCACAAATGCATCTGATTATCCATGATAGTGCAAGGCCACATGTTATCTGGTCATGCGTATTGGAGAGCAGCTCAGCATCAGAGGTGTTACAAATGAAGGTTCAAAACAATATCAAATCCAGGAGTGCAGGATCTGAACATGATTCGAGCGCTCTTGGGGCCTCGCCAAAGTCCTGTCCAGAGTTGGAGTATGTGTATCATATCTTTGATAAGTATGCCACAAGTCCCAGTCTGAAGAGCACTAGGGAGAATGACAAGCGGGAGCTCGTTCTGAAACTATTGTTGAAAAGCTCAAGCGCAGTACGAAATGGAGTGGGTGCAGACTGCAAGAAATACATTGAGGACAGCCTTGACAAACTGAGGTCGGAGAAAGGGAAAGACTTCTCCAAACTGGATTTTTACATTGACGCCGAGGTTCTGGAAGATTGGCTTGATGGCCGGGCTGACCGTCTCCTGTCAAAGTCGATGGTGGATGCAAATATGACAATGGGCAGTTGGCTTCAGAAACTGGTTTGTCTGGTGCCGATTCAGATTGCAAGGGCAGAGAATAATGCATTGAAGCCGCTCATGGACGGACTCCAGATCCCGCCTCATCTTAATTACGTGGATGCACTGGCACTAGCAGACATAGTGCGTTTTGGGTTCTACGAATCCGTCCTTGACAGTTGGACTGGAGACATCAAGGTCATATCATCTATGGGGAAGCAAAGTAGTGGGAAGTCATATCTCCTCAACCACCTGAGTGGGTCTCTGCTTGATGTTGCTGGAGGAAGGTGCACTGATGGAGTGTGGATGACAATGCGCCCCACCGAAGAATGCTTGTACATCCTTCTTGATTTTGAGGGTCTCGGGAGTTTCGAGCGAAGTGAACAAGAGGACATGCTACTCTCCATCTTCAACGCTGCTGTCAGCAATATCACTATTTTCAACAAAAAGGTTTTGATAGCACTGACACCTATATTCGTTTCATGAGTGCACTTTTTTATGTAGTGTACTGCTGAATCCGATGATATTTCCTAACATCGACAATGGTTTCATGTGTTGTGTAGGATTTCCATTTGGATAAAGAGACGGAGGCGATTTTTGAGCGGTTTCAAAGCGGAGTAAGTTTGGTGAAAGAGGACAAGAAGCTTTTTCAGGGACTGTTCTACATGGGCATCAAAGATGTGGACAGCTCAGACGTGGAAGATCTCAAGGTTGAATTTCAAGAGAAAATTGCTCAGATCTGTGGCAAGTCCCAGGAGAATTTCTTAACGAAAATGTACGGAGGAGAGATTGAGATCGCTGCGATGCCTCCCTTCCATCGACCGGAGTATCATGAAAGCATCAATGACATAGCCATGACCGTGGAGGAGCTTCCCTGCTGCCATCAAAATGGGCGGAGCTTCAATAGGGACTTGAAGCTAGTGCTATCACAGATGAGCACGAAGGACTGGTCACCTATCGACTCAAAACGGGTGGCGTATAAGCTCCTTTTGCTGAACAAGCATCTAGGAACAGCGATTGCATCTGGTTGTCTAGCAGCAGGAGAGGGTGACACTGTTCTGATGAATTTCGATTCCAGAGAAACGATCTCCGAGTTTGTTCCTATGGACGTGCAAGGGAACGTCTTTCAATTAGCAGACACAAATGTTCAGCTGGCCCCGCTTGAAAATCAGGTGAAACTCCTCGAAACGAATTTTCTACAATCGATTTTCTGCTAGACTTGATACAGCATGCCGGTGGTGATTTGAGTTTGTCGTTAACGATATTGTATGTTGTCATCTGGCTTCAATATCAGGTGATTGGATCCATACTGGATCCCTTAAGGATAGAATTTGAGCAAGTAGTTGCTCGCACAGGAGAGGATGATGAAGCATGGCACTCTTTGTTTGAGAGTTTCCTGACCGCATTGGCAGAACGCCGAAAACAGAGGTACAGGAACCACGACTTTCTTGCAGTTGTACAGTTTGAGACAGTAATTAAGTCATACAAGCAAGGAAAGTATGGTTGATCCTTTGTAATGTTTTCTGCTATTGCGCCGCATTACGGAATATGAAACTGACACTAGGGGAAACTGCGGCCCGAGGTTATTTTTTAGGAACTATATTGGACAGTTCAGGATGAAGAAACTCTAGATTCCTTTGAATTAAGTAGGACATTATCCGAAATAAAGAATCGTTATGAGAGCTGATAGAGGATAATGAATCGGTTGACCAAATGCTTAGTTGAGTGTAAAATGGAAGATTGTTTGACCATTTTGAGTTGATCCAGAGTTCAGTATCATGTTAAATCCCAAATTTATATCTCAAATTTCGTTCGAACTGCGATTAGCTCAGATTACCTGCTATCTTGATATTAATGGTATTTACCAATCTTCTCTAATGATGCAGGGTATTGGAATGGCTTAATGCCAATACAGTGGATTTCCTAGAGGATGGAGATGTACAGAAGCTGCAACTACAAACCGCCGCATTCCTTGCTGATCAGCAACAGAAGTTGTCTCTCTGCAGCTGTAAATGTGAACGATGTTTTCTTCGCTGCATCCTTGAGCGATCCCATCCTGGCGATCATTCGTGCAAGGGAACTCACAGATGCACACGAATGTGTACATACTGTTCTGATGATGCTGAGTCACATGACAAGGTCAATGTGTGTCACGATGCGGCAGGTCATGAAGGTCTACATGATTGCATGCGGAAGAGTCATACTTGTGGCCAGACGTGCGGCTATTTCGGCAAAACCTCAAACTGTAACAAGACTTGCACGTTGAAGGCCAAGCATGTGGGAGACCACAAGTGTAACTCTCGGCAACACATGTGCATGATGGAGTGCTCCCTCCTTGGTTGCAAAAATCCATGCATCACACCATTCGACTTGGGAGATCACAGCCGTCATGCATGCCATGAGAAAATGTGCCCCGAGAAGTGCACCATGCAAGGGTGTAGCCGCAGCTGTTGCACAGAAGATCACTTTCATGCTCACAATCCAAGTGTAACTCAGCATTTTTGTGGAAACGAACACCAATGCCACGAGCAGTGTGAAGCACCTGGAATTTGTGAGGTATCCACTGAGGTGGTCAAAAAGACCAAAACCTTTCAAGGCAAACGGGCGAAATTTGAGTATGACTACGTTTCAGAACAAAATGGGAAGAGAAAGGACTGCTGCATTCCGATCCCCCCATTTATGGTAAGTAAACCCTCACATTTATGGATGCTAGGTCGACATAATTGTCATTGTAAAGTTGTCTTGATTACAGGCCCTCTCAATTTTCTTCGCAAACGGACTTGAAATAATATGATGAGCTTTGATATGTTGCACTTAGAACTGTTGGTGGCTTCTAGATTTTGTAATTTACAACAAAGGTTGGTAGCGGCAATAGAAGGAGCCCACATTTATAGCGTTCCTGTTGCATCCGCAGATTACAACTTGACATTCATGTGGGATGGCCCTAGTGCTTTCTTTTCACATATTATAAGCATGATAATACTTTGTGGTAGAGTTAAGTTTTGAAATCCCGTTTGGGATTGATTTAGTCGATAAATCTGATTTAATGCTTAGCATCTCATTCCCCTTCAAACCTATGTGGTGTTTGCAGGTGGAGCATGAGGGCACTCATTCTCACACTACCAACACCAATGCGGTCCACTTTTGTGAGACACGGTGCCATTCATGTGGGTATTTCTGCAACCTACCAATCAACCACACGGGTCTCCACAATACCACCCATGGTAACATGACAGACGTGAGCTTTGTGTCCGAGGTGGAGGATATAGACATTTTGGATCGCAAGTATGCATGGGGGGAATCCGGAATGGCGGAGATGTGCATGATGCATTGTAAGAATCGGGGTCGTGGCCATATCCACCTTGTGCCTTGTACAACACAACAGGTTGGAGCATGTCTTGTCGGCTGTCTTGTTGAAGGTATATACTGCAGCTAACCCTTTGAGATTATTGATGTGGATTTAAATGACTTGTTGCGTTCACTCTCAGTATGATGGTTATCAAAATGTCAACACAATTCACGATCATTTATGACTTTGATCACTAGGTGCCAGGCATGAGACTCGCAAGTACGGCCCTGACTTCGATCTTCCAAAGGATGAGCTCACTCATGCCGCATTTTGGAAGTACATGCGATTTGAAGACCCTTGCACGGATGAAGATCGAAAATCTTTTGCTCTCTGCGACCATCGCTGTCCCTCGAATGAGCATGTTCTCGGATCCGCCACACACAGCAGCGTCACTCAGAAAGTGTCATATTGTGAGGAAGACTTGTGGCATCTCCCTGTCAAGAGTGCTGGGAATCAAAGCTCTGGATCACAAGGGTATGTTACTAGCGATGGCCACCGATTCCTCTGTGACCACTCGAAAAATGTTGCCAACCATGTGATTTTCATAATAGATCGTTCGGGGTCTATGAGCTCTTATGACTGCAGACCGACTATGGTAAAGTTCACTCAAGCCCACAACAACCGACTCGGATGCGTTTATGAGGCGATTCTTCGATTCATAAAGACACGAATGCAATCGAGTCTCCAAGACTTGGTGTCAGTTGTTCTTTTCGATGATACTGCATCTATTGCATTTGAAGGGCGACCCATCGCAGAGACGCTTGTGGATCAGCTTCTCGCATTTACGATCAGGGGGGGAACGGTTTACTCTGCAGGCCTTGACGTGGCATCTTCGATATTGCAACGATCGCTCCAACGTGCAGAAATGCAAAACAAGACTCCTGTCGTGATCTTCCTCAGTGATGGTGGGAACAATGGTGGTCGAGACCCAACCTCCTGCGTTAAGAGTCTGAAGCAGGTAGACACGGAGCTCATATTCCATACAATCAGGTTTGGGTCCGATTCATATTACCAGGTTCTGGTGGACATGGCAAAGGCTGGAAACGGGTCTTTTCAGATCAGTCTTGACGAGATTCAGCTGGCGAAGAGCTTTGAAAGTCTGGCCAACAGCTTGAGGACGAAGGTAGCTTCTCTGATGTGACTTCCTCGTCTGGAAGTGTCATTCAGGTTGAGCTAGATGGGATTCAGCATCTATTTGTATCTAGCAAGGACTTAGGAGATTATGTGGCAGCTAAGTTGGAGCTGGAGAATTTGATTTTGTGTTTGGAGCACCTGTTGATAGAACTTATAGAGGATTATAAGGACGCTGGACAGATGACATATAGTTGTAAATACCAGGAATTAGATGCGGAGGTTATCCAGATGACATATAGTTGTAAATACCGGGAATTAGATGCGGAGGTTATCGATATTGTAACTGGACTTATGATTTCTGCTATGAACTACGCCTTTTTCTAGAACTATCCTTGAAAGGCATTCATTTTCAAGTGCTTCGGAAGGTGTGTGTTGTTGATGTGCCATTGAATGAGCCGCGAAGGGTAGTGTAGCGTTGTGGACTTGGTCGCTAGTTTTACTGTCTTAGGCCAATACTAATAGTTCAAGATGAACAAAATCTTCAACGCAAATAAAAATCAAGACAATGATATGTACAAATTTGCAGTACAAGTAGAACACCCAAAATGGAATTTTTTTGCAAAGACAGAATTTCTAGATGAATAATGTAACTATGCAGCCACTTTTGGCAAATCGGTGATGGGCGCAGTCTTATCATCAGCCTCGTGCCCTGCTGTGAGCACATTCATCTGTCCATTTGATTTGAGAAAATTCACTTTGTCTATGGTTTCTTGCTTGGGTGGAACTGGAACGTCCTCTAGAGCTCTGGGTGGCTGGTACCACCTTCTCTGGTCTGGGAAGTACTGCAGTCCCTTGTTCTTCAATTGCCACCATTCTTCCGGGACAAACTTGTCGTCCTTCAGAAACCCACACCGCTTGTTTACCAGGACAAGATCTCGGATTGGGAGCTTATCATACCTGCCACGGAAAATTAGTCAATATTGACAACTTGGCATAGATGCAAAATTATTTTACAGATCCAGGATTTACAGGTTCAAAAATATGGGAGTGTTTGTGTTGTGATTTTCACATTCCAAGCTGCTCTAATTGTCAATATATACCTTTACTGAAATTGTATATCTCATTAAAATTTGCTTATGTTTTTGTACAACCGAAACTGCACATTTGTCACACTCCACAGAGAATACAAATGCCGATGCCATACCTGCCATAGCCGTCGACTAAGTGCAAGTAGACCTCGAGATTGTGCGTTGTCCAACTGGCAGACTTCTCTTGATTCAGATGCTTCGAATGCTTGTCATTCAACTCCAGCTTCACCCCCACATGTGAGTAGGTCCAGGGGAGATTATCAAGCAGATTCTCCAAAGAGGGTACATTTTCATTTACGAGCACCCCAGGCACCCTTGGTACTTTGTCATTCACATTCACCATGCGTAGAACCTGAAGGAAACATTCGTATTTGTGGCAGAATAAAGTGACTTCAGCACGAATGCAAATCACTTTCACATACAGATTCCAAGTGCAACTCAAATGATCTCAAGCGAGTAAATTTGATGTCATTTACGTATTCTGAGCTGCTCCACTTGTGAACGTGTACAATGATGCTCTGCTTTTAACTGCTGGTGGAGACTGAAATTTCATGACCAGAAACACGATTGACATTATGATGAAGATCGGCAATAAAGTGAAGATTTTGTTACCTTGACCCCAATTTCCTCAATACGCTTCTTGAAGGCAGAGTTTCCAACTCGTGGACCAGCAAAAGAAAACACAGTGATAGGGACTGCCAAATTCTTATCTCCAACCGACAGTTTGTTGAATCCTGATTCTGCAAAGTCGTAGGCACTGAGAGTGGCCAGCGCCGAACCCAAGCTGTGGCCACAGATAGTGATGCTCAGCTCCTCAGGCTCGTTTTTGTACTTGTCGACCAGGCCACGCATCTCCATCTGCAGCTGGTCTTGGGCGCTAGAGGTACGAGACACATAAATGCCACTTTTAGAACTCTAACATAGATTTGTGAAACAAAGCCGAAGAGAAACTTGCCCTACTTATTCATTTCAAGATGACGACACAATTGTCTGACCACCTTGAGTCTCTTAAAAGTTTTCAGACTTCATGTTCACAGAGTTCTAAAAGCAGCCATCCGTTTCCCCCACAGACAGATCTCATCGACGCACACACAACACACAAGGAGCAATGGTGGACTTACAGAACACACGTCGATATTAATTGCAGTAACCAGTGGCATATTTGTGCCACTTCTGTTTGAGGAAAGGAGAACCACCCAAGCCTGACCAAATAAAGATACTATTCGGATTTGGAGTGCCTCACCTTATCTGGTTGAATTTCGAATCTGGGTTAGCCGAAGTGTATAAACTAAAGAACCCAGCTTCGACTTTGACTTTGGTTAATGGGACATGGGCAGGCTTGGCGGCGTGAGGCATTAAGACGGCAGGGATGAGTTTGTCAGCAAAGTTGGCTGCCCACTCCAGCCCAGTTTGAGTGCCCCGCCACACAACCATGATGTCTCGTCGTCCCAGCCTCTTGATCTCCTCCGGGTCGGTGCTCACTGCAACGTAGCCCATCCAGTTGGATTTTGAGCTCCAAGCATCCTCTCGTTCTGATTTCCTCAAAATGTAAGGGACTTCTACATTTGCTGTTGCATAGATGTACCTGACAATGCATTGGAGAGTTTGTATGAAGACAAGGACACTACACTGAACTCCACACGAAGTCATCAAACCTATATAATGAATATACTTTCATTCTCTTATTAGATTTTTGGCGAAATAAAAATATATATAAATGAAACTTTTCATAACCAGGTGACAGCCTCCATGACAAAAGTTCAAGTTCCTGAGATCACAGGAGAAAGTAACCCTGGTTTGGTGCAGGCCTACAGGAAGATGCAATGAAAGTGGCTTCACACATTGAGCAGAACACTACACCCGAGATAATTCTAGAGAGAGCCTTGCACATAAGAAAAACTTGAATGACTTCCAATTAGAGATGATTTAAAAGCTGCACCCACCAATTCTCAAGTGGTTTTTTCAACTTAACTACAAGTATCGTATTGGCCAATCATGAAGTGCATGTTCATGCTCTTCGGTTGCCAGGCTCAGTTGCACCTAACTGATTTGAGATTACGTGCTCGTAGAGGACAACTATCTCCGTCATCACGCTACAGATCTCATTTCCTCAAATGCAGACATAACAATGAGCCAATATTTGCCGATAGAAATCACACCGTAATCACTCACAACTTCCGCCACAAGTAAATGAGATTACTGGAGATGAGTTTTCTGCCAAGATTTGAGCAAACATAGAATTGCAGCATGTAGTGTGCACCTACCTGGTAACAATGTACCCTGTGTTATGAAGCTCTACTTCCTTGAACAGGTTCTTTTTGGAGTACTTGCAGCTTCCACAGTATTGGGAGTGCTTGTCAAAATCAAACGCGTCGTAGGTGACTTCCGCAAACTCTCCATATCTGATGATCTCAGCTCTCAAATCTTCGTCCAGAGGATTCAGCAGGCCCTTCCAGTCGTTGGCACCTTGGAGCTCTCTCCATCGCTTGCCAATCTGTGCACCGGCTGCTGGGGGCTCCAATCTATTGTGTGTTCCTTCCACACCTGGAGGGGTGGGTGGCTTGTCATCAGTCTTAGCAGCCATGTTGAAGATTGCTCTGCAGTCGAATCAATCGACCTGCAAATCATATGGTAGCAGATATCAGAGCCTTGCAATGATCCTGATTTCACATGATCGTTTTCAAAGACTTAAAACTACCTGCGGCCGCTTCACACTAGTCCAAGTCAGTATGATTTAAAACTGGTCACCTTCTATCAAAACAGAATGCCAAGGACAAGATACATTACCGACTCACGTTCAAGTATGAAGCTCACATACAACAACCTCAAGTGAGTGAAGGGAAATGCACCACATTATATAATCCCATTGCTCCACACTCAACTTCAAGGGTACAATGGAAGTCAATCCTGTTAACCACGAGGAACAAGATCATATGGAAAACATGAGGGAATCAAGTCACCTGAAATAGAAAGTCTACTCGGCTTCCATGAATGTCAGCCCCTATCCCTCCAAGGTTCAGGTTGCTTCTTAGTACATACACCTCACTCCACTTGCAACGCCATGGGCCCACACATCGACATGACATTGGAAGTAAAATTCCTGAAGAACCAGCATCAATACTCATCATACCACAAATCATGTCCCAATACATTCCCGGCGTGCTCAAATTAAGGTTCGTGTACAAGGGGCAAGCGGAGTGACTACCAGCGAGCGAATAATGCTCAATCGAGTACATGAAGTCAGCACGGCTTCGCAACTGCAAGTTTTCGTCATCATGATCTCTGCCATGTTAAAACAAAAGAAAGAAACTCTCCACATGCTTATTGAGTCTTGACGGTCGACGGAAGAAGCCACATTGACAGCCTAGAAATGATGGTTCTGCCGTAATTTAGACGTGGGTGTCTGGATGTGCAGCAACCCAGAACAAGATATAAACAGGTATAAAAGATATAAAAGGCCCTGTAGCATATCAACAGTGTAACACCAAACAATAGTATCACAGTGTGCAACGGGATATATGAGTTCACGATATTTAGTAGTACCAGATTTTGATCACGATGCGATATGCCCTTACCAGCAGGGTCAACAAATATAGACGTGGAATATTGGGAAAAAAATTAAACTGATTGGAAAAAGCACCTCTAGAGTATTCTACTATTCTATCAAAAAACTTCTGCTAGACTACCGGAACCCACTGGATGAAGCCTGAGTCCTTCCAACACTGCAGTGTCCGAGAAATTCTCACTAATGATAGCTGATAAAAGAAGAGACGAGGAAGCTTAACCCATCACACTAATGGGATCATGAGAGAGAGACTCTAGTGCTCCACTCAGTGTAGAGTCTCACTACAGTACGGTTGACTGTCCTAGAACTGTCAACTTATGCAATGGGTCTTGCAATTGGAGGCTATAAGAGAAATCCACAATGCAGGTACAGGGTAGGTGGTGGTTTAAGGACAGTCTACCTTACAGCATGCGCATTTCCAACTGCATGATTTGAAACGTGCAGCGTGCCTGTGAACGAAGGTCGACAGTCAGCAAAAGACCGTGAAAACTTGATACTTTACCTCTCTGCTTACCATGCCTTTATTTCCAAGAATAAGTACAGATTGATCCAAAATGTGTTACCACATAAGACAGGTCGTGTTCAGCGCCTTCAGCTGGAGACTAAACTTAACTAATTGCAACTGTGTAAGCGTTACCTTTGATGATTGGAATGATCTATAAAGCATCAATATACGTCTTCCCCACCAATTCACTCCAGCTGCCGAGACAGCAAAAAGATTGGATTAACCTGCTGACACCAATGAATGAACAATTCGAAAACCAGGATTCACCATATGGCCAGGATTGTATAATAATCTGTATAATTATTTTTGATTTGAAAACACAGCATCTACATCATCAAGCTCAAGCAGCTTATCCATCAAAGCCTTATTTAGATCCACAGCTTCGTCATCAACCTGCACAGTATCACACAAATTTGAAAACTCAGATTTGAAAACATGAAAAAATTCCTTTTCAACTTCAGTGCCCTAGGTGGAAGCAACTGAAACAACGAAGGGTCATTGAACGCAGCTCCAATCAGAAAACAAAAATGTCAATGGCCAAGATGATGCTATAAGAATCATGACTGAGAAACAATACACTATATGCAATCCTAATTATAGGCAGTATTCAAAAGGTACGAAAATGTCATATGCACAGGGGAGTAAGAAACCTCGATCTCAGAAACTGGAATGAGTTCCAAGCCAGAGATATCAGCATCAAATGGAATACCAGCTTCCTGTAGACCAGCACGCACCGATGCAAACTGATCCATTGGGGTGATCACCTTAAGGTACCTGAAGCATAAGGTACGTACTGTTAGAAGCCAAGATCATCACAATGATTCCTACACTTGGTTCGTACCAAAAACGAAAACAGAAATCTACTGTATATGCCCCAGGTTGCACCCTGATTTCTAATCACGCACTGCTCAAAAAGCACAATGGAAGTATACAATAAACGAACAGCTATCTTCAAGTCTTTCCATAGTTAAACGCCCTCCTCGAATCTTTCTCTGGTTCACACACTCCCAAATCATGATTACAGAAATTGCCATCGGCCTTGGCACGGGGAAGTCTACAAAAGGATTAAGTACGAAGGTTACGAAGGACTTGCTTCTCTTCGTCGTCTTCATCGTCCTCTTCGTCAGGTGCCGAAGGTTCAATGACATCTTCTGCACCAGCGTCCATTGCAGCAAGTAGTAAGTCATCTGCTTCTACTTTGTCAGCTTTTACGTAGATAACTCCAGCACGCTTAAAATTGAAAAGCACAGATCCTGAGTCTGCCATTTTAGCCCCACTCTTCTTGACTACATCACGAATTGTAGCTGCAGCCCGATTGTGGTTATCCGTGAGAACTTCCAGAACCAGTCCTACCCCTCCGTATCCATAAACCTGACGGCCAAAAATCACATCCAAATCAGCCCTTCAACATGAAAAATGGAACATCCCATAAATTGCTGATTCAGAATTGATTGCTATAAGTCAGAGCAGGATTAGATTATAATCCTGAAGCTTCTAAATACAGTGAGTTTGGCGAGTCAAGACTAATTACCTCATATGTTAATTCAACAAAATCTTGCTGCCCTTTTTCAGATGCCTTCTTCATATTCCGATCGATAATCTCTCTAGGAACATCGGTGTCTTTAGCCTGCTGTAATAACTGCGCGAGAGCGGCATTTGCAGCGGGACTAGGCCCTCCCTCCTTGACACTGTACACCAGACAAACCCGTATAATTCTTATTCATGACCTCGTTAAAATTCAGAGCACTTCCTCCCAGGCCATTCAAGAGGCATAAATTGGCGCTTTCACTCATATCTATAATGCTGAATTGCTATGATTCCCCTTACAACGTGATATAAACAAGATCCAATGTAGTCAGGCTTTCACTAATAGCGATAATGAATGTATCAGAGTCAAAGTGCATACACTTGTTGAATCTGCTTCCCCATCTTGCCGTAGAGTTTAGCCTTTTTCTTGTCTTGTGCTCCCTGAAAGTACACATAATAGGTGTTAAGAACAGTTCCCAGTTGTTGATAACAAAACGCTACATCACTGTTCAAACTTGCTGCCATGACATAAGTGAGGTTACCATTCATAACATGCACACCAATTGTTCCCTCACCATCTAAATGCAGCCTCTGTAGCCAATCTCATGAGCAAGCATAAAATGAACCAGAAAGCAGATCCTTTGATTCATACGACTTTAAGAAATACACCAAAAACACTTAAACTTTAGACGTGCTACCTTTTTAGTCGCAATCTTGGAGGAACGCCTGCCCATTTGAGCTGGAGGCAAAATCCAAAACTGGCGTGACCCAAGGTTCCCACGCCTGCCTACATTCAGCCACATACTGCCGGCTTCTCTCCGACTGCCCAGGAATTGCACGTCAGAAGCACTGTGACTGGAATCCTTGCCAGCTACAGCACCCACCTTTCACCCCTTAGATCATCACCCCTCTCGCAACCCTAAATTCACACACATCTCAAAGCTACTCGTTCATAAATGCTCTGTTTTCCTTTTTTTCTTTTTTCTTCTTTGGAACTATTATCCATTCCGTTGATCAGAAACCAATCACACATATCTGAAAACATCTCAACAAAAAACAAAAAGAAAAAAAGAATGTTCCTGCAAACACATAATTCTCCAATTCCATGGTCAAATTCACACACCTAATTCAAACATTATGCATCACTTGAAATCCAACAAACACAATCCCAGAAGAACAAAGAGGAAAATCATGAAAATGACATACTTACCATTCTCCAAAGACGAAGTCACATCACAGCTAATATTCCGAACGCTCCCACCTCGCCCATACAACACCGCGCTTGAGCCATATCCGCGACTGGCAGCAGGGCATGCTCTAGTGAGAATCCGGGGCAGAGGAATATGTACCATGGCTCTGAATGCCACACTTGCACTCATACACTTCTGCATTGCCACAGAAACTCCCAAAATCCTAAACTCCTTAAACCCTAAACTCTAAACCCTAAACCCTAGAACCCACTTCAATCCCAAACTCCCAATCCTGCACAGATTGAACCAATTCACCACCACAAACCAAATCCTCGCCCAACCATGGCCCTCAAACCTCTGCATTCATCACAGATTAGCTTCAATCTTCCTCAACAGACCCAACTCCATTGCATTGCAAACTCAGAAACTGATGCTCAATCCTTCCAGTGACCCAAAACCCAGCTCGGAAACAGAGCAACTGGCGATCAACTCATCATCAAATGCATCAAACTATGCTCAAATTTGGGGCACAGCAATCAGGAGCGAAGAATCTGCAATTCAGGGATGGGTGCACTAAACCGTCACTCGATTCAAATCTGGCGTTGTCTTATGAGGGTGTAGATTTTATTTTTGAATCTATGAATTGGGGATAGTGTTGGGTTTGGGTGATGTAGCGGGGTTCGGTATGGGAGTGTTGTTGATCATCCACAACATACGGCGGAGGGAGTAGGATGTAATTCCGTTAGGGATATTAATATGAAAATGCGTTATTGTGCATGGATAGATAGAAACACCAACCCTTTGTCGGGGTCGGCGTGAATTAAGTGTCCGTTTGTATTGTCAATGACCCGATGCCCACCGGAAAGGGATATTGAGACAAAACTACTCTCCTCTTTTGAAGATGGTATTGTGCATGGATTTGATATTAGAGATTGGAACTGTGCAATTGTGACTCAGATATCTGTTTGTATTTTATAGAGGGTGTTGGCTTTTTGGGTATACTGAATGGTTTTAGTTGTGTAATTGTTCGTGTTTATGAGGTTTATTAAAAGTGGTCCTATACCATTAATCTATTTCCCATGGACTCAGATTTAGTAGACAGAAGAATAAATGTTTTATTCTCATTGGAATCAAATCTTTTAATGTTGATTAGAAAATTTAAATTATTTTCTGATGCCAAGTATGTTATTAATGGGAGCTTCATGGTAGAAAAAGAAATTTTTATCAGAAAGTAAAAATTAAAATCAAAAATCAAAATTTTTAATAGAAATCAAACTTTTTATACAAAAAATTGTAGATGTATATGAGATATTTTGATTTAATTTTCTAAATTTCTTTCTCATCATTGATAAGCTTTAAAATGTATTAAATTTTATATCATGATATCAAAACAACTTTACTTGAATGGATGAATTTAAGTCAACAATATAAATTAAATTCTCTACTTGCTTCTATGTTGCTTCTTCACATGTATTTCCCTCCTCGTATACAAGATAATTTCTATCTTTTTCTCTCTACTTTAAAATCTTATGAACCATCCATTCATCAAGCATATGATCATATATATTATAAATATCAACAAATGTAAATTGTTTAAATGATTAGAGAATATTGTTTCTTCTTCCAAACCAATTCATTAATGGAAGCATATTTTTTTTCTTGAAATTTAATATACACTCCTTCTCACTACGAGAGTTTCCTTCCATCAAAATTAAAATCATCAAATAAAATCTTTAAATACATTCATCAAATAAAATCTTTAAATACATTCATCAAACAAAAAATTTCAATACATCAAAACTTCATACACATCAATTGATTATACTGATTATCCCCTAACGTTCTGAGGGTATTTTTCATCAAAACTGCCTCAAAACAGCCCCTCTTCAAAGCAAGGTGGATTTTGCAAACTTGGGGTCTTTTTTAGTACGTCTAACCGTAAGATCTTGTAGCTAACTTCTATGTCTACATGTCCACAAAATCTCACTCACTCATTCCCCACCAATTGCAAGATCGCAACATTCAAAGTTGAAAAACATGTTTTTTTTCCCTGCAAAAAAAGGGGACAGCAGAGTTTTGAAGGCCCAAAAACCCATTTTTTTGCATTATGGATTTTGGGAGTTTTGATGCACGTCAAAGAATACTAAGTTAGCTAATTGTTCTAAAAAAAATTATATTCAAAAAAGTTGTGGAAGGTTGCCAAAAAAATCATTTTCCGCTAGGGGGTATACTGAAATTCACAAACAAAGGCCGTTTTTTGACAATAAAAATAGCATATGAAAAAAACTTGGATGAAAAATCCAAACGGTGGGAACATGCTCTACCACCTTTTCTATACATAGAAATTTTTATTTTTGCAAAATATCAAAATCTAAATTTTTGGTGGAATTTCAAAGTTTCGTCTTTGGGCAGATTTTGGCAATTTTGGGCAGTTTTGGGCAGTTTTGGGCAGAATTTGCTGCATTCACAGTGGCTGTGAGCTTGCCCGAAGTTTGGCTGAATGCAGCTTTTGACACTCAATACCCCGTAACTTTTTTTCGGTATGTTCAAAATAAAAAATAAAAAATTCTACACAAACCTCTTCAAAATGCCTACCTACATTGTTTTTTTCAAAGATTTAGGAATTAAATTGGAATTCTAGGAACCTACCCAAATTTGAAAAACGCCCATTCTAGGACTATTGTCCTTTAGGGGTTAAAATCCACTTCAAGTTGTTTATATACTCAATGTTTGTATGTATTATACTCCACTTTTATGTAAAAGACAATATCATTGCAAAATAAAACTTCTAGTGTAAAATATTTTATTTTTAAAAGTGACAAAACAAAGCATTGAATTTTACAAATTTTCAAGCTAAACTATATCCACATTATGTTTTGCTACAATGTCACTGGTAACAACCAATTCACTAAGTGTGAATGCACAATGAATTTGTACACCACTAGCATGCAACGAATTTTGTATTTCGTTCAAACTGAAATACAAGTATTCATTGTAATATTCATAAACATGTTCTGTGCAGTGAAGCACCTCTGTTTCAGAAACTATGGACTGCCACAGTTGCATTATAACTACAAATCTAGAAGGCACAATCTGTGTCAAAAATGTAGGTGGTTGATATGATGTGATGTTGGCCTCATTCTAAGCTTGGCAATACATCCAACAACCACAATGTAGAGCCAAGAGACCATTCATAACCTTTTGTCTGCTGTTCCTGAAATTGCAAAGCAACACATCTTGAACTTCAACAGACTCAAGGAACGATGCTTCTTGACTGAATCTGTGTAGATTGTTCTGAAAGGTGTTCTCTAGCACTTGGTTAGAAGTTTCAAGGGCATAACAATCAGGATTGAAATGACCAACTGGAAGGTGCCGTAACCAGTCCAACCAAGCTAATCCCTTCTGGTAAGCCTTCACTGCACTGTGAAATTCAGCCGATTCACGAACTTCTTTGAGCATGAGGCGAAACATGTGATCTGCATCTGCATCAATTGAATTTTGTTTCAAGCAAGAGGGTCTCAGGATACATGCTTTGCGGAACAGATGAGAGTTGCTTCCTACATTCCTGATGGCCACATGGAGAAGTGTTTCACAAATCTCGTCCATGTTGCAAGGGTTAGTGCTTACAGGTGATGGCGTCTGTTTAAGATCTCTGTGGAACCATAGTCGAAGTGCAATATGCAACAGGCCTTCCCACCTGCAGCCCCAGTGATAAGTCAGAATTTGTTTAGTTTAACTCTAGCTAACGATGAAAATGCCTACAAAACTCAGTGATATTGTTTGGTGATGTTCTTTGTTGATTTGACGAACGACAGTTTTTGCATCTTGTTGTCTCAGTATGAATTGGACGGCATCCTATCTGCTGTGCAAAGTACTGCAATGTTATCACAAATGCAACGTTGAGGTAATGACTTACTCAAATGCGGGTTCTACCTCCACACCGAATGAGAGATGAAGGGAAGCTCCAAGCCACTCTGAGGTGTTGCTGCCGGAATTATTCTGACCGTTCAGGTCTGCGAAGGATGTCTTCTCTACTGGGAATTCGTCAGAAGTGCACTCGCTGCATGAAGCAATACTCTTGGAGAAGGAGCCTTCCGATGGAACTTTCACGTTTTCTTCTGGGCGCTCAGTCCGAGCTTCATGTAATAATCCTCGTGGAATATATAGAACGTCCGCTTCCTGGAGATCATAATGGGTAGCACAATCTTTATTTATTAAATCTGTAGAGAGGGTTTTGAAGGAGTATAGGCGAGGGAGCTGCTCAAGAGGAGGATACACGTCCCATCTTTTGTGGCCCCTAAGTTGACAAACAAACACACAGTGATCGTCAAAATGAACACCGAGGCCCTGTGCTCCTGGTGGAGTCAAATAAAGATTGGCTCCCACTGTCACCTGTCCCAACTCCACCGCTAGGCCATTTGAAATTGCAGAAATTTCAGGCCACCGGAACTGTAATCCTCGAACTACAACAGTATTTCCAGAGGTGTAGGCATTTACACAATCTCTGGAGCTTACGGATGGTGTTTCAGACTCTATGGGGTAAAGTATTTCTAACCCAGACTTGCATTGCAAAAGGCGGATGTCCTGGTTGTACACAGGCAACAGACCAAGCTCCTGCTCCATGTCCTTGTAAAGAACTGACAGGTCGAGTTCGTCAGCAACGGCAGGAGGGCAGGCCATCATACCATCCACGAGAAGCTCTAGCATTCTAGTAGGGCTACTTCCAGCGATTTTCTCTAAAAAACTAGACAGTCCAAGTTTCTCATACGCCGTGTTAATTCGTGCTGGAGATAGTTCCCAATGCTTCTGGAAGAAGTGCTCCACGGAGCGCTGGTCCTTCCCAAAAATTCTCCTTGCATGGACAGTATTTACATCTACCTGTACACTGTTTTGCATGGCCAATTTCATTATCAATTTCGCAAGCTGGTTCCTCCTGTTCGGTGTCCGCAAAAACTCTGCCATAGGCCCAACCTTGTGAGTGTCCGGAAAATCTCCATCAAACTGAGATTGAAACTGAATGGCGCTTCGCCAGAGGCTTTGTAAGCTGACAAGCACATCGGGCCTGCTAGACGCGTCAACTAAACCAAAATCATGAAATATGGTATTCACTGCAGCTAAAGCTGAATCAAAGAGTTCAGCCATTTCATCAGGAGGAATGCTCAGAAGGAAGTTGAGGTCATCTTCTTTTGGCATCTCATGACTACCTACGTTTGCATCTTTTAGTGCGCACGCCTTAATGGACCCTCTAGTGTCTAAAAACTTAGGGGGCTTGCCAAACGTATCCGTGTGACTAGCCTTGAGCATTTCATTCAGTGTGTCAGCCAGGAAAGATACTAGCCGCCTGTCAAGATCGAGAACACAAGCAAGAGCTCAGAAAGATGTCTAAAATACTGCGTTTGCAAAAGATTTGTCTCATTCCTCTCTGACCAGAAGATATAGTTTACATGGTGCTAGTGAATGAACCCTAATACGAAATGTCATGGATGTGTAAACACTGGCTAATTATCAGCCATGTCATTCTCAAGTTAGGAATCACTACTTTCCATACTACTGATGCTTGTGATATTTGACAAAATTAACCTCTATGCATTTCAGAAACTCAAGAAGTATGCATATCGATGGTGCTTACATAAGCTGTTGTTGCAGGCCGGCTACTTCTCGCAGGGCAGCGCAACTAGATTCACTAGTTGCTACATTCAGAATAGAATGAATAGCAATTAGAAGAACATCGACTTCTGATTTATACAGTAGTTGAGTCAATGCGCCCAAGATCTCCTTCTCTGCAAGTCGGCAACTGACCTCGTACGAAGTAATGGCCAACAAACCCACTGCTTCTGCACTCTTCTTGACAACTTTAGAAGATCTGCAAGAGGCAGCTTACATCAGAACAGAACGACAAACATTTAAAAAAGCCCGAAGAACGAATTGATTGCAGAAAGCAGAGAAGAGGTAAAAAGCAAGAGCTGGACTTACGAGTGGGACAAGAGCAGAGGCAAGAGCTGTAGAAATCCAGCATCGCAGAGAGCGTGGGCGGGTGAAGCAGAGGCGAGAGGAATCCGCAATAGGGACAGGAGACGCCGAAGATGCGTGAGGGGGAGGCACACGGAGGATTGCTCAAGGGCATGGCGAAGCGCTGCCACAGTGTTGGAGGCAAACGTCTGAGAATCAACCTCCTTCGCTGGGACCCTAACGTCGCAATCCGTGGCGTTTCTACGTTTCTTGTAACGGGGAGATGCAGGAGGAGAAGAAGACGAGGAAGACGAGCACGAGGAGGAAGACTGCGACTCCATGGAATCAAACCCAGGGTTTAGGGTTTATCCAGAAATGGGGTAATTCAGAAAACTGAGTCGAAGCTGATCTGAAGCAGAGTTTTCTTCCATCGCCTTATTCAACGTGTATGCATCAATTCAGAAAACTCCCAGTCGTACATCTAAAACTCGATTCCCGCTATTATCACTTTCACTACTCTTCATCCTCAGCTTTCCCTCTCAAGCTGTGCACTGCCATCATCTTCAACCTCTTAGCCAGCAATCGCCCACAGAAACTCCTCAGAACCCCACAAACTTCTTCACAACGCGCTTGGAGATAACTTCTTCCGCGTCTCAATTCTCTTCTCAGCTGCTAGCGAAAAGCTGAATTCAGAACGACTCTCAGCCCAAACTGGGTGCCAGAATGAACGAGCATTTCTCAATCAAAGGCCCATAGAAATCGGAATTGGCACACCGAAGATATAATAATTGTACCCAACATGAAACAGTCCGTGCAATCTAAACAAAACTGTTTCCTCATATACCTCATAAACCTTCGTTTGTGAGGCTATCCCACTCATTCTCATCACAGGAGAGCAAATGACTCACGGATTAAATGCATGGCCGATCCTTCTCCACTAAGAGACGAATAACGACTCCAAGGAGTGTGTTCTCAATATCTACACTTAGACAGAGACCTAACTTAACTGATATCCAGATTAAACACAGATGATATTACGGCAGGATCCACTGATATTCAGGTGCTGCTTGTGTGATGCAATGTTAATAAGGTAGAGATGGGTATTCCCGTCAGTTTAAGCCATTCAGCATATTTGGGATTGAGAAAACTATGGGGATAAAATTTATACAAATAGAAGTTAGGTCGAAAATCACAAATCTGTTTTTTTTATATTTTTTTCGAAATTTATCAAATTTTCATGAATATTTGAAGTGCAACATTGTAGACCACTATTTCCGTGAGTAGGTATATGCAATCCAAAGATTCTTGCATGGAGAACATGATAGGTTGTTATACAATCTGTTGAGTGTGGTAGTCAGGTGTTGTCTGCTCAGATATTGGTGCACTGATAGGCCATGGAATTAGAACCCTCACGGGAATACCCATCTCTACCTTACTCAGGCAGATACATGAAGAAATGGACAAGCGAACTACGGTGCAATCCTGTGGAGGCTACTTGTGACTTCCACTCTTCATTTATTCTCCAAAATGCTTCTGGAGCTGCTCCAGGTTGCGTTAGTTATCTTAGCTTTTGTGGGACCGTACGTGCTTGTAATGAACGACGTTGGAGAGTTCAGTAGCAAGCAATTGCAGTGGAAGTTTGTTGACGGGGGGCCCATGTGAGACTCGGGGACACATGCATCATAGATTATGTTCTGTTTTCAACGAATTATAAACGAGAAACTCATTTCATAAAACAGGCTTTTGCAACCTTGGAAAGAACAGATCAGTAGGTTCTTTTGGGGGTTAGTAGTCGGTACAACACCCAGACACTCAATACAGTGTACACTGTTCACCATCATCAAATCACTACAAGCAGACCTGTTGTTCCTCACTCAAAAAGTGTTGCTCTTCACTGACGGAAGAGGTGGAAAAGGGCACTTTTTCTTGTCTTTTGTGACTCCACTGACTCACCAACTTCGAAATTGCTCGATATAGTAAGTGAGGAACGACAGGTTTGCTAGTAGTGAATATATTTATGTGCTTACAAGGAGACCTGTAGTAACATGTTTCAAACAAGTGTCACTACACTTCTGATCTACCACTATAGTCTGCGTCTGAATCAGAGTTATACAAATAGAGTCAATGGGGGCGTGCAGGGAAATGAACTTGGTCAGTTGAAATGAACTTGGAACTTGGCTAAGTTAGTTGAGATTCTCAACTCTCCGCTGAAAGTTTTCAAATGAACTGTAGGCCGCACATGCAGTTTAGTTTAATCTATCCAATTGAAATTTTTTAACTGAGGTTTGAAAATTTTCAAACTGTAGGCTGTATACAAGAGCCAATTCAAAATACAGAGATGGATGAGAATTCATGATCCATCAATGCACATTCAAACCTTTTATTCATAAAAATCATTTAATTTCAATTATTAGTTAGTACTCTAAATTGTGGACAAAAATTAGAATATTTTTATATAGCTTTAATTATTGTGACATAAATGAGAATGCTTTAACACAAATTAGATTGTTTTAACACAAATACAAATATTAAGATATAAACTATATTATTAAGATTAGATTGAACTACCAAGGTCTATAAATTGGGTTATTAAAACATATATTAATCATGTTAGATTGGATTAGAGTAATTGAATTTTATTACAAAGTCAATTCTCACTGAAAAACTTTGGACCGTAAAATAATGATCCAGGGTCTCAATCTCAAGCCACTCACATGAGTCAAATATTGACAATCAATGGTTTTATTAGTGAAGCCTCCATACTTGAGCTCAAAAGAAAGCAAATTACTATTCCTTGTGTACATTGGAAAAGAAACAAGCTTGCTAGTCACATATTCAATATTTATTTGAAGAAAATTTCAATTCTGTAATCACAATCTAAAATGACATTAGAGTTATTTGTAAAGTCCTTCAAAACCTGAATTTTTGACCTGTAATTTGGAAAGGACCGGATGGGCATGATCTCACAGTAGACTCATAATAGAATATTGGATAGATTGAAATTTTTATTTATAAAAATTTGGAGGAAGGGAGAAGAATTGAGTAGAGGGGTAGGACCGTGAGGAGGAGGAATGGTACTAGCTTTGGTCCATGAAAAAAGGAGGACAAAAGACGGGATGCCTTTACAAATAACTCAATTAACACAGGGCGATTTGGCACTGAGTTGTTATTTTTCTAAACCATTGTTGATCTATTGTGGGTTGCTAAACAAATGGGCATTTATTGGGGCAGTGATCAGAAATATAATGTTAATCAAGCCTTCTATGTACTGTGACGGCTTTGCTCAGTTTCAATCATTAGGGGAAATATGGGGTCTGCAACGGGCCTTTGGATTTCCCACGTGCCTCAAAATTTGGCCATGCCCATGCACTTTATCCGCTGGCACCAATGGTGCTAGCAGGTCGCCAAATTGGCGTTTGGGGGGTCCAGCCAATCGCTGGCAGCGAAGGCGTATGCTACTGCTGTCACCCATTGGACAGTATGAGCAGTAATGACGCTGTCAACGAGTGTGTGCCATTGTTGTCACCCCATTGGACAGTAGCAGATTCTGTTGTCGGCGGGCAGAATATCTACCAATGAGATTACTTAGAGAGGCATGGATGGGCAGCAAGTTCACCTACCTTCGGGCTGTCTTACAAGGCCCGTTGCAGACCCCATATTTCCCCTAATGATTAACCTTTAACGCATCAACTCAACAAAAATGGTATGATTTAGGGTCCGATCAGGCTCCCCATATGTTAATTTTCATAAAGATGAAGCTGTAATTTTGGCACCATGTAGAAAGTTATCATATCTTTCTAATAAGACCATTCAAGCTTCAAAATTCTTCATACTTTAGGAGATATCGGGAGTCAAAGTTTGAAACACTATTTGAGTATACTGAAATCTACCCAAAACTACAGTATATGCTCAAAATCTTGCCCAAAATTAATTAGATTGCAGAAACTTCAAAAATCCACCAAAAATTTAAGATTTTACTTTTTTTTCAAGTTTTATTTTTTTTAAATGTAAATACAATTTGAAGGCATGATCTCACTTCTCGGATTTTCAATCCAATATTTCTCCATATGCCTTTTTTACTAGATCATAGACCAGCCTTTGTTTTGAATATTAGCATACCTCCATTTGAAAAATGAAGCATTTCTTTAGGTTTTATAGGTCGTGTAAGAGAAAAAAGCAGGAATGCTATCTTGTGAGCGGTGAGCAGTGAGCAGTGAGCGGTGAGTACTAAATTTTCAATTTTTCGACTATTTATTTGATATTTTGAGATGATTTTGCATGACATGGCATATATGGGACCTATGACCGTGGAAGTTGTTTTAGGGTACATTCCCAAAAGAATGGCTTCTAAATTGATAAATGTAGAAATTTACACCCAATTCATACCCGCATAAATTGTGATTATTTTTTCATATATCCGATCAATCCCACGCCATGAAGACCAAGACGGAAAAATAAAAATAAAGGAAAAAAAAGAAAAGAGAAAAAAATAAATAAATGAAGGAAAGAAAATAGATTAAAAATATATAATGAAAAGAAATATAGGGAAAAAAATTAAAAAATGAAGGAAAATAAGAAGAAAAGAAAGAAATATAAATAAAACAACGAATAAATAAAATAGAGATAAACAAAATAAAAGATAAAACATAATAAGGAATTAACAAAATAAGATAAATAAAAAAAATGAATGAATACTTAAAGGAGAGAAAAAAAATAAAAAAAAAATAAAATAAAATTAGGTGAAGAACCACATTTTATTGTGATGCCTTCAAGCTGTAACCGAGGAATGTTCAGCTTCTTAAAAAATTAGTACCAACTTTATAATTCAATCATGTATGAAGTCAATTTAAAATATATGGCCGGTAGAGAAATTCACACAAAAGTAGAATAAACTGAGGTTGAGGCAAAATATAAAATCCAAAGCCAAAGCTATCAAATAATATATAAGTAGTGAAAACATAACAATATAGAGTAAATATGCAATGATCAAGTAGACATCTCGTCATCGCTACAAGTACCAATCCAACCAGAATAAGAATCGCTATCACTAGATAATACCACTCTGGCAACTTCTGCAACTATGTCAAGATAAATCTCAGCATCACGACAAATGCTATCTCTGTCAGATGAAATAGATGGAGAAGGAGCAGCTAAATAAGCTTGAGCCTGCATCTCTGCATAATGTGGAAGCTCTAAAGGTCTAACTGGACTCCTGATCTTGCTAAGATGGCGCGAGATAGTAGAGCCACCAATGTCATTCTTCAACGCTTTCTTTCGACTGCACATGACAATTTCACAGTTTAATGAATATTGAACTAAATTTTTGATAACAAATAAACAAATGTAAAATGAATGTAGAGACTTACTTACAAGAACGCTTGGGGGCAGTCTTCCTCTCAGGCTCATCATCTGATTCAATGGCGCGTTTCTTCTTCGGTGAAGGCACAGGAATTGGAGCAGACTCAACCTCTTCCGCGCTTGGAAGAAGAGGCAACAACACCTGCTTGTACAAGGTGGTGTCATACTCAAAGCCTATGACATGGCGCCGGAGACTCTTCGATGCTCGAATGGAAGCACCTACACAGAAATTGAAGCTCAATTGCATGAGATTAAAGAATTAAAAAAAATATAAAAAACAACAATCAGAAAACTGAAAGACTAAAAAATACCTGTAGAAGCTGTGAGATCCATGACAATGTCATTCTCTACAGTGCAGAGATCAATCAGAGCCTGCAAGAGGTTAGAAGTCTTCTCTCTAGGACCTCTGAATGGCAAACCTGTCTCTGAATTATAAGTCAGAGAATCTGCAGTAATCAAATTAGTACAGTGACCATCAGTGGAGAGCTTGATGCCTTGGGCACCAAGCTCAGCCCTATCGTGAAACTGGAACTTAGACCTTGGAACACCCTCCTCCGCATTCTCCATCTTGATGAAGCACTTCACCATAAAAGTCTTGTGCTCCCGTGGATAACGATCTGGAATAGTCAATGGCAGGCCATTGATTGCAAACCACTTGGCCTCTTCCTGGAAGTTAGCCCACTCTGCCCAAGAAATAAGCTCATTCGAAATGAACTTTGAATCAGGGTAGAATACAATCAAAGCTCCATCATCCTGCAGAAACTGCATAGCAAACTCGAAATGGGCCTTAATCCATGAAGACTCCATTTTCTTCCCTGCTGAAATCTTGGGGTGCTTGTTCCAGAATGGAATCTCACCATCCTGCCCTAAACCTGGAACTGGTAAATCCTCTGGAACATCAAAAATGATGAGGTCCAGAGCAGCCTCAGCCTCTTCACCTCCAAAATTCCTAGCCTTGCTACCGAGATTCTCCTTGATCCAATCCTTCACCTTCATCCAAACCTCAGGCTCATCCCCCTCTGATAGATCATTAAACAGCTCCAAAATGCCTATAGGGGAGTTATTGATGATCTCAACCCTAGTGTCTACCTCATCCAACTGCGAGCATGGAATGGTGTAGATAGTCTGAGAAGGCATGGGGGTAGAAAAAAGAGGCACCTGAGGAGCTACAGGAACTATGGCAGCAACCATGCTGCTGCCTGAAGGAGAAATGCCAACATGAGTCAACATCTTCTCTGGCCCTTCCTTCAAAATAAGCTTGGCCAGCTCCCTATTCCTTGCTGCCAATTCTCTCTTCACCTTGAGTCCTTCCTCCTTCTCCTTCTTCTTGTCCTCCTTCTCCTTCATCCTTGCCTCAGCCTTTGCCTTCCTCTCTGCTAGTTTCTTCCTTTGCTTCTCAGAAAGAGAAGCATCATCTCCAACCTCTGAGGCAGTCTCCTCCAAATTCATGGTATTCTCATCCCCAAGCTGCAGCACCAAGTTGTCACAGCTAGCCTTCAAAGCTCTCTCATCTCCATGACACTTCTCATTCTCCTTCAATTCAAGGTACCAGGGACATTGAACAAGATGTGGAGCTCGAAAATGCCTCCTCTGATAATCTGTAAAAATGCACTCAGAGCTAGAAATATCCACCCATTTCTTAAAACGCTGTGGAATATCATTCCTATCAATGGCACCCTTAACTACCAACTCCCTCCAGAAGTACCTCAATATAACCCTCTTCATCGCATTCTCAGCTCCTGCTTGGTTAAGAAATGGCTCTTTCTTGGTGAAAGTGCCAGCCTTAGGGAAGAAACCAGTGAAGGCCTTCCCCCAAAGAGTCAGAGAATGAGCCTCAATCCACGAGCCAATATCATCTACTGGATTAGGTAAATCCTCTGTCCTCAGAACTATGATATCCTCCTCTACAATCTTAGCATAACGAAGGCTAGCCTCTTCTTCTAACTGCGGGATAAGAAACAAACCAAAAATATTAGAATTCATTACATTAGAAAGAATGTTGTTTTACATTCAGTCGCAACATTAGAAGACATTGATCAATCTAATTTATGAGAGAAGTTATGATTGTGCTTACCCCAGCCCAGAATGCTGCTTGATCTATCCAAACTCGAAGAACTAAATCAGACGCTGGTGTTGGAGGGAAGTTGTACTCCACCCGACTCTGCTTGCTCATGTTCCACCACTTTAGCCATCTCTCTTTGTACTTGGGAGCAACCTTAGCGCTTGCAAAAAGTTGCAACTTCTCAGGGGTCATTTCTGCGTTGCTCTGATAAACATCAAAATGGCGAATGATCTGCATAAAAGAATACCCTCATTTAAGTCAGATGGACCCCTACAAGTGAAACACTCACAAAAACAACGTTGCTTTGAAATAAAAATATCTAGGGACATTTAAACAAGATCAATGAAGTTTCTCGCAGAAGTAAGGTAAACAGAACACAAGTAGCCTGATAGCTACAGCAAGTAAATAATAAGCCACAATTAAAGCATCCTGTAAGATCGAAACAATAACAGAATGTGTAAGGAAAGAAAAACGAGACACAAAAAATTGCCCAAGGCTGCATTGGAGTTCACTTTTTTCTGAACAGGCCCCTCAACTCATGCCTCGGTGAGAGGCAATCACCATTTAAAAAACAAAACACGAAACCAAGGCTGCGTGCTGGATGCACGCAGCAACGCAACACACCAAGCTCGAACCAAATAACCAGCCAATGCTGCGTGCTACATGCACGCATCGGATCACATGCAAAGCTCAATGGAAAAAAACCAGTCACTGTTGGGTGCTGGATGCACGAAGCAAGCCGACGCAGCAAGGACATCGAACCAATAACAAAAAATAGTCGTGACCCCAGGAGATTTCTGTAGGCCAGTTCTGAAAAAAAGTGAAGTTCAAGAGAGGCGTCCAGGCACCCCTCGGATCCGAGGGAGCCTCCAGGGGTGCCGTTGGAGTTCACTTTTTTCTGAACAGGCCCCTCAAAACTCATGCCTCGGTGAGAGGCAATCACCATTTAAAAAAAAAAAACACAAAACCACGGCTGCGTGCTGGATGCACGCAGCAACGCAACACACCAAGCTCGAACTAAATAACCAGCAATGCTGCGTGCTACATGCACGCAGCGGATCACATGCAAAGCTCATTAAAAAAAAACAGCCACTGTTGGGTGCTGGATGCACGAAGCAAGCCGACATAGCAAGGACATCGAACCGAAAGGAACAAGGGCTGCGTGCATCCAGCACGCAGCAGAGTACAGACAATGCTTGTAAAAGCACCATGCAGCAGAGAGCTCTGAGAACAGTCTGCTCGACAACACACTAATTTGCGAAAATTAAAAAGGAACCCTTCGAGCGGTATATGGATTGATCCAATTATTAAGAGTTTTGGTAAAATAATGAAATAGACATACCTCCTTCAAGAATCCTTCGCCATTAGCTGGGTTGGCAATGGCCAAGTATCGGTCCAATTTAGTGGACAGGGATGTTTTCTTCACCGCTACTGCCTTCTTGGCAACAGCAAGGAGCTCTGAGGAACTTCCCACGTTGTCCTCTCCGCGACCTGTGACTAATGTGTCCCTATAGATCCGGATAGCTTCTTCTTGGGCAGCTGATATTTCTCTCTAAAATACACAAATTATTTGTTAGTGTTTTGCCTTTGACAATAGTAGAAGTCATTAGTCACACATATTTGACAACTTAAATGAGTTGAACATTCTCACCTCGTATAAGAAGTCAATGAATGCATCATATAACAGATGATACCACTTTCTGTTCTTCATGCGTCCCCACTCAATAATGCTTGCTTGCAAATCTTCATCTTTCACCAGACCCTTTAGCTGGTCAAAGTCCAAAAGACCTAGCTGTTGGACCCGCTTCACCTCATGGGTCCAATGTTGAACAACATGGTCTACTTCATTTTTTCTGCAAACAGTTGACAGTCAATCCATTTAGTTTAATCATCAAGCATTTCTGAATGAAATAAATAAATTAGATTTAAGTACTTTACTTGGTAATGAGTTTAAATTGAATGAATTACTTACTTGTTCCAATCTGTCATGGCATGCAACAACATGTTGCAATTTGCAGGCGTGACGTTGATGATGATTGAGCGGGCTGAAACATGGAAGGAAGCATCATGCTTATGAAGAGTGTTGATCAAATCTGACCAAGCAATATGGCGATGATTGCCGTCCCATACATAGAAATAGCGGTTGGAGTATTTCTTCAAGTCTGGATTTGACAGCAAACGTGTCTCGAACTCAATGTCCTCCTTGCGCCATAAGTCGGACCAGGAAGACCTGTCTTCCTCCGTGACAATTGACTCTTCCATTCTAAAGCTCTTCAGAGATAGATAGAAGCAAGATGAACCTCGCTTGTACCCATGGCTGAATTCTGCCTTTAGCTTCTGTATGTCAGTCTTCAATGGCTCCCTCACATCCTTCATAGGAATCATCCTGCATAGTGGCACATCAATCTCTATGCCTGGTATGTCAATTGCTTCTTGAAGTGCAAGATGTGAGTTACCCTTCACAGCCTTCCGGAGCTGGTCTTCCATCTCGGCCAAACCTCCATCGTCACGATCCATGCTCGTGGACGCGCTGTGCACCTCCTCCATGCCCTGGTCGCAGCTCATCTGCAAGCAAAACATGGAACCATGTAAGCCTTAACTTGAAAAATAAAAGACGCATCAAAACAAATGCAAAATGGCACTTCAATTCTAACCTCTACAATTCAGACTCACTTCTCATTCGCAGTCACACACGATGCACATCAAAACCACTACCATCGAGCCACGAGGAACAGGTGCAAACAAGGAAGAAATGCCGAGTTCGAGATATGGTACCTTCCCTGAATTCGTGTTTGGATATGAATTGTCCTCCTGCACCTCGTGAAATTCAGTCCGCTCCTCCGTCGGTTTTTTCTCAATTCGAATGACCTGCAGCAGTGACAATGTCTGAGTTAGTTCGTACTTCATATTAAAAGAACCACGCAACATTGAGAAATCAAAGAAACTGATTGAAAGTGTCCTCAAATTCAACATGTCAACTTACCGAAAGTGCCCAAGTATCGAGAGCTTGCGATTCAGCAGCTCCAGTTCTCTTGGTTTCTTGTCCACCCTCAACGAAACCCCCCCATTCCTGCATGAACCATTTCAAAGCAATCAGGACACATAACATACCATCCTCACATAAACCGCAAAACCACTCTGCACCCCAGCTTGTGACTCGCTTACAGGATACTACCGAATGAAAAAGATAATATTCTCCACGCATAGACTCACCGAATATTCTATATCCCTGACGTTATCAAGAGAGCCTCCCTCCTCGAATCTCCCCACACGATCAGCCTGAATCGAATTCTAGGGTTTCGGTTAGAAATGAATTGCTACAAGTTTGAGCTGATGATCACGAAAGCAGCTAACCACAATGCGTTGAAGAACTTCGATCAACTTACAGTAAACCAGCTTAATACTAAACTTGCAACAAGCTTAACTGCTACACAAAATGGACCAACTGACGGCACTATTCCCACCCCATACTCGACACAGTCAGAGAGAAACACCAGCAACAATCCGCATTCACCAACAAAACGACTACCACTCAGCCCAAAAAATAAATAAAACTTGTGATCCACCTCGACATTGAAGCACTTACAGATTGAAGCCAAGCCTCGTTGCGTACGGTACGAGTTGGGTCGCTGCACTGTAATTCCTCGACAACTCCTCCAGTTCCCGACGGCAAGCTGCTCTGCAGACCGACCACCGCATTTGTAAAAAAGTCAACTCTCTCCACTTGACCGTTCGTCGATATCATCCGAAGTCCGTCCCTTGTATAACTGGGCTAAACCTAGATATTGCTTACCGGTTATTCACCTAATGTCAAAGAGTAGCGCACTTCCTCGGAGTGTACTGTCTGTGAGTTTGTACTCTAATTGTGCAATAAAAATCCTTTCCGGCAGAAATAAAAATAAAAATACAATGCCGAAAGCCTTAAATGCCCCTGACCCGCCTGGTAACATGAAATAATTCTACAGTAATCCATTAAACATAATTATGCATTATTTCAAATTACTTACAATTAGTTAATTACACATAGCAAACAACATGATATGGTATACCTGGCATATGGTGGCTAATGCTTTGATCTTGAGATGCTTGGGATGATCTGAACTATGATCCACTTCTGCAATACGGTCAAGAGCGACTTTCTCCTTCCGTCTCTTCTGGGCCGCCACCTGCTTCGGATTACTAAAACCTGAACCTCGCCTTCTCCCTCTACCTCTAGTCATACATGATCTAGGAGCCCTCGGCACTCTTGGGCTTGGCTCCTCCTCTTCCCTCATAGGTCTCAGTAACGCTCTCCCTTAAACATAATTCTAACTATGACGTATGCTTTGAAATCGACAAGTGCCTGGTACCAGTTTTATAGTGGACTCTTAGTACCCTAAACCTTTCATATCTATCTGACATGCATGTCCCATCTGTGATTGCTAATGTCCGTCTCAGTATCTTTGCTTTATATAATCGTAGTGTATATCTCTTAATTGTTAGGGGCAGACCATTTTAGAATGGCCACCAAATCTATGTAAAGAGAATGACATGATCTTATGTTGAAATTTTTGAACACCAAATACCAGGTCTCGTATGATATCTCTCCTTAACCTAAAGTAAGATATGGAACTCTGCCTCCAATCAAAATAACTATTTACATCAAAGTTCCCCTAATCACGCTCACATTGACGGCTAATTGTTATAAATGTATTGGTGCACATCTGTGACGGTTCAATTTCTCTGCTGAATGATATAATAGTATTAGCTAAACATGATGTGGTTGGCGGTCTCAGCCGCCTAAGCATTTCAGTTTGTCAGATACATTCGAACTTAAATTAAGCTATACAGGTCATGGTGAATTCGCCAGTACACTGAATTTCATTTTAGAGTATGTTAGTTGTCCCACCACACTAACCACTAACAACTATATAATCTCTACAACCTGGAACACACCAAGCACATCTTCTTACACTCTACTTGCACAAGCTCTCCTCCAATGCATGATTGTACTTCTTCTATCTTCTATAGTACACTTAGAATGGCCTCTCTACGGTCTCATGATGGAGGTATTCCTTTTGTGATGTCTGTAGGTCCAGACAATAAGGTAGTTGTGGAGGAGCGATTACTTAGCCTCAGGTTTGGGTTTAGAGCTGGGACTATTTACGTGGAAGAAGAGATCTTTGATGATAATGGTGAGATTCTTGAGTGTGTATTTCAAGTGAAGGATAGTACACCTGATGGTTACGTCTGGACTCTTAGCACTGGAACTTTCAAGGTTTATGGGTTGTCACATGCACAGATGTCTGAGTCTACTGTTCTTTTGACCCCTCCCCCCTCCACGTCAACAGTTCAAGTTCCTGGTCTAGCATCTGTCAAAATTGAACCGAGTGACAACTCAGTACATTTGTTGAGTGACTCGGATGATGACACTCACAGTGAGATCAAACTAGGAGACACTAGGTCAAATCCATTTCAGAGTCGTGGATCCCAAGACTCAGGTCGTCCATCTCGACAGGGTAGTCGTTCTAGTATGTCTGCGTCATTGTCTACAGGGCGTCCACCTATTCACCCTGCTTCCAAAAAAACCAGGAGCATTATGTTTTCCATCAGAATGACAGCATCAAGAAGGGGCTCCCGATCAGAATTATCGAAGATTGATTTCGACACTATTGAACATGAACAAGTGAAGTATTTACCGCCAGTTTACGATGGAGACAAGATTTTCGAGCTGCCCCCTGTACCAGAAGGAGTTCCAAATCCATTCGGAGGTGGAATGGACGGGATGAGCAAGCAGTATGATGGCCACACCTGGTGCAAGACCATGACCACAAACATCAAGAACGAGTATGGCCTCACATATCGTAAGTCATCCTGTACCGGACACTTACAATGTCCCAACATGAGTTGTGATTACATCTGCAAGAATAATGGGATGGTAAATAGCACTGAATGGTCAGGCGTAGCTTTAGTACCTTTCGCTGTGGGAGGCCCCCCCACAGAGAAATCTACTTTAGCGTGCAAAGTATGTCAGACACCTCCTACTTGTCTAGCATTGGGGAAAGTTAGCATGCGAGCGGTGAGCGGAGAGCGGAGAGCGGAGAGCGGCAATTGAAGAGCAGAGATTTGACTTTTCATCAAGTAATTTGAAATAGTACGTACCCTATTACCGTGGATAGTTTCTAATAATATATTTCCAATTTAAGATTTTATCGACTAAGTGTACGTATTTCCGTGGAAATAATTATTTGTATTAACTAAGAGTATGTATTTCCGTGGAAATAATTATTTGTATTAACTAAAATATTTATCCTGATTTACATTCTTCTTTTAAGATTAGGGCTGATGTCATGATGACGTCATGTCTGATTATAGGCCTCTTGCGCTTATGGAAATCCTATATCCTATTTAGTTTCATATACCTTATTGATTGACTATAGGAATCCATATTTCTGATATGTTCACTTTTACGATGAAAACAGGAAATTAGATTTAGAAAAAAAGAATGAAAAACTTAAGTCTAAAAGGTAGTTGTGCTTCATTGCTTCTGCCACTATATGACTAAACAAGAGCTGTTAAAAGTATTCACCTGGGATGAATATTTAGCCTTTGAAATCATCTTGGTATTTCTAAAAACCCGTGCACAATAGTTGTATTCCTAAGTCACACTTTTATCCATCCTAAATTTGCTTCTCTCCACTGATAAGTGCATGACCTCAGATAGGATCTAGTCTACCTTTTTATTTTTCTCAAATCCATATAAACCATCGAGGTTTCCTGAATTCACATCCGGAGTAGTAATGCTTCAGTAGAGGTTCTGAGAATCATAGATTAGGGGTGTAGACCAATAGCTGTAATCTATAATTCTAACGTCTCAAGGCGTTTCATTGTACTCCAAGCCAATATGTACTCTGGTCATGACTATTCAGGTCCGAGCAGTCCAGTTAAAATGATGGTGTTTTCTAGTTCAAATAAATGTGCCTCCTATAATTCAATGTTTTCACACGGTCATGATCTCATGGGGTTTATTATGCTCATGGGGTTTGCGGCTTGGATGAACAGTGACCAAAATTACTTCTACGTGACTCCCGTTTCTTCCCCTTGTGTACAGTAGTGATATAGCTTATTTTTCTTTGGTCCCTTGTTATGGTCGGGGAAGTAGTCTCCCAGGACTGTGGACAGGTGGTCCCTTGTTTTCGTAGTGTGCAGTGAATGGGCGTTGAAGCAAGTGTGTCGGGAGTGTGGCATTTTGACACCTTTGTGAGCTGGGGATTGGTTTTGCAGTGATCTTTTTCGGTTAGGGTTGCCCTTGGTCGTCAAAAATATATTGTATTTCGAGTGTCGCAATACAGTTTCTATATTAGATGGAGTGATCTGCACAAGTCAGAAGTTGACGTCTCAAGTTTCATGACATGGTGATATCTTAAATCGGTCGGTAGTTACAGCTAGTGTCTGATCTACTTACGAGAATGACAGGGAAGAGGAAGAAGGGCATTAAGCAGCATAGAACCAGACAGCATTGTTCTGCTCACCGTGTTCCTGATGTCCAGGAGGTTAGCGACGACAACACTAGGAGTGATGGAGAGGGTGGCTGTGACCGTGTCTTCAGTACCGAAGAGTTTTCCGACCCATTTGAACTCAGAGGGATTGATGAGGGAGTCCGTCAACGGATGCTGGTCGCTGCTCCCATGTTAATGGGTCGTGATGCAGTATATGGGAAGGAGTTTTTTACTACTGTAGTGGGCCTTTCGGATCAGGGGCCACTTCTACGTGATGTTTCAAAGTGCTACAGTTTTATATCGGATGAAGAGGTCACATCAGTTTGGAAGGAAGGAATTTCCAAGGGGCGTTACGACTTCTCTAAGTGCGAAGACGAGGAGCAACTGAAGATGTTCGGTCAGCAGTATTTCAAGGTTTACGGTAATAGACCACACAACAACTATTTCTGCCTTCGTTTTCTCAAGGCATGCTTTGCAACCTTTGTTCATGGAAAGTCTGTAAATTGGTGCGCTGAGGCATTGGACCGGCACGAAGCTCGACTCAAGAACGCATGGAGAAACCCGACTAAGCTTGGACCAGTCGCCACTAGATGCCAGGTCGAGGGCCTCATCACGATCATCAAGGATCTGTGCGGTACAAGTAAGGGCGGGGGAGAAAATGATATTCGAATTCGTGAGATCCAGGCAGCATTGGAAGTGGAGCAGGAGAAGATTGAAGTTGTGAAGGAGGTGGAGGAGCGTCTTCATCAATTGCGAGAGAGATACAATAGTTGTCTCCAGAGGATGAGTTCTGAATCTTCTGATATTGCAGAAGAAGATCTGAACAACAGATACATTTCGAAACTCAAGGAGGCGCGGCAAGTTCTACGTTCAGAGGGTACTACAGCATTATACAAGGAAACCATCCAAGAGTCAGAGACGTTGCTCAGGGAACTCTGTGGCATGAGGGATGCTGAAGCTCAAATCCGCGAGAATGTTATCCAATTGGAACTAGCTATGGGTAACGAAGCAAGAGCCTTGGAGGGAGCTATCGAAGATTTACAAATGAATCAGGCAGCAGTCAAGGGCGCAAGGGCACAGATGCTTAGCCTAAACACGCCAAGGAGGTTTGAGTATCCCAAGCAGCAATCGATTCCACCATTGGGTTATCCAGGTAAGAGTGGTTGTGCTTACTGTGGTCAGGGTTTCATATGGAAAGCTGCTGTTTTATCTTCGTGTGGCTGTTTTCTCCACCCTCCATGTGCAGCAGAGATGATTACTTGCCGGAACTATCGATGCAAGGTTTGCAAAGACTTGCTCCTAGCATCATCTCCAATTCACCTTGCGGAACCATGGGTTGCCCAGTTCGGTGGCGAGTTAAACTCACAACAGGAAATTGAGGTTACGAGCTTTGAGGCAGTTCTGAAGGCTGCAAGTGATACCATGAATGCTCCAACAGTTAGTGGGACCAAGAGTTGACAATAGCACCACGACTTATCATAGAGATTGGGATTTTCGAATTGCGGCTTTAAATTTTTTATCTTTAGATGTAAGAAGTATCATAGGAGCAACACTACAGGCATATAGGATGTAGAAATTTTGGTTTAACGATGAGCTATTGAATGGATCAGTTGTAAGCTACTCAAGCAGTCCTATGGTCAAAACTCTGAAGTGACGATGTTAAAGCATTTCTTAATGTTTTATAGAATGAACTCTATGTTATATTTGTTGCAAAGCAGACCACTCAATCTGAATTCCAAAAAGATTAATCAATTTTTTTCTTTAGGGATTGTTAAATTTAAGGGTTGGGATTGGGAGTGATTGGGAGGGGAGGGTGGGGTTCTGTGAGTGACCGTGAGGTAAGGGGGGTTGAGGGAGTGGGATAGGAAGTGACTGCGAGGGATGAGTGACGGGGTGGGACAGGGAGTGACCGCGAGGGGAGTAGGGGGGTAGGGGAAGGGATAGGGAGTGACTGCGAGGGGAGTAAGGGGTAAGGGGAAGGGATAGGGAGAAATGAGGGAGGGGGACAGGGAGTAAAGCGGGGGGTGAGGGAGGGTTAGGGGGAGGGATAGGGAGAAATGAGGGAGGGGGACAGGGAGTAAAGCGGGGGGTGAGGGAGGGTTAGGGGGAGGGATAGGGAGAAATGAGGGAGTTGGACAAGGAGTGAAGCGAGGGGTTAGGGGGGGGGGGTAGGGGGAGGGATAGGAAGAGTTGAGGGAGGGGGACAGGGAGTGAAACGAGGGGTGACGGAGGGTTAGGGGGAGGGATAGGGAGATATGAGGGAGGGGGACAGGGAGTTACCGCGAGGGGTGAGGAGAGGGGGGTCAGTGGGAGTGATAGGGAGAAAGAAGGGAGTGGGACAGGGAGTTACCGCGAGGGGTGAGGGAGGTGTTAGGGGGAGGGATATGTTGTGTTGAGTTAGTGGGTCAGGGAGTTATCGCGAGGGGTAAAGGGGGGGTTAGGGGGAGGGATAGGAAGAGTTGAGGGCGGGGGACAGGGAGTGAAGCGAGGGGTGACGGAGGGTTAGGGGGAGGGATAGGGAGATATGAGGGAGGGGGACAGGGAGTTACCGCGAGGGGTGAGGAGAGGGGGGTCAGTGGGAGTGATAGGGAGAAAGAAGGGAGTGGGACGGGGAGTTACCGCGAGGGGTAAGGGGGGGGGTTAGTGGGAGTGATAGGTTGTGATGAGTTAGTGGGTCAGGGAGTTCCCGCGAGGGGTAGGGGGGGGGGGGTAGGGGGAGGGATAGGAAGAGTTGAGGAAGGGGGACAGGGAGTGAAATGAGGGGTGACGGAGGGTTAGGGGGAGGGATAGGGAGATATGAGGGAGGGGGACAGGGAGTTACCGCGAGGGGTGAGGAGAGGGGGGTCAGTGGGAGTGATAGGGAGAAAGAAGGGAGTGGGACGGGGAGTTACCGCGAGGGGTAAGGGTGGGGGGTTAGGGGGAGGGATAGGGAGAGTAGAGGGAGTGGAACGGGGAGTGAAGCGAGAGGTGAGTGAAGGGGTTAGGGGGTTAATCGGGATGGAGGTTCAGGATTCTAATGATGATTAAAGGGATAGGGAGATTAGAGGAAAGTGGATAGGGGGGATGGGACAGGGACATATTGGTTTAGGGGTCTAGAATAGGAGTAGGAGTGCCCACTAAGCGAGCGCCGGTGCCGGCATTGAGGTTTGGGGAGACTGAACTGTTTAGATGTGAAGAACAAAAAACAAGTGTCTCAACGAAATGGTCGCATGAAAAATAATATCCTCAGTCCCGAAAATACTCAATCAGAATCCATTACAAAATCCAGAAAATTTGGATTACAAGAAACGTGGAATCCTAAAATGAATGTCTAGTACTTATAGCTGCTCAAGCACTGAACTCCTCTTCACCTTCCGAAGCACTTAAATCCAAAAAAATGCGCACTCTAGGATCGAATTTCCCGAATGGTGAAGAGGAAGCACTGGAGCTTTCGGAGAATTGTTCGGCCAATTGGATAGCCACACTTTCTGCATAGCATGGCAACTGAAGGTCTGAGGTACATGGCGACTCCCATCCAACCATAGAGCTACTTGAACTCAAACTGCAATATTAAAAAGCAGCGCACAGGTCAGAATTTTTTGTTGCAAATTATAAGTACAAGTATAACATAACCGAAACGTATAACATAAATGACTTACTTACAAAGATCAATTCGATTCACGTCCGGAAGAGCCTCCTCATCGTCATCATCCAGCGTTGGGACCTCTATATTAAAGGTAGGAGGGGTAGGCTGAAGTGGTGCTAGAACTTCCGTGTAAAGTCCAGGGTCAGCTTCAAGAGCTAGGATGTGCCTGCCTGTATTCATAGCGGCTCGAATGGAAGCCCCTGTTACATGCAACCAATTTATTAAATATAGAAAAATATCACGATTACAATTGCAAGAAAACAACTAGAAAATGTACAGATCTCATTTTGTACCTGTACCAGCAATAAGGTCAATCACTATGCCATTGTTTGGGCAGAGGCCAGTAATTAGCAATTCCATGAAAGATATTGCCTTCTCTTTAGGTCCTCTCCAGAGCGTCCCATCCTTCTGAACCTTGAGTGCGGTATCTTCTGTGACCACATTGTTTATGCAGTCGTCCTTTTCGAGTTTCACCTTTCCAAATCGCGGATTTGTCTTGATTACAAGCTCCATTGGCTGCCTCAGTGATAATGGCATGGAACGAACCAGTAAAAGAGCTTTAAACTTGAGGGTCTGCGATTCAATATAAGCATGGTTAGTACTTTTCAGATGTAGAGAGAATATGATAAAAAAAAGAGGACATTGTTGACGTTTAGCTGCTTACGAGTTTGGATGGGTTGGTGGGATGAGAAAGGTGCATTGAGTTGATAATTGTCCACTCGTCTTTGACCTTCAGATCATTGTTTTTCAGGTAGGATTCAATCTCCCGCCTTGTCTGCGAACTCTCGGGATAGAAAATAAGAAGAGCTCCGTCGTCGTGCAAATACCCTCCACAGAAGCCAATAATAAACTTTAGGAAATCCTTAATTACCATGTTCCAAACGGGCACACTGGGGGCAGCAGTAGATAATCCCGGCACTGGAAGGCCATCTGGATACTCGACGATTATAAAGTCCGCCGCTGGTTTATGGACAAGGCGTCCCTGGAAGTAGAATTGTCTGGTTCCAGCAACCTGAAACAAAGTAATCACATAGGTCATAGGAAACTCGGTGAAAGCTACAAAAATAAGCAAAGGTTAGATTGACCCGATGGTCGGAAAAAAGGGGTGAAGTTGAGCCATGATATAGGCATGGGGTAGCCCTTATGAGCAATGCCGCTGCCGGCGGTGCTCTTTAGAGATTGGGAGGTTCCAAGCTTTTGGCCGGGCATTAGATTAGATACCAAAGGATCAATGACAGTTAACATAAATTGAAAGAAAACAAATGGGTGAATTTTCATACCTTCGTCAGAAATGTATTTGTGGGATCCGAGAAACTCAGAATAAACCGGAAGAGCCCCAGCCGGCGTAAGTATTCCATTTATTTTTTATTTTTTTGGTTAATTAGGTAAAAACTGGCCAGACACTAGCAGCATTAGTAGTTAACGCAAATCGGATACTCCAGAAACGTTAAAACAGTTAACGTAGGAAGTGTTCCCGGAACCTGGATTCCGGAAACTCGGAAGATAAGATACGGAACGGGTGGACGATCCGAGTACTGACCGTTACTGTAACCGCGTCAAGGATCCGAAGCGACGCGGAAGTCATCATGACTCGGATAGGCGTTTACCCCGGTACGTTGGCGGCTGCAATTACGGGCCGCCACAGCGTTTATTATGCCTGGGGTATATAAGCGAGGGTGTTAGGGTTTGGAGTTCCTTTTTGCGAACTGGGAGTAGAGAGTGAAAGAGCGGTGAGGTGTCCTTGTCTTTTCCGATTCACCGGCAGTTGGATTGCCGGGTTTCTTGCTGTCGGATCGTAGAGGGAGAGAAGTGAGGAGTAGAGATGGCACGCGTGCAGTGTTGCGTCCTTAGCCCCGGAACTCCAGTGAAGGAATCGGATATGGAGGAACTGATCACCGACCTCACTCGGATGAGGTGTGAGGGATTGTTGGCACGGCCGTGGTTACTGAAGAGTGAGGTGATGGTGAGGGAGGTCCTAGAAGGTCCGGACAACCGGTGGGATAACACGATCCGAGGCAAGCCCACGCTGTGGAATGCGGAACAGTGGGCGGAAGCTTACGGTTTCGAGCAGAAGGGACTCCTTTGGGCGACCCGGACGGATCAGTACGTGCAGGATAGGTTCCACGGGAAGATCCATAGGAACAATGGATACGAGATAGACGCCTGCAAGGATAGGAGGCAGAGGCAGGTCTTAGCTTTCCTCGTTCCGATCCTGTATCCGCAGAAACCGGCACAAGTTACCATTAGGTCGGGAATACCATCCTCGGAGCGTATACAGGAGAACGTCCGGTGAATTGGGCTGCACTCATGGCGGAAGTGGTGCAGAAGATGGTTCCGACGATCGGAAAGAAGCCGACCCCACTCTCCCCTTACCTCTTTCACCTTTACCATGCGTATGACTTGCTGACCGATAAGGAGGACAAGACGTATACGCACGCGAAGAACTGCCTCAACTTCTCGGAGATTCCGCCCGGAATGGAACCCGATCCGCGAGGTGAGCCCTCTGATACAACGGACTCGGAAGATGAGGACGATACGAGGGAAGTTCCGAACCCTGGCGCTGCTAGGGCTCAGTCCAGATCGCGATCGGAGCAGCCTGCGTCACGACATGCGGAGCCATCTACGGCCCGGGGAGATCCGGAACGGAGAGAGGTCAGTTCCGATCGGGGATTTCCGGTGGACCTGTTTCGGGGAATTCGGGAGGAGACTCACCGGGCGCAAGCTTCTTACGATCGGATCGAAACCCTGTTCCGAAGGGTCTGTACAGCGCTGGGAGGGTGCTTACCGGAAGAGGTGATCCGAGAAGTGGAGTTGTTGAAGGATGCCCCAACTCTCCGGAGTGAGAAGAAGCGGCTGGAGCTTCAGTTGCAGGAGCTGACGAAGGAGCTGGCGGCAAAGAGTGACGAGATCCGTAAGTTCCACGCCGAGCAGGAGGAGACTTTGGGGGAGCTTCGGAAGTTGGTGGGGAGTTCGGGAGCGGTAATCAACAAGGCCCGGCTGTTTGATGAGAACGTGGTGCAGCCGGCTGATTTCGAGGACAAGCAGAAGATCATCAAGATCCTCTCCAAATGCGAGCACTCGATGAACATGATCCTGAAGAAGGTCCGGCAGCTGCTCAATCCGAGCACCGGAAGTCCCAGTCTCGTAGTCGCTGGCCGGGGTCTTCCGCTCCCCGGATCGCCTTCTCGTGCCGTGGTAGGAGAATCACGCGGAGTGGGGTTCCGAACCCCGATAGGGAGTAACCTCCAAGCAGCAGAACAGATGACGGTCGAAGAGGCCGCCATGACAAATCGGACGATTGCGGAGGTGATCCGGGAAGTCCAAGCACAGGCGGCGTCACCCGGAACCAGTACAGTCCAGCAGAGCTGTGCGATTCCCAGAGGACAGGTGGAGGTGACCGGAACGACAGTTACCGAGAGGCGGGTCGAAGAGAGGACGGTTTCGGAACAGGTGACTCGGACCGTGCCGCCGGATGTTCTTCCACGACTCGGAGAGGAAGTGATCATTGCGAATTACCGAGGGGAGGTAGCGGGACCGGAATGGGGACGACCTATTTCACCACCCGGACGGACCCGAGTAACTCAGGAGGGGGGATTGACCCCTTCACCCACAGCCAAGACCGGAACGGTGACGCCTACTCCCACCGGAACGCCAGCAGCGGGTTCCCCTCCGAACACTGCCGGTGAGTTCCGGAGGTTGCGGAAAAGGAAGGAGCCGATTACGATTTCCGAGTCCGACTCAGAGACACATGGGAGCTCTCCGGTCAGGACCACCGGAACTGAAACTCAGACTCCGACGTCCGGAACCCCTCCCGCGCATATGATTCCGAAATCGCCCAATTCTCCCAAACCCCGGATCGTTACCCGGTTATCCTTGGAGGCTCAGGAGAGAGAGTCAAAGGCGGAACGGAGTGCTAGGCGCAAGGCGGCACGAGCAGCAGAGGCGGGCGGATCAGAGCCACGGGTGACCAGGTCGAAGGATCGCGAGCAGGAGAGCCACAAGAAGACAAAGAAGTGATAGATTCCTCTCACTGCCACTTGCCGTAACTTTCCGGATTTATAGGAGTAGATTCCGGATCGGGAGATCCGTCCTAGTCGTAAAGTAGAATTCTAGGTAGATAGTTAGGGATTAGGGTTTTGATTGAACTACCGGCGCCGCCGCTTTTGTGAAAGCCCCTGCTTACTTAAACCAGGCAGGCGAGGTGATCCGGGTCTTCGTTTTGCATGTTTTCCCCCTATATTCCTTATCAGTAAAGTATTTGTGTTTTGTAAGTACTGTGCGTGATTTCCCGCTAAGTGTGAATGATCCGGGAAGGATATGAGAGTTCCGCTGTAGCTCGGATAGGAAGGTGATGGGAGTTGCGACGAGACCCAAACCGGAAAGGAAATGGGATTGAGCGGAAAGATTTAGAGGATTGTCGTAGGAGTGAAGCCTCACTGTTCCGTCCCCAAATCAACCTCATACGGAATAGCCGTCGCTAGGGTCGAAGCGGATCAAGAACTACTTGGTCGGGCTCCCTGAACTTCTGAAGAGGTTCCGTGCATAGTGAGAGGGGGAGTCGGAACGTGGTACGGGTCGCCTAGGGATAATCGGATCCTGGTTCTCCCAGATCCGGATTGGTTTGTCGTTGTAGTCCCACGGATCGGAGAGGATCGTTTGTGTGACCTGCTGGCCAGAGTACTCTAGGACAGTTGTGAGACGGTGACTGATCCGAGACGTTGGGGTTTGTGGACGAAACACCTAATGAGAGAAGAATAGAGAAGGAGATAGTTCGGGAGTTACGTTCCGAAGACACTATCCGAGCAGTGGCAAGGCTCGGAACGATTAGCAGTAACTACTTGGTGAAACACTATTGAATCCCTGGACGATACTCGGAACCTAGTGACAGTACGGAAGTTTACGCTCAATTGGAGCACTATCCGGATGTTAGTTGCGTTTCCGTGTTCCGACACGTAAAAATCTGGCGCCGCTGCCGGGGATTCGATAAGCTGTGAACCAGGTGGATACTCGGGAGATACGTGAGCGCAGATTTGAAGAAAAGTGGAGTCAGACCGTGAAGGCTTCATTTAGGTGGATATGCGGTAGGCGGAAGTCTTACGTGCAGATCCTGCCTTCCGAGGAATCGGAAGAAGAATTCCCAATCTCTTCCATGGTTGGGGCGCAACCGGAAGAGTTAGGGGGAAGAAGATCCACTCGGTTGCTACAGAAGAGGGGAAAAGTTTTGGTACACGATCTACCGGGAACGAATCTACTTCCCCGGATCCAGACTGCTGTAGAACGAGAAGGAGACGTAATCGTGGTGTCGTTGGCCGGAACCTCCAGAGCCGGAGCAGGTACAGCTCCAGATCCGGAAGAAGAAGAAGTTGTAACTGACGGGGTCGAAGCCGACGCAGGAGTAGAAGAGGAGACCGAGGAAGAGGAAGAAGACGAGGAAGACAATCCGATGGCACCCTCTACCCGACTGAAGTACAACCGATTCAAAGGAGACGGAAGTCAAGACGTGGACGAATGGCTCTGTGAGTTCGAATCCATTGCTCTGGCCAATCAGGAAGATCCGGATGCGAAGAGAAGGATATTCCAAGGTCTTCTGAAGGGAGAAGCTCTACAGTGGTACCAAGACGTTCCGGAACGCACACGTAACGACTGGACCAGTTTCGTGACCTTGTTCCGACGTACGTTCCGTGAGGCTGGAGGAGAGGCTCGCGCACTCGGAAAGCTGAGTCAGATGACGATGAGATCTTCCGAATCAGTACGGAAGTACAGTCAGAGAGTAAAGGCGCTCATACAGAAACTCACTACAGCCATAGCTCCGAGTGTACAAGTGGAATGGTTTGTCGCCGGATTTCCAGAGGAGATGGGGTTTCAGATCCGACAAACCCGTCCCGCCACACTCCAGGAAGCCGTGGAAGCGGCTCAGAACTATGAGAACTCGGCCCAATCTCTACGGAAGTCTCTGAAGCATACCGAGAAGCGGGGCAAGAAGATCCGGAAGGAGAGAGAGCGCCGTCGGAGGCACGAGTCCTCCTCGGAAGATTCCGACTCTACCAGTAAGAGCGATTCCACTTCATCCAGTTCCGATCAGTCGGAAGAGGACTCCAGGGGAGCCTCGAAACGCCGAGGCGGCTCCAGTAGAGACACCCGGCCAAGACGGAACCAAGAGTTGATCAAGGTGAAAGTGGAGGATGGCGATTCTCGGAAGGTCATGAAGGAGATGAAGGAGATCCGAGAATCGATTGCCGAACTCAACGTCCACCTTTCCGAGAATCGGAAACCTCGTAAGATGATTCCAACCAGCAGAGCTAATGTGTGGTGTGCTAACTGCGGAAAGCAAGGACATTATCCTCCGGAGTGTACTGAACCCCGCCAGAAACGAATTCACTACGTCCATCCGGAAGAAGAGGTATACTTTGCCTATCCGGAAGAGGAGGAGTTTCAGATGGAGGAGTACCAACCTGTGTATCAGGTTCAGACCACTTACGGGCGAGGGAAAGCTCCGATCCAGATAGCTCGTCCTCCCGCCGGATACCGGATCCCACAGAACGTTCCGGGTAGGCCGATGTACCAGAAGCCGACCCACGGGTACTGCTTTAACTGTGGGAGTCCGGATCATTACGCGCCTAATTGTCCGTTTGAGCGACAAGGGCAGGGAGCACCGCGGATCCTTCCGTGCCAAAATTGCGGAGAGTACGGTCATACGGCTCCTCAGTGTGCCAAACCGGCACAACCCCGCCCGACTTTCAAACAGGTGGAAGTCCCTCCGAGAGAGATGACTGGGCTAAACTATGGTCACTCGGGTGGGATAGAGAATCCGGACAAATGACGGTTCGTGACGGAACTACAGGAGGGCGCGGAAGTACCAGTACACAGAGTATCAACCCGTAGTTCCGCTAGAGAACGTGCCCAGGAACCGGAGCTTCCGAAACCCCGGAAGACCAGGAGGAGGGTAAGATCCAGAAGAGTGGATTCGGATTCGGGATCCGAACCCTCTACGGTAACCAGAGCTTTACCAGAAGAAAATGACCGTCCAAGAGCGGAAAATGGGGTGGAAGGAGGGAATCTTCCGGAAGATATCAGCGAGGAAGTTCGGAAAGAACTCACGGATCCCCCTGTCCGGAAGATCACCAAGCCTTCGGTCCGGTTTGATGACGTTCCGGTGGTTATTCCTGCCGATCCCAGAGTGGACGAGTATGACATTCTTGGGGACATCAAATCCCTCAAGGCAAATGTCACGATTGGACAGTTGCTCCATGACAATGTGAATTACCAGAAGGTAATCCGAGAGGCATGGACAAAGCGGAGGCGCCGAGGGGTGAAACTTCCGTCTGTAGCTACTAACTTCTTACAGGTTGAGGATCACGGAGCCCCGGAACTGACAGTGCTAATAGAAGGATGTGCTATCCCGAAAGTTCCGGTAGATGGAGGATCCGGTGTGAACCTGATGTTGGAGGATACGGCCTTTGAACTCGGATACACCTCGTTCGAATCCACCGATCAGGTGTTACGAATGGCGGATCAATCTAGAGTTAAACCCGTGGGAAGGTTGTCCCAAGTTCCGACCACGATCGGAGAGGTAACCTACCTCTTGAATTACGTGATAATCCGAGTTAGTACGGGCCGTCCCTTCCCGATGTTGTTGGGAAGACCCTGGCTATACATGGCTAGAGTCCTCGTTGATTGGGGAGCCAAGGAGTTCGTGCTCGGAAAAACCAATCAACGGATTCCGTGGAAGATGGATGGATATCTAGGGGAAACCAGTGGCTCGGATGGGTATACGTCTGATTGGTCCGACCCGGAAGAGGAGGATGACGAAGTATTTAGTTATTTCGTGAATCAGTTCTCGGAAGTTACCGAGGATGACTTCCGATTTCATAATCCGATCAGTGAGCAACCCCAACCATCATCGGAGCGCGTGAAATTCCCGGTACTGGAGGATCGCTCTCTCGGAGAGGGAAGTGTTCCACTCTCAGCCGAATGGTTCCGACAACAGGTCGAGGAGGGAAACCTGCCCGCCATGGGTCTCGATCCGGACACCCCTGTCCGGGTATGGAGCGCATGGACGGATCAGGGAGAGGAACAGGAATTGGAACGAGTCAAGAACGTTGTGAAACCATCCGACTATGAGAAGGTGGAAGTAGCCCCCGGAAAGACATTTCTGCTAGGGCGAAGCATGAGCAAGGAGCAGAGAAAGGAGTATGTGGATTTACTAAAGGAATATTTAGACGTATTCGCTTGGTCACCATCCGACCTCAAGGGGATACCTCCGGAACTCGGCCAACATCATATAGACTTGGTTGACGGATCAGTTCCGGTCAGACAACGCCAGTACAGGCTCAATCCGAAGTATTCTCTGATGGTGAAGGAAGAGATCGATAGCCTCCTGAAAGCCGGATTCATTTATCCAGTAAATAATTCCGAGTGGGTATCGCCCATAGTCGTCGTTCCGAAGAAAGTTGGCTCGGATGGGAAGGTCAAGATCCGAGTTTGTCAAGATTTTCGGAAACTGAATGCGGCCACAAAGAAGGATTACTTTCCGTTACCTTTTACGGACATTATCCTCGATCACGTGGCAGGGCAGGAGTGCTACAGCTTTCTTGATGGATTTTCCGGTTACAACCAGGTGTCGATCCGGGAAGAAGATCAGCTGAAGACGACCTTCACCACGGAATGGGGGACGTTCGCCTTCAACAGAATGCCCTTCGGACTGTGTAACGCTCCCGGAACATTCCAAAGGCTGATGGTGGATATTTTCCGAGATTTCTTGAGACATTTTCTAGAAGTCTTCATCGATGACTTCGCGGTGTTCAGTAAGTGGAAGGAACATCTCGAGTACCTCCGAAGGACCTTCCAGAGGTGCAGGGAAACCGGACTGAAATTACACCCCGGAAAATGTTTTATGGGGATGATTTCCGGAATTCTTCTCGGGCACATCGTAAGTCGGAACGGGTTGGAAGTCGATTCGGATAAGGTACGAGCTATCCTTATTCTAGTGTCGCCCACCAACGTCCGAGAGGTCCGGGGATTCCTAGGATGCGTCGGATACTACAGGAGGTTTATTATTGCGTATGCCAAATTGGCAGCCCCATTAACGGAACTGTTGAAGAAGGAAGAAGAGTTTTTGTGGACGGAACGGAGACAGCAAGCGTTCGAGGAACTGAAGAAGGCCCTGACCACCGCTCCGATCCTATCAGCACCGGATTGGTCGAAGGAATTCCATGTGACAATCGACGCTTCCGGGTGGTGCCTAGGGGCGATTCTGTGGCAGCAAGGGGAGGATCGGAAGGAGCATCCGATCTATTATGCTAGCAGGCAGATGAGCCTTGCGGAACGAAAATATACTACCACTGAACGGGAAGCCTTGGCGGTAGTATACGCCTGCAAGAAGTTCCGACACTACCTTCTCGGATACAAGATCGTGTTCCATACGGATCATGACTCCCTGAAGTATTTGGTGAACAAACCGGACCTCTCAGGGCGTATTGCACGATGGATCTTGCTGCTCCAGGAATTCAACTACGAGGTAGTAGTGAAACCGGGTAAGGCCAATGCCAACGCTGACTACCTGTCAAGGATGCGAGGCCCGGAAGCAGTCTCGGACATCACCGCCACGTTTCCGGATGAGTTTCCGGAAGAGGCGGAGGTATTTCACATTTCCGGAACGGAGAACTCCGATTATTCGGAGATTATCCAGTATTTAACACAACGGAGGTACCCGGAGGGATTTACGCGGGAGGAGAAGATGGTATTTCAGAATACAGTAGCTCCTTTCACACTGATCCGCGGAGTACTTTTCCGGATGGGACCGGATGATGTGTTACGGAGGTGCCTCGAGGAATCCGAAAGAAGGCAGGTCATGAGGGCCTTACACGCCGGACCCTCGGGCGGCCATTTCGCCTCGGAGACAACCATCAAGCGGATCCGATCAGCCGGATATTGGTGGCCTTACCTCCCCCGAGACGTGAAGGAATTCGTAGGGCAGTGTGACCAGTGTCAAAGAACCGGGGCACCTTCGTTCCGAAACCACTGGCCCCTCACTCCCATTATCCCCTTGGCTCCGTTTGAAAAATGGGGGATAGACTTTATCGGACCGATCAATCCGGTCACAGCCCGGAAGAGGAGATACATTATCCTGGCTACGGATTATGCGACCAGATGGGTAGAGGCAAGAGCAACGGTGAAGAATGACGCCGCAGCCGCAGCCACATTCTTCTTTGAAGAAATAATGATGAGATTTGGACATCCGTTGGAGCTGGTGAGTGACCGGGGAAAACATTTCCTGAACGATGTCATCATCAATATCACGGAACGGTATCTCATCAAGCACCGGAAGACGACCCCTTATAATCCAAAAGCGAATGGACTGACGGAACGAGCTAATGGCATTGTCGGAAAGATTCTGAACAAGATGGTCTCGGCTCATAAGACGGATTGGGATCGGAAGCTCCCTTCAGCTGTACACGCCTACAATACCAGCGAGAAGAAAACCATGGGTAAGAGTCCTTTCTTCCTAGTTTTTGGACAATCCGCAGTTCACGGAGTAGAGCTGGAGGTAGAAACCTTACGGGTTATGGCTGCCCGTCACGGAACGAGAGTCGAGGATCCGGGGTACCGGATCGTGGCATTACAGGATCTGGAAGAAGTCAGGAGAGGCGCTCTACAGCAGGCTGTAGATGTCCAGGCAAAACGTAAGGAGACCTACGACAAAAGAATTCCTAAGGACAATAAGGTGATAGAAGGAGGCTTGGTGCTCTTATACGATAATCGGCACCAAAAGTTTCCAGGTAAGTTACATACGAGATGGATGGGACCTTACCGGGTTACGCGGGTCTTTGAGAACGGATCATTACAACTGGCGGACCTCCAGGGAAATAGCTTCGAAACCCGGGTGAACGGATCCCGAGTGAAGAATTACAACCCTGAGGAGTTCACAGACACCGAAGGAAGCGAAAGCCCGGAAGGGGAGGAAGAAGAATAGTGTTCGCGGGGACTCTCACATTTGAAAATGGGGTAATGTGGGATCCGAGAAACTCAGAATAAACCGGAAGAGCCCCAGCCGGCGTAAGTATTCCATTTATTTTTTATTTTTTTGGTTAATTAGGTAAAAACTGGCCAGACACTAGCAGCATTAGTAGTTAACGCAAATCGGATACTCCAGAAACGTTAAAACAGTTAACGTAGGAAGTGTTCCCGGAACCTGGATTCCGGAAACTCGGAAGATAAGATACGGAACGGGTGGACGATCCGAGTACTGACCGTTACTGTAACCGCGTCAAGGATCCGAAGCGACGCGGAAGTCATCATGACTCGGATAGGCGTTTACCCCGGTACGTTGGCGGCTGCAATTACGGGCCGCCACAGCGTTTATTATGCCTGGGGTATATAAGCGAGGGTGTTAGGGTTTGGAGTTCCTTTTTGCGAACTGGGAGTAGAGAGTGAAAGAGCGGTGAGGTGTCCTTGTCTTTTCCGATTCACCGGCAGTTGGATTGCCGGGTTTCTTGCTGTCGGATCGTAGAGGGAGAGAAGTGAGGAGTAGAGATGGCACGCGTGCAGTGTTGCGTCCTTAGCCCCGGAACTCCAGTGAAGGAATCGGATATGGAGGAACTGATCACCGACCTCACTCGGATGAGGTGTGAGGGATTGTTGGCACGGCCGTGGTTACTGAAGAGTGAGGTGATGGTGAGGGAGGTCCTAGAAGGTCCGGACAACCGGTGGGATAACACGATCCGAGGCAAGCCCACGCTGTGGAATGCGGAACAGTGGGCGGAAGCTTACGGTTTCGAGCAGAAGGGACTCCTTTGGGCGACCCGGACGGATCAGTACGTGCAGGATAGGTTCCACGGGAAGATCCATAGGAACAATGGATACGAGATAGACGCCTGCAAGGATAGGAGGCAGAGGCAGGTCTTAGCTTTCCTCGTTCCGATCCTGTATCCGCAGAAACCGGCACAAGTTACCATTAGGTCGGGAATACCATCCTCGGAGCGTATACAGGAGAACGTCCGGTGAATTGGGCTGCACTCATGGCGGAAGTGGTGCAGAAGATGGTTCCGACGATCGGAAAGAAGCCGACCCCACTCTCCCCTTACCTCTTTCACCTTTACCATGCGTATGACTTGCTGACCGATAAGGAGGACGAGACGTATACGCACGCGAAGAACTGCCTCAACTTCTCGGAGATTCCGCCCGGAATGGAACCCGATCCGCGAGGTGAGCCCTCTGATACAACGGACTCGGAAGATGAGGACGATACGAGGGAAGTTCCGAACCCTGGCGCTGCTAGGGCTCAGTCCAGATCGCGATCGGAGCAGCCTGCGTCACGACATGCGGAGCCATCTACGGCCCGGGGAGATCCGGAACGGAGAGAGGTCAGTTCCGATCGGGGATTTCCGGTGGACCTGTTTCGGGGAATTCGGGAGGAGACTCACCGGGCGCAAGCTTCTTACGATCGGATCGAAACCCTGTTCCGAAGGGTCTGTACAGCGCTGGGAGGGTGCTTACCGGAAGAGGTGATCCGAGAAGTGGAGTTGTTGAAGGATGCCCCAACTCTCCGGAGTGAGAAGAAGCGGCTGGAGCTTCAGTTGCAGGAGCTGACGAAGGAGCTGGCGGCAAAGAGTGACGAGATCCGTAAGTTCCACGCCGAGCAGGAGGAGACTTTGGGGGAGCTTCGGAAGTTGGTGGGGAGTTCGGGAGCGGTAATCAACAAGGCCCGGCTGTTTGATGAGAACGTGGTGCAGCCGGCTGATTTCGAGGACAAGCAGAAGATCATCAAGATCCTCTCCAAATGCGAGCACTCGATGAACATGATCCTGAAGAAGGTCCGGCAGCTGCTCAATCCGAGCACCGGAAGTCCCAGTCTCGTAGTCGCTGGCCGGGGTCTTCCGCTCCCCGGATCGCCTTCTCGTGCCGTGGTAGGAGAATCACGCGGAGTGGGGTTCCGAACCCCGATAGGGAGTAACCTCCAAGCAGCAGAACAGATGACGGTCGAAGAGGCCGCCATGACAAATCGGACGATTGCGGAGGTGATCCGGGAAGTCCAAGCACAGGCGGCGTCACCCGGAACCAGTACAGTCCAGCAGAGCTGTGCGATTCCCAGAGGACAGGTGGAGGTGACCGGAACGACAGTTACCGAGAGGCGGGTCGAAGAGAGGACGGTTTCGGAACAGGTGACTCGGACCGTGCCGCCGGATGTTCTTCCACGACTCGGAGAGGAAGTGATCATTGCGAATTACCGAGGGGAGGTAGCGGGACCGGAATGGGGACGACCTATTTCACCACCCGGACGGACCCGAGTAACTCAGGAGGGGGGATTGACCCCTTCACCCACAGCCAAGACCGGAACGGTGACGCCTACTCCCACCGGAACGCCAGCAGCGGGTTCCCCTCCGAACACTGCCGGTGAGTTCCGGAGGTTGCGGAAAAGGAAGGAGCCGATTACGATTTCCGAGTCCGACTCAGAGACACATGGGAGCTCTCCGGTCAGGACCACCGGAACTGAAACTCAGACTCCGACGTCCGGAACCCCTCCCGCGCATATGATTCCGAAATCGCCCAATTCTCCCAAACCCCGGATCGTTACCCGGTTATCCTTGGAGGCTCAGGAGAGAGAGTCAAAGGCGGAACGGAGTGCTAGGCGCAAGGCGGCACGAGCAGCAGAGGCGGGCGGATCAGAGCCACGGGTGACCAGGTCGAAGGATCGCGAGCAGGAGAGCCACAAGAAGACAAAGAAGTGATAGATTCCTCTCACTGCCACTTGCCGTAACTTTCCGGATTTATAGGAGTAGATTCCGGATCGGGAGATCCGTCCTAGTCGTAAAGTAGAATTCTAGGTAGATAGTTAGGGATTAGGGTTTTGATTGAACTACCGGCGCCGCCGCTTTTGTGAAAGCCCCTGCTTACTTAAACCAGGCAGGCGAGGTGATCCGGGTCTTCGTTTTGCATGTTTTCCCCCTATATTCCTTATCAGTAAAGTATTTGTGTTTTGTAAGTACTGTGCGTGATTTCCCGCTAAGTGTGAATGATCCGGGAAGGATATGAGAGTTCCGCTGTAGCTCGGATAGGAAGGTGATGGGAGTTGCGACGAGACCCAAACCGGAAAGGAAATGGGATTGAGCGGAAAGATTTAGAGGATTGTCGTAGGAGTGAAGCCTCACTGTTCCGTCCCCAAATCAACCTCATACGGAATAGCCGTCGCTAGGGTCGAAGCGGATCAAGAACTACTTGGTCGGGCTCCCTGAACTTCTGAAGAGGTTCCGTGCATAGTGAGAGGGGGAGTCGGAACGTGGTACGGGTCGCCTAGGGATAATCGGATCCTGGTTCTCCCAGATCCGGATTGGTTTGTCGTTGTAGTCCCACGGATCGGAGAGGATCGTTTGTGTGACCTGCTGGCCAGAGTACTCTAGGACAGTTGTGAGACGGTGACTGATCCGAGACGTTGGGGTTTGTGGACGAAACACCTAATGAGAGAAGAATAGAGAAGGAGATAGTTCGGGAGTTACGTTCCGAAGACACTATCCGAGCAGTGGCAAGGCTCGGAACGATTAGCAGTAACTACTTGGTGAAACACTATTGAATCCCTGGACGATACTCGGAACCTAGTGACAGTACGGAAGTTTACGCTCAATTGGAGCACTATCCGGATGTTAGTTGCGTTTCCGTGTTCCGACACGTAAAAATCTGGCGCCGCTGCCGGGGATTCGATAAGCTGTGAACCAGGTGGATACTCGGGAGATACGTGAGCGCAGATTTGAAGAAAAGTGGAGTCAGACCGTGAAGGCTTCATTTAGGTGGATATGCGGTAGGCGGAAGTCTTACGTGCAGATCCTGCCTTCCGAGGAATCGGAAGAAGAATTCCCAATCTCTTCCATGGTTGGGGCGCAACCGGAAGAGTTAGGGGGAAGAAGATCCACTCGGTTGCTACAGAAGAGGGGAAAAGTTTTGGTACACGATCTACCGGGAACGAATCTACTTCCCCGGATCCAGACTGCTGTAGAACGAGAAGGAGACGTAATCGTGGTGTCGTTGGCCGGAACCTCCAGAGCCGGAGCAGGTACAGCTCCAGATCCGGAAGAAGAAGAAGTTGTAACTGACGGGGTCGAAGCCGACGCAGGAGTAGAAGAGGAGACCGAGGAAGAGGAAGAAGACGAGGAAGACAATCCGATGGCACCCTCTACCCGACTGAAGTACAACCGATTCAAAGGAGACGGAAGTCAAGACGTGGACGAATGGCTCTGTGAGTTCGAATCCATTGCTCTGGCCAATCAGGAAGATCCGGATGCGAAGAGAAGGATATTCCAAGGTCTTCTGAAGGGAGAAGCTCTACAGTGGTACCAAGACGTTCCGGAACGCACACGTAACGACTGGACCAGTTTCGTGACCTTGTTCCGACGTACGTTCCGTGAGGCTGGAGGAGAGGCTCGCGCACTCGGAAAGCTGAGTCAGATGACGATGAGATCTTCCGAATCAGTACGGAAGTACAGTCAGAGAGTAAAGGCGCTCATACAGAAACTCACTACAGCCATAGCTCCGAGTGTACAAGTGGAATGGTTTGTCGCCGGATTTCCAGAGGAGATGGGGTTTCAGATCCGACAAACCCGTCCCGCCACACTCCAGGAAGCCGTGGAAGCGGCTCAGAACTATGAGAACTCGGCCCAATCTCTACGGAAGTCTCTGAAGCATACCGAGAAGCGGGGCAAGAAGATCCGGAAGGAGAGAGAGCGCCGTCGGAGGCACGAGTCCTCCTCGGAAGATTCCGACTCTACCAGTAAGAGCGATTCCACTTCATCCAGTTCCGATCAGTCGGAAGAGGACTCCAGGGGAGCCTCGAAACGCCGAGGCGGCTCCAGTAGAGACACCCGGCCAAGACGGAACCAAGAGTTGATCAAGGTGAAAGTGGAGGATGGCGATTCTCGGAAGGTCATGAAGGAGATGAAGGAGATCCGAGAATCGATTGCCGAACTCAACGTCCACCTTTCCGAGAATCGGAAACCTCGTAAGATGATTCCAACCAGCAGAGCTAATGTGTGGTGTGCTAACTGCGGAAAGCAAGGACATTATCCTCCGGAGTGTACTGAACCCCGCCAGAAACGAATTCACTACGTCCATCCGGAAGAAGAGGTATACTTTGCCTATCCGGAAGAGGAGGAGTTTCAGATGGAGGAGTACCAACCTGTGTATCAGGTTCAGACCACTTACGGGCGAGGGAAAGCTCCGATCCAGATAGCTCGTCCTCCCGCCGGATACCGGATCCCACAGAACGTTCCGGGTAGGCCGATGTACCAGAAGCCGACCCACGGGTACTGCTTTAACTGTGGGAGTCCGGATCATTACGCGCCTAATTGTCCGTTTGAGCGACAAGGGCAGGGAGCACCGCGGATCCTTCCGTGCCAAAATTGCGGAGAGTACGGTCATACGGCTCCTCAGTGTGCCAAACCGGCACAACCCCGCCCGACTTTCAAACAGGTGGAAGTCCCTCCGAGAGAGATGACTGGGCTAAACTATGGTCACTCGGGTGGGATAGAGAATCCGGACAAATGACGGTTCGTGACGGAACTACAGGAGGGCGCGGAAGTACCAGTACACAGAGTATCAACCCGTAGTTCCGCTAGAGAACGTGCCCAGGAACCGGAGCTTCCGAAACCCCGGAAGACCAGGAGGAGGGTAAGATCCAGAAGAGTGGATTCGGATTCGGGATCCGAACCCTCTACGGTAACCAGAGCTTTACCAGAAGAAAATGACCGTCCAAGAGCGGAAAATGGGGTGGAAGGAGGGAATCTTCCGGAAGATATCAGCGAGGAAGTTCGGAAAGAACTCACGGATCCCCCTGTCCGGAAGATCACCAAGCCTTCGGTCCGGTTTGATGACGTTCCGGTGGTTATTCCTGCCGATCCCAGAGTGGACGAGTATGACATTCTTGGGGACATCAAATCCCTCAAGGCAAATGTCACGATTGGACAGTTGCTCCATGACAATGTGAATTACCAGAAGGTAATCCGAGAGGCATGGACAAAGCGGAGGCGCCGAGGGGTGAAACTTCCGTCTGTAGCTACTAACTTCTTACAGGTTGAGGATCACGGAGCCCCGGAACTGACAGTGCTAATAGAAGGATGTGCTATCCCGAAAGTTCCGGTAGATGGAGGATCCGGTGTGAACCTGATGTTGGAGGATACGGCCTTTGAACTCGGATACACCTCGTTCGAATCCACCGATCAGGTGTTACGAATGGCGGATCAATCTAGAGTTAAACCCGTGGGAAGGTTGTCCCAAGTTCCGACCACGATCGGAGAGGTAACCTACCTCTTGAATTACGTGATAATCCGAGTTAGTACGGGCCGTCCCTTCCCGATGTTGTTGGGAAGACCCTGGCTATACATGGCTAGAGTCCTCGTTGATTGGGGAGCCAAGGAGTTCGTGCTCGGAAAAACCAATCAACGGATTCCGTGGAAGATGGATGGATATCTAGGGGAAACCAGTGGCTCGGATGGGTATACGTCTGATTGGTCCGACCCGGAAGAGGAGGATGACGAAGTATTTAGTTATTTCGTGAATCAGTTCTCGGAAGTTACCGAGGATGACTTCCGATTTCATAATCCGATCAGTGAGCAACCCCAACCATCATCGGAGCGCGTGAAATTCCCGGTACTGGAGGATCGCTCTCTCGGAGAGGGAAGTGTTCCACTCTCAGCCGAATGGTTCCGACAACAGGTCGAGGAGGGAAACCTGCCCGCCATGGGTCTCGATCCGGACACCCCTGTCCGGGTATGGAGCGCATGGACGGATCAGGGAGAGGAACAGGAATTGGAACGAGTCAAGAACGTTGTGAAACCATCCGACTATGAGAAGGTGGAAGTAGCCCCCGGAAAGACATTTCTGCTAGGGCGAAGCATGAGCAAGGAGCAGAGAAAGGAGTATGTGGATTTACTAAAGGAATATTTAGACGTATTCGCTTGGTCACCATCCGACCTCAAGGGGATACCTCCGGAACTCGGCCAACATCATATAGACTTGGTTGACGGATCAGTTCCGGTCAGACAACGCCAGTACAGGCTCAATCCGAAGTATTCTCTGATGGTGAAGGAAGAGATCGATAGCCTCCTGAAAGCCGGATTCATTTATCCAGTAAATAATTCCGAGTGGGTATCGCCCATAGTCGTCGTTCCGAAGAAAGTTGGCTCGGATGGGAAGGTCAAGATCCGAGTTTGTCAAGATTTTCGGAAACTGAATGCGGCCACAAAGAAGGATTACTTTCCGTTACCTTTTACGGACATTATCCTCGATCACGTGGCAGGGCAGGAGTGCTACAGCTTTCTTGATGGATTTTCCGGTTACAACCAGGTGTCGATCCGGGAAGAAGATCAGCTGAAGACGACCTTCACCACGGAATGGGGGACGTTCGCCTTCAACAGAATGCCCTTCGGACTGTGTAACGCTCCCGGAACATTCCAAAGGCTGATGGTGGATATTTTCCGAGATTTCTTGAGACATTTTCTAGAAGTCTTCATCGATGACTTCGCGGTGTTCAGTAAGTGGAAGGAACATCTCGAGTACCTCCGAAGGACCTTCCAGAGGTGCAGGGAAACCGGACTGAAATTACACCCCGGAAAATGTTTTATGGGGATGATTTCCGGAATTCTTCTCGGGCACATCGTAAGTCGGAACGGGTTGGAAGTCGATTCGGATAAGGTACGAGCTATCCTTATTCTAGTGTCGCCCACCAACGTCCGAGAGGTCCGGGGATTCCTAGGATGCGTCGGATACTACAGGAGGTTTATTATTGCGTATGCCAAATTGGCAGCCCCATTAACGGAACTGTTGAAGAAGGAAGAAGAGTTTTTGTGGACGGAACGGAGACAGCAAGCGTTCGAGGAACTGAAGAAGGCCCTGACCACCGCTCCGATCCTATCAGCACCGGATTGGTCGAAGGAATTCCATGTGACAATCGACGCTTCCGGGTGGTGCCTAGGGGCGATTCTGTGGCAGCAAGGGGAGGATCGGAAGGAGCATCCGATCTATTATGCTAGCAGGCAGATGAGCCTTGCGGAACGAAAATATACTACCACTGAACGGGAAGCCTTGGCGGTAGTATACGCCTGCAAGAAGTTCCGACACTACCTTCTCGGATACAAGATCGTGTTCCATACGGATCATGACTCCCTGAAGTATTTGGTGAACAAACCGGACCTCTCAGGGCGTATTGCACGATGGATCTTGCTGCTCCAGGAATTCAACTACGAGGTAGTAGTGAAACCGGGTAAGGCCAATGCCAACGCTGACTACCTGTCAAGGATGCGAGGCCCGGAAGCAGTCTCGGACATCACCGCCACGTTTCCGGATGAGTTTCCGGAAGAGGCGGAGGTATTTCACATTTCCGGAACGGAGAACTCCGATTATTCGGAGATTATCCAGTATTTAACACAACGGAGGTACCCGGAGGGATTTACGCGGGAGGAGAAGATGGTATTTCAGAATACAGTAGCTCCTTTCACACTGATCCGCGGAGTACTTTTCCGGATGGGACCGGATGATGTGTTACGGAGGTGCCTCGAGGAATCCGAAAGAAGGCAGGTCATGAGGGCCTTACACGCCGGACCCTCGGGCGGCCATTTCGCCTCGGAGACAACCATCAAGCGGATCCGATCAGCCGGATATTGGTGGCCTTACCTCCCCCGAGACGTGAAGGAATTCGTAGGGCAGTGTGACCAGTGTCAAAGAACCGGGGCACCTTCGTTCCGAAACCACTGGCCCCTCACTCCCATTATCCCCTTGGCTCCGTTTGAAAAATGGGGGATAGACTTTATCGGACCGATCAATCCGGTCACAGCCCGGAAGAGGAGATACATTATCCTGGCTACGGATTATGCGACCAGATGGGTAGAGGCAAGAGCAACGGTGAAGAATGACGCCGCAGCCGCAGCCACATTCTTCTTTGAAGAAATAATGATGAGATTTGGACATCCGTTGGAGCTGGTGAGTGACCGGGGAAAACATTTCCTGAACGATGTCATCATCAATATCACGGAACGGTATCTCATCAAGCACCGGAAGACGACCCCTTATAATCCAAAAGCGAATGGACTGACGGAACGAGCTAATGGCATTGTCGGAAAGATTCTGAACAAGATGGTCTCGGCTCATAAGACGGATTGGGATCGGAAGCTCCCTTCAGCTGTACACGCCTACAATACCAGCGAGAAGAAAACCATGGGTAAGAGTCCTTTCTTCCTAGTTTTTGGACAATCCGCAGTTCACGGAGTAGAGCTGGAGGTAGAAACCTTACGGGTTATGGCTGCCCGTCACGGAACGAGAGTCGAGGATCCGGGGTACCGGATCGTGGCATTACAGGATCTGGAAGAAGTCAGGAGAGGCGCTCTACAGCAGGCTGTAGATGTCCAGGCAAAACGTAAGGAGACCTACGACAAAAGAATTCCTAAGGACAATAAGGTGATAGAAGGAGGCTTGGTGCTCTTATACGATAATCGGCACCAAAAGTTTCCAGGTAAGTTACATACGAGATGGATGGGACCTTACCGGGTTACGCGGGTCTTTGAGAACGGATCATTACAACTGGCGGACCTCCAGGGAAATAGCTTCGAAACCCGGGTGAACGGATCCCGAGTGAAGAATTACAACCCTGAGGAGTTCACAGACACCGAAGGAAGCGAAAGCCCGGAAGGGGAGGAAGAAGAATAGTGTTCGCGGGGACTCTCACATTTGAAAATGGGGTAATGTGGGATCCGAGAAACTCAGAATAAACCGGAAGAGCCCCAGCCGGCGTAAGTATTCCATTTATTTTTTATTTTTTTGGTTAATTAGGTAAAAACTGGCCAGACACTAGCAGCATTAGTAGTTAAGGCAAATCGGATACTCCAGAAACGTTAAAACAGTTAACGTAGGAAGTGTTCCCGGAACCTGGATTCCGGAAACTCGGAAGATAAGATACGGAACGGGTGGACGATCCGAGTACTGACCGTTACTGTAACCGCGTCAAGGATCCGAAGCGACGCGGAAGTCATCATGACTCGGATAGGCGTTTACCCCGGTACGTTGGCGGCTGCAATTACGGGCCGCCACAGCGTTTATTATGCCTGGGGTATATAAGCGAGGGTGTTAGGGTTTGGAGTTCCTTTTTGCGAACTGGGAGTAGAGAGTGAAAGAGCGGTGAGGTGTCCTTGTCTTTTCCGATTCACCGGCAGTTGGATTGCCGGGTTTCTTGCTGTCGGATCGTAGAGGGAGAGAAGTGAGGAGTAGAGATGGCACGCGTGCAGTGTTGCGTCCTTAGCCCCGGAACTCCAGTGAAGGAATCGGATATGGAGGAACTGATCACCGACCTCACTCGGATGAGGTGTGAGGGATTGTTGGCACGGCCGTGGTTACTGAAGAGTGAGGTGATGGTGAGGGAGGTCCTAGAAGGTCCGGACAACCGGTGGGATAACACGATCCGAGGCAAGCCCACGCTGTGGAATGCGGAACAGTGGGCGGAAGCTTACGGTTTCGAGCAGAAGGGACTCCTTTGGGCGACCCGGACGGATCAGTACGTGCAGGATAGGTTCCACGGGAAGATCCATAGGAACAATGGATACGAGATAGACGCCTGCAAGGATAGGAGGCAGAGGCACGTCTTAGCTTTCCTCGTTCCGATCCTGTATCCGCAGAAACCGGCACAAGTTACCATTAGGTCGGGAATACCATCCTCGGAGCGTATACAGGAGAACGTCCGGTGAATTGGGCTGCACTCATGGCGGAAGTGGTGCAGAAGATGGTTCCGACGATCGGAAAGAAGCCGACCCCACTCTCCCCTTACCTCTTTCACCTTTACCATGCGTATGACTTGCTGACCGATAAGGAGGACGAGACGTATACGCACGCGAAGAACTGCCTCAACTTCTCGGAGATTCCGCCCGGAATGGAACCCGATCCGCGAGGTGAGCCCTCTGATACAACGGACTCGGAAGATGAGGACGATACGAGGGAAGTTCCGAACCCTGGCGCTGCTAGGGCTCAGTCCAGATCGCGATCGGAGCAGCCTGCGTCACGACATGCGGAGCCATCTACGGCCCGGGGAGATCCGGAACGGAGAGAGGTCAGTTCCGATCGGGGATTTCCGGTGGACCTGTTTCGGGGAATTCGGGAGGAGACTCACCGGGCGCAAGCTTCTTACGATCGGATCGAAACCCTGTTCCGAAGGGTCTGTACAGCGCTGGGAGGGTGCTTACCGGAAGAGGTGATCCGAGAAGTGGAGTTGTTGAAGGATGCCCCAACTCTCCGGAGTGAGAAGAAGCGGCTGGAGCTTCAGTTGCAGGAGCTGACGAAGGAGCTGGCGGCAAAGAGTGACGAGATCCGTAAGTTCCACGCCGAGCAGGAGGAGACTTTGGGGGAGCTTCGGAAGTTGGTGGGGAGTTCGGGAGCGGTAATCAACAAGGCCCGGCTGTTTGATGAGAACGTGGTGCAGCCGGCTGATTTCGAGGACAAGCAGAAGATCATCAAGATCCTCTCCAAATGCGAGCACTCGATGAACATGATCCTGAAGAAGGTCCGGCAGCTGCTCAATCCGAGCACCGGAAGTCCCAGTCTCGTAGTCGCTGGCCGGGGTCTTCCGCTCCCCGGATCGCCTTCTCGTGCCGTGGTAGGAGAATCACGCGGAGTGGGGTTCCGAACCCCGATAGGGAGTAACCTCCAAGCAGCAGAACAGATGACGGTCGAAGAGGCCGCCATGACAAATCGGACGATTGCGGAGGTGATCCGGGAAGTCCAAGCACAGGCGGCGTCACCCGGAACCAGTACAGTCCAGCAGAGCTGTGCGATTCCCAGAGGACAGGTGGAGGTGACCGGAACGACAGTTACCGAGAGGCGGGTCGAAGAGAGGACGGTTTCGGAACAGGTGACTCGGACCGTGCCGCCGGATGTTCTTCCACGACTCGGAGAGGAAGTGATCATTGCGAATTACCGAGGGGAGGTAGCGGGACCGGAATGGGGACGACCTATTTCACCACCCGGACGGACCCGAGTAACTCAGGAGGGGGGATTGACCCCTTCACCCACAGCCAAGACCGGAACGGTGACGCCTACTCCCACCGGAACGCCAGCAGCGGGTTCCCCTCCGAACACTGCCGGTGAGTTCCGGAGGTTGCGGAAAAGGAAGGAGCCGATTACGATTTCCGAGTCCGACTCAGAGACACATGGGAGCTCTCCGGTCAGGACCACCGGAACTGAAACTCAGACTCCGACGTCCGGAACCCCTCCCGCGCATATGATTCCGAAATCGCCCAATTCTCCCAAACCCCGGATCGTTACCCGGTTATCCTTGGAGGCTCAGGAGAGAGAGTCAAAGGCGGAACGGAGTGCTAGGCGCAAGGCGGCACGAGCAGCAGAGGCGGGCGGATCAGAGCCACGGGTGACCAGGTCGAAGGATCGCGAGCAGGAGAGCCACAAGAAGACAAAGAAGTGATAGATTCCTCTCACTGCCACTTGCCGTAACTTTCCGGATTTATAGGAGTAGATTCCGGATCGGGAGATCCGTCCTAGTCGTAAAGTAGAATTCTAGGTAGATAGTTAGGGATTAGGGTTTTGATTGAACTACCGGCGCCGCCGCTTTTGTGAAAGCCCCTGCTTACTTAAACCAGGCAGGCGAGGTGATCCGGGTCTTCGTTTTGCATGTTTTCCCCCTATATTCCTTATCAGTAAAGTATTTGTGTTTTGTAAGTACTGTGCGTGATTTCCCGCTAAGTGTGAATGATCCGGGAAGGATATGAGAGTTCCGCTGTAGCTCGGATAGGAAGGTGATGGGAGTTGCGACGAGACCCAAACCGGAAAGGAAATGGGATTGAGCGGAAAGATTTAGAGGATTGTCGTAGGAGTGAAGCCTCACTGTTCCGTCCCCAAATCAACCTCATACGGAATAGCCGTCGCTAGGGTCGAAGCGGATCAAGAACTACTTGGTCGGGCTCCCTGAACTTCTGAAGAGGTTCCGTGCATAGTGAGAGGGGGAGTCGGAACGTGGTACGGGTCGCCTAGGGATAATCGGATCCTGGTTCTCCCAGATCCGGATTGGTTTGTCGTTGTAGTCCCACGGATCGGAGAGGATCGTTTGTGTGACCTGCTGGCCAGAGTACTCTAGGACAGTTGTGAGACGGTGACTGATCCGAGACGTTGGGGTTTGTGGACGAAACACCTAATGAGAGAAGAATAGAGAAGGAGATAGTTCGGGAGTTACGTTCCGAAGACACTATCCGAGCAGTGGCAAGGCTCGGAACGATTAGCAGTAACTACTTGGTGAAACACTATTGAATCCCTGGACGATACTCGGAACCTAGTGACAGTACGGAAGTTTACGCTCAATTGGAGCACTATCCGGATGTTAGTTGCGTTTCCGTGTTCCGACAGTATTCATCTCATCGAAAGTTGTTGGAAACTTCCCATGTTTACCTTTGTATTCTAGCATGCCGTGCACGGAGTCGTTGATGACAAGTACCTGTGAGGCTGTTGCGGAGGATGAAACGCCCTGAGACTGTGACATTGATTTTACCGATGGAGGTGTAAAATCCATAACGCGATTATCAGGCACCACCACCACTGGAAGCATTGCGGCACCCTCCGTTCGGGTACCCTGACCTCCCCGTTTCTTTGCTTGAGTTGCCTGGGCGACATTAGTGTTTTTTACCGTGGCTGCCTCATCTGGCTTACTGTTTGCCACATGAAGGGCAGGAATATCCTCGTCTTCTTCTTCTTCAAGATCTGATGCCTTCCTCTTTCCCGCACGTGACGTCCCGGGTTTAGCAACGCCCTTGCCCTTCGGTGTGGATTCTTGCGGAGATCCAGACGAACGCCGCGTGGGTGTAGTCGCCGGCAGCTTGGACAGAGCCGGCTGTAAAGAGTCGCGAAGAGCAATATCGAATGATGGGGGTTTAGCGGGTGGGCAATCCAGATACCAACCGCAACGTTCATAATGGCATGGATCCCAGGCCTTCATAATAGCCTGAGTAAACATGCACTCACTCCCATTAACATCCAAGTAATTTGGGAAGAATGCCGGCACCTTCGATATGGCCTTCCTCGGAAATAGGACATATTTGAAGTACCTGTAAATGACCCTTCGAAGAGCAGGATAGAAGTTGGGCTGATTCTGCGCAGACTTGTTCTTGTGGACTGGATCCTGTCCCTTGAATTCCCTAAAAAATGCAGTGTTCCATAGATTACAGCGCATAGAGTCCACATAGTCAAATATGTTCTCCATTGGATCCTGCCCATCCGGGTTGTATTGGATGCTGACACCCATGTCCTCAATGACGCCGTTGAAAAGCTCTTCAGCCTCGACCGCCAACTGCGATTCAACCAGCTCTTTCATTAGAGCATTTGCATTTAATGCCCCAGCAATTTACCAACCGCTAATATAACATTGGACTTAACAAAACATTAAAACAACCCTCGCATTTGGACCCGAAACACGAAACAAACTGGACCTGATAACCCTTTATCCCTGCCTCTAATATGCTGCGCTTTTACTCCTTGACCTGATGACCCATTCCGGGCCTCCAAGAGACCTGCCGGCAACGGCATCGCATAAATGGACAGCGGATCGTCCCCTCCCATCCCGCATACCCCATCTAGTATACCCCCTCATGACTACCATATCATGCATACCGTAACCTGCCAGTCCGATCTCCATCCCTCATACCCCATCCATCCCCATCCCTCATACCCCATCCATCCCCATCCATCTCCGTCCCTCATACCCCGTCCATCCCCGTCCATCGACGGCTTCCCTCGCAATGCCGGCACCGGCAGCCCCCCTATTGACACCGGCAGCCCACGTACTTCACATACAACACATACCCGTACCCATACCCGGGACCGTACCCGAACCCGTATTCGATTACCGGTTCCAATTCTAATGCACTGCCGGCAGCGGCATTGCTTAATCAATCACCGGCACCTACTCACTTTGACCTTCCTGAGCTTGCTTCACACATTAAGGTTCCAAAATTGTATATCGTCATGAAGAATTCCTGAGCATTTAACCCCTCCCTCCCATCACTAATCTCAGCATCATACATAAGTAGAAAAGAGAAAAAGCATACCTGTGCCCACCAAGTTGCTTTCTGTAACCAAACACCAAATACAACATCCGAGAAATTCTTCTTCGGGAACTTGTGCGACTCCCGAATAGCATAAGAAGAATTCCACCTTTGAAGCCATTTGATCTTCATTTTATTCGGCATAGCAGACGTTGCAAACATCCACAGCTTCTCTTTTAGCATCTCGGCATTATCATCATATTTCTCATAATGAAACTTAATCTCCTGAAGGAACTCGGATCCGAGCTCGGGGTCCGCGATAGGCAATAATTTTCTCAAGTCGGACTGTTGACCGTCCTCCACCTTCTTGACAGCTTGATTAACCCAGTCATCAACTGACTTGTTTGTCCACTGACGTTCTTCAGGAAACTTCTCGTAAAATTTTCGCTCTGCCATAGCTGCGGCCTCTGCTAACTCTTGCTGCGAATGTCGGGTCCACAAACAATAGCAATGTCAGTCTCATTGTTGGATACGAAATATCGATTCAATGATATCAAATCAAATGTGCAACCATACCTGATTGAGTACCGAGTTCAGAGATTCTAGAGTCAAGGTATACCACGTCCGAGACCTTCCAGCCTGCTTGGTCTTAGCAGCTTCCAGAGCAGCGCTGGAGACTAGTCCTTCAAAGTAGGATATTGGTTGTGGCGCAATGCTCTGAATTCGGTATAGTTTGTGGACTATATTGGCCTTGACATGCGATTTTTGATTTCTCCTGTACACGGTATGGCCATGGTTATAAACTCACTTAAACAATCAATAGTACAAAATTACAACCAAATAAAAACAAGAAATGCATGAATTCGTAAAAGTAATTACCAGTTCACGTCGTGAAGCACCGCTACCACCGATGGAACATCGCCCTTAGGATCAAGAATAATACTGTCCACTGAATAGTGCCACGTTATGTCACCCTTATGGTACTCGTTGATTAGAGGCATCCATGCCTGCAAACGGTGATTGCCGTCCCAGACCATGAACATAACACCTGAAAAAACACAAAGGTCTTCGTCTGCTTGAAGCATCTTCTCAAATTCATCGTTTACCTGCCGCCACTCTGGACTCCAAGAATCCGATATTTCTCTGGTCACCTCGGATGATTGGCCGTTGTTATCCACAGCAGACACATAGAAAAATCCGTTTCCCTCCATATACCCACTGGCAATAAAATACGACGCTAGGGTAGAGACATCACCCTTGAGGTACGGTCGAACAACCGGCAGCGATATCATCCTGCAAAGAGGAATTTTAAGTCTGCTCTTAGACCTCGGCGCCCACTTCAAAGCGTCCAATCGTGATGCCGTATTGCCTGTGGCGGCACCAACTAGATCATGAAGCTTCGAATTGACCTCACTTCGCGTTAGTTGGATGGGGTCCGGATCTGCAAACAAGTGAATGACAAAACCCGCTGATCAGAATACAACCCGAAACCGTTACCTGAAAAAATAATTTTAACTCTTGAAAATCAAGGTCACACGCATGGCAGTCCACGGCATCAGAGAAAATATTGTTCATACAAACAAAAAAATAAGCATTCAAAGATATAGCCTGTGCCGGCACCTATGCTTCTATGGAAAGTTGAAACAAATAACCAGGTGCATTTCTCGGTTCAGAATAATGTTTTCTAGGAGATCTGGCATCGATATAATCCATGAGAAAACTACAAGTATACTCCCCTTGGCTCATGCCGTTACCGGCAGTATCGTCTAATAACAAAATCATATATCTCTCTAATATATTATTTGATGCCGGCACCGGCAGAGGTTTCTTCATGCTCATCTAAATGACCGGCCAAACTAATGACTGACAAATCAGTACTAGGGATACACCCGCAAAACAGTAATGAAATAGATATTATAAGAATGATGTTCACCATCTAAATGCCTATGCCGGTGCAGGCAATACCATGGAGCATGCATTTAGTAGCCAAATGTAGCCACAAAGTTAGCAAGGTGGGCATTGCCGGCAACGGCAACGCCATATTCGTATGGTTTTACTTATTAGAGCCACTACTGCACGACGTATTGGTAAAAAAGGGTATAAACTGTGCTGATTAAAAACCGTAAGCCTCCAAAGAGATCGTCGCCGTTACCGGCAACGATCCCAACAATAAGAGAAGATGTTCTAAAATAAAATAAAATAAAGCCTATAATGCGATGCCGTTGCCAGCATAGCTCTAGACAAACTATTGAATAAATGTTATATCAATCAACCGTGGCCATTGCCGTTGCCGGCAATGGCATCCAGATGGATAAATTCAAGAATGCCTAGCGATGCCGGTGCCGGCATTGCCATAATTCGAGCGATGCTGAATCCTGCATTGCCATAATTCGAGCGATGCCGGTGCCGGCATTGCCATAATCCAAGCGATGCCGGTGCCTACTATTACTACGGATATGGCCAATTCCGACTACAAAAAGTCAGTCCTAATGGCAACGCCGTTGCCGGCATTGCTGTGAAGACTACATTTGCGATACACAAAGTGAGATGTGAAGTCCAACGCAGCTGCCCACTGTGGCATCCAAAAGATCACTACGGTACATAAGACTGCCGCTGTCAAGACGGCAACGATCACGGTACAATATTTCCAACATTTAAGATTACAACTTTACAATACTTTTGGCATTAAGCTACCGCATTTACATGTCCTAAGACGCATTTAGCGTCATTGCTGTGAGCGATGCCGGCACAGGCAGTGGTAAAAGAAAGATTCTAGAAATCGTAGCTATACTACATAGCTCCTCTGCGGGTGCACTCTCTCGTACTTTAAGGCGACAACGAGCAGCAGGACGAGCACAAACTCAAAGTACTTTAAGTGTCGTTGCCGTTATTTTTACTTGCATGGCCTTATCTCATACGAAAAAAATAAGCATCAACACCCTCGGTTTCGGGTTATCTACGAAGACACGGCCATCTTGGACTAGATGCCGGCAACGGCAACTCATATTGCTGACATCTAGAAACCTTTGCACTGTTAAAAAAGAAATAATGACATTAAAATACTCTTACCGCTTGTGTCTTGCTGCGTCAGTTGGATGTCGGTTCCTTCCTCCTCAACTCCACCAAAATGAGTTTCTGCCTCGCCTCCCTGTGTGGTTGCATCCTCCCCTCCGCCCGAGGCAGTACCACCGTCCTCTGCGCCTCCAAGTTCCACAGCCTCGCCTTGTGCCCCACCAGCATGCATCGCGCTACCCGAGGGCTGCTCCTTGTCCACCTCCATGGACCCAGAGTTCGCGCGTGTCTTTCGCTTTGGATGCGGCACCTGCAGAGATACAACAGCAGTTCAGAACCTCTCGAAGTCGAAGAAGATGGGAACCCTAAAGCGAAACTTTGAAAGAATGGCGACTTAATGCATACCATTTCCGCAACTTGAATGAGGGATAAAGAACTCATGCTACGGAAGTGATGCGACAACCGAGGCTCGACAGCAACTTTGATTGAGACCGACTCTGAATAAACAAGGCTACTGATAAACAGAATGTCCAATCTCGAGTATCCAATGGTGAAATCCAACAAAATGCGCTTAAAAGGTTAAAATTATATGACCAAAGTAAATTCAGCCGACCTGCTTTTGCTACATCCTTACTAGTCATTGTCTAGTTTACTATTCCAGTTTATCAAGTGAACGAACTGTTATGATAAGTTTGTATTGCATGATGTGACTTGCCTCCATTTAAAATGCGGGCGCCGTAACACTTATGATTGTGACACAGTCGACGATTAAATAGACCCCTGGTATGATCAGAATGCATTGGCTTCCATTTTCAATCAGAATAAACAAATCATAACGAAGTGACTAAGCAGCACAGCTATCCAAACAAATGAAAATGTTCTAAACCGATATGGAATGGGACATTGTATAGAACAATGTCACAGTTTTGCATGAAGGGAACATGTTTGCACAAAGCTCACCTCTGTTTCGTCTGTAACACTTTTCTCAGACATGACAAACCTCGCATTCCTCCCACGGCGCTCGTACTGCTTTGTGTTTTCTTTAGGTTCCTCTCTATCTACAACTGGCGTCTCTTGAAACTCCAATACTCTGGTTATTCCACACTTTTCAAACCTCTCATTTTGTTTCCTAACCTTTGCCATTCTACTACTAACTAGTGCTTTCCGGTTACTATAATGCGTAGTCCTTCTCCTTCTCTTCTTCTTAACCTCTGCCTGCATGACACTCAGAGACCATAAACGGACGTGCGACCCTCATATAAACGCAGACCCAGTGCCAGCCCTCAGTCCTCAGCTCTAAAGACTTACACTGGAACTTGCTAAAGGTATATAAACCTAAAATGCTATGCCCCTAAAACCTAGATGCCCACTAGATCTATCTTAATTAGCTTAGACCTAGAAATAAACCAGTAACTAGTCAGATTTAATGATTTATTCTATATTCAAATCATTCTTCTACTTTACGCTTGGAAAGGCGGCTAATACTAATCATGGAGAATTTGGTGAGCAAGTTGAATTCTTAGCATGATGTCCCGATTTGACAGGGCGGCTACATGATAAAAATAAGTTTTATGCCAGATAACCTAACGAACTACATTCGTTCATTGATGTTTTTTTTAAAAATCGGATGGGTCCAGACAGTTACACTATTGCATAAATTGATGGCAATCGAAGCAACATTCCTCTCATTCTGGAATTTCAAATTCTTTACTCAAGTACTATCCTCTCTCCCTCCGATGGCTCATCTCCCTGCAGACAGAGTGTTAGGCATGGCCGTCCTTAGAGCGCATGGTGTTGGAATTCCACTTACAGTACGTGTAGATGAGGATGGCTTGGCATTTGTGACGGCACAACGCCTTAGCCTCAGATTTCACTTCAGAGAGGACACTGTTAGTATAGAGGAAGAGATTTATGACGATGAGACTCATGAGATCACACACACCCAAGATCAGGTTTCTGAGAAAGATGATGATGATAACAGGTTCTGGAACCTTTATCCTGGTAGGTACAGAGTTTATGGTCTTACAGAGTCCCAGATGCAGGCGTCCACTGAGATTCTAACTCCTCGTCGGTCATCTACTTGTACTATTCAGACTCCTCTGCCTCGTGATGTCAAGGTGAAGGTAGAGCCTGGCTTAGATACTCCTGCTGTGACGCCTGTCATATCCCTTTCCTCAGACGAGGAGACTAGTCCTCTGAAAGCATCACCTGACGTTCCAAGACAGGCAGTAGAATCTAGCATGCCAACTACACTTCCAGACAAATGTGCTAGTACCTCCCAGTCCTTAGAAGAGGAGGCTGTTAGTGTAATTCCGCTTATTAGGAAACTTGCGGAGAGACCAGGAAAGAAAAACATTCTCAAAAAAATAGATTATTCAAGAGTGAGACACGAGAAGGTTGACTACTTGCCTGCAGTGTTCGACGGTCCAGTAGTTTTTGAGCTTCCCCCTGTTGTTAAAGGACCTGCGAAGTTGCAGGCCAAGGCAATGCAAGGAATGGACAAGCGTTATGATGGCCATGTCTGGACCAAGACAAAGACCACCAACATCACTAACGACGTTGGCCTTTCGTTTCGCTACTCAATCTGCGCTGGTTGGCTGCGATGCAACAACAAAGACTGTGACTTTCTGAACCGCCAGCCTCGAATCGCCAAGGTCAACGAGACAGAGTTTGAAGGATGTACCCTTCAAGCGTTTCTGGTGGGTCAGCCACCCCCAACAAGTTCAACACTGGTCTGCAAGGTATGTAAGGAACCTCCTGCATGTATTGCTACATGTGGAGCTAAGATTTATTATGTTTATGGCAAACTAAATCAGACTAGGGCATGTATCCATGTTGGGACTCATGATCACCCAGTCAAGGTAGGGGACTATAGGGACTCTAAGACAGAGATCAATAGCCTGATCGAGGAACAAGTTGAGAACACTCCTGGAGCTAAGAAGAGTGCCGTCGTGTTGGAGGCGAGCAAGGTCCTGATTGGCAGTTATCTTCTTCAGCCTGAAGATGCACCCCCGAGGAAACTGACGATGGAGGAGCTTGTTCCCGTACTTGACCGGTGCAAGGACATGGCTTCCCCAAATATCCGCAACAAGGTGATGACATTCAGGCTGCTGAGAAGGTACGGCGTCATGGACGCCATAACGAAGCTCCGTGGTATCAGTCTATGGGCCTATGTCCAAGAGAACAAGTTTCCAGGGCAGGGGGCTGATCTTGACAAGGTGTTCCTTTTCAAGATGTCTGAAGTTGGACCAGGAAGTGGCGTCGACTTGGTGAGAAGAATGCAGCCCGGTGAAGATCTGCAGAACGCATGGGTCATGTTTGATCATGTGAAAAGAGTAAAGTACTGGACCACGATGGCGTGCCACGTGTACGACTCGACCTACTGTCGTGTCATGACGATTGCCACATGTGACATGCAGTCCGAGGATAGCCAAGCCCAAATTCTTTTTTGGCAGAACCTCAACCTGGTCATGGAAAGGAATGGCGTCAAGGCGCCAAACTTTAAGGGCTTCATGGCGGACAGCGCTCAAGCCAACTGGAACGCAGTTCGAGTTGTGTATGGAAATGGCAATAAGGAGGACCCGATGGTGGACAGAGAGAGAACTTGCCTGTTCCATTGGACACAATCCATGGTCAATCACACGGAGAAGCACATCCCCGAGGAGTTGTGGGAACAGCACAAGAAAATGTGTCACCAGTACAGAAAAGCGCAGAGTATGGAAGAAGCGGATACCTTGTATAACGCCCTGCGCGCTTGGTGGGTATCCGCAGGAGTAGTGTCGGAGAAGGCCTTGAACAAGCTTGAGCTTTGGCTCGCATTCTGGCACTACCGTATTCGACAGTGGGGAGGCTTCATGACCCAGGTACAATATCTTCTATGTCACAGATTATCATACTTCTTCAAATTGAGCTCTATCGTCAAGGTTGATTTATCAATTCTAAAAGTTTGTGTGCCACCCTTGCAGAAATTTACAGAAGAAGAATTTTCAGAGATGCCTTCATGCAACCTGGCCGAAACTGTCCACAACAAATGGCTCCAAGCTTCAGGGAACAATGGCCAGGATTTGTATGTTGCTACTGTGGATGACTTCGTCCGTGCATTTCTACAGGTCGTCAACTTTTACCAGTTCCTGAAGGGTGACGTGGGCGGCACGGGACCATCCAAGAAGGAACTCAAGCTAAGGAACGCTGAACGCAGGGCAAAGCAGACAGGAAACCCCATACTTCTAGAGGATGCGATGTTGGAGATGCCCGGTGCACATGAGTTCTGCACAAGACTGCCTCACATGCCAGGAGAAGAAGTGTTTGGGTCTATCAAACGAAAGGCAGACCTTCCCATTGGAGCTGAAGAAGAATCACATCGTCCGGACAAGGTAAACTATTCTCGTCCTAAAGGTTCAGGACGAAATGTCAGGGCTCGCACTATGGCGATGCCTGTCATAGTGGAAGATGACGTCGAAGATGAGGCAGAGGTAGTTGAAGTTCAACCTACGGCAGCAACATCCTTGGATACCCCATCATCACCTGTGAACGAGAAGGGGGTTCGACATGTCAATGCAGTTGAAGAAACCAGGGTAAATGTCAAGGAGTGGCACATTTCGAGACTGCTCAAGACTTCCGCCAAGTGCTGCTGGGCACAGAGAGCGGTTACGAAGAAGAAGTGTACCGAGAAGATTGTAAGGGGTGCTAATTCAACTCCAGCACCTACCTACACCGGAATCTGGACCAACTTTCGCAGAAACATAGCTGAGAAGACAGAGTTCTTCTTCTGCTCCGACGACATTGAGAGGTGTGTAAAGGGTACGAGATGCAGGTGGGTTGCCAAATACTCTAAGGACCTAGAGATGCCTCCGATTCCAGAGGTTTGGCCGGTGAAGCTAGGTACAAACCTAAACCTCACAGAAATTCGAGCACTTGAAGCGGCAGGGTTTCAACTCCCGAAGAAGATCCCCGTCTCCCCGAGACGCCTCTTCTCTGCTGCCCCGCCTCCTGCAAATTTGAGATCAGTACCTGTTCCTGCTGAAGCTGACCGCTACCCTGGTAAGAGAGACGGCAAGATGGTGAAGCGCACTGCCACTCGTCCGAATCCGGCTCAGCGCCTCTCAATGGGTTCATCCGACTCCCTCAAAGCTCGCCTACGCTCAGTCACTATGATACCTCACCCGGGCCATGGTTGCATCATCGGGCTTGATTCCGGCGTTGCTCCAGCCATCACACAGTACCACATCACCATCAGCTCCTACCCAGCTTGCACCTGCCCTGCATTCAGAAAGACCATGACGAAGTTCAGAGGACGGACGCAATTCTCTTATTGCAAGCACCTTTATTACATTCTATTGAAGGTCTGCAATTGTGACCCGGACGCCGATCTTTTCATCCATGCGCCCACCTTTAGTTTCAACGAGGTCAAGATAGTCCTAGAGAGTGGAATCTTGACTCACCCTTTGGCAGAGAAATAGTAATGAGAGTACTTTTTCTGGACAGGTATTCACCTAGTGGACGGTGGTTTAGGGTGAGGCAATGTCTTTTGTGATTGAATTTTTCCTTGTACTGAGTCAGCATTACAAATCTCGTATTGCCTATTCCAATATAAAGGTTTTGTCATTCACATTTATTACATTGTGTAACAATAGCTTTTGCACAAGGACAAGTGCCCTCTGTTCTTTCTATCCACTAACAGTTGCACTGAACTAATGCCATCAATACTTATTAATAACTATTTTATTCTTTGAACTTAATACGTTTCGGTGTCCCCCTTGCATTTTCAGTATAATTACCAACCTCCAGCTGTACTACAGGACAAGCTACATCCACGTTCTCAGTTCGTTCCCCTCTTGGAACTTGTCGTAGGTGGGGACGCTTCAACAAAGGACGAGCTGCACTCTTTCTTCGCAATGCTTCCCTAGAATAAGTCCCACGTGGAATCTTCCCAACCTTGGAATATGCATGAGGTGGCAATGGCACAACCGGCTCCTCTTCATGTACTACTAGACAACTTGGCTCTTCAACAGCCAATGGTTCTACTACCACGTCTAATGCTACATCCAAGTCACCATTTCTAGTATGATCTTCATTGCACCCATTCTCCTCAGCTTCCCCCTCAACCTCCACAAACGGATGAAATGGGCCTTCCACATCATCCAGGGAGAGAGCAGTATCCCCGGCATCTTCCATAGCCTAAACACCTTCCTTCAGGAACTTACTTGAAGATGAGAATGAACAAAGAGGAAGAGACCTTCCGTTGCCACCACTTAAATATCCATGAGGTAGGTGCTTGGCGCCCTTGAAAGCTAGAGAATATAATGTTTAACGGATTTCATCCTACTAAATGGGGTGACCTGGATAAGCCACATCACATTCTTTGATAAGGAAACAAAGAAAATTAAGCAAAAACACAGGCCTCGGTATTTAAAGATCGTTTAGAATTATCAAAGGAAAATGAAGAAAAAATAAAGACCAAAAAAGAAAAAAAAAAAAAAAAAAGTCAAAGGTTGGAAGTAAAGCTCAAGAAACGCAACTCAAGGATGGTGTTTGTACACCAAGAGAAAAACAGGGCCAAAAAAGAAAATTGAAATGTGAAAACATGTTTAGAGTTGAAAAAGAAAAAAGAAACTAGAGATGGATGTAAAGAGAGTTCGCAAAAATAGATTCAAGTGAAATTAATAAAAAATTTAAATTTAAAAATTTAAAAAATATAATATAAAATATAAAGGTTGTAAATGAAAATCAAGAAAGGCAACTCAAAGAGGGTGTTTGTACACCAAGAGAAAAACAGGGCCAAAAAAGAAAATTGAAATGTGAAAATATGTTTAGAGTTGGAAAAGAAAAAAGAAACTAGAGATGGATGTAAAGAAAGTTTGCAAAAATAGATTCAAATGAAATTAATAAAAAAGAATATATATATATATATATATATATATATATATATATATATATATATATATATATATATATATATATATTAAAAAAAAAAAAAAAAAAAACTAAAGGTTGAAAATGAAAATCAAGAAAAGCAACTGAAAAGGGGTGTTCTTAAAATAAACCCTAAACAGAACCCAAAAAATAAATTGGAATGGGAAGAAATATTATAATTAAGAATGGACAAAGAATAATGAAGAAGAAAATGAGCAACCAAATTGGAAGACGAAAAGGGGGTAAAATTCATCGATGAAATAAAGATACAAAAAAGTAATAGAATGTGCTAATACAGGTGGAATTGAAAAGATAGGTAGAATGAAAAATCATGTGGTGGGTAACAAATTCAATAATAAAAAATAAAAATAAAGATTATGACCATAATGAAGAATGAAATGAAAGAATTTAAGAAATATATTGAAATGGACGTATCACAATAAAAGTTAGTTAATCTATCGTACTCACTTCATACAACACACACATATGAACATATGAGGTAGTTAACAATTATTAATGAACCCCGATTCAGACCACGGGTATAGGGTAATAATTTTTTTAAAGTATCGAAATCCACGGTAATGGGGTAGAAATGTTTTTAAAATGGAACTGCGTCCACGGTAATAGGGTCGCTAAAATTAGAAATATTCCAAGAATATTCCAAGAATATTCCACTTTTTTATTTATAGCATATATTTTTAGTAAAAAAATTACTGTTTTTAGATTGAAGACTTCATTATCTGCTCTCCGCTCTCAAAATCTCCGCTCTCCGCTCTCCGCTCACCGCTTACCGCTCGCATACAAGTCTCGCCCGTCTAGCATTGTGCGAGGCTAGGATCTATCATGTGTCGTCTTCAGACAATGATATGACCCGTGCGGCGATTCATTTAGGACGTCATAGACATCCTGTATCTCAAGGCAGATGTCAAGATTCTATGAATATCATGTTTGACTCCATAGCTAAGGAGGTTCAGAGGACACCTAACGCCAAAAACTCTGCTATCGTTCTAGCGGCCAGCAAGCAGTACCTTGCCGATGCTCTGATCCGTCCTACTACAGGAGGCAGTCATCTTCGGGGAGCATCTATGGATGCTGTAATGGACCAATTTGAGACTCTTTCTTCACCAAATATACGCAATTTTGTTTCTGGATCGAAGAGGTTTTTCCGTCAAGGGAGAGGAGTCACAGATAGCATCCTGGAGCTGAAGGATTACTCCAACTTTGATTTCATCCACCGTAATCAATTCCCTGGACAAAATGAAGGCAAGGTGTTTCTGTTCAAGATGTCCACTGATCGTCCAGGAAGCGGTGTGGATCTGGTCAAGCGCATGCAGCCTGGAGGTGATCTTCAAGACTGCTGGATCATGTTCGACCATGTTAGGCGTGTAGCTGACTGGACCACTATGGCATGCCACGTTTATGACAGTAAGTATTGTAAGGTTATGACAATTGCTCTTTGTGACATGCAATCCGAAGATGCTGCTGCTCAGGAGTTATTTTGGCTCCAGCTCAATGAAGTAATGCGCAAAAACGGCCTTGCAAATACAAATTTCAAAGGATTCATGGCTGACAATGCTGGAGCCAACTGGCACGCTGTTCGGAAGGTGTATGGGAACGGAGACCCAAATGAACCTATGGAAGAACGGGAGCGCACTTGTCTTTTCCACTGGACAAAGTGCCTTCAGAGGGCTACTTCCCGGAATATCTTGCCAAGCTTTCAAGACCGACACAAAGCTTTGTGCAAAGTATGGAAGGACGCGAAGACCCAAGAGGAAGCAGAAGCGCAGTACAATGTCATCCGCGGGTGGTGGCTTTCGTCAGGTGCCACAACTGAAGAAGGAAGGCGTCATTTAAATGATTGGATGGTATTCTGGCACTATCGGTATAGACAATGGGGAGGCTCGATGCAGCTCGTAAGTTCATTCATCTCTAAACCTTCCGTCAAGTAGTAGTATAGCTTGCTTTTTATCTTTAATCCTGAAAATGACATTATTTATTTTATTGTATTTCCCAGGATCTTACCCTTGACGAGAGAGCCGACATGCCTTCCTGCAACCTTGCGGAAACCGTGCATAACATATGGCTTCAACAATCAGGGAACACAATGACCTGTTTGTACGAGGCAACAGTGGATGATATGATCCGAGCATTCATGCAGATCACAAGTTACCGGTCTTGGCTGAAGGGAGGAAAGGGCGGTAAAGGTCCGGACAGAGCAGAACTTCGTTTACGCCACGCTCAACGCTCTGGTGATCCGAAGTTGATTGCTGAGGCAGTTAATTCCTACCCGGGAGCCGAGGATTTACTGACAAAGAAAGGAGGCTTGGAAGGTGCAGAGATCTTTGGATCTACGAAACGGAAGTTAGATTTGCCGCCTGGTTCGAGTCATGACTCGCATCGTTATGATACAGTGAATTATTCCATTCCTCGTGATGGCACGAGATCCACCAGAGCACGCATAGAGGAGGCTCTTTCTCAACCTGACTCCGGTGTTGAACACACTACTTCAGTGCAGGAGACAGATTGCGACCCGTCTAAGTTGCACATTGCCAGACTGTCCGGCAAGTCTAACCGAAAATGCCAAGCAATGTAGGCTCATACAAATGAAAAGTGCGATACCCGAGTGCGCCGAGGTACGCATGGTACGCCTGCTCCTACTTATGTAGGGCTGAAGAAGGAGTTCAGAACCGATCGCCAGATTTCTACTGACTTTTGGTTCTGCGCCGATGACATTAATAGATGTGTGAAGGACACAAAGAAGTCATTTGTGATCGATTGGCCATCTATCCCGCAGACTTGGCCTGTGAAAATGGGCACGAACTTGACCATCAAAGAGATTTTGGCTCTTGAAGAGGCCGGCTTCCAACTCCAACAACGTGGAGTACTATCACCTCGTCGTCAGTTCCAGGTTTCTGCTAATATGCCGCTTCCAAGGAGTCATTTCCCGGTTCCTGTTGATCCGGATACACACCCGACGACTCGAAACGGATATGCCATCAGGAGAAGTTCTGACGCTCCTACCTCCGACCACCGCAACAAGTGGAGCAGTGCGGGTCTCATGAACAATTATTGGATTACAAATGTCACATCGATTCCATACCCAGGATTTGGCTGCGTCATCTCCTTGAAGAGTCCAAGTGAAACGATATATTGTATCACCATTACGGACTTCCCTGGATGTACTTGCCCCGACTTCATGAAAATGACTTCGGAAACCCTTGGCAAAAGAGGACAGTGGAAGTACTGCAAACATGTTTATTATATCTTCCACTATCTATGTGAGATGGATTACAAGGTTGATACTTTTATGCACGCCCCTAGCTTCAGCTTCAACGAAGTTATGCGTGTTCTGGAGATGGCCAAAGTTGCTGAACCGCTTCAGTAGTTTCTTATGGTTAGACTGTGAAATTAAGTGACCAATACTGTTCAAGAATACATTATATGAATAGCGGAATTGATTTGTTTTGGCTTTGTGATGGATTTGGAATCCGCAGAACATAAATAAAGGTCACTATTTATTTATATATTGTCCACCTCTCGAATGTGTTTGTGGTAAATGAAAGCCCAAAAAAAAAAAATCTTCCAATGTGAGGGAATATTCTTCTCTCGGATCCGAGAGAAGAATATTCTTTCATACCTTGGAAATATTCTTCTCTCGTATCAGCTTCCATAGAAATGCAATAAAAAAAATTTAAAAAAAGATTGGATATACATTCTGTATGTGACTTAAACAGTAAGATTTTCCCTCCAACCATTCACATTTGATTGATTCCACGGTTATAGGGTCTACTTTATTTGCATTCATATATTCCAACGAAGTGTCCTAAATTGCTCATCATTGTTTGATTGTTCTCCAAAAAATTCAAAAAAAAAAAAAAAAATTCAAATTTTTACCTAAAAATTTGAAAATTTAGTGCTCACCGCTCACTGCTCACCGCTCACCGCTCACAAGATAGCGTCGCTGCAGAAAAAAGTGCATAGACATATTCTTAACCCACCTAGGTATAAGAATTTGAAGAGCCTCACATCAAATTTGCTTTTGAAATTGGTTTTTTTGGCTCACAAAACAATTGAAACCCATTTTGCAACAAGAGAAAAAAACTTTTTTTTCAACTTAGAACATTACGATCTCACAAAGCGTAAGGAGTTTGAATCTTATAATGTACAAATAAGGTACTAGATCCTATTGTTGTTTCTCCAAAAAATTCATTAAAATACAAAAACGTACACCTTATATTGAAAGAGTTTAGTTTTGAGGGTTTTTCGCAATTTTGAGGCCTTTATACTTTTAATTTTTCTTATCTAGGCTGCCGCTGCACCTGCTCTGCTACAAAATCACATTTGGAGACATATTACAGAACATAGAAATTTGAATTATGGATTATGGAAAATAGGGGAGCATTTTCTATGAGCACATGAGAAGAATCATCCAATTTTCTACAAGCATGAGCAAAAAACTTCACTTGGGAGTGGAAGGAGCACAATTGAGTTTCGTAGTGTATCATTTCAACTGTGGTGTGGAGAACCACAATAAAGATTTTTTTTTCCCTTAAGGGACGTCCAGAGTTGAGTATTTTTTTCTTGTTCATCTGGACCTCCCTATGCGGCCGGCCTCTAGTTGAAATCAATCTCAACGGGGAAGCACCTCAAATCTCAATTGGATGGCCCTGTGCGGCCCCCTACATATGTTTAACTTACTGCATCCAGTCAAAAAACGTACAGAAAGTACAAGTTTCCACGAATTTTTGTCATACTCACGTTACTCCGAAGGACAGCAATCAAGAACAATCACCGACGAAAAATCCCTTCAAAAATATGAAGTCTGATCAAAATATGGAGCTGAAATCTTCAAGTTAAACAACCAACATGTGTTCAGTCTTGGTGTGCACAGCAGGGATCCAAACAAGCTTTCCTCTCTGCTGCACAAAATTCCGTCGAGGAAACCCCAAGGATCTCACATGGCACAGACAAAGTCTACCTTCCTCATCATCAACTAGTGTCGTCTACTCTCAAACGCATCAACTATCAAGTCGCATTTTATGTAAATAATCACAGGTCGACCCGGACTGATGTATGAGCCTTTTACACGACGTACGACCTTACTGCTTCAACTTCTTCGTGATCTCGGCAGTGTACTTGCCCTGGTGGAAAGCTGTCTCGAGCTCCAGCTTCGATGGCTGTCTAGAACCATCGCCTGCGAGGGTTCCAGATCCGTAAGGAGACCCGCCCCTCGCCTCATCCATGGTAGACATACCAGCTCCACCAGTGTATCCGATGGGCACGAAGATCATGCCGTGATGCGTCAGCTGGGTGATGGCCGTCAATCTGGCATCCCAATCAGGCAAGGTCAGATAAAACTGCGAAACACTCACATGCAAACCTTGTGAGCATCTGGCAAACCAACATCCATCGACACATGAAACAACCAAGCATCGCAAAACAGAGAAAAGACTCACGCAGTGGTTTCCTGGCCACCGCCCTGGCTAGCGGTGCTGATGAAGAGCCCCGCGGGCTTTCCAGCGAGAGACTGCGTCCTCCACAGCCCACCGGTGGCGTCCAAAAACGACTTGAATTGAGCCGCCATCATACCGAATCTGGTGGGGAACCCGAACAGAAACCCGTCGGCTTCGGCCAAATCCTTCGCCTCAATGAAAGGCACATCGACGGACTTCGGCGGCGCGTACATCTTCGACAAGACCTCCTCTGGCAAGGTCTCGGCCACCTGCCATTGCAAACCGATCAGCGAAGACGGAAACCACACATCATGCTTCAAAAACACACACTTGTTCCCAACACGACGATCGCCATGATATCCAGATATTTTCTAGGTTCTGGGAGAGAATTCAGCAACTCCAAAACCACGAAGGCTACTTACTTGGTACAAAACCGCCTCCACGCCCTCCACAGAGTTGGCACCCTTCTGGATTTCTCTGGCGAGCTTCTCCACGTGCCCGTACATGGAGTAGTACCTGCAGACACCGCCATAGCATCAGCAATTTTCACACAACCCATCTGCACACATGGCCAACACGCTCCACCAATGCTGTGAAGGGAATCCAAGCACTTACACAATGTAGAGCTTGACGGCCATGGTGGCGGCTTGCGGTTGACAGGCGGAGGCTCAAGGTGGAGAGGAGAGATGGAGGAACTATAAACAAGGCAAACTAGAGCACGACATAAGTAGTACTTGCGTTGGCACGGCTTGCGGTCGGAAGCAGATCCAGAAGCTGCAGTGTGTCCGGATCAATGGCCCACATGCTCGCTCATTGAACTCCACCCATCAGTCAATCGCCCCATTAGTCATCGGTGGAAATGCTCATGTTTTGATACAGGCTGATATGTTTTATTATGATCATATATGTCATATCATAGTACTCCATGCACCTTGAGGTACCCATGAACAAGCGCACTTCGGGTCAAGAACATCCACCCAGACTTACGCACTCGCACATTTGGATTGACAGTCCATGATTAGCACTTTGCTCAGTTAACAATCATCACAAGAATCAGAATAGAACAACGGTAACTATACATCTTAATTCAGTGTCTCAGAAATCTGATGAATTGGAAGCATCACCAGACTGTGCCACCCTAAACTCTAGGTACCAACAAAAAATATGTTGTTTTGGCAACTTCTCGGTCTGCACACTACTGTATCTCAACTCTACACTAAGCATAAAAGTTCTCAAAATCATACCTTGGCTGTGGTCTTACACTGAAATTCAAGACCATGAGCCAGTTGATGAGAATAATACACGCTTGATGGCTGAAGTTTTGTTTACTTGTTCCGTCCGAGATTTGCTACTGGCTGTGAACACTTTCACAATGTGCGGATGACTGAGTTTTGCCAGAGCGTTGGCTTCATCCGCAAAGTCTTTACAACGCGTATCGAATTCCTTCTTCGCGTACGGGTCGCCCAACCACTTCGTCTCAAACACGGTGCCAAACGAACCCTTCCCAATCTGCCTCACATCCACCAGAGAATTCTGGACTGTGATCCACAGAGACGATTTAGCACCTGAATTTTTACGGATCGAGGCCCTTCTATTTCGTATCTGGGCCCCAATACATAGTTCATCAGACTGCCGCTGATGACGACCACATTCTTCGGCACTGCATACATGCACTACTAGCATACTGGTCTTTTCTCACTGTCAAATTTAGGCAAAAAGCGACTGAGGCGACAGAAACAGCACTCACCGGAGAGATACGCGAGTTGCGGGGGGGAGAGAGGTTTGCTCAGTGCTGCGCGTCACAAAAGTCCAAGGAGTGGGACCCTGAAGCCGAGAACCCCGGTAGCGCCCTGCGTGGTTCGATGTAGCTCCTGGAGGAGGTTCTGCACGGTGCATTCCAGGGTGGACTCCGGCGTCCCTGCTGGACGTGCCAACTACGCTGGTGATTAACGCAGCACGGGGTGACTGTACTCAGTAAATCCCGCCCAGGTCCCAGCCCGTGGAGACCTTCGGATGACTTGCCGGGAGGATCTTCGGACCTCAATTTCGATATCCCATTTGGTCACCATCCCCTAGATTCCGGGTTCGGGACCGTTGCGGGACTGTTCATCGGGCAATGCTTGTGCCTACACGTGGCACAATCGACGGCGAGACGTGATGTACATCGTGTGGTTGGATATTGCAGGGTATACGGCGGTTATGATGGAGGGTAACATCAAGGTCTCAATATAGATATGAACATGGTTACAGACACGGGTATAGACAGGTTATGAATGACATAATGATCCGGATATTGCTGTCGATATTTATGCGGTCATCTGCCGGGTATTAGGTACGTTCGGGGTTAGGGTATGTTCAGGTATGGAGCCGGTTATTCTCTCCGTTTCACGGATATCCATGGGATACTTTAAAGGTTCGACTGTTCTGTTTAGGGTTCAGTTGTGCGTGAGAGCGGAAGGATATGCTGCGCAGCGATGTGGCGTCACAGGTTTATGCAAACCACTACTAGGAGAGTCGTCAATGATCCTCCCGAAATGTATTTCAAAACTGGATTAATACATTGAACTTTCCATTACGCAGTGAGGACCATAGGTAGTGATGACAAACAGCATAAAAAGTACAGTCTCCTCTGCGTCCACATGAATCCAAGTTCAATTGACGCCAGCACTATAGGGAGTAAACTTTGTACAGAGTACTCTTCGTTTTAGAGGATTTATTACAGAGTTTTCTCCCAAAAAATGTACAGGAAATGAACCTCACATGATAACTTCAAGCCTGCAGTTTAGAATCCGGTTTAGGGACACTGCCGGCTAGCACACCATCCGATGTCGAGCCCCCTAACTTCGTTCCATGTCGCTTCACTTCATGACAACGTTCTAACGCTGACTACATACTTCAGAGAAACCTAACTGGGGGATGACTCACGTGTCGAATCCGTCGTTGCAAACACAGGTTTCATCTACGACTGAGAGAGGTGAAATTCTTACAATGCAGCTCGGCGAAAGGAAGTACCCGTTAAGACCTTCACGCAATCCTCATGATACATGCTCCCTCACCATCTACCGTGGTGGTGTGGCGTTTCCATCAATAAGGCTCCACTACAGAATTGCTGCGACGCAAAGGCTACTCCCAGCGCCGTCTGCAGAATGCTTGGGCCTGCCAACATCACGGTCCAGCTTCCGAGCTTCCCTGTATGTTACGAGCCCCGTAACAGTTGTTAGAACTCTGTTCCGGAAGGGTTACGCCGGTGATGAATTGAAGTCCTCACTGTGACTTCGAAGGAAAGTGATATTCTCTGTCCCATACGTAATGTATAACGTGGCTAATGCAGCGTTAGAAAACAAACCTTTTAGTTCAACTTGCTGACCTCCACGTAATTGAGGTACCGGCTCTGCCATACTATGGTGGCGTCTTCTGCGAAGTCCCCTTTCAGCGCATCTCCAATGTTCTTGATCCCTTCTCTTTGATGATCTGGGTAGAGAACCTCCGCTGTCGCAAACTCCGGGTACACATGTTCAATCGTTACCTGTTGCATTCCGTGCACCCACAGGACGCCCTTCACGTTGGGGACGTCTTTTTTCTTGTACGATCGCCAGTGCGGACCGCACCTTCCCAACGCTATTGTCTTGTTCGGGTGCTCCGGATGTAGTACCCAGACCGCCTTCTTCGGGGTCAGAGGGTCAGACTGCACGTTCGGGCACACATGTTTATTAGAGTAATATCATCTATGTAGACATGTGTGCATTTTCATGAAGACACATGCGTTTGAGTACTTTCCAGCTTCACTCACCATCTCCGCTCTGGGCTTGTTCTCTGACGGTGGGACGTGGTCGATAAACTTCGATGGTCTCTTCCTCACTCGCTTCGGCCGTTGCAGAGACAGTGAGCCTTGAACTGATGACGCTGGCTCCCCCGCTCGTAACGTGGCAGGCAATGCTGTTGCCTTATTTCGAGCAACTCTCCCCCTTTTAGCCGGTTTAGGATTAGTGTCTTCGTCCGCAGACTGGTTTGCTTCCAACACTGAAACGACATATAACCATGGGCATGTAGCGTTAAATACTTCCCTGTATTCTCTAGTAAGATGAACAGGCTAGGAGTGCAGTAGGAAACTCTCTTGTCTCACCTCTTTCGGGAAGACGCTTTTTTGTTAGCATCTCGGTCTCTGCAGATGTCAGACCGAAAGCAGCTTGTAGACCGGCATCGGGTCCCAACTCCATAATTGCCGGCGCGTTAGTCGGGTTAGAAACTGTACGAGTTGTGACATCCGTCGGGAGGGTGGACTTAAGGGGGTCGACAGAACTTGCTATGGGATCAGTGTTCCGGGTTGTGCGATCTTCCGATTCAGCGGGTCCCTCCCCTGGGTACATACGAACACCAGAAGTTAGTGAAAACATATGTCAAATGATCGCCTCCTGTCCGCGGTAATCCCCTACATTGCACCAGTTCATTTGTGAATTTATGAGGTCAATGGATAATTTAAACTTTCCTCACATAATAAAACTTATTCAGAAACATGCTCGAGAGGCGCTTACCTGGTTCGGTAAAAAATCGCGTGCGGGTGCTTAAATCCTCTGTCACACCGGAGGCCGTTCCTGACGGATCACTTGCTCCCGCAACCGTTGAGATCACGTTCTTCACACCACGGTTGCCTCCATCATTCTCATCGCACGCTACCGGATGGGTTCCTACGTCTCCCATGGGGCAATTTTGTGGTGGTGCACCATGTCGCTGGCCGCCGTGAGAGGGCATGACAGCATTGATGAGCAGATCCAATTTCTGGTTCACGGTTGCCATGTCGACCTTGTACTGCGACATGTGCGCGTCGACGCCCTCGCGCCATGACAAGATACCGTCCACTGATTTTTTGAGGGCCGTCAGCTCTCTGCCGATTGATCTCGCAGCACTGTCGCTCCTCGGAACCCGTGGTAAATTACCAATGACGTGGCTGGGAGTGCCTCTCTCTTCCGGGTTCTCCTGCTGGTGCGAGTGTCAGAAGAAAAACATAGGGGACGATCTGAGTTTGCGATTTACTACTATCGCGTTGGACGGGGTCAGCGGCTTGGTTCCCGGTATTCACTAATGGAAAAAAACGTCTACCTTATCTCTAATTACTGATTACAAGATGATGTACCACATCAGACTTTTGGCGCAGTGTTACCTGGCATGCAGAGTCCCCCTCTTTGGAAGCTGGTGTACTGGAACCTGCCACCTGCATAGACAGAAGGCGAGGACTTCATATTTGCATAAGCTTGCATTCAACAATGGCATCTGAGGTCGCTGTTATACTGAGAGTGTAATTCAGACTCGCTGGTTGAAAAAGGATCTCACATTGAAGTCAGCATCGTCCCTTCCGATGGAGTCTGTCAAGTCCACGCAAGGGATCGAGTACTCGCTATAGTCGCTGTAGTCCCAAATTAAGTTTTCATCATCTTCGTCGACGAGGGGCTGCATAAGCGGAGGCAGTGGTCAGTTTATTTACTTCCGGGATATCAGAAGTCGTCAATGAGGGAATTCCTGGTCTGGAAAAATGAGAGAACCCATGGAAGATCCTCATTCAGATCATGAAAGATCCGTACTGGCTTTCCTCAGATTGTGCGTGATATATCCCCTCCACATGCAGACGACCTCTTCGTCTGAGAGAATAGACTCCCAAGGTTGTGGAGAAAAAAAGGGAAAAAACTTCACTCACTTATCAGCTGAACTATGCAACTCTACTCTGCCTTGTCACTATTCGAAATTGAAAAAAAATTGGGAACAGCAGTTGCTGTCGTGGGATAACGTCCAGAGAGGTTTACTGTAGGGAGAAAAAGGTAGGGGAGGATAGCATAGACGCGAGGAACCTAGGTGAAACATATAGGAGCAACTGCAGAGTAGGCTGCTCTCCAACTCAAAAGTGTAGGTGAGGCAAAAAAGGTGGGAATTCTGTCTCAAGAGGAGGTGTCTCGATGGAGGGACTACACGCGGCGAAGACAGTACTGTCAACCTTTTATCAATCATCATCGGAATTCTCTGAGTTCTCTCTATTAATTATATCAAATGCATCTCTGTAAATAATTGGGGAACGAAGTCACTACCAAACTAAACGGAAATTTCACCAGCATATGAGAGTTATAGAATACTCTTACATCCCACGCATCGTCATTTGGAATAATACTGTGGTCACTGCTCTCGAGCAGTAATCTTTTCTTCTCTTTCGCTGCGTTACGGGCCTCCTTCATGCGCTTACTCTCTTCTTCGGCCTCCGCAGATTTCCAGTACTTAACAAGGGCTGGAAAATATTTCTGCGGGCACCACTTATGTTTCTCCCCGCGTCCTGTTTTCACCCAGTGTTTACGCCATAGATACCGTGATGTACGTAAGGAGTTCTCTATGAACCACATAATATATCCAGATCGCAAGGGTGGGTTGAATACAAATCTGCGATCGATGTCTTCTGCAACCATTCTGATGTCCGAGTCCGGATGGTCTCTGAAATGTATAGTGGACATTTTGAGAAACCTTCTGGCAGATGCCCTGAATTGACGGTGCACGAAAGGCCGGACGTCCTTCGGTATTCCTCCCTCTGCAGTGCTCTGGATCGTCATGGGCCACTGCTGAGATTTCTCCTGAAATGAAGCTTTCCGGGCTCGTTGTGCTCTTCTCTGAACCGTTCTCTTGGACTCTTCGTAGCGAATGCCCAGGTCCTCCTCTCTTCTGACGGCGTCAGGGTTGTGAGGTATAACGGGCAATGCTTCGAACACCACCTGTTGCTGGCTCAGATTTGGGGAGCTCATGTCCACAGGTGGGAAGTCGAATGGAGATAGCGCTGATGCACCACGCCATCCAGGCCAGGGGACGACACTGCCCGGGAGATATGGGACTTGCGGTATTGGTGGAAGATCCGATTGAGTGCTATTAGGCATCCTTGAGTCCGAAGCCTCAGTCCGCGCTGTGTGCCCGCTACCATAGTCCTTACTACCGCTACCGGTGTCTTTGCTCGCACTCCCATCTCCTCCACGGGATCGCGGCAGCTGGCTGGAAATTGGAGAGCTAAGAGAATGTGATTGACTAGGGTTCTGCTGAATAGCTCGAGTATGACTTAGTGATAGACGCCGGTAATTCTCCATAGAGCCCGGAGGAGCAAACTGGGACATCGAGTTCCGGACGTGTGGCATGGAAACTGAGTTCTTCTGGACCGGCGGATGTTGGCACCCTTGGTATAGATACTGCAACTGCGAATTAGAGTCAATCACAGGAGGTCCTGCCCCGGTATACATCAGCTGTGACGCCCATGGGTGCACGTATGGGGGTCGTTGCGGGTAATTGGAGTTCACTGGCATCTGTCCAGAGGATGTTCCCTTCAAGTTTAAGACCACGTAAACATTGTTTTAGAATCAGGTGTACTAAGAATATAACCAGCTGCGACTTGCGCTATCACAATGCGCTCAGAAATGAAAGAATAACTTAGGGTGGAACTAATTTACTCAGACGTAATTGTGTTACCTGGGTGGGCATGTTCGACTGACCAGAAGAACTGGACGTCATTTCTTGTGAAAGATGTGGATATCCGAGATGATGAGCTGCTCCTGATGACGATACAGCAGCGAGGAAATTCTGTGTATCGTAGTAGACACCATGTCACAAGGTTAGTTCACTGACGACTTGAAATGGAAAGTAGCAATGCATAACGACAATTCACAAAACGCAGAAGACGAGAACATATACAACATGGATCTGAAGCAATATCTGTGGAATTGTCACTCTGCAGTGCGGCATATAATTATCTAAAAAGATTGGGCATAACCCTGTACAGGGAGGATGAAAGGACCAGACTCCGAGATCAACTAAGATCCCTACAACTATGTTGTTACCCGCGGTCGCTGTGTCCTATCATTCTACAGAATGTTTATCTATGCCTCATCTTCAGTGCCGCTGCTGGATTTGTCCTCGTCCCAGTCCCAGTCCGCATCAGCCCAGTCCGGGTCGGACTCCGAGTCTGTGTCATGGAACGGGTTTTCCCCTGTTGCGGCAACTACTCGATGATCACCCTGAATCCATGCTTCCAATCCTAGAGGCCACTCTTTGCTTCCTTCAGCGTATACCATCCACCCTAGGCACACGCATCTAATGTGACACAGCATTCTGAATTTCTCTACTGCTGTTTGACCGTTCATTAGCAGTGGCCATATCTTATCCTGCACTATCTCACGAGGCAGGGAGTCCAAGAATGTGACTGCGGTGACATGAGCAGGATCGCAACTAGACTCTGGTCCACCCCGAGGGCGCTTCCAATCCATCACCCACGGTTTCACCGGCATGCGATGTCTCTTCAGGTACCTGTCCAATCGGAAGATAGCTAACTCGACAACATCTAACATGGTGTGGTGTATGCCTCCCGGCCCATCGGCTATCCTCCTGGCAGACATGCGGCTCGGTGACGGCACTCGCGAGTCCATTGCCTAAGGATGGGGGGGGGAGTAATGATGGGGGGGGGGGGGGGAATGGTTTGCTGGAGTTATTCAAGTGCGAATAAGCAGATGCGGCATTGCCCGAAAGCGAACTCAGGATCCAACCAAACAAAGGAGTGCATGCGAGGAAGATTGGGTTAGGAAGTGGACCTGAGGTTGGAAGAATATGCAGCAATGACATTGGCATAGGCCGCTTATGTGTCTTTCGATAACGTTGGAACACGGTCGACAACCCCAGGGGCAGCCGCCGTCGACGTGAGCCATGGGCGACGACATCTCATCCCTAAACCCTAGAGGCTTGCAAAATAATGGAAATCCCCGTCAGAAGAGTAAGACAAGAGCGCCCACAATCTTACCGATCGCGGCGCTGCGAACCATTACTGCTGCTGGTCTGCAAATCAGATAAAAACGGGATGTCACGCTAAATATCACCATACTTTGCGCCATCGTGGTGCATGTAGTGAAGAGTGGAAGCTCCGTCTCACACGAGGCACCTTCCGCAGCATAGCTTCCGTAGGTTGAATGGAGGATGTCCTCGGTCATGGACGTCGTAGGTGGGTTTCCAAAGTGACGCCCTGTCGATCATAACTAGAAACAATCCCATATACCCGGTGGTGTACCTGACACGACCGACCAGGTACAGACTGAACTTCCCCACATAGAAATTCTGAATAGGGTTCCTTATCAACTTTGGCGAGAAATCCTCAGATGACGGCTTCTATCATTGGGTGAACGGGCCGGACGTAGGGGACACAGGGAATTTCGTCGCGGAGGCTCATCCTCAGACGATGGCGCAATCGGAGACTAAGGTACTCTACTTAGGCACTACCGGAGCTTTTTAATGGTCTATAGGTGCACGCGACGACATAGAGTATTTCTATTGCAAGGCAGTTCAGGGGGGGGACGTTCCCTTCAAGACGGCATATGCGTTCCCGTTAGTTGTTGTAGACTTCTTTCCTCGTTGCGCTGTTCTGTTTCGGAATAGTGTACTCACCTCTCACAATGAACACTGCGAATTAGGGTTTACGAAATAACAGTTGGTCTATCGCAGGCGCTTACTCTGATAGTGGTGTGATTCAACTGGATAGAGATAATTGAGAGGATGCACTCTGAAAATTTGGAGTATAGCTCTGATTACGGAACATGTTCCTTACGCGTTGATCGTTTTGGCGGGGCTCCAAGTCTGGTGGAGAGCGCAATCCGGGTTTATGAGTTAGGTGTGCTTGGTCCTCGGCACGTCTGCATTGAGTTGTGCGATTGCACTTCCTGTAGGACACTGAGGTGGTTTAATAATCCAAAATGCAATTGTGCGCTTGGAAAAATGTGGGGAAACTATTTCTCACTGGATGGAGCGATGCGGGTGAAGTGGTTGCGTTGCAGGTGCAATACACTCTCATCCGTCTTGACGTCAGACTCTGTATTCTGTAAATGTCTATTACTACTCCCTACACAGGAAGTCAATCCGCCGAACGGTAGTACAAGTCGTGAAGGAAACGAAGAGGCTTCTGCAGAAGTTTCTAGCCTTGATTTCTATCCGGACTTGGTTAACATTGAATTGCACGGCTCGGAGGAGGTGTATCGCCTTGGATAGGACGCTGGAGGCAGAATATTTTAGCGCAGTGAAGGGGATACTACTTCAACGCTTAATCTTAGTTGGGTTATTGAGGTTAACAGTTTAGGTATGTTGTCATTCCCTGACCCCCGTGGTCATCAACCACGGATTACGGAATTATGGGTTCGTAGAAATGTCTCGAGTACGCAGCTGTTCATTGCCGTTACGTCGGTCTGACTTTCTGCTGTCCTCGTAGTTCATGTTCGCAGAATGGAAGAGGGCATTCGAAGAAATCCACCGGGGGAGGCTCGCATTCTGTCCCGGAGAGCGAAGTTACTTAGGCGGGAGTTGGCGTACGCAAGGCGGATGAGATGGACGAAACTGCCCTGTCCATGTCAAATCCACATGTGTAGCACGACGTGGTATACGTATTCCTCCGGAAGGCACTTAATTCACACTATCTACCCTCCAAAGTAAACCACTCCGTGTTCGTTCCCACGAAGACCTATAGTTTTCTTTCTTTTAGACTTTAACGGAAATCACCACCGGTGTCCGACCGTACTCCGTCTTACAGACGGTTGGACGAATCCGGTAGTTTTTGCCTCGTTCCTATTTTCCGGCTTTTTAGACTAGTGGCCGGTTCCCACTGATCCGTCTATCCTTTTAAGTGGCTGGATTTTCCACCGTCCCGTAACTTATAGTGGCTGGACACCCCACTGTTCCTATCTACCACCCGAGAAGTGGAGTAATAATCCTTCCGTACGGCTAGGGACCGGTCCGGATAACTACTCAGTGCCGGTTACGGATACGGAAATCATACTACAATGACATCACCTTACGGCTGCGCAGTATTCTACTATACTATCTCCCTTCCGGATTGGTTCACAGTAGGACATCCGGCTTTTATCCCATCTACAGGAAGCGACCGGTCCGTTTCCGGATCCCGGTGTACACACGGCTCTCCGTGTCCTTGAGACTACCAGCCCTGCTGCAATACGTCTCTCCTTCCCTACGGGCTCCTTCCGGGACTGGAAACCGTCAACACTCGACGCTTGACACCTCCCCAGTCTCTCCGGGCGCTCTCCTGACCTTCCTACTGTTCAACACTCCTCCGGAACACTACTGAAGACAATAGAACCACAAACCATACGGCAACGGACCCGTCAGCAGCCGGTTGACACAACAAATCCAAAAGTATATTCTCAATTGCAACAACAAAACGGCGTACAAAAACAAGGCCCCGGCCTTGGAAAAACGTCTATCTTAAATACTAAAACCTATCGGTTCCTAAAGTGACCAAGTGGCCCAACGAGATCCAGAAATTCCGGATCTTGGATCCGGAAATCCCGGACCGGTGGCCGCCTTCTATTCCTAGTTACTGCCGCTATCTATCCGGATTGGCAGCCGGGTGCACTGGAGCCCCATCGTTAGTCGCTGCCATTTTATCCGGTCCTTATCCTAAAACCCTACTCCTTGTGCTTATCGAGCCGGGGACTGTGCCGGGTTCCGTCCAACCGTTCCTTCTTCTGTACCCGCTTCAGTTTCTTCAACGGGGGGTCTTCTTCCGGAGCCGCAGATGCTGACGGCTCACTGGACTTCCGGGATCGTTCTGCTTGAGCTGCCGGGGATGGAGATCGTGCCGCCACCGGAACTGCGCTGAGATCCACCTAGAGCGTTTCCGGAGATCCCTGTACCGGTATAAAATCTGACGGTGGTGGTCTCTGGTCCGGTTCCAAGGGAATGTTTCCGGGGTTAACAGTCTCTACTCCATCCAAGTTGGGTAGAGTGTGCAGACTGCTCAAGGTGTCCGGAATAGGATCCTCCAGCGGGTGTCCTATCTCCTGTTGGGCGGGCCGGATGGCCGACCGTATCGGAGAGGCTGGAGGTGGCACCGGTGCCGGTTCCCTGGTTGGGGACGGTGGTCTGGGATCCTCTTGATTTGCCGGTGGCCCTGATGACGGACCGGCCTCTGCGTAACCGAGGATGTCCACCAGGTTCTTCATCATCATCCATGTGTCCCTCATCACCTGTGTCCGGTCGTGCATGAACTTTATAATATTCTTCGTAGTCGGATCCGGTTGACGGGTCAGGAAAGCCTGGTAAATGGCGCACTGATTGGCCACATCTACCGGAAGAGCTAAAGTGGCCTTGATTTCAGCGACCGACCGGATGGCCTCGACTGCCCGGTCACGGGCGTCATTGAAATCCTTCCGGGCATCACGCACCTCCTCCTCGAGCTTCCGATTCGTCTCCCGGAACTTCGCCAGCCGGTCCATGTGCTTCTCCTGGAGACCGGCCAAGTCCCGGTGCTTGCGAAGAATGCTCAGGCACTCCTCCAACTGGTCCGAACCCGTAAGGATCATTACCTCCCTGGCCAACCGGCCCTCCGCCTTCCTAGTCGACTGTAAGAACCGGGCATATGTCGTTGCCTGCTCCGATAGGTTAACTAAGTCCTGGTACGGATCTCCGGTGTGCTCCGGTGGTCCGGTGGGCTGTTGGATCTCCGTGTTCAGGGTTCGCTTGGCCGGTGCGGGAGTCCGAGGTGATCCGGATGGCTGTCCCTTTTCCGGGCTAGGACGGGGTCTCTTAGCCGGCGTGGGGGAGACCTCAATAACATCATCCTCGTCGTCCTGGTCGGACACTTCTTCCGGTTCAGCGAACTGCTGATAGCTTAAGAGCATATCGTACTCCCGGACCTCTTCAGCATTCAACAGTCCCTTAGTACGGTAGAGGTGAATGAGGAAAGACGGAAGGCAGGTGGCCTGCTTCTTGGTCTTCCGGAGATTGGCCACCTGTCGGTCGACTATCGTCTTCATCATGACCCCCCAGTCCACCGTGAATTCACCGATCATGGCCCCAATGAAAACGGACGCCCACTTGTTGGTGATCCGTTTGGGCTTCTCCGGATGGAAAATAGGGTTCATAAACCCTACTACTCTCCGGGCCTCCGGATCCGCAATGTCATTCAGCCCCCATCCTTCTCTCGGGTCTCCGGTCCCTTTGAGATACTGATGTATGAAGTCCCGGGGCTCCGGCGTCGAGACCTCACCGCCGGAGTTCTTGAAACCATACGTCTCCCTCCAGAGTTGTGCCGACCACTTATCCGGCTCTCCCCGGATGGTTCCTCGATTCTCAGGGTTCTTGACGAGGATCTCCTGGGCCGGAAGGGCAAGCTTCCAACCCCATGCCTTGTCCAGTAGGACCTCACAACCCATAGACTCTAAGGCGGTCCGGAGGAGCTCCTTCTCCTTCTCTCCGGCCGGTATCAACGGCATTACCCGTTGTACCCTGAACGACTGTCCTTCCGCCGCCGGTTCCTTCCCTTTCCTCCCCATTCTGCTAAGTTCTCCTCTCCGTCACTCCGGTAACACCTGCACGCACGATCCTCACCACAATCTCTCGCCTAACGGAAACACTTCCGTCTCACCGTCTCTCTCCTACCGTCTAACCCTAACTGCGCCCACCGCCTTAGAGCGCAAGGACCCGTCGTGCCACAAAATGACAAAGAGAAAGGAAGAGCATGGCGGTCCTTCCTCCTTTTATACCTGCCCTCGCGCCCACCCGTTCGTAGCTCATCATGACGGACGGTCGTAGCCCCTCATCATTGGACGGTCGCGACCGGCGGCGCTTTAATGGTTGCAGCCATTCTCCCCGCGTGCGTTGTACCTTTTGGTGGTTATCCTTAAGTCTGCCGGGTCAGGGCTCTGTCATATGGACTGTACCCGTCTCTCCTCCACCGCAGACGACCGGATCTCACCCGGCTGGCCTTCCGGTCACTTATTTATTCAGCTGACCGGCTTAACCGGTTGTTTTACTTATAGGCTTAGTACTTCCGTATCTCTAACATAAAATTTTTAATTTTTTAATCATTTTCCTACCGGAATTAGTATTCCGGTGTGTCAACCGTGGAAATCACTTTCCACAACATGCGAGAGGCGGAACTTACTCTCGCATCATACAGGAGGTGCTTGAGGGATAATGGAAGGCATGTGTGGTTTTACGGAAGAACAGAGGTATTTCACTAGCATATTTCTTCGTCTGTTGATGTTGTGCTCATATGTCAGATTAATCCGCAAAAGTCTGAAACAATAGTTCTGAAATTTCACATGGAGCCTTTACTATGAACGCTCAGTGGAGTAGCGCATACACGACTGTCTGATGATGCGAATTGGGGTACCATATGTCACAAAGCATCTCCTACCTAACAATCGAAGACGGTGCTTTGTATCAGGGTTACGAAGACGACGACTCAGACGTCGAGTGGGAGGACCACATAACGTGGTACTACGGAGCGCAGGCCAGAACGCGGCCAAACGCATTGCGGAGGAGGGATTTAGACCCGGGAATTGATGTGACGCAGATGGTAGTAGAAGCCCACGATATTGTGGATAGAATTCATGAAGGGGTGATGAGGGACGAAATTAATGCCGGAGACCGTCGGGGAGGAGGTACGCCTGAACAGAGAGGGCACAATGGTTTCGCTGACGACTTTGTCCAGGACAACAGAGCATCACACGCAGCAGACGTTAGGGGAGCTGGGGCTCCGTCTTCGGAAAGAAGCAGTGACTCGGCAATCCCCTCACGCGAAGGAGGAGACGCACCAGGGGTAGACGGTCCCGAAATGTCCCGTGACGGGTCGGTCGGCGATCCTGCTGATAGTTCTGGAGACGAGGGTGCGCACCAGTGGGGAGACTCCGACGACGAAACCGACGCATCAATCGCAGCCCTGGAGGAGGCAGCGACTACCCCCTTGTTCCCGGGTTCTGAATATTCTAGCATGGGAACCACGTATGTGCTTTTAAGTAGTGGAAAACTTCACGGTTGTTCAGACGTTTATCTCGATGAGCTTTTTCGGACTTTAAGCACGACCATTCTTCCGAAACCGAATACTTTACCGAAGAGTTACAGAGAGGCATCGGAGTATTTGAGGAAGTTGGGCCACACTTACAAGTCGATCGACTCCTGCCCAAACAATTGTTGCCTGTATCGGATGGACCTGAAGGACGCTCGTGTTTGTCCACATTGTAGGGCTCCGAGAAAAAGAAGAGCTGGGAGATCAGAAGTACCGTTCAAGGTTACGAGGGTCTTCCCTCTTACTCCGCGGCTGAAACGGATGTTTCGAAGTGCTCTTCAGGCAGCTGCAATGACCTGGTGGGCGACCCTGGCAGCCACGGAAGGTGTGATGTCTCATGTCTCTCACTCAGCGCAGTGGAAGTGGATCTCGGAGAGATTTCATGCAGAGTTTGGCCATGACGATAGAAACGTACGAATGGCTCTTGTCACAGATGGTTTCAACCCCCATGCAGACAAGAGGAGTACTTACTCTATATGGCCTATTCTCCTCATGAACTACAATATTGCACCGTGGCTTACGACGAAGAATTATTTTATTATGTTGGGGATCCTGATCCCGGGTCCTAAATCGGTAACAGCTGATTACTTCGATATCTACATGGAGCCACTGATCGAAGAACTCTTACATCTTTGGGAGGAAGGGGTGTACTGCATGGATGTCGCCCGTTATAAGGAGTCCTCCCATTTCATATTGAAGGCGATGATAATCTGGACGATTGGCGACTTTCCAGCCTATGGCGTTTTAGCTGGTTGCACAACCAATGGGTTCGTTGGCTGCCCAGTATGTGGGGAGGGATTCAGATCCAGACGTTCGAAAGTTTTACATAAGAACGTCTTCTGTGGATGTGCCCGCAGGTTCCTTGTGAAGGCAGACCATCCCTTCAGGGGCGACAGTTCAAATTTCACAGCCGAGGAGCACCGAGTGGCACCCACTCCGGTTACCGAGAGTGAAGCATTGCAGAGAGGAGAGGAGCGTGTGCAGTGGCTTCGACAGTACGGAAGACCGAAGGAAAATGATCCAGTCAGGCGGCACGGCATCAAGCGAGTTACCTCACTGTATAGGCTTCTTTACTGGAAGGTACGAGTTCTGAAAAGCCGCCCTTGACCGTCCTGTGGTAACTGCTCAGACTTCCTTCCATGCCTCAGTATTGCGTGGCTGCCATGGCCTAATGTCAGGATCCAGTCTTAATCGCGTGTGACTCGGTGTATAGCTGATTTAAGCTATAGCATCGAAGTGCAGCCCAATCCTTTTTTTTAAGTTCGATGAACTTGCTGGTGATCGGGGTTGGAGGTTGCATCTCCTGTCCACCAGGACCTGTAACATTTAAGTCAGAGCTTGTTGTTCGCTTAGATAGCGTATAAAGACTACTCGAATTGGACTCTATGACTCTGGTGCACGACAACATGAAGTGCACATGTCGATGCTCACCTGCGCATGTCGTGATACTGTTTGGGCAGACCAGTATGCAGACGTCTATGTTCATCGATACCATGGTCATCTGTACCATCGGTACGATGGTCATCTGTACCATCGGTACCATGATCATCTGTACCATCGGTACAGATGTTAATTGGTGCAGCCTGATCTCCCAATTCTATATTACCTAGTACATCAAGTTAGGGTATCTCAACTTCCTTCATGTTGCCCTGTACAGGAACTTCCAGTTAGGCATACACTGGACGTCATGCACGTGGAAAAGAACATAGCGGTTACTCTTACAGGATTTTTACTCGGTGAAGAAGACACGATAGCAGTGCGGAAAGACCTACAGGATCAAGGGGTCATGCCTCAGCTGCATCTTGTACGGGATGAGGTAACCGATAGCTACATGATGCCGCAGGCACCCTATGTGCTTAGCCCCGGTGAGAAACGTCGAGTCTTGCAGGCGATCAAGACTGTGCAAACCCCGACAGGTCACTGTTCGAACCTAAACAAGGTAGTTAACCTGGATAAAGGCAAGTTCCAGTTCATGAAAAGCCACGACTGGCATGTTGTTCTAGAGGAGGTGTTGCCTGCCGCCGTGAGAGGATCGCTCGCAGACGGACCTCGTGTAGCTGTAATTCGACTAGGGCACTGCTTCAAGAAAATCTGCGAGAAACAGATCATCATTTCTGAACTCCCAAACTTACTGAACTACATAGCCGAAACTTGCTCCCTGTTGGAGATATACTTTCCATTAGCATATTGGAATATAATGCCGCATCTTGTACTCCACTTGCCAAGGGAGCTTTACTGGTGCGGCCCCGTTCATGCCCGCTGGATGTATAGCGTGGAGAGATACTTAGGTCACTTGAAGAGCCTAGTGCGTAATAAGGCCAGACCCGAAGGATCCATTGCCCAGGGTTATATGTACACGGAAGCGATCGGATTCGTGACAGAGCATTTCCAAATGTATCCTGGAGTTGCGAGGCTACTGTGGGACATGGAAGAAGATGAACAGGACGCTGGTGAGGTGATGGAGGGACAGGGACGTGAACAATTCTGGGACGATACTGAATTGAAAAAGCTTCACGACCATGTGTTGCGACACTGCGTCCACACAGATGACCTCTATAGGTATGGCAGTGTCATGCATACTGATTGGTTGAGTGTCGCCGCTTTGATGACTAAAATGAACCGTACGCTAAATTCTATAATATCGGATCAGTAGAATACTGAATATATGTACCTCCGTTTCTGTTACAGGATTTACTCCGAGGAAAGAAGATCGCTTAGGGGTCGCAACCCTAGGAGACTCGTTCCCTTCACAGACTGGATCGAAGATAAAGTGCGTCAAATGGGCATCGACGGTCTGAACCCCTCGGCCGATCTGGTGACTATGTCCAGACTTCCGTCCCCGTACGTAAAGCATCACAACTCGATGTGGGCTTTCGGCTATCACTTCAGAACCGACGAAGAGGATGGGAAACAGCACGTAACATTCGACGCTGGAGTGGCAGCGATCATAAACCAAACCTGCCGTTCTTCAGTGGCGGATGTGAACCAAATTGAATCTGAGCTCCTTTACGTGGGAATTATTAAAGACATTCTGCGAGTTGACTACGGTCATTTGAAGTTTAACGTACTGAGGTGTTCGTGGATCAGGCCTGATCTCGCAGGAGAGCCGACAATCAAACAAGATGAAGACGGCTTCTGGCTCGTGAAACACGCTGCTCGCCAAAGTCCGGACATTGAGCCGTACCTAATGGCCGCCCATGCCCGTCAGGTGAGTCAACTGACAGAATATCCATCCATTAGCACTTCGCCCAGTGTTCGCATTCCTCTGTAAATGGAACTTCTGAATACTGTCATGAGCATCGTATCTCTGACTCGGAGTCGTCATTATCGATTACCCGATGCCGAACAGGTTTACTTCGTTGATGATCCATACAACGAAGAATGGAAGGTTGTGAGGTACAAGGAGCCGAGATCACGCCGCGTTACTGATGGGTTACCTGATGCTTCTCTTAGCGCACCCGGTCGAAGCAGCGCCACCGACCTCAGCACTGGGAGACGAGAAGGCGAGGCCATGACTGAGCCTCAGAGGCAGCCAGTACTGGAGGCCGACGTGGTGCATGTCATGGCACATGAAGAAGTCGACGAAGAAGCAGCGTACATGCAAACTGACCACATCCATTCCGACTCTGACGACGACATCCCCACCGAAGAGGAAACAGTTCCGGTGGTTCCAGTACCTAATGCGATTGACGATGCATAACACCCACGGGTTTGCAACGTCATCAGGCCCTTGTGGAGGTACGACTTCTGGTACTGGGCCATTACCTCGGTCGGTCGTGGGGTCGCAGGTGTGGCATCATGTTGTTGCTCCGACCAGGATCCGGTTGCCGGGTCGGTGCTCCTTGCAGGGAAGAGACTCGGACGGTACTTGGTAGTTGTTAGGCTAGAGGGCATGGGTTTGGACGTCCGGACGCAGCTCTCATAAGTTGAGAGTTTTGGATGTGTGAACTGCGACCGGCATTTCTTGGTGGTGGATTTATGGTCCTCTGGAGGTGATAGTGTGACTAGGTACGAAGTGAGTATGGGCATCCACTGACTGCGTGGTTTTGTTTACAGGGGAAGTGTGAGCTGGGGAGGTGCCGGGCGTTCACTCTAAACCAGCGTTAGTCCATGGGGGACTCCGTCACAGGCATCCCTTGACGCAGGGGTTCGATTCGATGTAACTGAAGAAATCCCTGGCAAATTGGTACGTCAATTCAGCGAAAGATTTCTCCAATACAGTCTCTTACTGCAGTCTGCAAATGAGTTAGTTCAGGTTCCTCTCATGCGTCAGTTGCTCAGAAACTCCTCAACGGTTTGTCCGCCTCCACTATATTGTAGCTGTTCTTCAAATAAATACCCTGTGCTCGTGTGGCCATGGCCCAGCACTAGTTCCCGAGTTTGATGTATCTATATCCCTCTTAGAACACAGGTGTACACGTCCAAACTATATTAGAGGCTCGTCCCATGTACTGACTTGTCAGAACTTACTTCACTTCGGAGAGAATGACTTGACGGATGTTAGTCGTGTCACCTGTACCCCGGGACTCAGTAGCCTGCGCCTCCCTCACCTGTCAGAAATTCTGAGTCTCATTTTCTCATCAGTAAGTCTATCGCATCAATCATACAGCATACTACACTGGTAGAACGAGTACGTCCAGTCATGATTTCCTAGCGTTCCTAGTCCCCTCCATGAAAGTAGGCGTATGTGACGCGTCGTGGGGCACTGAAGTAGACAATTATGGGAACGCAGAACATCCCATCAGCGAGGCCGCCCCTTCTAGCTTGCAATCTCATCATTCTGACACCTTTGAGATGTGATTTCCAGCAGTCGGCTCCGGTATACTGTCATTGAGTGGAAAATGTTGTAGAGAACTGACAGGTATGCCATTCATTTACTGTCATGGAGGATCCACCCCGTCATGCATCGGAGATGGGGAACCTCTTATGATGATTTGCTTTAGAGTTGAAGTGACTACCAGCCCCAATCAACATGCAGCCGTCTTTGTAAATAACCCTAATTTCCTCACATTAAAGCCATTCGCCTGGGTGATGGAGAGACGGAAGCTGCTCAAAGCTTCCATCGCGCAGGTGGGCGGAGCCGAGGGAGAGCGAAGCCGTCTGCATTTTCTTTGTAGAGTCCTTGCGCTGATCCACTCCTCCTCCGGTGCATCCCCAGCAGATTCGGGGGCTTCGTTTGTGAACCAGGTACGCGCTACCTGCTCTGAGCATCAACATCCTGTACCAATTCTATGTGAGTCTACCATGCCGAGCTGTCGAACTCTTCATCTGTGATAGACGCATCTCTGTACTCTGTACTGCGTGTATTCGAATGTTTAGTGCGTAGTCCTTCTCCGCATTTGTTGGGTTCCGTTCCCTCCTTGCTGAAGATGTCGCGTTAGTGTGGAGTGTATTTATTTAGGAGTGAATACAGCGTGTCCCATGTTGTCTTGGCTATGGGGGATTTACTAAGTACGATGTCTTTTCTATGTCTTCACAGAGATGGCCATAGACAGCCATGACGTTCCTCGGAACCCTCATCGGGGATCGCCACGGTGGTTCTTCGTGGACCAAAAACTCAATAACTACGGCTACTTGCCGGGAGCACCGAGACGCGACCGAGACGCCCTCCCAGACATTGTCGTCAACGAGGAGAAATGTGCGCAGCGATGGGGACCGAAGCAACATGGCAAATTCTGGTACGCAAGGGCAGGTTCCAGTGAGAGTCCGAGAATGGTGCAGAGGATCGAGAGTCTGTACGAGGTTACCCACCAGCGCCCAATGGGAAAACAGCGTTGCATTGGACTCGCCTTCGCACGGGGATTGATTGCTGAGAAGCTCGGACACGCAGTCGATTGGGCTTCCTTTGCCGCAAAGCAGTGTCATAGAGGGGGGCGTCCGTTCATATCCATAGAAGAATTGAGGAGCAAAACAAGACGGGAGTCTGGTTGGTGGCCACGGATTGAGGCATCGCAGGTGAACGCAAATGAGTTGGAGGGCGCTCCGGATGACTGGGAGATTAACAGGCATCCTCGGCAGATGAACATGCGGCTTATCAACGGCTACGACTTGAAGGATGCCCTGCCAACTAAGCCGGACACCGTCGTCTCCACTCCCCTGTACCACCGGGTTATTGATATCGGAGGTGACCTCCCATTATTATTCCGTAAAGTATAATTCGTATATGCACTCTGCATTGTTTGGCTGGACATGAAATCACGTTCTTATTCACTAAAATATGTGTTGTGTGTTTGCAAATAGTATTGCAGAATGCAATCAGTGATTCTGAAAGCTCCGAGAGCGAGTCGGCGGAGAAGATAGTCAATAACCAAGGTGACAGTCCTTTCATGGAGTAGATGTGCTGATGTTCAATCCAGTGTTAATTAAATGTGCGGAGTGATGGTAGAGTACTCTGCTTTGTGGAATGTTATACGACTTCTTTATTAGAATTTTTTAACAAGTGTGGTCCATTCCGTAAATGTTCAGCTCCACTCTCGGTTGAAGAGGTGAATTCCCTGGAAACACCAACTATTGCACCCCGAGGATCACCAGTTGTAGATGGAGGCAACAAATGTGACAGCTGCCCCGTGTCACCAGCAGAGGGTAATTTTTTGTACCGAAGCCATTTAGTCGTTTCTGCATGTGAATGGGTACAGTATGACAGAAACACTACTGTCTTTTACTCGATTACAACCTCTAGTTTCTGTGCTAATCCGTGGCCGTTCGCAGTTTCTCCTGTCGGTGGTCGGGAGGTTGAAAGATCCACATCCGACTCAGACTACGAGCCGTCCTCCAGACAGCGAACTGAAATGGCTGTCGCCCCATCCGCCGCCGTGGACCGCGACATCATGGACGATGTTACCGAAGAGGATATGGAAGACATGGACATCTCCGATCGTGTTCACGCTGGTTGTGAGTTTTCCGGAGTTTCCGTGTCATTGTTACATCCTGAAATTGTAGTCGAATATAATGAAAGCTAAACCTCACTATCCTTAGTCGGTTCTGGAGCAGCATTTCTTAGAGGACTCTTATTTCTCTCATGCGAAGACGTGAGCTTACTCTACGTATCCATCTTGCAGTGGATCAATGGGCCATGGAGGCTGGATTCTACACAATCGACCCCGAAGCACAATTGTCCTTCCTCCACGAGAAGGAGAAGGAGTTCAAGAGAGAGTCGAGGAAGCGCAAGGCGGAAGAGGAGGCGCAGGATGGGTGGCTTACGAAGATGAGGTGGAAGACAATCGACATGGCTTTTCCACCTGAGGGGAATGAGGCATCACAGGGGCCGGATTCCAACATCATAGTGGAAATGTCTATGGCGAATTCCAACGCTACTCAGAAGCTGTCACCTCTGAGATTCAAACGACGTCCGCTATTACTCCCGGGCGGTGAGGGACCTGTCACCGAGAACTTCCATTCTTCTACAATCCCTTCTCCTGTTTTGCTTACATACATATGAATATGTATAACGTATCACATTTCACCGTGCTCGTAGTTCTGAGCTATGTCTACTGTAACAGCTCTTGCACTTATAGTATTTCCCTGAACTGCGTGTGTGAATTTAACGCAGAGGTTGCTGGTTCTGGTTCGGGGTCGAGAGCTGACGATGGGAAGGTTGGATGGAACATGGGGAGCATTACTATCGAGGACAGCGACACCGACTGATGTGTTAGAATTTGCACGGCTTTAGTTATAGCATGATTACTGGGGGTTTTTGATCTGTACATATATCATTTTGTTCGCACATCTGTGAGTGCCGCATTATAGCTTTCAAGTTATGATCACGGATTTCGAAGAGGTAGTGTAATCGGAAAGTAGGTATGATCGGAAATTAGGTGTGATTGGAATTTAGGTGTGAGCTTAACATTTTGCTCGAACTGAATAGGGTAACATGTACGTGATTGCACCGGTCTGAGCGTATCTGCTATGTCATGTTCTCGTTCCTTACCTCTATAACAGAGAATTGAATTTTGTTTATATTCTCGCATTACTACAGAACCATCAATTGCACTGTTTGTTTTATGAAATGGCCTGCCTGTTATGTACTTGACTGCAAGTGCTCCCTCAAAGTATTTGGATGAAAATTGCATTCCCACGGCGTCTGTTTTAATCTCAGTCACGACGTTGTACAACTGCCGTAATCTTAAACAAGTGTAATATCATAAGATAAATTCGTAATGCACACCTTCAGGCAATGCTTAAACATGAAGCACCGGGCATCAACCGGCACCCGAGTTGCCCCCACAACAACGACCTCGAAATCGTGAGACCTGAGATGCCGGGCCAGTCGTACCAGTAATCTTCTAGGCCCCGGTCGAGGTGGGGCGGTAATTCAGACGTGGCACCGGTTTGCTAATTACTCTGTCCGACGTGCTTCCACCCTGGATAAATTCAATAACGTAGCGCATCCTCATTCGCTGTTCAGCCTTCCAAGGAGTGGCCCACACCGCCCACTCCGGCTACAACGCAGGGAAAGACAGGAACCGCCGAAGGAACGACTAATACGCGTCCCACTCCTTACAGTCCGGAGTGAGAAACGACCGGTTCGCTTGTAGTGATGCTTGTAAATCCAGAGGTCGAGTAAAGCCAAAAGCACCTCCTTGTCCGCTAACGCTGCTTTCTCCAGCACATACTTCTCCTTCGTTCCTAACATGGCCTGGGGACACTCGTCCATGGCTAAGACGGAGAACGCTATTTGCCATGTAGTGAAGGGTAGGGTTGGTGGACCCGCGCCTCGGCGGTCCCCGCGCCTCTCCACGTCGGATTCGCGGTTTCACCCGTCGCGAGGCCGTCGGGGTAACTCCGCCCGCCCGTAACTCCGCGAATCCGTAACACTGGACGCGAACACACCTACCGTCGGACCCGGCATGTGACACTAAACACTACTCAACGGTGACACTGCCCACCGAGACACTGACCGTGCCCGAAATTTTTTTTCCGCGCTGTGACGAAAAAAACTGTCATCCGTGTTCAATGTCACTACGACTGTCGTTGGGTCGATCTAGGGTTTGGGGTCTCCTGACGCCAACCTTGCTTTAATGCTTTTTGAAAACCGAAGTACAACGATGTGTTTCGCAGGTTCGATTGTTGATCTTGTTTAGGGTACATACACAATTGTTGAGAGTTTTGCAGGGTGGCATGGACTCCACTGTAGATGACACAAAGTGCTCTGGAAATGAAGTCCAGGACGACATAGACATTAGTCAGTATGATATTCACAGACTGAACTTACTAGCAATTGAGGATCGTTTGCAATGTCCGCCTGTAGGAATTTTTGGGCCTCGTGATTTGGGATGGGACGTTGTGTATCGTCCTCCTCGTGGCGAACACAAGAAGTCGCATGTTATACAACAGTGTTACATTCCCACTGTAAGGGTTCCGGACTTTATTGAAGGGATGCAGTGTGGAAGAGAAGGGGCTCAATGCAAATTCCGAGCAAACAAGGAGAACCGGGCGGGGAGCCACCTGCGAGAGGGACCTCGAACAGCGTTGAATTTCGTCAGGTACGTTGAACTTCGATTACGTCTTCCGATTCCGTGTAGGTTTAGGTCCGCGGAACACTGTCACCAATTAGGGTTCATAAAGATCTAGAGTCACATACGGATCTCGAATGCACCTTTTCTAACCAATGTCGATTTCTTCGCAAACTAGAGTCCTGGTGTCCACGTAAGTACTGGAGACGGCCTCTACCACATAACGAAGCTAACACGATTTATTGATCGCTGTAGGTATAAATGCGAATATGGGCCTCAAGATTACAGCCGTATCGTGAAACCTATTACAGAAGAACTCCTGCCGAAACCCAGAAAGAAGGCCCGTGCTCCCGATGTAGTCCCGGAGGGCAACGTCGTCGCTCCTACTCGAAAAGCTAGAGCTCAGCGCGCGAAAGGACCGAACGCCAGGAAACCTCCAAGGAAGTTTAGATCGAAGACGGTGACCTCAACCCCCGATGCCATGGATTGGATGCTTGAGGATCCCCCTCACCCTCTCGTCAAGAAGAAATCAACGAGGGCGAAGAAGGGTGTCTCCAAATCGACGGGAAGTCCTCAGTCGACGCCGACAGAGGTTGCAATCTTCTCTATTCCTGATTTAAATGAGGTTCCCACCGTGGAGGACCCTACTCCCGAAGTCCGTAAGACTGTGAAGAAACGGCAGCCGAGGAAGAAATTGATGCAGGACATACCCAACTTTAGCGGTGCACAGCCAATGGATAGTGTCACAAGCACTGAAGTTCCACCGAAGATTGTTAAGAAACGCGCTCCAAGGAAGAAGAAGGACGTCGTTGAATCCACTGTCACAGAACCTGGTCTTCATAACGTCGCAGTGCCTGGACCAGCGGCAGTGAAAAAGCGGGCCCCTAGGAAAAAGAAGGGTGTACCAACGAGTTCCATTGAACAAGGAAGTGATCAATCCGTAGGGCAGGTGGTTAATCCGATTGCTCCTGATTCTGCAATGTCTACGACGACATGTAAGATTGGAGGGTCACCGCCGAAGGCTACCTCAGAGTGCAGCCCCGGATGTCCAAAAGAAGGGGGAACCACGAACCACTCAGCTGCAGACCTCACTGAGGACAGTAATTACGGCCCGCAGGACAATGCCATTAGGGGAAAAAAGAGGTCTCCAACGGGCCTTGTAAGGCAGCCCGGATTAGGTGGGCTGCCTGCCCAAAACCCCCTCTGTCGCTGTCAGCAGGGGTCTGAAACGCTGCCCGAAGCGGACGGACGGGAGTTGCGTGGCCGGATTTTGCCTTGTTGGCGAGAGGGCGTGGACGGTGGTTGTTGAGCGCCAATCCTTGGGATTTATTGCTCGGCGATTAATGAAGTGCCTCGATCCGTTGCCTCGATCCACGGATTGTCAACTTCGAATTGCTGCCACAACGGTCTGGGCGCGATGGCGCCACCGGCTCTACGCCGTTCAGCACCAAGAAAACGAAGCGCCCTCTTCTGCTTCAAGCAAGTCGTTGTTGGCACTGTGGGACGCACAATCGTATGTGATTTGCGGGAAAGATTCCGAGTGGCGATGGCGCCCCAGACCGGAGGAGCAAAATTGAGATTGCAATTCATTTCTTGGCAGCGTCCGCTGGCAGCGACGGCGGCGAGGGGTTGTTCTCAGTCGGCGACTAAGGTTTCAACGAAGAGATGAAAACTGATGTACTTGAAGGGAAGGTAAGTTAACCTAATTCGATAAACCTTTGTGGGGTGTTCAGGGGCTACTGGGTTTTTGAGCAATTTGAATTTCGATTTCATTAGCCCTTGCTGCCACAACGGCATAAGGCAATGTAGGTTTCGTGGTCGATAGCGCTTGTAGATGCCACGCAGGTGTATCGAATTAGGTTCGGAGTATTTGAGGTTCTGAATTCACTTTTTCATTGGGTGTAGGAGGTGTCCGAAGATCAGAACAAGTTCTCTCGAATAACAGCAAATCACCAAGTGTGACCAGGGGAGATTCAATCAAGATTACCGACTGTAGGGTCCACGATGGCAGCAAGGGCTGAACGAAGCAATCAGTACATTCCCCACTTTGCACTGGACACACGCTATGCCCCGGTCATGAGACGAGGTTCTACGCAAGTGGAGCTGTGCATGAGGAGCTCGTTTCCAACACGGAGGTTGCGTGGAGACACGAACATTGACTTGTGGATCAATGGAGACATTTACCCTGTTGACCCAATGACAGGGAAGCCACCTCCAATCAAGTCGCTAAAAGAGTTTGTTGAATTCATATGTCATGGAGAGCAGGGTCTTCGCGGATATACACACAGGCTGCTGGATCATTGTGTACATGGTTCTACACAGGAGGAGACGCGGATCCAGTTGGCACAGTTGAGCGAAGAAGTGCTTCAGCTTAGAGGCGAAGCTCTGGCCAGCAACTCAAGGGCAGCCCAAGATGTCCAATTGGGGAGAATGCGTTGCCTTGAGTTAGAGAAGAAATGCAGGGATTTGCAAGCTGAATTACAGGCTGTCCGTGATTGCCATGCCCAAAGGGTGGAGCAATTGGAGCGCCATGTGCGGGGTCTCCAAGAAGACGTTGACCGCTGCCAGCGGAGGGCCAGCTTCGAGAAGGAGACCCCCATGGGCATGCGAAATAGGAGGAGGGCTCTCAGAGGGATTCACGAGTTAAAACCTGGATCAGGTGGATCAAAAGCAAGAGTGAAGCTTGTGCGGACAGTGCTGCAACCAGATGTGGTGCAGTTTGTTGTCGAAAGGAACCGAGAGAACCGGAAGTGCTCTCGACTGCGGGGGGATAAAGAGTCCCAAAATAGGACTGCAGTAGCACTAGCTCGAATTTTGTCACGGCATGAAGGTGTAGCGCTCGCTTCTCAGCCTGCAATGGCACATGTTCAGTCAGATATTGCGAAAAATGTGCTCAAATCGATTGGTAAGAGTATTGGACCGGACAAAATTCTTGCTGCTTGCGACCAGGCAGGGGTTTCCCATCGGGGATATGGTGCTCTCTACAAATCTGTGAAGGCTCCCATTGCTGCTCTGAACAAAGGAGTCTCCGGGAGTATTTTGCCGAGCCCCTATCACGTGAAACTGCTTCGGCAGGAGTTAAATGCAAACCTGCCACAGTATATTGGCGAATACTACCATGCTGAAGGTCGACTTACGCTGCCAGCAAGTTCTAAGAAGAACAAGAAGTCCGAGGACATGGTAAAGGAAGTCGTTTTGACTGACAAGAATTCCCTATTCACAGACCTTGAGGTGGTCCAAAGGAGCATGGTGATCTTCTACGGCATCACGGAAGAAGGTAACGTAATCACCTCAGACTGTTGTTTTCAGAGTTTGCTGCCAGCAGGGTTATTTATCAATTAACCGTGACTTACACATCCACTCGCCATGTTTCCACAGAGTTAAGAGGGGCACCGCTGGTATTTGTCATGAAATTGGACGAGGCCGAGATTGTCAATGGCAAGAAGTTTGAACGGGTCAGCATCACATTGATGAATAGGGCGCTCGACCCAGACATTCAGAGAAACCATGCCCTGTTTTTCTCAGTCCAGTCGGAGCAGGAAATCTGGCCAGTGGCAACCTTTCAAGTGGAAAAAGAGTCCTACGAAGTTCTGTCGTGGATATTTGGGAAATCCAAATTTCCATCTGTGATTGCAGCACAGTCCAGTGGCGAGAAACTCACGGTCCCTGAAGTTGGAGAATTCCATGTGGAGTGGCATCTCGCTGCGGACATGAAGACGATCAAGTGTATGTACGGGCTTCAGTCGGGGCCGTCGTGTGCGATGAACTGCATATACTGCGAGCAGAAGAGGGCTAAGCCTACCGTAGGGACAGCAAGCCAGGCGAGTGCTGCCATCAGAAAACGTGGGAAACCAAACTGGGTGGGGGGACTGTTTGCCAACTCTGTGGAGCCAGAACCATGTGACATGCGTGCACATACAAGGTGGAGGCCTATCTTGCCAATTCCGTTGCAAAGAGTGCACATTTGTACACTTCACGCCCTAGTTCGCCTAGCGGAGAAGATTGTGCATCAACACATCATTTATGTCTGGAACATACAAGATCAAAGACTGAGGGCTACAGCCATAGAGCAAATGGAGAAGTCCTTGTCAGCTATCGGGGCTCACGGTGGCAATGTGGAGATTAGAAAGGATCCGAAACTGAGTGGCAGCACAGGGAATGTGCCACAGAAGCCATCTTTTAGTGGGGTTGTTGCTAGCAGACTATTTAAACCAAGCGTATGGTCTGGAAACGACAAGGCCTGGAAAGACATATGTCAAGCAGAGAGCAATAATAGTGGCGGCGGTGCACATCGTAGGGCAAGGGCTGCTATGTGGCAAGCCTTTGAAGAGGTTCTACCATATTTTAGCGGCTTGGTGCTGACAGCAGAACAACGACTCCAGTTCAAAGGGAAGATAGAAACGTGGGGGAGAACATTTTTGGAGGCCTTCGGAGAGGAGCATGTGTCGCACTACATGGTGAGTTATATGAACGAGGTTTGGGATGAATTAGGGGTTGATGGCTGACCTCACTTTCGTCAATTCTCTATCCAGGACTAACCTTGGAGTGGCTGTTGACAGCATGTAATTGTCAGGCATGGCAGTTGGTTTGTGGAGGAATACGGTAGTCTGGCCGTATGGAGTTGCCAGGGTATGGAGAAATCCCATCATCAAGCGAAGGCAGCGAATCAAGCGCATACAGCTCACGGTGGTGGCAAAGAGCGCATCAGTGTGATTTTGCAACAATTCCAACATTGGTACCGAAATATACAGCATCGGTATAAGAAGAAATTAGAGTGCACCAGGGTTCTAAATACCCCGGACGATGAGGCCCGCATGGAGGCTACACGTAGAAGGCGAGAACAGTGGCATCGATCAAATGCTGCCAGGGCTTTGGAGAATTGGCGGTCAAGGCGACGGCGTGTTGGCAAAGCTTGGGTGTGTGATAACACCGCTGGAGGTGATGGAGCCAACAATGATCAAGCAAGAGGATCTGCCAACGAAGATGACCCCGGGGAGGAGGGCAACAATGTGGATCTTGAGGAAGGACGCAACTCAACTGACGGTGACGACGCTGGCAACAACGTGGACAGCGATGACGCTGGCAACGAGCCTGTATGAATTGAGTACAAATTATGCGTTCTAAACTCATTGGATGGACATCTATAATGTAGCAAGTTTTTAATTTTTTTTAATTTTTTTGATCGGAGTAGACAGTGGATCTTCTTTAACATGTTTTTTGGTTTCGTTCTAGAATAGCCATTTACGGATAGATTTATCAAAAAATGAGGATTTTTTCGAGCAATTCCCTAAAATGGCTTATCCATTGCTAAGTTAATCTCGATAATTATTAAAGAGGCACCCATGGAGAAGAAGGGGAGTCCACTGACAGTGAGGTGGCTGGCAGCAATGAGGACAGTGACGACGCGAGCAATGGCCGTGTGTGACTTGACCGCAATGTGCCTTGGTAATTATGTTATAACTTATACCTATGTAGAATGTGGCTGGCAACAATGTTTTTTTTGAATGAGTTAGACCATGTTTCTCCCCTAAACTTGTTTTGTGGTTATTTCACTAGAAAGACCAATCCAAGGGATTATAACTCTTCATAATGATGAATTCAATGAATGTGTCTTAGTAATCATACATGTCACTCACCCTTAAATTTTAATTTTAATTTCTATGCCAATTTGTTGCAATTAAAATCAAATGGGGAAATGATGTATAAGGCCGTGGAAATGATTGACAATTAAGGTTGCTGTGACCTTCCCAACACCTCCTTTACGACCCCCCTAATTAACATTGCTTAAGAGTCTCATACCCCCCTTGAAGGACGCTGCCCACGTGGCAGGCGGTTGACTCCAGCAAGAGTCTCCTTCACACCAGTCTTGGGCCTTCTTCCCGAAAAAAGATATGGGGTTGACTGTTAGCTTCACTCCTCTCTTCTACTGCCGCGCTCTTGCTTCCAGCAGGCGCCTCGGGTTTGCACTGACACGGTAGTGCTTCGGCTTCTTCATCCTTTGTCTTTCTCCATACCCTTGATTTCTACCGTTGAAGAGCGCAATTTCGAACTAGGCGGAGGGGGGTGTGAGGATTTTGTGGGTGCAGAGGGAGCCGTGGAGGACTCATCCGTGCAGCCGTACTGGGAGGTGCGACCCGTGGAGGACCTGTGAGGAGGAGGGGCGAGGGCGGTGCGCTTGGGGGAGCTGAGGAGTGCGGAGTTCGGCGGAGCCGCGAGGAGCGGGGTCGAGTTCTGAGGAAGGAGTTGGGGGAGTGAGGAGCTGGGTGGCTGTCACGAGCATCGAGCCCGCAGCAGCTGCGCGGGCAGCAGGGGGGGGGGGGAAGGCTGCGGCCACAGCTCTGGCACTGCAGCGGTAGGAGCTCAGCGCGGAGGTGCGACCAGCGGGGCGGGGAGGAGCTAGGGCGCCTCAGGGAGCAGTGAAGAAGGCGCGAGCAGCGGGGAGCAGAGGGAGCAGCGGGGAGAAGCAGCGGGGCGTTGGGGAGCTTCGGCGCCGAAGGACAGCCGCGGCGCAGAGGGAAGCTGAAGGGGAAGAGGGAAGTGAAGGCGTAGAGAGCGGGTTCGGGCTGCAGAGGGGAGCAGAAGGGGAAGAGAAGAGCAGGCCGCGCAGAGGAGAGCTACAGCGCGGCGAAGAGAGCTTCGGCAACGGAAGACAGCTCTGACTGAGCTTCGGCTTAGAGGTAAGCAGCTTGTTTTTGCAACTCTGTTTTGGCAATTTCTCTTTGTTGTTGTACAATGCGTAGAGGGGCATGGCACAGTTGGGTGAGGTCGTTCAGCCATGGCCGCGAAGGTCCTTTCAGTTGTGAGGCTTCATGTTTTCAGAACTAAATTCAACTAAACCGAATGAATAATGTCTTGTCAGTGGTCTTCCCTTTTTCAGCTGCCATGCGCGATCCCCCTTTCGTAAAACGTGTTGTTTTTGCACTACCAGCGCCAGGGATGTCGAGCCGTAGGAAGGGAAAGGAGGCCGTCGTGAAGAAGGAGGTCGTCGAGGTTGCTGACAGCAAGGAGGATGGCAACGATGTTGAGACGCCGTGGGATGACGCCTTCGACTTGGACGGCTTACCCCCTGCACTTCATGCACAGCTCCACCACCTCGCCCCATTTCTGCTGGGTAGGCATGCTGCGGATTACGATGAGGACTTCTTCGCCCGCACCTTGCAGCTCTCCAACAAGGGGTTGAAGTTCAGTGACCTCAGCGGCGACAAGCATTGCAGGAAGGCCGACTTCATCGACAGATGGCCAGAGCGTTCTTCTGGGCGGCACTACGTTGCTGACTGTGAGGATCCGGAGGCCCAGAGGAAATACTGCGAGATGTACCGGTGGACTTATGGAGGTGACCCCGACAACTGGGCATTCGGGACCTCCTTTCTTCGGGCTTGCCACCTCTACTTTGAGAAGGGCGTGGATGTCAACTTCGCCCAGAAGGCGGAGGCAATTGTGAAGGGGCGTGAGAAGCTGCCAGGGCGTAATCCGCAGAAGTTGACTCCCCCGGCCTTGAGGGAGCAGATTGAAGCCATTATCGACTTCCTCGCTGGCCACATCCCCGGTGCTGGCAGCAAGGGCAAGGGAGGAGGGGCGGAGTCGAGCGGAGGAGCCAAGCCACTTGGAGCCACCTCCAAGGCTTTGATCACGGCCGCGGAGGCGAAGAAGGTCAGGGGACCTAGATCCCTGCCCCCTCCTGCCAAGGCCATGGCTGAGAAGAAGGCCGTGAAGGCCCTTGCTGCCGTTGCCATCAAGGTGCAGCCCTTGGTGGCAACGGATCCGAAGCAGGTCCTGGAGCAGCAGCGCCTCAAGAAGAAGTCCTTGGAGGCGGCACTTCTGAAGGTGGAGGCCAGCCGGGACCGCGTGAAGGTCGACCTTGCAACCCAGCGGGACTACATCAAAGCCAAGGAGGCCGAGGAGTCCAAGCTCTATGACGACATCTTCTCCGCCCGCGAGGCCTCCAAGAAGGCCGCGGCTGATGGCAACGACCAAGAGAAGAGGCGCTTTGATCACGCGGCCCGCTTAGGCCAAGACAAGCTGGGGCTTGCAAGCAAGGCACTCATGGAGGCCCAAGCCCGCATTGACAGGGTCTACAAGAAGTTGGAGGAGATGGAAGCCGATGAGCAGAGACGCCACGCCGAGGTCTCCGCGCTGACAGCGGAGATCTCGGCCTTGGAGTTGGCTTCAGCTTTCTTGCGCCCGAAGAAGGTGCTGGCTCGTTATCCATTGGAGTTCCAGGTGTTGCCAATAGCCCTGAACGACCCATGCCCCTTCTGCGAGCGTTACTTCGTTGACACCTGCTGCGTACCTTTGTTCTGCGGCTGCTTGGCACATCCCCATTGTATGTTTGAGGCAGTCTTCTCCCAGGACGCCCGGTGCCGTCGATGCGAGCGGGGGATGACTGGAGGATGGCTTGGGCAGTGGGGCTTCGACCTCGACTCCAAGGCCGCGGAGGAGTTACGTCTCACGGAAGAGATCTTCCTGGCCGAGCCTGCTTCACCACGTGCTGGCAGCAAGAGGCCCGCTGCCCCCTCTGTGGCCGCGCTTCCGTGGAAGAAGACCAAGGGCGACCAAGGTTTGTTGCCCCTTAACCTATCTGCCCAACTGGATCTTGCCTAATTCGTTGTTACATCCGAATAATTCTTATTTTCTAATTCTTGTTTGCTGGCAGCAACTACAGAGGATGCTCTCCCCGACTCAGACTCCCTGGCGTTCGATCCCACGCAACGCTCTCCTCAGGAGACCCAGGCAGCCCTATCTGGAGATGGGAACAAGGACTCATCCGCCACCACGCAAGGACCACCTGAAGCAGAGAAGAACGAGGACGACACCAACATGGAGGGACTGTCGAGCCTTGTTGAGGCAATTGCCACAAACGCAAACGTGGAGTAGATTCCCACCTTGGATAGTTTTGTAGGCCGGGTTAGGGGTTTGCTGGCAGCGACTTCTGGTCCGGACTTTTATGGGCCACCTTTCTTAAACTTTTCCGAACTTGAAAACAATTTGCCTCTGGACTGCCATGTCTCTTTGAAAGATATGGCATTCTTGTAACCCTTCCTTTTTATTCGCAACTGTATTTCTTCTTTATTGTGGACTGCTGACAGCAAGGGCTGCTCTTTAGCCGCCATTTTTTTTTTCTTCTTTCATTATTCGCCACCATGGTCCCTTTCAATTTTGGCCATTGTTGTTATTTACCATCTGCGACCTACTTCATCTCTTATGTACAACTGTTTTTTATTTTTATCTTGTTCTATTAGAATCGAGCGTGGTTCTTTTTTTATTTGCAACCTTCATTTTTTCGTCTTTGTTGGCACCAAGAGCTGCATTGTGCCCGCCGTTGCCAGTTCAGAGCACCAGGTTCACGAAGGAGCCAGCCTCTTCGGAGGAAGTAACAAACTTTACATTCCTTCCTAATTACTTCATATTTTTCAAGTGCCAAACTCCATTTTGTGCCTCTGAAGGGTCATGTGCTCTATTGTATGCAATTGTTTTTCTTTTCTTATTTTGCGCTGGCAGCAGGCTCCAGCGTCAATGGCGCCACCACAAGTTCGAAGCAATTTTGCGATTCAGACCCAGGCCCTCTGAAACCCCGGCCATTCTTCAGACTTCTTGTATTTTATTCTATTTTTCATTTTGCACCCTAGGATTCACCACTGGTAATTGTAACTGTTTTTCTTTTCTATTTCCGCTGGCAGCACGAAGATCAAGGGTACTTCAAATTTGCCTCCATATAACACGTTAATACAGGATGTCCCACAGAAAGTCCTGAATGGTAAGCAGAACCACTACCTGAACTCGCTAACGACTTCGCGAAGAACCTAATGACTTCCCACATACTGTGACTACCCATCCCCGAAATCACTTTTCCTACAGCTCCACAATCTTCATCATTTTGGGAACCGTGACATCCGCAGCTGTAAGGTGTCTCTCATGGCGCTGGTTGATCTGCATCCAACAAATCCTGTCATTTTCGTTTGCTGGCAGCAAGGAGCTCTGAACAGCCAATTCCCAACACATCAAAACGACTACATGAATTCGGCTAGACTCGTACCTTTTTCTCACGAACACCGTTGGCCTCTATCAAAACCAGGTTGTACTGCCCAGGTACGTCATCTCCAAGTGCCATTGCAATTTCGTGCCGCAGGTGGGATACTGGCCAACCCTTGCCAACTTCGAATGTTGGCAGCAAGTTCCCCCTAAACATACAAGACACTTCCACCATCACCTCCTCTGGTAGGTGATCCAAGGCTTCCCACTGACTGTTGGCAGCCCCCCTATACCTTGTATACATGAACCTGGTGTATAATGTTTGTCTTCCCACGTGATAGCGGAAAACAATGCTGGTCCTGTTGGCAACGCACTTGATGACATCTTGGCCAATGTGGAACTTCTCGTTCCACCCTGGGTTCATTAGACTGCTCAGCAGAGCCTCGGATGGACTACTCAAAACAAACAATGTAGGTGTCCGCCTAATGCTGTCAGCAGCTACCGCAAACAAATCAACCATAACATGGATTGGCATAAACCATTGCTGGTGGACGAAGCTGCTACCAGTTGTTGCTTTCATAGCATTTGCAAAATCGAGAGTGAGCTTTGTTCTAAACGCCTCAGATGTGTGCATGTCTGGCAAAGGCCACTCCACATCGTTGAACCCTGGAAGCGGGAGTGCTTCAACCTTCCCGTACAGCGTGTCACCTGTTGGAGGCAAATACAGACCACCAAGGAAGAATGTACCTATGTCCAGCAACTCCGCGTGGCTCTGTCGATTCCGTGTTGCCTCCCCAATCTCAACATGGAGCACAAGAATGGGACCAAGGATAGATGCGGGATGTACCCAATCCTCCGAAACCGACGCGTACAGGTAGTTTGCCATTCCCAATTTGGTTGCTGCCTCCGCAGGATCCAAGCGCAGATGCCTTGGTTGATATGCATGTTGCACAAGCACCTTATCGAGGTCGCATGCTCCATGCTCCGTGGAGATCCAAGAGAAATCTCTGATCTGCGCTTTGAAGGCCCCCCGAAAATTTTCTCCACCATGTCGCCTTGCCTCTCTACCCCAAGGCCCATCCGAAGCTGGTTGCAGCATAACCCATGAATCACGATCCACCTTCATGGGGATCCAGTTGCCCTCCAAGTCTTGAGTATTATGCAGAATGACACTCTGTACGAGGGAGTTTGGCCGTGAAGCCATACCACTAGAATGCATGAAATTTTCGACCCTAAACTCAAAAACTTACAAATGGTGTCGTCGCTGTCATCATCCGCCAGAACTACACGCTGTCAACAAACCCTCCGCCATCACGAACGGCTGAAACCTGCGTCCACGGCCTCGCAACCAAGGTACGACCTACCCTAAAACCTCATCCCGAAACCCCAATTCCCAACTCAGGTACTCTCTCCAACCTATGTGGATGGCAGACCGCTGGCAGCGTTGGAAGACCACTACAGCTAAACCCTAAATCTCTACTGCACAATGCGTGACCACCCACAACCCAAATCGAACAACTTCGCCCAGCCTTTGGAGGCCTCCACCGCTCCATCCTGCTTGACAACGCAACAACGACAACTCTCTCAGGGGAACGCATGAGGTTCGGAATGACCGTTGGCAGCATTTCGACATCAACACCTTGTGCACGTTGCATCTCAAAGGGGGAGCGGCAATTCGATTTCGGTAGGTGGCCTGTGGAGTCAGTTTCGCAGGCGTTCATAAAGCCCACCACCGCTGACACCCTTCTGCAATGCTCGAATTCCGTGCGCGAAGAGGCTCCGTTCTCGACCTGCGGGACTACACGCGCGGGGGAGGGAAGCCTTCCTGCGCGACCATTGGCCGGACCCCCCCATTCGCGATTTGGCTCGCTTTTGGCGACCTGCTGGCACAGTTGGTGCCAGCAGGTAAAGTGCACGGGCATGCCCAAAACTTTGGCACGGAAAGCATGGAAAAGGCCCGTTGGAGACCCCAAACTGCTCCTAATGTCTGGAAAGCCTTCTTTCAGCCCTCTGTGACACTGTCATCGACCCCGGTTGCTCTTCACCGGTACATGCAGGTGCATGTCCATGTGGGGAGGATGTTGTAGGGGAGGTTATTGACCCAGGCGCGGCACCGACGGACAGCACTGGCGTCGAACGAAAGGCAAAAAACAACGCTGCGAAGGCTGGACCCAAGCTCAGAAGAGATTCGAAAAAGAAGTGGGGAGCGTCGGTTAAAAGAGGATGTCTGGCCCAGTTTACGGTTAAGACTTTCTTACACCTTCCACATATATCTGAGATTTGCATCATTCAGGAGAAACATGTGAACTGTGATGGATTGGTGGTCCACGGTGGTATGAAAATAGGTGATCGTAGTGCGTTTTCAGCTCATTTATCCCCTGAAATTTGTTTGTTCGTTGAGGAGTGTCTTCGAAACAAAGATACTTCAAACCAGATTATGAAGAAGCATTTGGACGTGCTGAAGCGGTACCAGGCTGAAGGACGAGAGATTACACGTGACCTGTTACTGACCACCAAAGATATCAGGAACATATCTGGAAAGCTGGCGAAAGAAACTTACATGCTGGACAAAAATGATGCGCAATCTGTGCGCATGTGGGTGCAAAGAAACAGTGACAAAGTGTTCTACTACACTGAGTCAAATAAGGAGAAGCCTCTACCGGTGCCCGGAGAATTGACTGGAGAGAACATGCCTTTCACAATAGGAATACAAACGCCATGGCAAAAGAAGATGATGCTCGAGCATGGGCATCGTAGCGGTATATCAGTCGATGCAACATTTGGAACCAACGAGAAAAAGGTTAGATTTCTTGGCACATACGGAATTTGCTTAATGGATGTCATTATATGTTCTCACTGTGACACTGACGATCCTTATGTCATTTTAAATTTTTTTTGCAGTTTCCACTGTACACGCTTATGGTGTTCGACGAGTGGCATAACGGAGTTCCGGTTGCGTTTATCTTAACCTCTAGATGTGCCGAGAAGGATCTCACGCCTTGGATGAAGGCTCTGAATGACAGGATGGTTGAAGAGAAACCTGACTGGAAGCCCGCCGCCTTTATCGTCGACTGCGCCCAAGGGGAGATCAATGCAATAAAGTACATATTACATCTTCCTTACTCCTCCATTGCAATTGCTGTCTCGATTTTCGTTACAATATACGAAGTGGAATCCCTGTTACAATAGACTGCGTCATTTCAATATGTGACACTGATTATACAAAAAAGTCTAATTAATTTGATATTATACAATATAGACTAATCAATACTGATTTCAATCTCTGACACTGATTACTGTGACACTGTTTGCTCTTCCTCCGCAGTGTCACGTGGCCGAACACAGCCATTTTTCTGTGCTTATGGCACGTAAGGAGAGCTTGGCAAAAAAACTGCTGCTACAAGATCGCAAATCAGGAAAGGCGTGCTGCGATTCTGAAAGAGTTGGGGTTGCTGATGTACGACCGTGGAGCACCAGAGGGCGAAGAAGGCAAACAGTGGGCTGTCGACCGGATAGAGGAGTTGCAAAAAAAATACCCTGAAGAGGAGGAGTTCTGGGAGTATATGAGGTTTCAGTGGTTGGACAAGGTGCACATGTGGGTCGTCGGTTTCCGCAAATTAAAGTACTGCGGCCAGGACACGAATGCCGCTATAGAAGGTTATCACGGATTCTCAAAATCCATCCTCAAGTCAGAGCGTAGTAGGATGACGGGTAGAAGAGTCGATTGGTGTATAACGGCGCTTACTGAGGATGTCCTTGAACATTATTGGTACAAGGACCTCAGAAAGCAAGCGGGCTTCGTGGACAATAAAAAGATTCAGGACTCCGTCGTGAACTCCATTCTTAAAGCCAGAAATATACCTGATGAGGACGTGACACTGCCGGGTGAAAGCGGAGACGTTGCCCTTGTGACATCGACTGAACATCGGCACTTACGATACACAGTACACAATCCAGGTTCAGAGTGGGGGGTTTGCAATTGCGTGTGGGCTCAACGTGGAAACTTGTGTAAACATCACATCAAGGTTGTCATGATGATGCACCCCGAAATGGCCGAGGGTACAATTGCGAGATACTGTGGGAGATTAGCCGGCAATGTTAACGGAGGTTTACAGCAATTGCTGACCCCCAGACGAGTTGAACATCCGCCAGTGTCACAAGCGCCTACACCGATGTCCATCCCGAGTGCCACACCGGCTAGGCGTGCAGACCATGACTTGGCAGAGACTCTGGAACAGCAAATGAAATTATTGCACGAGGAAGTTGACGGAGACGAGCTCATGACCCAGCATCTCATTGCGGATCTCAATCAGGCATTGGGCCGTCTGAAAAAATTGAAAGCAGAAATTAAGAACGGGAATGTGCACCCCATGGCTGGGTCCGCACACTTCTCGCCCGTCAAAGACGGGAAAGGTTTTAAACTTGGGCGGTTCAAGGATTTTTTGGAGAAGCCGAAGACTTCTGTAGCACGCCGTCTGTAGACAATACCCGTTTGAAAACAGTACTCGGATATCACTCTAGGGTTTCCAGGCGGGAGTCGCAATGTTCAGTACGTCGTACCGCAAGGATATATAAGACGTGTACGTGTGTTTTCGGTTCCTCTCTGCCCGATAGATGCCGTAGTGATTGCATTGTGGAAAGAGTTCCGTAGACGAGTACTGTGCAGCATGTTTAAGATGATAGTTTGCGTCGGTATAGACTTACCGGGATGGGTTTTTATGGCTCTAGTCGTTGCTGGCCTGCTCTTCGTCTTCCTGATTTCTACCTACCGTTCACCCACAACGGAAGGACGCGACACTCCTTCAGTACCAGAGGCAAGACTTGAGAGGACCTGCCGTACGTTTGGAAGTAGAGTAGTGTCACAAGAGAGTATGCTTACCACCAGGCGTAAGCGTCGCGGGAAGAACGACGACACCATCGCGAAGCGCAATGGGGTTCTCCGCCATGATCGTCGCGCATCCCGACGACGCAATGACTCCTCCGACGTCGGATTGGAGAATGCTTCGGACAACGCTGCCGTCATATGGAACGAGTACTTCGGATCACTAGAAGCGGAAGACTTCCATAATCTTAGCTGTTATAGTGGAAAGTAGAGTTCCATAGTCGATAGGTTATGTCTACTCAATTCTCTGCCGGGACCCCCTTGTAAGCTCCCCTTTCTGGCGAAGAATGAACGGTTAAGTTATTTCAATAGCATATTCACAATCTTGCAGTCTACTCTATGTAGAGAGTTCTACTATGACAAGCATACTCAATGTGACACTGAATAAGTCCACTTAATGATTCAATAATTTACTCTACTTCATACTTCAATGTTCAAGCATCATCAGCTGGAGCCCTAGTGATTGCTGCTATGTCCTAATGTCTTATGTTTCCATCGTCAATGTAGAATACGAATAATCATACTCTTTGCTACACTTGTTTTTCTTCTGAGTGATGATAATCAGTCTTAGATCTTTAATTTTATCACGTTCATTCCCCCACATACCTTGTTGCGCATATCAAATATTCATATGTCATCAAATTGTGAAATATAATTTTATTTTATTTTTTATCTTTCAATATTTTTGAAATTTATTATTTAACTTTGTGCGTATTCTATTGTGCGCTCAAAATTTTAGCTCTTTCCAAATAATCTTAAAGTCAAAGTAAAGATTACATATAATTACATTAGTTGATATATGTTAACATTAAGTATCTTATATAATTCATTGTATAAACTATAATGTCGTTACTTGGTATGGATATTATTTTGTATGCAATTCCATATTTTATTAATTTAGGAATAGATTATTTGACATGAAATTACTTCATCAATTTTTGCTACATTAGATCTCCAATTGGAAGATTAATAGATCAATAAGTAGGTCATGATTTTTATTTCTCTATTTTAAAATGATCTTCGAAATCCCTATTGTTTTATTAGGATATAACGTAAGTAATATTATATTTTAACTTACATATAACTTAATATTTTATAAGGACATATTTTAAGTAAATTTAATCTTTAAGTAATATAACTTTGACCGCCTTACCACTTATTTTGTATGCAATTCCATATTTTATTGATTTAGGAATAGATTATTTGACATGTAATTACTTCATCAATTTTTGCTATATTAGAGCTCCAATTGGAAGATTAATAGATTAATAAGTAGATCATGATTTTTATTTCTCTATTTTAAAATGATCTTCGAAATCCCTATTTTTTTATAAGGATATAACCTCAGTAATATTATATTCTAACTTATATATAACTTAATATTTTATAAGGACATATTTTAAGTAAATTTAATCTTTAAGTAATATAACTTTGCCCGCCTTACCACTTATTTTGTTATTTCAGTATTAGTAAATTCTTAAACGTATTTAATATACATCCCTTTTGTGTTTAATTATGTGTCTAATTGCTAATTTTTGAATGTTGTTCAATGCTTTTTTTTTCTTGTAATTCCGTTTATTACTTCCGTACCAATGGAATTGAACGTAAGAGAGATGGTAGTATGAAGTTTACAAATTAATATACTGTATTAACAAACTCCGCCCGTGATTCCGAATGCAAACGTCTTACATCTAACACTAACGTCCTCTCTTGGAAAAAGTTTGGCAAATCGGTGTTCTCTGGAATGCAAGTAATATAACGTGAAAAGGCTACTGTACATGTTTGCTGTAGTGGTCGTAAACTATATTCAGCCGTCCCATTTCATAAAAAATTAAACATAGGGAATAGATACTCCTCATTCTCTGAGACACTCACAGTGTCACAACCACAGAGTCACACTGTAACACTGAAATAAAACTGTTACAGCACAGTGTCACAAAAGGCGTTTCAATGTACAGCGGTTATATGACCGCAATTTGAACAAACTGTTTCAGTCACCCGAGAAAGGGCATTTTAAAAAAAAAAAATATGTCTAAATGGAAGGTATAACTACTTCTCCTCGGAGTCTTCTTCCTCTTCCTCGCTGTCAACCTCGCCTTCAGTTATGGCATCCTTGTGTGGAATTGTGAACGGGGCTTTGTACCGTGTATCTCGACGTCCAGGATGAAGTTCCTTGGCAATCAAAGTAAGGATCTCCAGGTTCACGTCCTTCGGATTAAACAACTCCATTGCTTTCTTAATCATCATATCCTCACCGTCGTCGCGATCCATCGCCCGAAACTAGGAACGTCAGAATCCTTCATGTTAGAAATTATGCACCGCACTTCATTCACACAGTGGCAACGCATTTCCAGAAGTCGTTCACTGTAATATAAGTAACCATCAAAAGAAGAAAAAAAATAAAATCGAGGTGATCGAGAAATACCGCGACGTACCTTTAGATACAGGAGAGCATTTCTTACAGTGTGATGGCCACACTCGTAATTACTAATCTGCTGACAGACGTCCTGCTGCACTAAAGTCACATCGTATGTTTCGACTCCCCTTAAACACTGCCAAGCATGACTCACCCACTTGATCAGATCATGATGAGCTCCTGTAGGGTGGTGGCGTTCCCCTTTAGCACTGTCCATGTGGATGACACGGTCATACTGAAAAATCAGAAGAGACCAATGATCATTTGTTACCCACGGAAGTATAATCTCTTTTACCTGATGGATCTGAACCGGTGGTGAAGGCTGTAAAAAAACCGAAGCCCACTTAAGTAATGAAGTCCTCCCCAAGACCATTGTCTGATAGCAGGAACTCACTCTAGATAGTAGAAATTGAACTTCATGTCTGCCGCGGGCCGGGTACTGGAAGTACATCCTAGACATGACTAGATCGACGACGTCATTACCCAATCGTGTCCTTACACGCTTTATATCTCTGATGGTTGAGAATTTAATCTCGAGTTCCTTGCCCTTCTCGTTGAAGAAGATTACTTCAGTCGCTCCATCCTTTCGTCCTTGACGGCCACCCAGACGTTGTAGTTGATCTTTGATGCGAAGGTAACTGTACGCCTGTGGTAATGACATCCGTTTCAGATCACTAATATCTAAGAGAGAACATCCAGCCCAGGGTTCACTCGCCAGGGCTACGTTAAGGTCAGATGACGATCGTGACACAGTGACACCAGGCTGTGTCACAGAGGTTGTTCCAGTGTCACGGTCTGTGGCCTAGGACAAGCTTACTAAGTGTGTCACCGCCTCCAACTGCTCAACTTCTTCGAATTTCTGTCGAAGATTACGGCAGGTGCTATCATTGTCAGCCACTTCCACAGTGGCGATGTCCTGTCCTGTGACAATAGATACTCCCCGCGTGGGTGTTTGCAAAGGGTCATCAATAGCGGACTTGACCCAATGAACGAAACTAACATCTTGTGAAAATGAAGCCCCTTCTACATTCAGGTCACCGCCAGAGTGCACCGTGTTCTGGAATTGAGTCAATGTAATGAGTGCATCCGCCGGTGGGGATTCCTGTGCTTGAACGTCAAGAATGGATCTAATCTCAGGAAATACCTGACCTCCGGACTCGGTACCAGTTCCATCATTCTCTTCCTCGGTTACAGGACTACTCGCCGGTGGACTTGTACTGTGACCAACTGATAAAAGCACCTCCTCCTCTTGTACCAGAACCCCGTCCTTTCCAAGCGTCTCCGGCTCACCTAATTTATCTTTCCCTTTCTCAGTACGTGAAATGACCGAGAACTCTGTACTCTGCAATCCGTCAGCTCTGTGACCCTCATCTACAGACATCGGATTCTGGCAAGTAATTTCTGTTCGACCATCTCCATCTTGTAGCCCGGACGCTGAAATAGGACTTCCATCGTCCTGTGCCGCCGTCCCTGCCACGCATCTGTCCAATTCCACCGCGGGCTGTACCGAGAGATCATGGCTAAACTGTTTTGCGCATACATCCCAATGAACCCTGTCTTCCGATATCATCGTCTCCCCGATGTCCTCTACAGTTTCCTGGATACGAAGACGCAATGTCGCTAGTCAAGGATTCCAAGGAGGAGTATACCCACATGGGACCCACCCTATGTCATGTTCTTCGCGGGTTCTCAGTGTCACCTCCCATTGTCTCCCTTCTTCCTCCCAATGAATAGGATTTGTAGTTGCCCAAGCTCGCTGGAACTCCATAGGATGACACACAGCATGTTCTTGCAGCGCTCGTAGCTGAACTCCGTACACCCATCCCATCACGTCAGCAACGACATCCTCACCCGTCCCCTGGCATATCTGATCCACCTCCATCAGAACCCGTTGCCTAAGATCCTCACCGAAGCCGTGAATAACGCGGGTAAATTGATAAGGTCCCTCCGCCAGGAACAGTGCCAAGGAACGCTTGACATTGAAACCTAGTTGACATTCCCTTCGTATCTCCTCCGAGGTGAGTCCATAATTTGGACAACAAAGAGGCCTGAACACTCCATATGTTGAACGGAAAAGAATTCTGAAAACATACGCAAGAGGCGGTGGCGAATTATGGTCTGTTCGAGTCTGCCTTAACACATTTCGAACCTCCTTGGCTTCTGACACTGTCATAACATAGTCGCCAGGAGTCCGATATTAGTGTCTAATAATTAACTTAGGCGTTTACTTATGCATAACTTACTAGGACGTATGACATATTCAATATACATGGAGGCGGTCAGAGATCTCACTGTCGTGACGCCACGGATAACGAGGGAGACCACACAACATTTCCCTGAATGTCTTTAATACACGGAATATCGGACACCAATCCCAAAGCACCTCTTCCGTGAGTACACCGTTTTTCTCTTTGAAATCCGCACGTGCCCTTCGAATCTCATCCTCCTGCGCAATTTTGAGCCGTTCTCTGTGACACCGAAGTTCAGCCTGGAAAGCACTGTAGTCGATGGTCCACTGAATGTACGTTCTGAGACTCTCCAATTCTGCGTATGGCACCCCGGTCTCCACAGACAGGACGACTGCCTCGATAGCCCGAGTGACACTTTCGACGACTTCTGGTGGCACTGGTTTCTTTATATCCCCCTGTGACATTTCAAAACGAAAATTTCAGGAGCTATTCCACAATGTTACAGTGTCCCAAAACATGTAAAGACGCCGCATTTCCATAGGGGTTGAAAGTTATTATACATCAGAACGGCGAGAGGTAGAATGTGCAATGAGGGGCACTGTGACACACCTTCCTTATTATCCACCAGTAGAAACAGCGCATCAGTTTATTTCTAAACTCTTCTGTCTGAACCGTAGCCTCCCAGTTCCTGACGAACTCGTCCCCGCTCTCACAGTTCCACACCCAAGGAATTATTGCGTTTTCATCTAATTCCTTAAGATAATATAGTGAGGGCATGGCAGGTTTTGGAGGACACACCGGCTCTGCCATGTCCTTCCTTAATTCGTCTTGTGCACGACAGTGGTTCTCTACATACGTATTCTCCAGCTTCTCCAGTGCTCTTGCCCTGTCTCTCAACCTATCCTGTAATGCGTTCCCAAAGCAGAAAGGTCTCTTCATCCCTTTACCGTCCGCCCAATATTCCTTTAGATCGGCTACCAAGTCAGCCGCATCCGTCCACACGTACATCGCAGCCACTACATCCTCCGTCAGAGTAGGAGATGGAGGTGGATACTGATTGAGCTCACAGAGAGGCATGTCACCGTCTTGGAAATCCCCGTCAGTATCGTGACACTGGTCTTCCTCGGTAGTGTCACAGTGAACAGTATCCACCCGGAGAGGGGCTTCATTCAGAGTAGGACCATTTCTGTCAGCAACCAACTGCTCGACAGGTGTGTGAGGTCCACCCCCATTATTGATCACAAGTAAGGAGAAAGGACTGTCACGTGATTCCCTACGACGAATGTTACTCTGCCTCATGACAAATCTCTCTCGAAGTAAGCAAATGGCCCTTTCTCTATCTAGTTCAACCTCATTCTGCACTATGCTCACCTCTTCACTGGCGTGGTTGACCTCTTCCTCAATCCTCGCTTGCTTGGAAATGACTCCGTCACGGACAACAACGTGGAAGTCGTCCTCGTCGTCCCGCCGAGCGAACTTCCTCTTCAATACGTCACCCTTAACTGCTTCCGGTTCTCTGCCACCTGTAGGATTCTGACGGTGTCCGTGAGCGTCGATACCAGTGTCACTGTAGGTGGTTATGGATACCGCTCTCTTCTCTTTGTTGGGTACCTTCTTGCTAACTCCTGCCCCGCTGTCCTCCAGACTTGTTAAGTCGAATGCTACCTGTCCGGGCTTCTTCTTGCAACTCTGTTTCTGCCGCGTGACCCTTGTCTGTACAGCTGTAACTTCTTCCTCGGGTGATGGGGATTTCCTTTTACTCTTCTTTCCGTTTAGCAGAAGGTTGGCCACAGTCTGTTGGTCACTATCCTCTCGGACTTCACCACTCGCCTTTACTTCCCCACCCGCCAGTCTTCCTTCAGTTTCCACTACCATAGAACTGTCGCCCTTCTTCACAGGCGTGGTCACTGGTCCTTGTTTTTTTTTCCTCGAAACTGTTTTGGATTTCCCTTGTACCCCTCCTTTAACATTGCCCTCACAGAAAATATCTGGTGGCGGCAGCAGCTTCTTCACGGCTGGGTCGTGTTGCTTTCTCTGAGTAGTGAGGGCTTCGCCTCCTACCCCTTTAGACCTAAGTGCACCTTCGTCCTCTAGTTCTCCTCCCCCGTTCCCCCTGTTCTCCTCGCCTAATCTTTCGCCGTCGTCCTCGCCATCTGTATTCTCAATGTTATTCCCTTCAGTACTCGCTGGCACCTGATTTTTCCTTCCCAGAACCTCCACTTGCTTACCTTCACCTTGCTTGAAATCTGGGTATGGTAAAAGTAACGCCCTTTTCCCGTCAGGATACGTAGCCTCGGGACACCCATGGAGGAAACGATGTCGATTGAGCATCATTTTATTGCTGAAGTCGTTCTGCCCACAGTAGATGCACACAAAAAACTTTCGAGAACTCCCTGGTTTCACTTCACCCTTACACATGGTCGCGAACTCTGTCATCAGGTCGGAGACTCTCTGCTCACTAGGGTATGTGATGTCGTACCGAGTCCCGTAGATGATGACCTTCAGTGTCACGGGCTCGGGTGCCATCTTCTCCGACTCAAACCCTTGTATTCTATCCCCACAGCGTGGACAAGCCCCCTCCAAGTAGGATACGCCTCGGAATTTGCTCTTCAATCCTACGGCGCACCCACACCCACCCTGGCAGTAAACACTCCTGTAAATCCAGTCCTCCTCTTCGTGGAAAACAGCGTCTCTGCATTGTGAACACGAGGAAGGACGATGAGAGGGAGTCTTGAGGGAGAAGATGAACATGCTGAACACAAGCAATGACTGCAGATAGAATTCTTAACATCCAACATCTGATTTGCAGTAGAATCCCGAGAGCAGAGTGAAGAAAGCTCCAAAGCTTGGAAACCCTAGCACATGGAACCCCACATTCACGATGCAAAACCCCCCCATACAACTCTACAGTATAAACCAAAAAATAAAAAAACATACACACATCATATGTTAGAGTTCTTTGGAATGCATCCTCGAGTCGCAGACCTAGGAATTCTCCAGAACCCGAATTGTGTTTTCCTCGGTGTCTGTATATCCGAAAACCTAGAAATAAGCAATTTGGCAACACCCGCGGAGGTGAATTTCATCGCTAGAACAACTAAACACAATTGGGGCGAAATGAACTGTAGAAGTATTTAGGTTTAGTGTTACCTGCATTCTTGCGCCTTCCGTCCTCGCACCCAACAATGGTAATGAAGGCGCCGCCCCGTCCACAATCCCGAAGTGTCAAATCTTCAGCAGCGGCGGTACTCATTGCGCCCCCATTAGTTCCACCTCTAACATGTAATCAATTCTGCCCTAAACCGAACCCACTGTACATGGTGTACGAGAGAATCGAAATGCGGGTGACAATCTAACCAAACGAATACGACACATCAATCTCTCTTCGAAAACCTCGAAATTTCCCAACCGAACCTCGAAAACCTCTCGCAAAAACACAGACAAAACACTAGAACCCTAACGGAACCAATGTCGCTAGACGGGGATGGCGATTACTGACGTCATTCAACGTCACAGCGCGGAAAAAAAATTTCGGGCACAGTCAGTGTCTCGGTGGGCAGTGTCACCGTTGAGTAGTGTTTAGTGTCACATGCCGGGTCCGACGGTAGGTGTGTTCGCGTCCAGTGTTACGGATTCGCGGAGTTACGGGCAGGCGGAGTTACCCCGACGGCCTCGCGACGGGTGAAACCGCGGATCCGACGTGGAGAGGCGCGGGGACCGCCGAGGCGCGGGTCCACCAACCCTACCCTTCGCTACATGGCAAATAGCGTTCTCCGGCTAAGACGGAGGGGTTTCCTGGCAAACATCTTACCCTGCTGCAAAACACTACCGAGATGCACCAGAGAATCTCTGTCAACGTCTCCTCAAATGCCTTGGTCCTGTCCTCTAGTCGCAAGTAAGCCTTGTGAGCGCAGATCTCGTTCTGACACCTCTCTATCAAGGTCTCCCCTAACCTGACCACTCGCCGAAGCTCTGGTAACGCAGACTCAGGACACAATGGACGGTCAGATGAGGAAATCACTTTAGCGATAGTTATATGATCTTTAAGGACTCCGCACTGGTTCTGGAAGAAGTGGCGGTCTGATTCTTGATGATGAACATTTGGTAAGGTTTGGGCCCTCCGATGAACAGATTTGAAAAATGGAAACATTTAGGAATCTGATACACTGAATGGTCAGCATGGAGCAGATTCAATCAATCTCTATAGGTAACTCTTGCAGGCACAAAGTGGTTGGACAATACTCCTAAGCAGTGACACCATACGAAATCCTCAGCAAAAGATACACTAGTGAACGGTGTTAGAGGTCCAGGTGTTTTGAAGGTTGGAATTAAGATTATGGGGCGCCACAATGCTACCAAGAGACCTAGCTTCGGTGAAAAACATGAGACCAAGCACAGTACAACTACGTAGTGTCACCTATTGAAATTGATAGGAAAATAACTCAAAATCGAAATGACTAAACTCAAAGCTATCAGCACTTTCATCCCTCGTAGATTAGGGTTTCATCCTTTAGATGAATGTTCTTTATGGACACCTGTCCATCTCCGCAGTATAAGACTGCTGTTGTAACACTCCGCAAATCATCAATAGACTTCCTGCTTTGCAATATGGTATCAGAGCGTTAGAACTCGGTAGCAGAAATTTCAGATCGCAGATCTAGTATTTCATTTTCACTTAGAAGCAGCAATGGATCACAATAGGGAAGTCCTTGAGTCCATGAAGCTAGAAGGTCAAAGCAACTACATTTTATGGAGCTACAAGCTCAAGATGCTACTCATGCAGGAAGGGCTCTGGAAGTTCGTGTTACCTGAGGAAGCGACCACCACGCCGTCCAGCAGTTCCAGCGAAGACTCCGGAACAACAACACTTGCTGCGAGGTCTAAGACAGCAGCTTCGAAATCCACAGTCACCACTTCGAGAACACAGGACGACCCCGATCTGAGCAATCGGATTCGAGCCTGCCGCATAATCATTGCAACGGTAAAGGACTCCATTCTTTTACATGTCATTCATTTAACAGATCCACTTCAGATCTGGGAGAAACTTAGAACACTTTATGATGTGCAAAGTCCCTCCAGGCGTCTAGCCCTAAAAGAGAAACTCTACTCTTTGCGCATGTCCGAAGGTACAAGTCTAGATTCACACTTACAAGAAGTCAACTCACTGATCACACAGTTAGCAAGTCTAGGAGTAGTCATCACAGATGAAGATCTCGTAGACAAGGTACTCTCTAGTTTACCGAAAAGCTGGGCAACTTTTAAAACTGTTCAACAAGGGAGAGAGCGTACTCCCACATTTCAAGAGTTGCAGGGATCCCTTTTACATGAGGAGAGTTCCAGATCCCTAGATTCCAGACAGGAAACCGAAGAGATCTTGTATACTAACAGAAACGATGGCTACTACTACCCTAACCGCACAGCAGGCAGAAGTAGTTTCACTCGCGGCTCCAGAGGCTCTCGAGGCGGCCGCTTCTCTCGTGGACGTGGACGCACCTACAACGGACAGACACGTGTTTGTCGTAAGTGCGGAAAAACAGGTCATGTAGAGGCAGACTGTGAGGTTACAAAAGTAGAGAAACAGATCAGAGATCTTCAGATACAACTCTCAACATTAAAGACTAGCGAGAGTTCTTACGCTACCTTGGAGGAGCTATCTGATGAAGAACTCAACGATGAAGACGAAGAGACCGAAGCAGCCTTGAACGCATGCATGAGCGCCTTTTCTGTCGATGAAGATCCATGGTTTCTGGACTCAGGAGCCAGCTCACATGTCACAGGCAATTCGAAAGTAGTATCCTCTCCCTCTAGCTCCACTGTATCTAGCATTCGCACTGCTGCTCGGCAAGTGCTCCCCGTATCCTACAAAGGAAATGTCACTTTTTCAGATTCTAATACCAAAACGCTGAAAGATGTTCTCTATGTGCCTGGTGTTAAAACTAATCTCATCTCAGTTGGTAGATTAACTGATCTAGGACACAAAATTCTTTTTTCTTCAAAATTGTGTCTTATTTTTTGCATCAAACAACCTGACAGAGTTTTCCTTACAGCTGCGAGAGACCCTCGCACTAAATTATACAAACTATCAACCAAGGCATTACTCACAAGTCAAACCGCTTGCTTAGCAACAACATCACCAGAACCGGCCATCAGCTCCTCACCAGAGGGAAATGCTATTCTGCGAGCGGTGAGCGGAGAGCGGAGAGCGGTGAGCGGTAACTTTGCAGAAATTTTGATGTTTTTGGTGAAGTTTCTCACAGTCTACAACTACAGCATATTGGTTTTCACATTAAATTTTTTTTGAAAAGTATGAACTGAATAACACCTATGACCGTGCGTGCCTATTTCCGTGCTTACCTATATCCGTCTTTAGATGTGATTTACAGCCATCATTGAAGGCTACGGGTGTTAGTATTTTGAATTTTCATCTTTCCACGTAGTAAGCTCAGGAGAAGTGAATGGATTAAGTTTATCTTGGGGTGGATACGGTTTAGGATAATGAAGACTACTAGATTTCATAGAAATTTTCTAAGAATAAAATGCTATTCTTTATTTAGTCCTTAAGTCTACTATCAAGATAAAGTATAGCCAAGTAAGAGAGATAAAGGATAAATTGGCGTATAAAAAGACTGCGGAGCAACTGCAGATTTTTTCTTTTATTACATTTTTCTTTTTTCTTTTATTACATTTTTCTTTCATCCGATTTGAATTTTTTATGTCATTTTGGGAATGGCCCCAGCGATTATCCTTTGCGAGGTACGACGTCCATTGCTTTCTCTCGAGAAGTATAACACACCAAAGCCACTGCCCAATTGACGTTAATTGGGTCACATGTACAGGATAATATTCAAGTTAAATTCGATGCCACCAAAGATTATGGGATAAACCTCGTGAATTGCTGACCGGCTTATCTGATCTACCTTGATTAGTATGGGATGTATGGGTGATGTATATGGGATGTATGGGTGATGTATATGGAATGTATAGATGATGTATATGGGATGTATGGGTGATTTATATGGGATGTATGGGTGATGTATATGGAATGTATAGAGGATGTATATGGGATGTATGGGTGATTTATATGGGATGTATGGGTGATGTATATGGGATGTATGGGTGATGTGTATGGGATGTGTATGCGATGTGTACGTGATGTGTATGCGATCTGAATGTGATGTGTATGCGATCTGAATGTGATGTGTATGTGATCTGAATGTGATCTGAATGTGATTTGTATGTGATCTGAATGTGGTGTGTATGTGATATGAATGTGATGTGCATTATGAGAGAATATATGATCTGTATGTGAAGGAGAAAAACTATTAAAAAAACAATGAAATAAGTTTTATGACATTTACGAAAAAAAGAAAAGAGAAGTAGAAAAAAAGACTTAGCATGAAAGAAAGGAATGACAAGCATAGAGCAAAATTCCAATGCAAGGTTGTATAAGTTGAAAAGAGTGTAAAAGGAATGGATTCTGTGCTGAATGAGAGTGAATAGGCATGACCTGGAACTTATTGCAAGGCCCCGAGCAGACTTTACAGGCGCACCATGGAATGTGGGAATCACTGCTTTGACACTAGGAAACTGGCTTTACTTTCTTTATATTAATCGGACTATTGGATAAAGAGGGTGGAAAGCGGCAATGGAAGGATAAATGAAAAAAGGGAATGGGAAAAGAAAAAAAGAATGAATATGAGGATGGGAAAGAGGGTGAGCTTGGGAGCAGGGGGGGATAAATGAGAATATGAGATGGAATGGAAAAAAAAGAAAAAAACAAAGGGGGTGTTAATGAAGAAGAAAGGTGCCATGGAAGAAATAAATGACAAGCATAGAGGAAAATTCCAATGCAAGGTTATATAAGTTGAAAACAGTGTACAAAGAATGGATTCTGTGCTGAATAAGATAAGGATTGGAACCTAGCAACTACTACACTAAACCTACATGTGTACTGCAAGTATGGGATATGGATGGCGAATCCCTAGAATGTAATAACTGAGCGGACGAAATTTTTCTCACGAGCGTCGAGATCGCAGTGGCGGTGCTTCCCACGTACCTAATTCACTTCAACTCTATCATACATCTAAGAGATTCCTAGCTCTCTGCAGCAGGTGACATCCTCTTGAAGTGGCGAATCCAGGATTTTGAGCTCGCTTTCAGGTGGCGTTTTAGGGTTTAGGGTTAAGTACCGCCATTCTCTGTTGCATGTAGAGGTGCAGAACGACGTGGGGAAGGAAATCTGTAGTCTAGCTTGAAAGGTTTAGGAACAACAAACCCTTCTGGGGTGCGATGCCAAAGGTCCGAAATGCGATGTCGAAGAGGACGAGAGCGGCTGTGGGTCTAGCCCCAAAGGCACCGGCGAGTTATGAGGAGCTGCGGCCATGGCTGGTGGAGGTGGAGCGCGCTAGGCTTCGAGGCATGGACCTGCCGCCGTATAGGCACATCGGACGCCTCCATGTTGGCGCTGGGGAATGGCACTGGACAGTGCTCTGTACCATTGAGCTTGTCCAAATCATGGAGGCATCCCTTATCCCGTATCCGTTGCCCTCCACCGCCGTTGTGAATCCAGTTCTTCAGCTGCCCGAAGTGATCATTTCGGATGGCGAGACTTGCTGGTTTGATATAGACAAGAGTTGGATGGAGTGTCCCCCGATGGCTTGATTACATTAAGAAATAGGAAACTAGTGGGGTTCTCCAAGACGCTAAAGAGTGTATCTCGTAGTGCAGAGTTAGCTTCCTTTACCATAAGGAGCTTCACGCACCATATATAGACATGCAGAGCTGTTAGCTGCTTATCCATATGTTGACTTTAAATGCAGGCTTCGGTCATAAGTGCCGGTAGATTAGTATCTCTACTTATATGGAGATATGTTTTGTTTTTTGGGATGATAATCATTGCTGTTATGGGTTTGAGAAGATGGCACATAGATGAGTGTTGCCTCTGTAAATGGGTGGCGGCCTTCCACTGTACATCAAGATTGTTAATCCACTTGAATGTAATATGGTTCCTCTTCAGTTATGAATATGAGAGTCCGGATTTGAGCAACATGTAAATTGAGTTTCTTAACACTAAAAACGATGTACTTAGAAGTCTTCCTCTTGTGCTTATTATTTCATTAAAAGAGAGAGGGGAAAAAATGGGCGGAATTTGGTGTAATAATCCGCTCAAAGGAGTTCAATATGTTATTTTGGAGCTTATAGTTCCACTCTTGTCGAGCGTGTTCTCATGAGCTGCCTCTCTCAAGTCTATCCGGTGTGGAGCAATGCTCTGAAGGCCACGAATTTATAGAATGAGAGTGGATAAGCATGACCTGGAACTTATTGCAATGCCCCGAGCAGACTTTATAGGCGCAGCATGGAATCTGGAAATCACTGCTCTGAAATTAGGAAACTGGCTTTACTTTCTTCGTATTAATCGGACTATTGGATAAAGAGGGTGGAAAGCGGCAAAGGAAGGATAGGTGAAAATATACGATGGAGTGCAGAATCAAAAAAAAGGAATGGGAAAAGAAAAAAAGAATGAATATGAGGATGGGAAAGAGGGTGAGCTTGGGAGCAGAGGGGATAAATGAGAATATGAGATGGAATGGAAAAAAAAGAAAAAAACAAAGGGGGTGTTAATAAAGAAGAAAGGTGCCAATAGAAGGGGTAAATGGAAAATAAAAAAGGAAAGTGGAAAACAATAACAAAAACATAACGGGGATGGGAATGAGGGTGAGCTTGGGTGTGGAAGGGATAAAGGAGAATATAAGATGGATAAAAAAGGAAAAAAAATAAAATGAAAAAATGGAGGCCTTAATAAAGAAGAAAGGTGCCGACGGAAGGGATGAATGGAAAAATAGAAAAAGAAACGGGAAAAACAAAAACAAAATGAAAACAAGGATGGGAGTGAGGATGTACTTGGGAGTGGAAGAGATAATTGAGAATATAAGATGGAATGTAAAAAATAAAAATAAATAAAAAAATGGAAGTGTTAATAAAAAAGAAAGGTGCCAATGGAAGGGAAAATTGGAAAAAAGGAAAAGGAAACGGAAAAAAAGAAAACAAAATGAAAACGAGGGTGGGAGTGAGGATAAAATTGGGAGTGGAAGGGATGAATGAGAATATAAGATGGAATGAAAAATAAACCCAAAAAAAACAATAGAGGCGTTAATAAAGAATAAAGGTGCCGATGGAAGGGATGAATGGAAAAAAATGAAAAGGAAACGGGAAAAAGAAAAACAAAATGAAAACGAGGATGGGAGTGAGGATGAACTTGGGAGTGGAAGAGATAATTGAGAATATACGATGGAATGAAAAATAAACCAAAAAAAAACAATAGAGGTGTTAATAAGGAATAAAGGTGCCAATGAAAGGGATAGATGGAAAATAAAAAGGGGAAGTGGAGTACAAAAACGAAATCATAACGGCTTCTACGGTGAGCTTGGGAGTGGAAGGGATAAATGAGATTATAAGATGGGTAATAAGGAGAAAAAATAAAAATAAAAATGAAGGCGGTGTTAATAGAGAAGAATGGTGCCTATTCAAGGGATAAATGGGAAATATAAAAGGAGATGGGAAAAGGAAAAAAAAAATGACGACATTATCATAACATTCACAAAGTAGCGTGACGAACGCTGAGAGGTGTATCACATTCTGAAGCGCATGACGGGTTGAAATTCAGACACTTTAAACCGACTAAAATGAACAACAAAAACGGAAGGAGATGTTAATAAATTAGAAAGGTACATAAAAGTTCCCTATCTACTCGCTACCCCCTCTAACGCACATATCCAAAATATCCTCCAATGTACTCAAAGAGCGTACGATACGGCGCTCTTCTTCGCAGTCTTCTTCGTCTTCAGAGGACGATAAAGTGATAGTGGATGGCTCTTCTTCGTCTTCTGCCTCCTCTGACTCATCTGCTTCAATATCAACAAACTCCAATGATCTATTTGGTGCATTTTCAGACCTATAGTAACGATAAGAACCACGAGCGAGTTCGATAGCAGCATTGTTCGCATAAGATGGAAGATGCCATGATGGTGGAGGGCTAGGGTAGAAATTAGGATCAGAAAAGAAAGGACGATGCACAGGATAGCCCATATTATCGCATCTGCAAATGTAAATGGCACATTGTTTATAAATCCACTCCACATTCAATGCGAGTACATAAAACGTAACACTAGTGAAAAAGTATCTAAACTCACTTCTGGAATCGAGATCTCTTAAGGATCTTAGCAACGGGAACTTCACCCTCGGGATCATCAACAATGACATGCACAGTACTGGTGGCTTGAGGAACTGTGGAAGTCCGAATTAACGGCTGCAACAAAGCCTTGAAAATGTCTGGATCAGCCTCCAAGGCCACGATGTGCCGGTCAACGTTGCGGCAAGCGTGGATTGACGGACCTGAAGTACAATCCACTTTACTTTATTAGTGCTACTCAAAAACATTAAACAGTAGGCAAAGTTCCCAGAAAAAAGGTAAAACATTAATTTTAGGCAAACCAAAAACCTACCAGTTGCTGCTGTGCAGTCAAACACAACATTCCCAGGATCGGAGCATGCTTCAATCAACATTTCCATCAGAACCACGGACTTCTCGCGAGGGCCTCTCCATGGCTTCGGACCATTGCACATCTGGTTCTCTGGCAGAACTATATTCTGCAAGCAATCATCACGACCCACGTCTACACCGTGACGGCTCAGCAGCTTAGGAACAGGCCGAAAAGCAAACTTTGAAGCAGGAGGTCCGGTCTTCACCAGCAGTGTAATCCCAAACCGAAGTGTCTATAATCCAGGAACGAACAGCACGCAAGTTAGTACCACATGAGTTCCAGGCTGCACTGTAAGAACTCTGGGTGGGGACAGACCAGAGCAGGCATGACTATTCCATGAATGCAAATTCCAAATTGCAGGCCATACCAAGTCGTTGCAGAGGCAATGCATGGGCCATAATCTCAAGGAAAAATGCAGTAACAAATTCAGAGTCCATTTCATCCCTAGGCCGCGGGCACCCCACGAATGCAAGTTTTAATTCATGGTCATACCATGCCAGGGACGTACACTCTCGCTTTGGCAAGAAGGGGATTGGAATTAAAGAACTGAAGTACTGGTAACAAAGGCCAACTCATCAGATTCGAGGTAAATTGAGACTTAATTTTCAATGGTTATCAGAAAGACTTTATAGGCAATTCGTGACAATCACTAAGAGGTCGGATGATAGTCCAATAAAATGAGGGGATTAATATATTGCATTGAAACTTACAGTAACTGACGGATCGAAGGGTGATGTCAGGTGGAGTCGGTTCATTGCCCACCATTCCTTGCGAACTCTGAAATTGAATGCATCGCAGTAACCTAGGATATTTGATTTTGTTGCTGCATGATACGGATGAAAAAGAATCATGGCTCCGTCATCGTGCAGGTGGTTCTCGGCAAAGTCGAAGGTGTTCTGCCAGAAATCAGTAGAGTCTTCGTTCCAAGCAGGGATGGATGTAGGTGGGTCTGAAACGCCGGGGACAGGAAGGCCCTCAGGTAGATCTGCAATAATAAGGTCGACAAAGTGATGTTTGACCTGTTTCCCAGTCATGAAGAGGCTTCTCCCATCGGTGACCTGTACAGGTATTCAATTTCAAGGAAAGTCAGTGGTATGGTAAAAAGTCAATACTACGAGCATGATTCTAAATACTGCAAATACCCGCACCACTTCAAAGAGCCAACTCAGACTGCCTGCGGTGTCATGCTCTAGAGTCTGCTCGGGCCAGACCACCAGGTTACAGGGACAAAATTAAGAGCAAAAACTAGGAGAGAAAGCAAACGAATATCATCTGAACTCGCTGGTCAAGAGGAAGCTGGTGGGCAATTAAATAGCAAGCTGCTGCACAGGCCCTTACCCGCCACGACCATGGCATCATGGCACATCATGGGATGCCCATGGCATCATGGCACATCATGGGATGCCCATGGCATCATGGCATGAGCAAATTCATCCAAAAATTATAACAAGTTCGAAATGCATGTGATCTGGATTACCTTAAGCAGGGTACGCTTGATCTCCAGGTACATGGGAGTGAATTCATTACCACTGCCTGCGAGGACATCTATGAGGGATGAGTTCAAGATTAACTCGGAATTCTGGCCACACTCCCCAGCATCGTTGAATTCCAGGAGTTGATTGAGCTGATCATATGAAGATCCTCTTTTTGTACCCCTGGAGTTGGTTTTCTCTTTATGGCCGGAATTGCCAGATGGACTATTCTTATCATCCTGACCAGGGGTGTTGAGTTTCTTCTTGCCCTTTCTGCCCGACTTTTCCTTTGCTTTCAGCTCCTTCTCCAGCTCCTTCTGCTCCGCCCTCTCCTCGGCTTCTCTTACTTTCTGGGCCTTCTTCCGGTCCTCCTCAATCCTTCTTTTAAGAGCCTTGGCCCGCTCAGTTTCATCCTCTATCCCTTGAAGATCGACCATTTCAATACCAGACTCCCCGATGGCATCCCTCGACTTCCGCAGCTCGATTTCAAAAGATGGTGTAAAACTTGGCACACAGTCCAAGTACCATGCTCCAGCGGTAAGATGAGAAGTTGTCCATGTCCGTTGCTGTGAAGCTGAGAACATGCATGCTTCATTCGATCTGTCGACCCATGCGGTAAGAAAAACAGGGAGATTCTCTTTTCTGATTGCCTGCTTGGCCAAGAGCTCGTACTTGAAATATCTGCAAGAATTCCATCACCAGTTTCATGAGCACCGTAACCCGATTCCATTGCAGCAAGTTATGCGTAGCATATTAGACAAGGGCAGCATAGAAGGGTAACCGAAAGCATGGTAAGCATAGACATCGTGGGCATGGCAGGGTGATTAAAAGCCTAGCACGGTGACAATTTGCATAGCAAATGGAGCCTTTGTGGTCTCAATGTATCAAGCATATTCAAATAAGCAGACTCGAAAATATTCGAGTTGCGGCACGAATGATTACCATAGAATCCACGCAATTTTAAGGACTGTCAATAACAAACCGCTAACCAGTGGGACTTATGAACCTCACGATTGTGCAAACCACTGGAACATAAGGGTACACCTGAATAGAACTCGTCTGACAACGAGATCTGTTCCCTTGAACTCCCGAAATTCGAGTTGTTTCTGGAAACCTTCGGCTCCTCGGAAGTATGAATTAAAAACGTGGTCCCAGAGCTTCATTCGGCAGTCCTCCACGTAAGCTACCAGAGTCATCGGCTCAGTGGAGAGTGTCATGTCAATACTGACCTGGTCCTGTCGCACAATCTCCTCAAAATTTGCGGACGCCTGCTCTGATAGCTGATATGAGCAATTCAAAGAGACAGTTGTTAGCTAGAATCTACTTATTACTTATCCAAGTCAAAACGTTTAAAGTACTAAATGTATAGCAACATACCTCTGCCCAGAAAGTTGCCCTCGCAAGCCAGGATGTCAGCCTCTCTTCGTTGACGGGCTTCGGTGGGATTTTCCGGGCCTCACGGGTTGCCGCGGAGGAGTTGAAGAATTGAAGCCATCTGATCTTAGCCGTGGGGGTAGCCCTTGCCGTGGCTATGAGTTGCAACTTTTCCATGGTAAGCTCTGTATTGGTGGTGTTAGATGAATAATGCCGCTCCACCTGCAAGTGATCAGGAAAGTTCGATTGTAAGAATCCAATTGGGAGATTGTTAGAGCGACAGAAAACTCTGCAATATAAAAGGTGGTTATTGCTTGACATTCTGTAATTGATGGCTATGATGATCTTCGAGAATGCTATGATGAGATTTATTACACTACCGAAATCTAGTACTTTCAAGTGCCTGCTGCGAGTCTGCTCGGGCCCATCCCACTGGTAACACTACTGAATTCAATATTCAGGTGAGCCTGCTGGGAGTCTGCTCAGGCCCTTCCACCAGGTTACACTACCGAGATCACATACCTTCAACTGCCTGCTGCGACTCTACTCGGGCCCTTCCAGCTGGTTACACTACCGAGATCACATACCTTCTAGTGCCTGCTGCGAGTCTGCTCAGGCCCTTCCCCCTCGTAATACTACCGAGATCACATACCTTCTAGTGCCTGCTGCCAGTCTGCTCGGGCCCTTCCTCCTGGTAACAGTACTGAATTATAGATTCATTAGAGCTTGCAGAGAGTCTGTTAGGGCCCATCCACCTGGTTACACTACCGAGATCACATACCTCCAAGTGCCAGCTGGGTGTAAGCACACTACGCCCCCCTAAAAAGTATGTCAGAAAAGTACTTTCTCGGAAATTCTCGGTAGAAAGTACTCTGTTTTCCTAAGAAAAAAGTGTGCGAATGCACTTCTCATTACAAATTATGATTGGAACATTGCACATCATTGTTAATGAAATTCGAAAATCACAAAAAGAGTCGTCTGTAGTAACAAAAGTAGTACTTTTCCCGAATTTAAAAGTATGTCAGATAGTCCAAAATTCTACAAAGTACATATTTTCTAATACTTAGAAGTTATATTTTGCTGTAATATTGAAACCAGGTATTGGACGCATAAAAGGCTAGGGACCCCACTTGAAAAATCTAGAAGAACCTGAAGATCCATAGAAATTTGTGCTGCCTTTTGTCTTTTTTTTTTGCAGCGTATATTTCCTAAAATAAAAGGATCTTTCATGATTTTCCTACGTAGAAGGCTTTCTAGACGTGTGCTCCATGTTGGCTAACGGCACGATCATTCTTCTAGGCTGTTTTATTAGGCTTTCAGAATTTATGCGGCCGCCACTGAGTGTAGTTGAAAATGTACTTCCATTTTCAGAAGTACTGTGAGTACTTCATTGCAGAATTTCGACCGTCGGATTATTAGATTTTCTCATCACAGCCGTACGCGTTGTTGATAAGGTCCGATATAAGTGGATCTAAGCGGTTTCGAAAGCAGGTGGATCTTCTATTCGTTGATAGGATGGATGAAATGTCCTTGAACTCTGTGCATCACTTTGAGTTCTCTTGCATGCGACTGTGTGCCATGCAAGGGTTTTCGACGTCGTTCCAGACTGCCGTCTTTGTTTTTGGAGCAGAGTAGGGTGCGGCGCGGCCTTTGCAAAGGCATGCGAACCAATGTCAGGGGAAGCGATATCTCAGAGCCCGACACTAGTTCAATCGTTGATAACGTCGTACTATTGTGTCAAGGATCCCCCCCTGCTTGTCCAGCAAAGAATTACTCAATATTTTCCTGCTTGCGAGTGTGTCAATGAAGAGAGTGAAAGTGTAGGTCAAGGGTTTAGTGCTTGCTCATGCTATAGTCCGACGGAGGATGTTGCCAGTAGCAGTGACGTTGCTGCCACGCCAACGTCAAGGCGTGGTGATATTGGCTGGTACCTACACACCTCTAACCAGGTTCTCCAGGCAAGAGAGCGACTGGTCCAGAATCCGAGGTCGCTCTTCGGAGCTTTGGTTACCGGTGACGGACTGTCACGGGACGAACACACAAGCCACCCAGTTCTTCGAAGTCCTTGCCCTTCGGTGAGTAGCTATTTCAGGTTTTTTTTTTTGCAAGTTATCTTGAGTTCCGACTATGTATGTCCTCTTCTTTGTCATGTTGTTTCAAGGCATTTGTATTACATGTTTGCATTTGACCCTGGGCGTAGGTTCAGAGCAATGGTATTGGCAGACACTAGATCCCAGACTGTGCTCGTCCTTCTCTAACCGTGTAGTCTCCACGGGTCTCATGACGTGTAGGATGGGAGACAAGGCCCGTTCACAGAGGTCAAGGGTGCGACGCTGTGGTCCGGCGGAGAGGACGGCATCCATGGAATCTGCAGAGGCTGCACGGTTAGAGAAGGCGGAGCGCGATCGTGCATACCAGCGACGCCATCGCGAGAGATGTTCACAGGGCTCGGAAGGAGGAGAGACGACGACGAAGGAACCAGCTCAGGATGCCATTTCGTCCCGAGATGCATCTAGGGTTGCGAAGAAAATTGTGCAAAGCCTATCTGAGGAGTTGAACCATCTTCCAGGTCCTAGTTGTCGCCAGATTGTGCTGGAAAAGGTTCTACGTCATGGTCAAGTTTGGCCACTTCTACCTTATTATTACCCTCGTCACTTAGAGGCTAAAAGCATTCAGTATTTGATTCAAAGTTTTAGATCAGAGTTACAATCGTTGTCTATTCCTTTCTCAAACAACATGTTGTCTAGGAGGGGCGCATTGCTAGATGCTGCTGTGAGTGGGTCTGTGGGTGGTGTTAGGGCCCTTGCTCGTGTGTTAGGAACAAAGCCAGACAATATTCAAGCAGCCTTGGAGAGGAGAGAAGAATTCGAGGAGGGAGGTCCTCGGTTTGCATTACTTAAGAGGCAAAAACGAGGGGATGGCTCATCGAATTACACTGTCACTACAGTTGAGGCATGGTGGCATAGTCAAACAAGAGTAAGTCCTAACAGGAAGGACGTGGTCAACAAGGGCGGCGGCTTGAAGAGAGGAGGGCAGACACATCCCAAGCACTACTTGACGGTCACGCAGGTATGACTTCGAACTATATGAATGTACTTCAACAGTGTTCTACCTCAAGTACTAGCATTGAAGTAGTTCCACTGTCGTCTTTTGCCCCTTAAAATACTGTTTTGGCTTCTTTGTTCGAATAGTAGTTTATTGGTGGAAATGTACAACGTACCGATTGTAGTGTCTGTCCTACGACTCATCCAACTGTAGTATGTAAACTACTACATTACAGTCCAGAACTACCTACGCAAAACCCCTGGTACTCCAACAGTAGTAGGTCAAGTACTATATCACACACTAGAACTACCTACGCACTACCCCCGGTACTCCACCAGTAGTATGTTAAGTACTATATCACACACTATAACTACCTACGCACTACCCTCGGTACTCCACCAGTAGTATGTCAAGTACTATATCACACACTATAACTACGTACATAGTAACCCTGGTACTATTTTTATCTTTTCATCAAAGACTTGTGGAAACACAGCTCCTACCCAACTCGTACTGTTACTTATAGAGTACTTTTCAGGATTTACTCATATACTTTTAAGTAGCACTTTGTGATGAAGAGTACTATTGGTGACTATACTAATACTTGCCGAAGTATTATGTACTGCTCTAACTTAGATACTGTCAATACTTTCGAATAGTACTTCCATTTTGTAATGTACATTTCGGTTCAGAATGTACGCATAGTACTAACAATACTGTTATCACTTGCGGTTTGCAGACTGCATTCTTCTTGCAGTTCAAGGAGGCTCATCCAGAGTGCAAAATCGGCCAGCGACGGTTTGAGGAATTGAAGCCCTGGTACGTGAAACCTTTGAGGGACCGTAATGTGTGTTGCTGTATCTATCATGTTGAAATGGATCTCATGAGGGTCGGGTTGAACACTTTACGGGAGGAAAAAAGGGGTCTGCATGCACAACGAGGTTGCTCCTGTGCTTGTGCTGTCTGCTCTACAGTTTCGGAAGATTCACCGGCTGCTGCTGTATGCTGTGATGCTCATCACAGCGTATATAAGAGGATTACTCAACTTTGGGAAGCTTGTCTTTGCCCTAAGGAAGAGCTTGCTGAGTGGCATAATCTGAGCTGTCTAATGGGTGAATGTAAAGACTGTGGGGTAGAGACGCTCCCACTTTGCCCACATGAGCTGTCATCGGAAGAAGAGCCGAAGCTACGTTGGAAACAGTTCTCCTATGTTCAAATTGGGATGGATCGGGAGACTGGGAAGGCAAAGAAGCGTTTACAAGAGGTATATCAAGAAACAAGTCCAGTTTTGTTCATCAATTACATGAAACCTAAGGTTCAAGCTTTCATCAAGCACAATTTTATTGCAAATTGGCAGGATCATTAGTGCAAAGAAATGATGCGTGGTTTGCCTGAGGGTGTCTTGGTTTCTCACATTGACTTTGCAGAGAACTATGAGTTTCAGATTCAAAACGAGGTACAATCTATGTATTATATGTCTGAGTATGTGTCCTTGCTGGTTCACATCACCCTCCAGAGGGTTCGTGATGAGGACGGTGAATTAGTCACCCTCAAAAATACTCACTATTATATTTCAGACGATAAAAAACATGACAGTCTGTTTGTTCAGCATTGTCTCATGCTCCATTGGAGGTGGTTGAATGATAACGGTCAACCACCGTCAGAGCATTGGGTATTTTCTGATGGATGCGCAGGTCAGTTTAAAGGTGCAACGGCAATGTATTTTGTTGCAAGGTACCCAAGCCTTACCGGTGGCTGCTCCATGACTTGGAATTACTTCGCAACCGGACATGGAAAAGGTACTTATGTACTTTAAGTAGTCTGCTTAATGTACTTTTTGTACTAAGCGTGACCGTTTGGCTATGCCAGAAATCTGTAGATGCATTCACCTTGTATCATGCTGATTGATATGCTTTCATGGATTTTTTGCAGGGGAATGGGATGGGGCAGGTGCAGTAGTGAAGCGGGCCTTACGCATGGAACAAATTCGTAACCCTGACAGACAGTTGCAGAACGCACATCAGTGTGTCGAGTTTCTGAAACAAGGTTTTTCTTCTCGAGCACCTTCTTCATATGCTGGGAGCAGTACCAGGGATATTCACCGTACCTTTTGGCACGTAGGTGAGCAGGAAATTAATAGAGAGTCGTCAATGGCGTGCCACACCATTGCTGGTTTGAGATCATTTCATTCGATAATGGGGATGTCTGCCACAAATAAGACTTTGTTGTTGGTTAGAGCTCTTTCTTGTTACTGTGCCTCATGCATTGAGAGGGACTGGGAAAATTGCGAGCAGCAAGACCATGTCAAACACTGGCGTGCCGTTCAGCTCCAGCCTAAGGCACCTACAGAAGAACAGGACCCAATCGACGATGACACTATAGATCAGGTAGCGACATGTTCTTACGATCTTTTTTTAACAAGTTTATTTTCCTTTAAATTTAGGTGTACAATATTGTGATGTATGCTGCAATCTTTTTAATCTCTTACAGTAACTTTGACTTGTAATGGCTAAATAGGTTCAGCAGGGAGAAAGGCTGGACGATGTACTTGAAGTCGGAGACAACTTCGTGGTGCCAGCCGAACAACCGAATGAGGAGGGGGTTGATTTTTACGTTTTGCAGTGTCAAAGACGAAAGTACCAATTACAGTCTCCTCTGCAGTGTCCTTGGGGAGCTGAGTTTGAAGCAGGGGATTACGTCATTGAAGGAACTTACTACAGAAAGTCGGGGCGTGGAGAGTTTACTTACACTTATCTTGATAAATCTGTCGTAGCTCATGTTGCATCTAACTTAGTCTTGGCGTGCAAGTTTCGTATGAAGCAAGCTACGTACAGCTTGAAGGGCGGGGATCCTGTGTACAAGATATCTTCAGAAGTTGTCGAAGTCGTGAGGCAGGCTCTATCACATCTGTGGGAAACTGAGTGCAATGAATAGCTGCTAGATAAAACACCATATTCGTTATTTTGGGAGATTTATCATCTCCCAAAATAATGCATTAGGTGAGGTCGAGTTAAAATGGGCACAATGGTCCGATACTTGGCAAGGAAAAGCTTATAAGCAATTTCCATTAATTTGGGACATGATCACACAGTACTAATGGGAAATGAAAGAAGGTAGTGGTTTACTAGAAATACTTGAAAAAATACAAGGTAGGTCGAACCACCCTAAATGAACATCAAACAAATAACAAGAAATGGACACAACGGATATGCCGGGAAATCTTATATTATATATATGTGTGGAAATACAAATTAGGTCGACACTCCTTAAATGTTGAATCCGTGACAGGCTCTTTCAGACCTGTACAAACAATCAAGTTGTTCGACTAACATAGCTGCCTACAGTTTCCGGAGTATGATATGCAATCCAAGAACATACGGACTTCATAATAGTCCCATGCCAACAAATGTATGTTATCGGCTCTACTTCAGAGATCCAAACTAGGAACTTCAACGCTAGATGTCGTTTAGGTCGCCTCGACCTAAATGGCTGTTATGTGGCAGTACATATGATATAGAATCAACGCTTTAGGGTACTAAGCAATAATCTACACTAAGAACTATAGGTGCCCTGTTGGTATCCCGCACTCGTAAAGTACGAACTTCAACTCCAAATGCAGTTTAGGTCGCCTCGACCTAAACTGCGGTCTACAATGTGGTACACATGATAAATAAGGAATGGACAGAAACACTTAAGTAGTGTTCCCTCCAATTAAATATATGTAATTATCTAGTATTCAAAACATAAATACGCTAGAACTAATACGCTATAACTGATCAGGTCGACTCGAGCTAAACATCTACCTTTGTCTTGAAAACAGAAGGGACGAACGGTATTCAGTTCAGTCGTCTTCAAACGAATATAAGGGATCTGACTAAATTCAGAACTTCAAGACCACCAACTTCAAAGCTACATGTTTATTCAGAATCCGGAGACACAAATCTCTCCAAGGAGGCCTTTATAATGTCCAGTTGTTTCAGTGGGATCTTCAGCGTTGGATCCTTGCCAACGCCCCGCTCGTTGACATTTTTTTTAACTTTGGATTTCCAAGCTGTTATGACTGCATCAGTACTCTGCCACGACTCGGGTACATCCTTCTCAACTGTCCAGCGAAGTCTCCCATCCACATCCCAGCCGGTATAGAATTTCAAAACATTTTCATCTCGGGAAATTGGGCGGTAGAACTCTACTTGGAGCGTGTTTGGGAGGTCAGGGTTCGAATTAGGGTCAGTCAAGGCCCGCGCAAGCCAAAAAGGACGATCGTCTTCATCGCAGGGTCGTAATGCTAAGAAGTACCCTGCAAAAAGGTCTCGCGCAACACGGAACGACGGTCCTGGGCGATCTCGTTTGTGACCAACAAAGTGATCATCCTCTGCGAACTCCTCGCGCAAAGTTCCATCTTCCTGAAACTCGTCTTCGACAGAGTGAGCGAGCCGCGTGGATGGCCAAAAACCATGCTCCAAGGCGGGGACAACATCAAAGGGAATGGAAAGAGCCTCTTTAACATCGTTCCAATAGTATGAGAGTGGCTCATAGATTCTTCTGGACTCGACTGAATCCGAAGATAGCCTCTCCCAATGATCTACAAAACCCGACAAGCCCTTAATCACATCAGGCAGGTGCCGCATCTCGCGAGGCGCCACGGCACCAGGAACACCACGGGGCCATAAAGATCGACCTTCTGAATCCTCCTTCCACAACTTGATGCCACAACCATCTCCTTTTGGCAACCAGTCGTCGTCGTGACAGAAGATTTTATACTTCATGACTGGGCATCCTGAAGAATCTACATAGAATTTGAACTGATGAGCTTTAGTGTGACCCATTAACGTATCGTCGCCATCAAGCATCCACTCCGCGATGAATTTCTTGAAATCTGGGACCTCCTGAATAAGATGCGGAATTGTTGGTACTGCTTCATGTTTCATGAAGGACTTCATGAGGAGAGGTACTGTGGGGAAGTCCTCCCTTCGCAAAGCCATGCTCCATCGCCCGAAAAGGGCATCAATATCGTCATGAGTATGGCCGACCAGCATGAAATTCACGTACACTTCACGAAACACCCGCTTCGCGACTAATAGGGACCAGAATGAAAATACAAACCTATTCTTGTTATCACTGACAGCGTTATCCATTTGGACGTTCAGAATGGGAGGCAAGGGTTTAGCAGCAACAGGAACCTCAGGAGGAGGGCCAAGAGGATCCAAACACATCTCTGAACCATGCAAAAGCGCGGCATACAATGGGTGGGAAGGATTCTCTTGAAAGAGTTCCCTAGAGGTGGATTTAGGGGGTGACTCAAGGTCCCGAAGGAGCTTCGCAAACGATCCAACCGTGTAATTAGCGTCGTGTGAGTAAATGTCAAGGCCATAATGGGCGTAACGTTGGTCCACATGCCCATGAGCAAGCATTCCCGTGACAGCGAGAGGAAGCTTCATGAGACCGTCTAAGTGTTTGACCTTGTGGGATAACGCCGGCGACGCCGTCTTCGAATGGTCCATCTTGTCATGCATAATAGTAAGAACTTCATGCGGAGTAGCCTTCGACCTGAATCGATTTAGGTAGTACAAGTCCCTATGCGCCATTGCAGAGTCATTGTGCAGCCTCATTTTCTTCGACCACAACAGGGACGCCTGAGATCCTGTAACCGTCAACTTCTTCTGGGACTGGAACTCATCACATTTTGAGCAACGAGCGAAGTTGTCTCCTGCTCGTTTGGCGTAATATTCTGGATAGCTAAGCCTCCTGATCTTGCTCAAGTTAGAAGCGGACATAGGAGGCAATCCGCAGTCCGCTAAATGCTCATCGAGGATGGGAATCTGTTCCTTCCATTTGAAACTGGAAGGCAGAACTTTAGCTACAACTGTCTCCCCTGAAGGCAGAACACGACTCTTGTGGGGCATGTGGTCGGCATGCCTGTCCAGGATGGCCCCTAGGACGGCAGTTGCTACTACTGTGTGATTTCGAGGTTTACGTAAACCAGTATTACCGTGAAATTGAGCCTCGAAACCAGCAGCAGCATACTGGGCATTTCTATAGAATGTACTGGAGCTCACTCCCATAATCTTCATCCAGGCGAAGGGGCAAACATCTATGCCCTCCAGAGTCACCACACTCCTCCCCGCTGAATTCTTGTGGATCTGTCTATGCACGTCGAGTTTTATGTGATTACGGAACTGCACTGTGGTCTTGTCGTACATACGCGATCGTAGACTAGAGATTTTATCTCTGGGATAGTGTTGGACGCATAGGTGAGCGCAGCACGTGTTTGCCGCTACAGAGTTGATAGATGGCTGGGTCATCAGAAACTCAGCGTGACGTGATATAGGAGGGGGGGTATTCCTAGACGAGTTATCATACGATCGGGTACGATCTCCCAGGGATCGGTTACGCTCCGCCACCCAACGGTTATACACATCACGTTGACTATGGTGCTCTAGGCTAACTCCATCCAGATAGACGTGGCTGATAGGCCACGTTTTGAAGGAGTACCTCCAATCATCCTCTGACTCTTCTTCGACCAAAGAACGTGATACCTGGACGACGACAACGGAATCACCAAGGGGACCAACCGTGTCAGATACCAAGCTGGACCGTGGGTTCCGGATCAAACCTTCTGCTAACGGGATATTGTCGTCACTATATATTGTTACAGTCTTGTTCTGCCATTGTCTTGAGGGTACAACCACGAAGTTTTGAAGGTCTGGGTTTACGGGCACTTCAACGGGAACCTCGTCATCTGAGACATAGTCCATTGTGCCTGAAATGCAACAGACCCAATTCTGTTAGAACATATTATACTCCTTAAAGAGAATTAATCTCTAAATTTGTAGGGTAACATATCCCCGCGCAGTTTAGCTCGAGTCGAGCTAAACTGATCCTGGACAATGGGAAGCATGAGTTTAGCTCGAGTCGAGCTAAACTGCTGTTGCCCTTTCGATGCAGAAGTTTAGCTCGACTCGAGCTAAACTCATGCTTCCCATTGTCCAGGATCAGTTTAGCTCGACTCGAGCTAAACTACCGCACCCAAAGGGCGGCAGAAGTTTAGCTCGAGTCGAGCTAAACTTCTGCATCGAAAGGGCAACAGCAGTTTAGCTCGACTCGAGCTAAACATCTGTATCCAAAGGGCATCACGAGTTTAGCTCGAGTCGAGCTAAACTCATGATGCTCTTTGGATGCAGCAGTTTAGCTCGACTCGAGCTAAACTGCCGTCCGCAAAAAGCGGCGCTTTAATAGGTGCTTCCATCCTCGGAATGCTGAGTCGCAGACTCTTAGTACGCTTACGGTGTCCGCTCTAAAACGTCTGTAAGAAGGAAAGAGAGACACTGCAAATACACCATGACTTGAATCAATGGAAAGCATACAACAAGCAGATATCAATGAAGTGTACTGATGATAGGAAAAAACTAAAGAGAAGACGTACAACAGAAACGGCGCAATACAGCTTCCGCCCAGAAAACAACAACCTCCAAGTGAGCGCCGAGAGCTCCTACAAGCGAGAGAAGCAAGTGAGTAGAGAAAAGACTTCGACCGGGGACGATTCCAGAGGTCATTCTCTAACGTGTGACCGTTTTCATGCCGCTTCAGTTTTGAAAATAGGCGGGAATCATGCATGACCATTCGACCCTCCACATTTCGGGGTGTGAGAAAGCGCGGGAATTACCACTTTCCACACTTCTCGGCCCTTTAGATAGATGCAGATGCGAAATATTTGGTGCATTTAATCAAATGGGATGGGTTGGAAGTCCCTATAGCGCCAGATAGAGTGTTGACTTTTGGCCGCGAACTTTTCTTCCTCTATCAGGGTTCAGGGTTTAGGGTATAGGGTTCAGGGTTAAGGGTTTAGGGTCTTAGGTCCAGGGTCAAGGGTTTAGGGTATAGGGTTAAGGCATTTTTAGGGACATTAAATATGTCGTACATGGAATAAAATTAAATCGAAAATTGTTTGAACCCAATTGAAATTCGTGAGTCTGGTTGATACAGGGAAGTATATTGTTGCAAATATTCATACCTCCTATTACTAAATATGTATTTTTGCTCAATTTCATTATTATATATGATATATGAAATCAAATCATTATATGTGAGTTCATGAATAGTTCTTGATAGACGTAGGTAAATATATTTTTAAATTTAGAATTATTTATTTATTCTAAAAATTAAGTCAGATATAATTGTCATATATTATGTATATATATTCATGTACTTTTATTTATGTCTCTATTTATTTCATAATGTGTTCTTTACGCAGTGAATGGTGTAGATTTGTTCTTTCGTTTCTGGAACTCTACATCTTAAGATGTATATTTTTAATATACATGTTAGGATTATAATATGTATAATATAATGATATATTCATTTAGAAGTAGGTACTACTATATTCATTAACAATTTAATGTCCAGTTAAAAATAGTACGAGAATAATTAACTAAAATCTAATGTATACAAATCTTAAAATGATATACAAGTATATTCAAGTATATACGAAATACATTGTTAAAAATAATAGTATTAGATTATAGAATTTAATTCATTTCTCATGGCAAATTATATACGTTTTTTAGAAGATTGAATTTTTAATATTTAATCATGAGACGCAAATATTTGAACCATGGTATGCCTTGTGTGATAGGCATGGGTGAAAGTACGTTGACCTAAATGTAAGCCTAATATTCTTAAAGTACATGATAGTATCATAATCAAATTATAATATAATAAATTAGTATAGTATATCACGGCTCTAATATTTTTATTTGCAATTTTATATTTAATTATTGATTATAATACGAGAATAATAAAACAATATTCAAGTATATACAAATCTAAAAATGATACACAAATATATTCAAGTATATATACGAAGTACATTGTTAAAAATAAATGTATTAAATTATAGAAATCAATTCATTTATTATGGCAAATTCTTTATATTTTTTAAAAGGTTTATGGTTAATTATATTTATTCATGAGAAGCGAATATTTAAACCATGGTATGCCTTGAATGGTAGGCATGGAAATTACACAAACCTTAATCAATTCATTAATGTTCTACCTTGAGTTCTATTTGTACAATTTTAGTACATTCTAATAAGAAAGTGGAATGTTTGGTTCATTCATTTTTAAAAAAAAAACTCATAAATTATGGATTCAAATGAAACGTTTTAAACCAATGATCATAATTATAGTTGTAGTATTAATATATATTATCGGGAAAGGCTCTAGACGCTTGTCTAAGCTTACAATCCCATAAATCAATTCTTTAATAATAAATAAAAATGACACATGTAAGTAAATCCGGACTTTCGAAAGCCCACATCGGTCAAAAGTCCCGTTACCGAGTCTGGTCAAAGTCCCCTTCGTTACTCTGGAACATTCGGCTTTCCGCTCATGCTGCTTCATAAGCATAAGTTCCTTTGGGCGACGAAACAGTTGTTTCATTCTTAGTTTCCCTTCTGTTTCATTTACTTGTAGTTCATTTGCTGTGATGAGGAGGTCGGGCGGTGGTTTTAGGGTGTCAAGTTACCCGCAAGACGAGTGGGAGGTGGTTGTTTTTCCACAAGGAGTGGAGGAGCTTCGTCCCTGGTTTATGGCTGTGGAACGCGCCCGTGGTCGCGGCGTGGAGATTCCCCCGTGGAACCTCATTGCACGCCTAATGCAGCCCGGTGTGGAGTGGGATTGGACTATTGCACATGGTCTAGAGCAACTGGAGATTATGAACGCCTCGAACATCAAGTTTCCCCTCACCTCCGGCGAGGGCTTCTCTATGCCTGATTCTAATGAGGAGGGGAGCGTGGATTTGGGGAGCCCACCACATGACTGAGTAGGTGAATTGTTATCTCCTCAGAACCCTTAACCTTGTCCTCACTTTGATGTTTTCATAATAATAGATTGCGTTTGCTGTATGTGGTGCGCAGCATTGAAGTGGCTCATGCTGTGTTCGTTCTGATTGTTAGGAGGATGAGTCCTTGCTTTGACATGCACTTTTCCGTTTTGAACCCTAAACATCATACCATCTGATCCTGTTTTTATCTTTTCTCCAGAACTCGCAGGCATCTTCGATATACTTCTACGATTTTACTTTTTGCCGCTATTCAACTCAGATATGGAATGGGGACTCCACGAGTAGTTAGCACAACCGTTAGATTATACAGTATTTGGAAACCATAGATGTGAAAAGAGATGACTTTAATCTTTTGGTAACTTTTGCTGATGGTATTCACCGTGTGGATTGTAAACAATTTCTGAAATGGAATGCCTTCAAAACAGGGCTCTTCTAGACGAAAACCAGTGTTTCATTTGATGCTTTCATATTTGTATATTTCGTATTCTTATATGTCCATGCTAACTAGTAAATGTAGTAGTAAATTTCGTTTGAATCTATGAATTAAGAATTTTGTATTTTAAAATTATGCAAATGAAGCCAGCATTCCACTTTCTTATTAGAATGTAATAAAATAGTAAAAATATTAGTCAAGGTAGAACGTGAAAGAATTGATTAAAACTATTGTAATATACATGCTAATCATACGAGGCATACCATGGTTTAAATATTCGCTTCTCATGAGTACATATAAAAAACCCTAAACCTTCTAAAAAATATAAATAATTTGCCATAATAAATGAAATGAATTCTAGAATTCAATACTATTATTTTTAACAATGTACTTCATATATATACTTGAATATACTTATATAAAATTTTTAGATTTGTATATAGATTTGAATATAGATTATAATTCTAGTATTATTATCATTAATTAAATATAAAATTGTAAATGAATATATTAGTATCTTAGTAAACTATACTATATTATTATTTTATAAATAAATTATGATGTTAACATGTACTTTAAGAATATGATGACAACATTTATGTAAATATGTTTCCAATTAGAGTGTATGAAATTCATTTTCATTGCTAATAGTGTAACCATATTTGATGCTTTAGTCAAATAATTACAAATTATTATTACATAAAAAAAAATGTACATTTTCATCCTTTACAATTGATCATAATTTGTCCACTTCGCAGCTCGAAATTGTGTATTTTTCAAAACATCCGAAATTGCGTGGAATTTCTTTTGAATAGAATTTTAATTTATAAAACCTATTTGTTTATTCTGTATTATAATACTTCCATATTTTAGTGTAAACTTAGTAACGGGGAGGCTAAAAGCTAATAAAGACAATAAAAAAACATACTTCTCTATCTTTCATTCATAGAAATTCAGAAATCTAAATCTAATGTAGATTCACAAATTTATATGAATCCATATATAATCAAAAAGCAATACCAATTCTACATAATGCAAGCATGTTTTGAACCATTGTAAAAAATTACCAATCCTTTTCATCTGAATAAAAAAAAAATGAGTTCCCTATCCTGTTTAGTTTTCATTGAAACTCACACTGGGTTGGTAACCTCAACCCCATTCACAGTACACATTAAGGGTCATGGTTCTCCAATCCCATGTGAGTTATTAGAGCCATCATGGTGAATTCTTCTTAAGGTAAGAAAGAGCAGGTTTACCGAACCATATGGGGTTAACAATTTGGAGACTGAAGCGCACTATCTATCTTTAAAGTAACTTCTTAAACAAAAGTTATTGTCACTTTTTCACTACCCGAATCAGGTAAACACAAATAAAAAGAAAAAAGGGACAGGAATATTTAACTCCCAATTCTTACAAATATTCATATTACCATTTAGTGGTTCTGATTAAACTAAAATTAGTAATCCGTAATGAAAATTTAATTTTTAAATTGCAGTATCTATGTACATACTTGTATAGGAATTCTGAATTACCAGAATCTTCAAAATTGCATAGAATTTACTTGGAATAGAATTCTTATCCATAATTATACTAACATGTATTTTAATGATAATATGATGATAACATTTGCGTAAATATGTTCCTAATTAGAGTATAGTAAATTATTTTTCACTGCTAATAGTGTATTTATATTCGTGTAAACCCTAATATAATTACAAACTATCATTTAAACTCTAATCTTGTGTAATTAAAATTAAATTTGTCTTTGAACAAATATTAATTTCATATATCTGAAAGGATAATTATGTTATTTAGGATTATTATGTTTATTAAATATGTAGACGTCCATATTCAATTAATATTCAATTTTTAGAGGATTGAATTTTAATTTATGGCAATCAATACACATTTATTTATTTTTCCTTCACTAAAGAACAATTAATTTCGTAGTTCATTCTCATAGAATTTTAATTTTAAAAAATTAAAACAATTAGCCCGCGAGGACGGGCATTGCACCCCGCGGTGACCAGGCCGAACTCAAAGTCGGCGCGGTCTTCGGTCCCTGCGAGGGCGATGACGAGCACCCCACCCCCGACCTCGTCCACAGCACTATTCCATTGTTCTCTACAGGGTTTCTCTCTGGGGCGGAAGTTTGTGTTTGAGGCGCGAAGTTGTGTTTGTCTGTGGCGGAAGTTGTGTTTGTCGTACTTTGCGTAGGTTCAGCAGATTGTTCTCGCAAGTTGCAGTTCTTTTAGTTGTTACAATTGTTGTGGCTGCAACGGTGGAGTTTTTTTCAGGGTAGGTTGTTTCTTGACATTGGTTTGCGGTGTTTAGGGTGTATGTTTTCAGTTTCGGTTCAGGGTTCTTTGTGCGCGGGGGATGGGTCACCGGTATTTTGTGTATACAGTGTTGAACGTTTCTGCTTTGAGGGTTCTGTGCCCGAGTGTTCATATTTCAGCAAGGGTATTAGGGATTGAGCTCCTTCGGTAGGACACAGTTTACGGTTTAGGTTATATACTTAGTTGTTCATAGTAGTGCTGCATTGACAATCGCGGAGTGAAGTGGAGGTTGCGGAGGTTTACGAAGCAGGGTTTTCTTCACAGGGATTCCAGGTAAGTCATCGTCGTACTTCTCTTCTATCAGTTTGCGTGCGGTTTTTTTCTGGAACAGTTCTGTCAATATCCGAAGCTTTGTATTGTTTTTGATACTTGTGGTTGGAAATGTGGATTTTTTGATTTAAACTCTTGTCATGGACTCGTGTCGTTGCTTTCAACTACTTGTCTTTACAAAGAATATGCACAGAAGTTCTGTTGGAGTTCAATTTGCGGAATTGAATTGAAGCTATGAATGTTCTGTAATTCACTGTAATTGTTACGATTGTGTAGTTTGAATTTCTTCTTTTCTTCGAATTGTAGGTAAAACAACATGCATTTCAGTAATTCTGGAAAACTGATACGACCATTTCTGCAATATTATCATTGCTCTGTGTCGGAATTGATAGGTTCTACTGATTTGAGGACTGAACGTTAGGTTAATTGATGTCAAGGTTGTAGTTATGTTGATAACAGTTTTTGCTACGTTGCATTGATTTTGGCGCCATTGTTTTGAGCCATATGTTTATGTGTTTTGGTAATCTGATCGACTTTGCTTATATTAGAATCTTCTGAAAAGGAATCCCATTACATTTGTACTTTTCTCCCGTATTTTTCGGTGCGAATATTGAACAGATCCAATATTTATTCCATCTTCTGATACACTGCAACCATTTATTTTTGCAGGCAAAACGCGATTGACATAATTTCCAAGAAAGAAACACGGGCTAATACATCTGGAAATGGCCGAGAGGTAGAAAACCAAATGCCAATATCATATACTCCTCATGAAACAAAGCTTGACTGCAGTGCTAAAATGTGAAATTCAACAAAAACAAAGAATAATGCAATATATTATTCATAAAACTGACGATAATTCGATCATAAAAGCCCACAGTTTAGCTCGACTCGAGCTAAACTGCTTAGCGGCCCATGGTTTAGCTCGAGTCGAGCTAAACTGGAGGTACAACTCTCCTCCACTTCCTGGGAGTGTCACATACAGTTTAGCTCGAGTCGAGCTAAACTGCAAGGCTCCCAGGCTGAAAGGTCAAGCAGTTTAGCTCGACTCGAGCTAAACTGCTTGAGCTTTCAGCATGGGAGCCTTGCAGTTTAGCTCGACTCGAGCTAAACTGCTTGGCCATTCATGCAGAAGAGCACTACAGTTTAGCTCGAGTCGAGCTAAACTACAAGGCTTCCATGGTTGGAGCCTTACAGTTTAGCTCGACTCGAGCTAAACTGTAGTGCTCTTCTGCATGAATGTCCAAGCAGTTTAGCTCGAGTCGAGCTAAACTGCTAGGATGCCATCGGTTACTTGATACATAGAATCAGCATTTAGCTCGAATCGAGCTAAATGGCTTTGAATATGTCTAATGGTAAATGTCTCGTCCTTGCAGTGAGGAGAGAGCGAGGGTAACTGAGGCGCTACGACATTTCTTCAAGCCTGTTCCTATATCTGATTCAGATGACGATGACGGGGATGACTCAAGCACATACGAGCCGTGGACCTTCAAGGACCCCACGAAGGTCAAACACTGGACTCTGCGATGGGTTGCATACACCCCATATCTTACCTTCGCAACCATTTTCAAGGGAGAAGTCGATGATCCCGAGGTCATCGATATGGATACAAAGGTCACCGAGTGTGACAATAAGGGAAAAGACCAAATCAAGATCCTCTGCTCATCTACCGGGGCTAATCCATACCTCTTCTCCATAGTAGTAGACGTAGCAGAGAACCTCTTCGACCCCATTTCCTTAATGGAAAGTTTGTCCAATTCACCTTTCGAGGAGATAGTCTCGACGATGAGACAAGAAATACTGGACAAGAAATGGGCAACAAAGGATGGACGAACTCTCGGGGCGAAATCCCTAGCGTGGAAACTGAGGAATGTTGTCTGCACCCTTGCTCTCCGCGCAACGGAGGCAAAGGTGAAGCAGAACCTCGGAAAATCTCAAGTTGACGTTTCTGGAGTGACAGCAACCGGAAGTCAGATGGGGAGCCAACAGACAGGACGCAGTAGGGGGAGAGCGATAGTTCCATCCCAAAGCCGAGGCGCTTCTGCAACTCCCACGCCCCACTCACCATTGAAAAAGAAAGGCCTCGAGAAGAAAACTGAGAAGCCAAAGCCCAAGAAGGACTTGCTCTTATCTGCGGAGGACTTGGCAACAAGTTTGAACTCTGTTCTCGGGGAACTCCCCAAAGTGAACAAGGCTGGAGAGATCCTGGACTTCGACAACGCCAATCGCATCTACCAGAATTTCTTTTCTGATTGCCAGGACGAGTTCGTCTTCAAAACGAATGGGCAACCAAAGAAGTTCAGTGTGGACGTGACGCGGTGCAAGCCCGCACCGGCCGCATGGACTATCCGTGCATATGAGAAGCGGGGCATGGAGGAGATGAAGAATTACCTGGTCAACATGCCTGATAGGGGTCAAAAGCAAACCCTGTGTCTGATGCCAGACACAAAGGCACGACCTCAACAAGAATCGGATCTGGAAGGCTGTGAATTCCACATCATTAACGGGCAACACAGCGTGGCGGCGTCCAAATCTCTCATCGAGGATAACGCCAGTGAGGAGTTGTTGAGGGACTTCAGGAGGTGGGATGCATACATCGTGTGGACGAAGGATCATGATAAGCTGCGAAAGATCTCAGCATTCTATAATCGGGTGAACCATCTCGCACCCTTCAAGCCAACTTGGGCGAGCAATATACTTGCCGCTAGAAAAGTGTGGGAGAAGTATGGTAAGCCCCAAAAGAAAAATGCTGCCGCTGGTGCTGCGGACCGCAGGAGTACAGGTCCGAAAAGTAATCCAGCGTCGAAGGCATACGAGGTAAGTTCACTGATTCATTAGCATTAGCAGTTTAGCTCGACTCGAGCTAAACTTCCTGCAGTTTAGCTCGACTCGAGCTAAACTTCCTGCAGTTTAGCTCGAGTCGAGCTAAACATTGATAATCTTTTTCGTTTCCAATGTTCTGGTATATCTCGATCAATTTAGATCGAGTCGAGCTAAAGAATAGTACCGAGACAGCATCATCTAAGGTTTCTTCCTGTGCGTATGCAGAACTTTTTGAATGCTATCAGGGAGCGCTTTGCTATGATCGATGTGGCGAAGCATCAAGCCATGGTGGCGAAGAAGGGAGGGAAGAACACAATCTCCCTAACAAACGAGCTGTTTATCATCACATCCAGTGATGAAACATGGGACCTGTGGAAGGAGGTGATCGCGTCTGCGGCATGTGGTGGACTCATTGATCCCGACAGCGAACCTCCGCATAAGAAATTCTATGAGAGGAAGGGGTTCGTTCCGGACAAGGATGGGACGCTTCCGAGGGAGTTCTTCAAATGGCTCGGGAACTTGACAGAGGCAGATCACCAGAAGATGTGTAAGCACATCCTGCATAAGTCTGGGCCAAGTCGGAAGTACACATATCCGAAGGTGACCATCAAGCAGAATACGAGTGTATTGGAGGACTGCTACTCGGTCAAGGAGTGGGCGGAGCGGAGAAAACGTAAGGCTGTAGCTCAAGCGGAGTTCAACAACATTAATCCAACGCTCCATTTATTCAAGAGAGACGGCCTTGATGTACCCGCTTGGAAGCAGTTCAAGAAGACTTACTTCGTCTCCAAGGAGTCGAAGCACGTTCTGCTTGATTGGGGTATTCCAGACTCGTACTCGACTAACTCCAGAGCTACACAGTTCCGCAACAAGTCGGCCAAGGATCTCTCCCCATATGCGGTTGAGTTCTTTAAAACCTTCCTGAAGGTTCGACATGCGTTTAAGTGTCCTTCAGCTGAGATGTGGTTCCTCCCATTCATCAGGGAGCCTCAACTGTCCTTCGGATCCTGGCCCTCCGATATATGGAGGTTGGCGGGCGGCGCACTCACATTCGGAATCATCGACTTCCGGTTCCTCCCAACCTACAAGACGAGGCAGAACTACACTTTGGAGAACCCCTTCTTCATGGAGTTCTTCAATATGATCGAAGAGTATGGGCAGCCCCAGTTTAACGATGTTCGGCACTGGCTTCTCATTTGCGGAGACGATGAGGACTTCGCCCAGGTGCTCACTTGGGTGGAGCGAAACACCTTGAGTGGTCGCAGAAGAGTCCCCTCTGAGTATATACCCGCTCCTAACGAGCGACTCGGCGGACACCCCCCAAAGAGCAGAATCGCAATGGAACCCGTCAAACTCCTGTTTCTCATTGATGATAATGTACTTGAGAACGTCGGGTCAACGCCAGAACCTCTGAGCGAGTACAGAACTCCGGACCACCCACTGTACAAGGACAACAGGAAGTTCAACGAAAGGAGGTACGCAATGTATCCATCCGAGTTAAGGATGGAGTTCTACCTGCAGGTCCTCGACACTTTCCGCAGTACTGGGGTGGCGATTTATCAGCTCTATGCGGGAACGAAGTCCCTCATAGCCGCCGCGGTAAGTTTCCACACTTTAGCTCGAGTCGAGTTAAATCGTTCCACTGTTTTGATCACATGCACCATGTATGCACACACTTCCACACTTTAGCTCGAGTCGAGCTAACCGTGTTCACCTTGTCTTTGTTTTCTTCAGATGCTCTCGATCTCGTCTTTCGTGGTCGCGGACGATAGTGACTCTCCTCATATGGTCGAAGCTCAGGCACTTGGATTAACTCTGGACCCAACCGATTTTAGTGTCGACGCTTATTTTGTCGATAAGGAACGGTTTCCGGAATACGGCAGAGCCGTGCGGAAAGGGAAAGGCAGAGCTGCGGAGGAGGGTGACGATGTGGATCTGGAGGAGGATGCCCCCACCGAGGAACAGACCCCCTCCTCCAGTGCTGCGGACATTAGCAATGAGAGCGATGCTCCGCCTTCTGATCCGGTAAGTCAGACAGCATCTGAGAGTGGAGTGGGGAGAAGACTCGAGTTTCCAGACGTCGACATTACACGTACGGACGATGAGAGACCGGGTTCTGCACCGGAGCTCGGATCCGGAAGTGGGAGAAAGACTGCCGCTGCGCGAAGTACTGGAAAGCCGGCTCAGAAGAAAAAGAGGGTCAATCCTCCAGCTCGGCAAGCCTCCCCGTTGGGGAGAGCCGCTCCCGATCCGGATATTCAAGCTATTCTCGCAGAATTGCAGGCGACCAAGGATAGGAATCAAGCATTACAAGATCGGATGGCACAGCAGGAAAAGGATATAGAGAAGACCGTGCAGGCGGCACTGCAGAGTGTTCTGCAAGGCATGGGTAGTGCCACTCTTTTCCCGAATGCGGGTCCAGTTCTGCCCAATGTCCAGCCGATAGGTAGTGCCCTGCCTACTTCGCGAGTACTTGAGATTTTGGGCTCCCCTACTGGTGGTGCAAAATTGCCAGAGTCGGATCCGAGTCCCGCATCAGTGCCTGAGCCAAGCCATCATTCCACCGACCAGGTCATGCGTGACCGAAGTCCCAGTCCTCCCCGTTCTCCCTCCCACAATCAGACTCAGGGAGATGCTCCCGAGACATCTTCAGGTCCCTCCCAAACTTAGATTTTTTGAACTCGGAATTTTGTAGATGAGGTGTTAATACCGGAGTAGTTCACTGAAATGTGCATTTTGTACCAAAACGATTGTAATTAATACAAATGGGTTGTTTAGCTCGACCCGAGCTAAACTGTTCAACTTTTTACCAATCCCTTCTATGTCAGCTTCATTGATCACTCTCTGATGATTCAATAGTTCTCTTGCAATGCCCAAGTCACGAAGTGAATGAGGAAGTGGAAGATCTTCGGATCGTGGATGATGTTGTCATGGCCCAAACTGCGGATGATCCTGGACGCACAAATATGGATTTAGATGTCAGGGCCCAGTGTTCTCTGACCTTGCCAACGTGCGTAGAGGTCATTCCTAACGATCAACCTCAGAATTCATTAGGGTCGATGGGTCCTGTGGAGGATCGGGATGTTGTAGAAGGCCAAGCCGAGGATGCTCAGGTATTTCATCTATCATTATATCTCGTTGCACTATTTCCTTCGAGAATGACTTGCCTTGCGACTGTCCTTATTGTATCATTCGTATAACCCCGTCCTAGTATAATATAGTAATGTCCATCTGTCATCGGTATTTCCTCTCCAGGTGCGCGAGGCATCTGGATGTGACGTAAGTTCTAGTGAAGAATTGAGTCCTGTCCCGACAAGACCTCAGAGTGGTTGGTTGAATGTTGTCCTCGACCTTAATGGAATACTATGCTCCAGTACTCCTAATTGGCCTGGAAAATCATTCGTTAGCCATGACCTTAACATCCACTCAGCGTCCAAGCCAGCAGTCGTGGGCCCCAAGCTTGTTTGTGTCAGGCCCAATTGCGCTGAATTCCTTCGTCGGTTGTCAGCATTCGCAACCATAACCGTCTGGAGTTCGATGAAGACTTCGACGACAAAAATGATCTGCGACTATCTGTTCGGTCCGATTCGTCCTATCTATCCGCTCAGAATTCTAGGTCAAGAGGACTGTCAGAGAGTTCCTATGGGCGTAGATTTTCGAGGTCGTCCGGTATATATGAAGGAACCCGGGACTCAGAAGGACATCTTCCTGAAGCCGATGTCCGATGGTCTCTTCCGTAAATTTGGTGGCATATATTCCGAAGCCAACACCATTTTCATCGACGACAGCCCGATCAAGCACTGTCAGAATAATTCTTACAATGTCCTTCTACTCTCCACTTGGAACAACCAGAATCCCGATGCCGCAGATGATCGTTTTTTGTTGTCGAAACTTTTGCCATATCTTGTAGACCTACACCACTTTGTGGGGACAATCGCTAGATTCAGGGCCGAGCGTCCGATCGGGAAGAAAATGTATTATGATGACCGTTCTACCTGTGAACAATACGCTAAGATTAATGAGGCAATTAGTCGTAGACCATAATTTCGCATGGTTCCGGTTCTCTACTTTGTGAATAGACATTTCATCACTGCCGCGCACCTATTAGTATGTTGTACATCTTAACCACTTGCGTAATCTTTGTATCCAGACTACTCCTTTTGTAATACGAAGATCATATTTCTTTCTTGATCTACTCTGCCCCTTGCGACGAACCCTTATCCATTGCTGAATTATTGGTGGATGTATGTTTCTATTCGCTTTGTGTATTGCAGGATAATGCATGTCGAGCCTCTGTGGATTCTTTGAATTATGCTTATGGCTGCGGGCCCTCTCTACGTAGCAGAGGGCTTCTGTTGCAATCCGTTGCAACAGCGCAGTCCACGATGGACTATTCAACTATGGCTGTCGACGAAGGGGTTGTGGACAGCCCGGTTAACCTGTCCGTTCCCAAGACCCTGAAATCCCCTTCCCCTATGTGGCCACGGACCGTACTGCAGGTTCTATCTCCGAAACGACAGAGTTCTACCCCTACGAAGCGTGCTCTTTATAACAATGTGGAGGACATGCCGTCACCACCACCGGCAAAGGTTGGTTTTCATTCCTCAGTATTCACTCTTCATTCCTTTCTGATGTTTCATTCTTGTAAGTTTCTTTCATGATGTTTCATTCTGATGTCCTTATTTTAGCTCGAGGCCACCTAAAATGATTGATCTTCTTATACTCTCCTCTAGGTCTAGTCCTAGCTTATGTAGGCCTCCTCGTTCAAGGTCCGTTTCGACCTTTACAATTGCACTCAGCAGTTTAGGTCGATTCGACCTAAACCGAAATCTCTTCCCAATGCTAATTTATCCCCTTTGCAGATGCCGAGGCTGCGATCAACAACTACTGGATCCAGGGCAAGGAAGTCCGCCGACTCCCACTCTAAACCATCCAGTACCCGTCGCCACTCTCTGCCAGAGTCAAGCATCGGTGACAGGCGTAGGCAGAAGTTGCAACGTCTTCTTGATAGTCCAATGATGCAGGTTGAGGGAATGTCGTGGACACGTCAGCGCCAACGGGAATTTGTCAAGTCAAGAATTGAGGCTTACGGAGGGACTCCATAACCATATAGAGGATACTATGTACTGTATAGCAATGGCGCAGACAATATAGACGATTATAAGACTCCTCTGTGTTATTTCATTGTAATTATGTTTTGAATAAAACGATTGATCTGTTTGTCAAATTCTCTCGTCTGCTATTTTTGCCTCATTGTCTTGCACACTTTTTGTGTTATTCAAGTTTCCGAATGTAATTTATGTGAGTGGACATTGCCTTTTATTGAAACCTTGGTTTAGAAAAGGTAACGGATAGTTACTACTAAAATTACAGGGGACGTGGTATATTCTTTTTCCTTGTTTATATTGCGTTTAGGTGTGATCGACCTAAATGACTTAATCATCATCTCTATTTAAACATGTTTTTAATGGATCAATGAACATTACTAAGTTTTCTCCTGTATGTTCGTGCATTTAGGTCCACTCGACCTAAATCACATGGGCCTCATTGTTCCTTTAAGGTGTTATTAATGATTCAATATTGATTTCCGCAAGATTGAAGTAAATGGGAGATGACGAATGTCGCCATTTCTCTGCACTCTGATTTCCCAAAATCAAGAATATCTCCCAAAATAACGAATATGGTGTTATAATAGTGACGTGGAGAGTGAATCCGTGTGTTCTAGTTAAGTTGTAGCCCTATATCAAGCTACCACTGGAACGTGCTTTCTATCGTCAAAACACTCTGATTAACTGAAACTATTTTATGAGAAGTTTACCCGGATAACATTCGGGTGTTGTTCATTCTGAAAGCATTTCCTATCTTCTACCCAGTGAATTACATGCAACAATGTCACCTTCGTTCTGAGACATATCCTAACAAATAAGAAGCCCATTACTAGAGACAGCAAACAATTATAAGACTCTAATGCAATCAACTTATGGCACCGGATCATAGAAATGAAACCGACCTTCTAGTAGAAGATTTGTGCTTCCAGGCCCATGAAATACAGAGTGCGAAGTAGCCTTTTTTAAAAGAGGATGATTAGAGATATTGTCAGACATGCAAAGAGCACATGCCTTTGGATTGAGGAGTAAATCTTTGTTGAACAAAGGAGCCACCATCTTGAAACCGCTGACTATTCTAATAGAAGACGAGAATCTAGATCAAATATAGCTAACGATTTTTATGTTCGTTGGGGTCACCGCATACTGCAACACCATTATTGAACATGTGCCTTGGTGACTCGGCCGATACTAAAACGACAAAAACAGCTTGTCCTAATATGGAGAATCGATATAAAGTAGGAATATTATGCCAGGAGTTGCAGAACTAAAAAAGGCATCGGTAACAGAGAATGACAGAAACTTATTTAAGGCACGGCATATTTGACTTAGAGAGTAGGAACGCACGTTAGTTGTAGAATCCTAAGTTCCTTCAGTGTATAATTTGGTTGGTAACGTGATTTTAAGAAAAAATCAAGAAGGGCTCAACACCAAGGGCATAATTATTTATAAATATGCAAAAAAAATTAAAAATAACCAAATTAAATATAACAAACTGAAGGCAAACGGATAAAAAATTAAATAAGGGAACAAAGGGTGGGAAGTGTGGGGACTAACTGTGAAGGATTTCCCACAAACATGGAAAAGTATTATTCAAATGCATTGGTAGAAAGAACTCAGATATAGAGGTGATTTATAAATCGATGCAAGAGTTCGGCACTCCTTTCTTAATTTATAAATATGAGAAATAAATAATTGCTAATAAAACAATGCTAGGGAACCCCAAAACGAACTAAACAAATAAAGAAAAATGAATACGGTCATGAAAGAAGGGAAGTTTGAGGGAAAACTTGTAAGGAGATCACACGAACACGGATAAGTGGTATTTAAATGCATCATTTGGGTTCCATGCTTATGTTCTTTGAACAATTATTTATTTCTCATACTTAAAAGGTATCCCTCGCACTTCCCTTTTTCCATTCCCTATTTTCTTTTCGTTTTTCTTATTTTGTTGTTCGATAGGTCTATATGTTTTATTGACAATTTTTTACTTTTCATTTTTAGAAGGTATCACTCACATTCCCTCCTTTCAATTTTTATTTTTTTTCTTTTTATTTCCTTATTTTGTTGTTCCATAGATTTGTTTTATTAACAATTTTGTATTTTGCATTTTTAGAAGGTATCACTCACGTTCTCTCTTTCATTTTATTTTTTTTTCTTTTTATTTCCTTATTTTGTTGTTCCATATATATGTTTTATTAACAATTTTGTATTTTGCATTTTTAGAAGGTATCACTCACGTTCTCTCTTTCATTTTATTTTTTTTTCTTTTTATTTCCTTATTTTGTTGTTCCATATATATGTTTTATTAACAATTTTGTATTTTGCATTTTTAGAAGGTATCACTCACGTTCTCTCTTTCATTTTATTTTTTTATCTTATTATTTCCTTATTTTGTTGTTCCATAGATTTGTGTTATTAACAGATTTTTATCTTTCATCTTTAGAAGGTATCACTCACATTCCCTCTTTCAATTTTTATTTTTTTATCTTATTATTTCCTTATTTTGTTGTTCCATAGATTTGTTTTATTAACAGATTTTTATCTTTCATCTTTAGAAGGTTTCACTCACGTTCCCTCCTTTCATTTTTTCATTTATTTATTTATTTTTTTTTCCATTTTTTGGGTTTCCATTATTATGTTTTATTAACATTTTTCTTAGCATTCATATTTTCATATTTATAAGGTATACCTCACAATTCCCTTTTTTCGATTACTATTTTTTATTTTTTTTTAATCTTTTGTGGTTCCAATGTCTTGTTATATTAACAATTTACTTTTTGATTTTTAGAAGGTATGTCTCACACTTCCCTTCTTTCATTTCCTTATTTTTTTTTTTGTTTATTTTTTCAATTCCATTGTTTTGTTCTGTTATCATTTTATTTTCATATTTAGAGAATCACACAAGTTTCCCTCCTATCGTTTTTTTTTTTTTTTTATATATATTATTTTATTTTTTTTCCTTTTTTTGGGGTTCCATTCTTATATTTTATAATCTTTTTATTTTCATATTTTTTACAAGTTATTCTCATGTTTTCGTATTTCTCCAAAAATAAGTGCATAACCGCCACCACGCGGAATTCCCGGTTCAAGTGAGGTGACTCATGGCGGGAAAATCTACAACGACCTCACCTGAAAGGCAGCGGTTTCTTTAGGCGGGAGAAGATAAGGCGGGAAGGACCGTGAGTGGGTAGAAAGTTAAGCTCAATATCTGAACCGGCCGAGAGGGACGGGATAGCTGGCGACCCACATCCATGCATATATGAGTCCGTTGAATCACTGAAGGTCGGAGTAGACCATATGTTTTTCAGATACAGTACAGCCGTTCTTGATATGCTTCGAACCACTGGGTGCCCACTCCATCTTCTCTTCTAACCTTCCTTCGCCCGCGACTCTTGCATTCAAGCACTCCTTTTCTGCTGTAGTGGCTAACTTCTTCTCCCCTGCAGTTCGCTTGCATGCCCGCTTCCAGAGTGTCCAAGCTCCGGAGCTTGTGCTTAGTTCTCTATTCCATTTTTAAGTTTGTTATTTGGACTGCGTTAAGATTATTTCCATGCTCATTGCTTTATTTCACGTGTTATTGTATTAGATTTGAAGGCAAACGACACACACATGCGCTGCGGAACTATAGTCGAATATCTAGGACAGGTCATTGTATGAAAGACAGATAAGTTTTGTTTGCAATTCATCTGTTTTTGAGAAACGGTAGTGTATTCTCTTGCATAACTTCATTAAATCCTAGTGAGCATTCAGTTTAGGCAATATGTCGATTATTTTTTCCTACGGTGTGCGGATCTGGACCCAAACAGTTTCCTTGAGTTCTTCTGCCTCTTTCTCTTTGTAACCTCTTGGGTCTTGTCTCGGCACTTCTTGCTTCCACACATGCACCTAAAAGTTGGTATATCACGATTGTCCGACTTAAAATCCTCGCCGTAGTCCTGTAGTTCATACCATGTCAGTTAAATTTTTCTATACAATGACAGCGGCAGTGTGCATTGAAATAGAAAGAACGACTGAATCTGTAAATGACGGATTGAATGCATGGTCTTGTCATACCCAAGTCAGTTCCTCTCCCGGGAAGATGTCTCTCCTTGCAAAGAAGGCCACGTGGTAAACTCGGACCTCTGCTGAATGTACCCTAGCAGGCATGTCAATGACATTCGCTCCTTCACACCTGCAGTACGGGCAGATTAGTTAGAATACTAGGATACTGAAATTAGAAAGCTGCTGATAGTAAGAGTTAATAATATGATTTTGAGGTAGAAGAAAATAAAAATTACAGGTTCAGCGGGGTCTTAGAAGCCTTGCCTGCGATTCAAGAACCTAGCGACGTTTCCATAGTGTGTAGCGTCGATGCAGAGGGAGGTATTGTCCGTGGCCATCACTTCGGCCCGCCAGCAGGCGTCGAGTTGGAGGGTGTAGGTCTGTCGAAATCCTAGGAGTTTGTGAATCAAATGGTTTCGCTCTATGAGCTCCCCATTAGTTACTATTTCCCCAGCAAGCTCGAAAATAAATGTACCTGCTGGAATATGTTGTACTGTTCGCACACCCCAACCTCGAGGTAAGGTCCAAAAGATCTGCAGCATAGATCAATCACAGTTACTTTGTAACCCATTTTTTTTAATGAGTTTTTTAAATTAATTTCTTTTAGCAAAATTCAGTGCGACGAATGGAGTTCCAAGCAATGGATAAAAATATTCTCAAATAAGGATTTATGATTTTTTATCCAAGCACCTTCTAAACCGTCTAAAGCTACTGTGCTAAGTAACCCGAATTAGAATAGCATCCAACCAAGAATAAATATTTGTCCTTTTACAATGAAGCCGTTGATTACCTTCTTATAGAAAAAAAAGAGAAATACTTGTCGTATCTTACCTGGACCTTTACCATCATGCCGTGTTGGATCACACGATTTCCGCACATGTCATGACACGCACATAACGAGTTACACTCATTGATGAAAGACCGTGGATGATGGCCCTCGCACTGTGTATCTTCGTCACTACTACTTCCCTCGGTCGGGAGTTTAGAACAGTAACATCCTGACCCTTCATCACAGAATTCTAGCGGTGCGTTCTTCTCCAACTTTCTGATGACGTCGACCTGTAAAGTTCCGTCTCTACTGTAGACCAGATCGCCAGATTGTGCGACACACGTGCATGGCGGACCATCTAAGGCAAGACAGTCCGACCCACACCCCGTACAACCGCTTTTAGCCTTGAATGCATTGGTGACACTTGTCCATAGATCACCGCGACTAGACTCTTCAAGCAAAACCATGCTTTCTTTTACATACCCGAAATCAGGCAGGGGGATGGAGCATTCAGCCGGGACAACCACCGGTACTGGATGCCGTTCAAGACCATATGACAAGTCCGAAACAACTGTGACCTCCTGCTTTTGCAAAACAAAAAACATCAGGACTCCGAAGTGCTATATTTGTAGGCCATATGAAGAGTCTGGTTTCGGTATTCCATTCACATACGATACGTGTATTTAAAAAAAAATACACACAAACAATATAAAATCTATCCTAGTACTAGCATTCTACAATACAAAACAGGGCGAATGTTTTTGGATCACCCAATGTAGGCCTCGCTATACATCGCTACTGCATACATTAGTTTGAGGCTTCTATCACGGACTTCACCGGTTTTAGCTTCTTTCCACTTGGGCCGCCTCCAGGACTTGTAGATCCGGGACAAGTGCTCTTACTATGACCTTCCTTTTTCTTCCTCTTGCCCTTTGACTTCGACTCTAGTTTTTCATTTGTCACCTCAGTCGTCTTCGTCTTCTGGCCGTGACTCTTTCTGCTCTTTTTTTTATCCTCAGCATGCGGCACGTCATCACCAGCCTCGGTAGTCTTTGTAGAGGCCCGGGTTCTCTGAGCTGGCCCCAAGTCAACAGCTTCCAGTCGCCCACTCTTTCTTCGCACTTCTGTCTCCTTAGCCGCTGGCCTTCCCTCTATGCTTTTCCTCTTACCTTTTGCCCCCTTTGCCACACTATCGAGCTCCATCAATTCCTCCACAACCACTTGGGGCCCGTCAGTAACATTCCGTTCCAACTTCTCTTCTACTACTCCGTCACTGCGGCTGATTTCGACTCCCGGACCCTTTTTTTGAATCTCCTGCTCAAACACTTCCCTAATCTGGTCCACATTGGTCGTGTCCTTAGCAGATGACATTTCTTCCACCAACGAAGTCCAATTCTTACCCCATATCCCCAAACTCGGACCGTCTCCATGAACATGTTGATCTTCGTCTGATAAGTCGTCCTTCCTGTCATCTACATTCTCTGTAACCTGTCCCTGCCCTTTGCTTTCTCCTACATCTACCGGAATTCTTAACTGCGACACCTCCGGCTCTACAACAGCTATCTCTTCTTTATCTACAGCAACGTCTATCACATTGACATCATTCATGTTACCTCGTCCTTGCGGAACGCTGTCACTATCAATCTCCATATCGCTTTCACCACCCTCCGCTTCGAAGGTTTTGTCTCCATGCGATGGCCTACTGTTTCCCTCCGATGATTCTGAGTCCCCTTCGCTGCCACTACCACTCACAGTAGTTCCAGAACCCGATGGCAACTCAGGCACGCCTCCTGCAGCATATTCACAATGTAGTTTCAAATACATTAGAACCATCATTTATGGAAAACATCCCGCGAGTATTTAGTTGCTCTTACAGTACAATCAGCAAGATTTATAGGCATAAAACCAGTAAGAAGGAAAGTATAAATACCCTCACTATCGCTTTCTTCATCTTCGGAGTTTTCTTCGAACTCCGGCTCCTGGACTACAGCCTTTGAGCGAGAAACCTTTTCGAGGCACTCAAATACTGTCTCCGGATTAGCTCGATGTTGCTTAGATCCAGAGGATCTTCCCTGTGACATACCAGACTTGGTCTGTGTTATTGGGACTTTTCGCACAGTGCTCATCTTCTCCCTTCTGACATCTTCGTCCTCTTTGATTTGCATCAAACTGCTCTCGTAAGTATCTCCTGCGGCTGAGTTGCCAAACTTGGTAGAGCACACGGCCTGGCTCTGCTCCCCAAAACTAGCAAGTCCATGCGAAAGACATGACATCGGCTTCAATGATGAGTCTGTCATCACATCGCACAACGGAATTAACATGTAGTTTAGAAGTAGAATTAGTATTCGCAGTAGCTACAACCATTTCCAAAAGTACTAATATCACTAAACCTGCATAGTATGTACTACGTAAATATACTTCAATTCTTACTAGCATGTACTTGTCATACTCCGAAAAGTACTTTGATAAAAAACACGAACATCGAAGCCTATGTACAAGTACTACAACAATGTAGGATGATCACTCGGACCACAACATGTTCGACCGGTACAATATCACGAGTACTACATGTACTAAAGTGACTCACAGTGTACACCCCAAACAATGCATGAGTACCGACATGTACCTGATGTCACACCACGTACTGGAAAAAACAAAAGAAGTGACAAACAGAAAGTAACAAAATACAAATTGAAAGACAAGTTGTACAAACAGTTCAGGGGAGGGTATTTTTCCTTGTGACTCTGCAAGACAAGTACCTTGCGATCAGTAACTCTACATTGGAAGACAAGGACCGGTACAAATAAGTACTAACCATACTAAGTACCTAAGGCCAGGGTAGATTGAATTCAAGCCACATAATCTGAGGTCGTACTCTAATCCTAAGAACTAATTAGCACTAGTTAAATGATATTGTTATAAACGAAATGAATAGCACAGCAAGTAATTACCTGTATTAGGGCATCGTAGTCGCGCTTTCTCTGCTCGTTCAGATAGCAACCTTGCCACCTCCTCGTCGCACTGAGTCATTTGCGAAGCTACGTCCTCCACGACTACACTCCCCGGACCTCCCCATCCAAAACTACGATGCCAGTCAGGATCCACGAGTTTGTCGCTGCAATTTGCCGCAGCACACTTATATCCGCTTTCGTAAGTGACCTTGGCACAGAAAGGATGGTAAAGATGTTTGCAACTTGCTATTACAATGTCGCTCTTCGGGAATCTGTAACCACAGAGGGCGCACTTCGTGATCTTCAGAAACTTACGCTCTGGAGAGTTGTCTTCACCTAATGCACTATCAGGGTAAACCAGCGGGACAGGAGTGAGGCTCCCCGAATGCCTCCCATATCTAATACGATCACATTCGGCCCTCACTCCCTCGCACATCCGCGCCTTCAAATCAACGAGCCTCCGACACTCTGCCGCCATAAGGTCCTTCTCCTGAGCCTCTGCCTCCTTTCTTGCAAGAGCTAGCTTCTGCTCCTCCAGTAGCTCTGCAAGTAGTTCCCGTTTTCCCTCGCTTGCCGTGTTCACACAGTCCCCTGCTTGGTGAGAAGCCAAATTGGCTTCATATGATTCCACCATTAGAAGAGCAAGTCGCATGTCTTGAGCAGCACCGTCCTTCTCCTTTAGCGCCACCTGCTCGTCCATCTTCAGCCCCTCCATCTCCATTAGCAGAATAGTATGCATACTCTGAAAGTACTCCAGCCTAGACATAGATGCTATTCCACGGTCTTCGACTTTCACTGTCGGAGTGGGTGCGTCTGCCTTATAACCATGACCAGTCTTCCGTGTCGATGGCGTGTTGGTCGGAGGTGGGGCAGGCCTCCGCTGCAACAACACATAGATTTTAAGTAATTCAATCTCAGAATCCTTACGAACCCAACGCAGCCGCATTATGTTTTCTGAACCCGTTGCCCCATATACTGTAATTTCTCTTTACTCTAGAAGCACTCCGAACTCTGGAATAATTACTGAAGACTTGAAATTAAAATTGAAGATCCACTCACAATGAACAACTAAACAAAAATTTCAGAATAAAGCATACACTTGTAACCCAAAGCGTTATCTCCTTAGAACTTCCTCAGACACTGCTAGTCACTTAACCATTGACCATGTCAACTCTCTGAAATCTAAAAGTAGAACCGAACACACAAATTCTATCCAACAATCCTCCCAGACCTATAAAACTGAACATCCTTGAAAAGCCTCGTCAACTCAACTAACTCTACAAAGACAACTACGACCCGACCCCTGCTCAACTCTTAACATCTGTAAGACTTACCGAAAAAGCAAACTCCAAAACCTAGGTCGCAGACACTGTCTCACCCTCACAAATCTACTGAACCCCCGAGAAAACTTACAAGCCCTTAGGAGATATGTAAACCCGTAACCCAGATTCTTCAATCTCTCAAACTAAAATCAAACCCAGAAATCACCCGAATAACCATAAGAAATTGATATCAACTTTTACAAAATCAACAGCATCTACTATTAAAACTATTAACAACGCAGGAGAACAATACACGAAGCGTGCTGAACTCTTACTCCTCTAAAACAGACCTAAACACGTAACCTACAGAATGTAATGTTTTCTTTCCGAAACAACACCTGATTACACTACCTCTTCCTAAAACCCTAACAGTGGAGATTTCCGCTTGACAAACATTTCCAAAGAAGCAACAACGAACTATTGAACTCACAAAGCATCAAGGAAGAAACGGTAACAGAAAACACTTACCTTTGTAGGAGTCACAGTCTCCCCACCAACCAGCGGCTCTATCTTCATGGCGCCCTCGACCTTCAAACTCCGCCACGATCTCTTCGTTACGTTTGCGTTTGTGTTGATGGCATGCTGGAGCTTCGTCAAATCTTGCTCGTACTTCCTACGTTGACTGTTGTTCGTCTCCTGCCCGTACAATGCCCAGTTCACGTCGTTCTTCTCGTACTCTAATACAATGCCCACCGCGAACTGCTTGGTCACACACCGGGGGATCTCATCCGGACGGTGTTGATAAACAATCGGGTGCAGAAACTTAATCCGATTGACGATTTCTCGGACCTTAACATCTGCCCACGAATATCCCCCGCGGCCCTTCGCTCCTTCCGGCCTGAACCCTAAGTCGTGCATAGCCTTATCGGAGATGTCTTTGTCTTTCCTACACCTGTGCGGGTTGATGGAGTTGGGGCCAGATTGGAGGTCGTATCTGTCCCGGAAATCCTCCCAAGTTAGGATGTCAGGTGGGGGCTTCAACGTCGATATGAGCTCTTCCAGCTCTTCAACCCCCAAAAAGCGATCCTCTTCCTTCACTACTGCTGCAACGACGTCGCTCCCAATGGACTTTGTCTTCCTGTCTTTCGCTCCCATTGCAGTTCCTCCATTCCCTCCGGATCTAACCCTATTCTCTAAAACTCCAGATTGCACAGCATCACCACCTATGGACTTGCTCCTCCTCGACATTGCACACAAATACGGAGCGAAAGCCGCAGCGCTACTCCAATCCAAAAATTCACAAACCCTACAACCTTCACCCTCCCTCCGTAACAAACCTTGGTAGAGGAAACCAGAGCTCGAGGTGTTCGTTGGAAAAAGAAGACGATAACGCGCGGCAAACACCCGAGACCAACGCTGGAGGATGACGATGACAACAACCGGCTATACCAGGTTGGAAACCCTCGAGGTACTGGCAGTTACCGGTGCCAAGCTTCGCCATTGGAGGATCGTGGCATAGTCCCAGGTGAATCTCGTCGCTGAAATGGACGGCCGAGATCTATGACGGAAAGTACCTTAAGTACTGTATCCAACTAATGTACAACATAAGTACTCTCGAATTCTGCCCAAAGTGTACCCAGCGTAGTGTGCTTCCACCCAGCTGCAAGTCTGCTCGGGCCCTTCCATTTGGTTACACTAGCGAGATCACATACCTTCAAGTGCCTGCTGCAAGTCTGCTCGGGCCCTTCCCCTGGTTACACTAGCGAAATCACATTCCTTCAAGTGCCTGCTGCGAGTCTGCTCGGGCCCTTCCCCCTGGTTACACTACCGAGATCACATACCTTCTAGTGCCTGCTGCGAGTCTGCTCGGGCCCTTCCCCCTCGTAATACTACCGAGATCACATACCTTCTAGTGCCTGCTGCCAGTCTGCTCGGGCCCTTCTTCCTGGTAACAGTACTGAATTATAGATTCATTAGAGCTTGCAGAGAGTCTGTTAGGGCCCATCCACCTGGTTACACTACCGAGATCACATACCTCCAAGTGCCAGCTGCAAGTCTGCTCGGGCCCTTCCATTTGGTTACACTAGCGAGATCACATACCTTCAAGTGCCTGCTGCAAGTCTGCTCGGGCCCTTCCCCTGGTTACACTAGCGAAATCACATTCCTTCAAGTGCCTGCTGCGAGTCTGCTCGGGCCCTTCCCCCTGGTTACACTACCGAGATCACATACCTCCAAGTGCCTGCTACGAGTCTGCTCGGGCCCTTCCAGCTGGTTACACTACCGAGGTCACATTCATTCAAGTGCCTGCTGCGAGTCTGCTCGGGCCCTTCCCCTGGTTACACTAGCGAAATCACATTCCTTCAAGTGCCTGCTGCGAGTCTGCTCGGGCCCTTCCCCCTGGTTACACTACCGAGATCACATACCTCCAAGTGCCTGCTGCGAGTCTGCTCGGGCCCTTCCAGCTGGTTACACTACCGAGGTCACATTCATTCAAGTGCCTGCTGCGAGTCTGCTCGGGCCCTTCCCCCTGGTTACACTACCGAGGTCACATACGTACAAGTGCCTAATGCGACTCTGCTAATCTTAGGACTTCCTATGATGACCAACGATATGGCTATGATGACCTACGAAGAGGCAATAATGACATTTCAAATGACTATGATTTCCTTCTATATGTTGTGATTTAGAACAGTCCTAGAATCTTTGCATGCCCGAATGTGCTGGTCCATATGCCTCACCTAGAGTGTCTATGTCCTTAAAAAATATAGAGAGTCCAGTCACCGAGAACCTTCGTAATGAGACTGCTCGGGGCCAAGCACAGTTGGATTGGGACTATCGCGGACAGAATTCGTCTCTCCCAACATTCATCGGTTCGAGATGAAAAACAAACATGTGATGGGAGTGCCCAAGTGTGCTCGGCCCCGAGCACACTTGCTCCAGCACTGCTAGACACTGCGGAATGAGCACTGACCTGAGGTAGAGGGAAACGCGAGGTATTGATCTGAAAACTCTCATTCGAAATTAACTATCAACATTGATGTGAACTTTCGACATACCAAGAGACTGAATCCGGGTTTTTTTTAAGCTTAAATGAATGTTTAGAATTAGGGAAATAATAGTGTTAAGGGATAAGCAACGGATACTTACCTCACGCAGCCACGCTGGTGTTAGTTCAGGGTTCGCCACGGCAAGAAACTTAGTCATTTTAGAGCGAAGTTTTCGTGTTTCGCTCTTCACCGCGGCCTTCATGGCCCTAATCTTATCAGCTTCTGTGACATCGCCGTCGTTGTGTTCCAAGAACCCTCGAAGACCATCATCAGCGGCACGGCTTATCTCATGCTGCAATACCAATCCAATTCCCACAGGGGCAAATACCAACTTAATGTCAAATACGAACTTAGTCAGACAAGGTTCTATAAAGCCAAGCTACCAATGATCCAATGATGCTACGATAGAGATTTAGCATAGTCTGCGATGGACATAGAATGATGATGCTGAATAATGCTACATAGACCAGGGCAGACCATGATGATCATCCACTGCTGATGCCCCATGGCATTCGACAAAGACTAGGACAGCCTGCGTGTGGTTTTTGGGGACATTCGAGATTATTGAAATCATTAGCCAGTGAACCATGCAGAAAAATTAAATAACAATGAAAGGGGATCATGAAAATGTACCTGGAAAATGAAACTCGTGAAAACGTTCACAGGCAAGGTTTGCCAAGTACTGTGCTTTGTTTTCTTGCACCTCTTCAAATCAATACTTGACAAAATATCAGTGAATTGCTCCAGTGGCATGAGGCCGTACTTCTGTACCCTGAAGAGGGTGTGAACTGGATTGGTCTTAACATGAGCATCCTCCGTGTTCCTGTCACGCAAAATATCAGCACAGGAATCAAATTATAGAATGGTTTCTAAAACAGCTGAGTGTATTGAAGGTGCTATAGTTTAAGGGTGCAACTCACTTGTTGATGTTGTGCATTACCTGCATTACTAGGCCAATTCTACCTCTAGTTTCCAAGAGAATAGAATCAACCGAGTAGTGCCATGACTCATCCGTCTTGTGCAGGCGCTCAATGTGGTTCCACCAGGCCTGGTACCGATGGTTACCGTCGCAAACAAAAAACATCAGATTGGTAAGGGAAGCCAACTCGGGAATGGAGAGAAGGTAGTTGTTGAGTTCATCGTTTTTCTTCTCCCAAATTGGTCCCCACTTGGCCTTGTCAGTATCAGAAATCTCCCGGGTTCTCCCCTCCTCGTCAGTGGTTGACAAGTAGAATACCGAGGCACCCTCGCGATAGCCATGCACAAATTCCTGCTCAAGTCTGGACAGGTCACTCTGTAACGTAGGCCGCACCATCGGCATTGCAAGCATACGGCAAAGAGGAACTTCAAATCTTGATGCATAATGTGGCTGCATTCGGAGCTCAGCAATTGTCGAAACAGAATTTAGCTTCTGGCGGTTCCGAATTTCGTCCTCATTCCCCACAAATGTATCACCAGTTGAGTCCGCTTCTCCATCTGAATCTCCATCTTGACCGTCAGATTTTTGGGTCAGGGCCAGTGGGGACTCATCCAGAATGCCTCCTACTTCAGGTTGGTGCTCCTGTAATCTCAAGCAATACCACATTAGAAAGGCGAATGATGAATTCGAATTTTACGAGACAACGCAGACCAGCAGGTACAAAGTTCTGATCAGAGTTATGCATGATCAAAGTTCTTCGATACATGGTTGAAGACAGAGCACAATAGTTGCCAAACGAAGAAAGAGTAATATCCAATATGAATAAGTATTGATCAATAGCCCTTGCTTCAATTTAAACTCATTATACGGCCTGAATTAAAAAACAATGTACCTAATTCTCAACAGAACTTCGCAGCCATCACAGGAAGCAGAAGAATTAGTACACTATGTCACACCTCACTATCCTGTGTGAGTCGATGAATTCAAGTAAATAAAATAGAAATTTATCCTGCTCGGCCCAAACCAAATGTCAACGACCACCTGAACGACATCAAATAAGTCCAAACGACGCTGCTGCAAGCAAGCTAGGAGACGAGCAGACCATGAGCACATGTCTCCAAGCTTTGTGTCTTTCCTGCCAGGACTCTGCCACGGCCCTTGCACCTTGCTCCACCAAGTCAATGCAGTTGATTGACCACCCTCCTGCGAGTCTGCTCACTTGGTTAAACTACATCGATTTAGTTCTAAGATGACCCTGGTGCGAGTCTGCTCGGGCCCTTCTAGCTGGTTACACTACCGAGGTCACATACCTCTAAGTGCCTGCTGCAAGTCTGCTCGGGCCCTTCCCCCAGGTAATACTACCGAATTCTAAATTCAATAGAGCCTACTGCGAGTCTGCTCGGGCCCTTCCAGCTGGTTACACTACCGAGATCACATGCCTTCAAGTGCCTGCTGCAAGTCTGCTCGGGCCCTTCCCCCTGGTATTACTACCGAATTCTAAATTCAATAGAGCCTACTGCGAGTCTGCTCGGGCCCTTCCAGCTGGTTACACTACCGAGATCACATACCTTCTAGTGCTTGCTGTGAGTCTGCTCGGGCCCTTCCAGCTGGTTACACTACCGAGATCACATGCCTTCAAGTGCCTGCTGCAAGTGTGATCGGGCCCTTCCCCCTGGTAATACAATTTAATTCTTAGTTGAGAAGAGCCTGCAGCGAGTCTGCTCGGGCCGTTGCCCCTGGCAACACTAGCGAATTCTAAATTGAGAAGAGCCTGCAGAGAGTCTGCTCGGGCCCTTCCACCTGGTTACACTACCGAGATCACATATCTTCAAGTGCCTGCTGCGAGTCTGCTAATCTTTGGCTATGATGACCTACGAAATGGCTATGATGACCTACGATATGGCTATGATGACCTACGAAGAGGCAATAATGACATTTCAAATGGCTGTGATTTCCTGTTATGCTGTGATTTAGAGCAATCCTAGAATCTTCAAATGCCCGAATGTGATGGTCCATATGCCTTAGCAATAAGACCGTACTAACTTGACTTCATCTAGTTGAACCGAAATACACGAAGACCTTGACAGAAATAAATAATAGGGCCACATGGGAACCCGACCAGAAGTGACGATACAGTACCTCATCGTAAGTTCTTGAAGAGCCTGCTGCGAGTCTGCTCGGGCCATTCTACCTGGTAACACTACCGAATTCTAAATTCACAAGAGCTTGCTGCGAGTCTACTCAGGCCGATTCTCCTCGTTATACTACCGAATTCAAGTACCTTCGAGTGTGGGCTGCGAGTCTGCTCGGGCCCTTTTATGAAAATTAGCATTCAGATTTGTATCCAAGTAGAGTAGGATAGAATGTTCGCAATTCATCCTAGGCTTGGACAGAGAAACAAAGTCATATAATGCAGATCAAGAACCCCACAAGTGGTAGCTCACTGGCACATGTACAGCCCATGATAACCACTCTGTTCCTCTCCGACCACACCAAATCCCTATCTCATTTTCTAGTACTGCGCTTTTGAAGAATACCCACTCGACCACCTGTGACCATCGCATGATGGGTTCTATCTATACATGATCAAGGAGCCCCGTGGAGAGAAAGCAGCAAATAAATCCCTGCTGGTCACATTACCTGGTCTCCATCGACTTCAATCTCTTCACGTCCAGCGCTTGAGGCGCCTAATTCCACCATCCTCTGAGATGGCTCAGGGCAGAAGGAATGCGAATCCGACTTCTGAAGCTGGGGTCGACCGCGCCTCTGTTGAACTTCCAAAGCCCCTTCCTGCGAAGCCCCTTCCTGCGAATCCCCTTCCTGCGAATCCACTTCCTGCAAATCCCCTTCCTGCGAAACAATTCCACTACCTTAGAAAAGGTTTGGTGATTGCATTTTCAGAGCTAACACTTTGCAGATCTTGCAGGGGGTGGATGCCTCGAGGCCAAGCATTACCTAGTGAACCAGGGTTTCAAAGGACAGCCTCCATGGGCTCATCTGCCTTGTGTACCGACTGCCTAAGGTCCAGTTGCCCTAAATGATGTTATTAAAGTACTACGTACTGGTTTATTACTCTTGAGTCTACTCGGAATAAAATGCATGTAGTGACTGGAATATGGGCAGCGGTAATCATTCTAGCTAAGAGGTCTCTTTTTAACGTGAACTAGTAATCAATGAATAATGTGTGAAATCAACTACGTGACTGGAATGTGAACTACATATCAACATAACTTACCTTCGTAGTCTCTATTAAAGTTGAACAACCGCCGTCGGCAAGAAACTGAAGTTTCTTTGGCTGGACCTCGGCTTCATCAAACGCATCCCCGTGACCCACTTCTCCCCGAGTAACAACCTTACTAGAGTTTCCTCCCTTCCTCCCCATGGTTGAACGCAAATTGTATGGAGTAGTTATGCCGTCTCTAAGCGCTAACTTCTGTAACCTCTCTAGACGTCGCTCTCTTCTAGATTCTAGCTTAGCTTTTGCACCCGATCTGGTTATCATCTCTGCTTGTATGCTAAAAAAAGACTTGCTCTTTTATCCATGACATTGCTGTGCTTGAACAATCTATGAACAGACCAAATGTTCATATGTACTCGACTGCTTGATAACACTTCGACGCATATCATGGTTAAGATCCGGTAACCAAGTCTTAATTACTGTTGTACAGACAAAGTTAGTTCAACTTTCATACTGTCAGCTGTTTACTGCATGTTAAGAAGAATATCATCAAGGCCGCCGTCTTTGATATGCCGCTTGCATTTACAATAATCCCTTTATTTATACCCGCTTAATCCAATGTCAAGTTGTGTCATTCTGTATATAAGACATGCGAACGCCACATTCAGTATCGGACTTCTCACATGATTTTTTCACTCCTGACGTAATGGACTCGCATCAGTCCCGTACTCCTTCAGTTCCGGTTACACAGCAGGAGAGAGAGGATAGCTTGTCCTTAGTAAATTTTGACGGGCCTTTTGAACCAATTCAGGATTCCAAGACTTTGCTTGATTGCAGCCAGAGCAAGGCACCGATCATACAGTCGGATGTGATGACTTTGGACGCAAAGGCGTGTGATCGGTCGTTGCCAGCAGCCACTGTTGAAGTTCAAGAGTCCAAGGGCAATTCTAGTAATGCTTCCCATGCCTACGCAAATGTCGGGGTCATCAAGCCTGGAACATATTCCAGACTTCTTTTAAGAAGTATCCCTCGGCCCAAAGGGCGTAAGCTACAGAGTAGAGGATGCCGAGCAGTTCATAGCACAGAAGAACGAGAAGAAGATAGTAATAATGATTCCGTTGCCGCTCAGAGACCTATGAAACGCAGTCGTCAATTTTGATATAGGTCCCAGGAGTCGCGTTTATTGGTTACATCTAGCCCATTATGAATTGAGTGGTTCCAATGTAACACTGAACTATTCCCGTCGATTTTTCAGGATAATATTTTAGGAAGTTGCTGTGATTAAGTCATGACAGTCGTATCCCAGCCTCTGGATTAATTCTGCTGATTAGGGCGGGTACGTGTACTAATTCCTATGTAATAAATTACAGTTGCCAAACTAAGTACGTACAAAGCGTCTCATTAAGATTACAATGCTAAAGCATGCAAATTCGGGTTCCTTCCTATTCCACCACTCATAGATATGCACTCGATGATTGAATTTGGCGTCATACTTAACCATGGGAGAATTCTTATGCGTCTTCACCTCTTTGTTTTTTATTCCTCTTTAGAGTTCTCATTGTTGCAGGTGCCCCTTAATCTGAACACGATGGCCTTTCTTTGTGCGGATTCGCATTCCGTTCCTATTACCTTTCCTCTAGGTGTAGATGGCCGCGCTATGATCAGTTCCACCACTCTGAGTCTTCGATTTCGGTTTCGTGAGGAATCACTGCATGTAGAAGAGGAGTTCTTTGACGATATCACCGGTGCTCTCTCGCATGCCGTTGGTCAGTTGTCAACTCAGAATGAGATTGGAACGTTCTGGATTCTCAAACCTGGAAAGTATAGAGTTTACGGAGTTACTGAGTCTCTACTAGCTGCCTCTACTGAATTGCTTACTCCCCGATCGTCCACAACAGTGTGCCTTGAGTCTAAGCCGTTGTTGAGGAAGGTCAAGACGGAGCCAGGTCTTCAGACCATCTATGAACTCAGTGATGGCTCCGATGGTGAAAACGCAGACGAGATTCCGGTGACCCATGAGAGCAAGGAGAAGAGTCTGCCAGTTGCAGATGATAATCGTGAGGAGGTGGTTGTCCCTGTGGAGTCCTCGGTTCCTTCTAGTGTTGCAGATGATAATTGTGAGGAGGTGGTTGTCCCTGCGAAGTCCTCGGTTCCATCTACTGTTGCAGTCTCCCCTTCAGAAAGTGTTGTTCAATGCCTCATGAAGCTTAGCGCTCGTAAGAGGTCAAAGAGTGTTCTGTCGCGCATCAATTTTAATGCAATTAGAATGCAGGAAGTTCAATACCTTCCACCTCAGTACAACGGCGATGTCATTTTCGAGTTCCCACCCCTAGGTGCTCACGGTCATCATTCCGCTGCAAAGCAGCTACGGGGAATGGATAGAAAATACGATGGACACCCTTGGACTCGCACAGTGACTTCAAATATTCAGAACGACCTGAAGTTGGTCTTCCGTTCTTCGTCGTGCCTTGGCCATCTCCGTTGTGACAATGTCAAATGTGAGTATCTAACACGTGGAAACAGGACTTCGGTAGTGAACGAGACTGAATGGGATGGGATATCTGAGAGACTGTTTGAAGTCGGATCTAACCCGCCGCAGAGTTCTAGTGTGGTCTGTAAGTCTTGCAATACACCACCGACCTGCGTTGCACTTTGCCCTGCAAGGATATACTACGTCAGTGCTGGACCTCACATGACGAGAGCATGCGTTCATCTGGGAACTCATGACCATCCAGTGAAGTCCGGCGAGAACCGCGATTTTGTCGAACACACGGAGAACTTGATCAGGGAGCAGGTGGAGCGTACTCCATCCGCCACCAATTCCGCCATCGTCCTCGAAACTGCGAAGGAGCTGCTGGGCCCATTACTTCTGGCCAAGGAAGGTGAACCGCAGAAGATTCTGGAATTGGAGGAGCTCGAACCAATCTTCGACCGCTGTAAGCACCTTTCTTCCCCAAACATCAGAAATTGCATTACCTCGTTCAAGGCTGTTAGGCGCTTTGGGACCATGGACAGCATCAGAATGCTGCGAGGCTTCAGCAACTGGAAGTTTATCCAAAACAACTTGTTTCCGGGGCAAGGCGATGATGCTGCGAAGGTGTATGTCTTCAAGATGTCTGAGGTAGGGCCGGGTAGTGGAGTCGATTTAGTTAAGCGTATGCAGACTGGCGGTGACTTGGAGAATGCGTGGATCATGTTTGACCACGTGAGGCGAGTCAGGGATTGGGTTACGATGGCTTGCCACGTCTATGACCCCACCTATTGTCGGATAATGACAATCGCAGCGTGCGATATGCAGTCGGAGGACACGGCTGCCCAGTCCGTCCTCTGGAAGAATCTGAATGCTATCATGCAGACTCACGGGGTCGAGAGAGTTAACTTTAAGGGCTTCATGGCGGATGGTGCCCAAGCGAACTTCAATGCAGTTCGCATTATCTATGGAAGCGGTAACGCCTCCGAGATGATGATTGATAGGGAGAGGACATGCCTATTCCATTGGAGGCAGTCTCTAGAGCAACATACAAAGGCTCACATTCATCCGGACCTCCGAGCGCAGCACATCAAACTCTGCCAGCAGTACAAGAACGCCACGACTATGGCGGAAGCTGAAACAATGTTCTTGGCAATCCGAGCATGGTGGATGTCATCCGGCGCTGCAACAGAGAAAGGGCTCTCAGATCTGGAAACGTGGCTTTCGTTCTGGCACTACCGGTATCGCCAATGGGGAGGTTTCATGGAATTGGTAATTAAACCCTATCCTTTAAATCTCTGTCGCATCTGAAGTTTGGTGCCCTACAGTTAGGTATTGGACACTCAGATATCTAACCTAACCTCCACTGTGTGCAGAATCACAGCGAAGATGAGCTCGCAGAGATGCCGTCCTGCAACCTTGCTGAATCAATCCACAACCGGTGGAAGCAGCAGTCCGGAGATCGTGGTAGCGACTTGTATGTTGCAGCTGTGGACGACTTTGTAAGGGCCTTCATGCAATGCGTTGCCTACTTCCAGTTCTTGAAGGGGGAGCGTCCCGGGAAAGGTCCGTCCAAAGAGGAGCTGAAGCTCCGACGTGCACAAAGATCTGCAGCAAGGACAGGAAACCCGAAAGTCCTTCACGAAGCGATTATGAACATGCCAGGAGCGGACGAATGGTGCACCAGGGACCCGCATCTTGAAGGGGAAGAAGTCTGTGTCTCTCTAAAACGAAAACCTGATGTTGCCTTTGGAGATGAACGGGAGTCTCATAGGCCAGACAAGATCAGCGTGTCAAGACCTCGTGTCCAAACTAGAGCTGCACGCCGGGAGAGCGACTATCCTCCGACGGTGGTTATATCGGACTCTCCTACAAGCAGCGAAGAGGACCAAGCCGACCTTCAACCTGACCAGTCTCCACCTCGAGTGGACTACCATCACGTCACTTCAGTTGAGGAGACCGCCTGCAACCCTTCTGAGTGGCACATTGCACGACTTCCTAAGACATCCGCCAAGGCGTGCTTCGCCCAACATGCTGTGACTAAGAAGAAATGCGTGGCACGGATCGTGCAGCACGGGAAGAGCACTGCGGCGCCGACATACACGGGCCCCATGAAGAACTACAGGAAAGACAGAATAGAGACTCATCAGTTCTTTTTCTGCAATGACGACATTGACAGGTGCGTCAAGGGTAGCAAACGGAAGTGGGTCCTATCGGTGCCAAAGGTACCTGAGGTGTGGCCTGTGAAACTTGGAACAAAGTTGACGAAGAAAGAGATACTTTCTCTAGAAAATGCCGGGTTCAGACTCCCACAGCAGAAGGAGATGTCACCGAGAAGACTCTTTCAAGACCCGGCAGCGGCAGTGGACTTCTCGGCCTACCCTACGCCGGCATACCCGGACGAGTTCCCTACCCGGCGATCAGGAAAGCTCATCCGACGGAACAAGAAGGCTCCGTCGACCAAGCACAGCAATAATTGTGCCTCCGCCTTATCGTTGCAAGCGAAGGTGAGCAAGTTGTGCATGCTGCCTGCCCCAGCCCTCGGATGCATCGTCACATTGGATTCTGGGAAGCCTCCAAAGGTACAGCAATATTACCTGACCATATCGCAACACCCTGCCTGCACTTGCCCGAATTTCAAGGAGATGGCAATTACGGCACTTGGGAAGCGGGGTCAATGGGCTAATTGTAAGCATTTGTATTACCTATTCAGTGTAGTCTGCGGTCTTGAATCAGAGTCGGATACTTTCATTCATGCAGCTAGTTTTAGCTTCAACGAAGTGAAGCGAGTCCTGGTGAGTGGCCTTCTGAAATTCTTGGAGACCTAGTGATATCTGAGTTGGTGTTCGCACATGTGTAGCCTGTATTTATTTTAATGGTGAAGTAGTGAGACTAAAAGGGCCACTACCAAAAATTTGCAGTAGCACTGGATTCCATTTCCTCAAATTCGTGTGAGTCTCGCTCTGAATATACATAGGCTCTGTAAAGAAGTATTTTCTACTAAGCAATGTAAGGAACTGTGTAATCCCCAATAGAATGGAGTCACGTAACTGTGCTCGGGACCGAGCAAACCTTTTTCAGTGTTTAGGAGGGGGTCATGTAAGTGTGTTCGGGACCGAGCAAACATTTTTCAGGGTTTAGGAAGGGGTCACGTAAGTGTGCTCGGGACCGAGCAAACATTTTTCAGGGTTTAGGAGGGGGTCACGTAAGTGTGCTCGGGACCGAGCAAACATTTTTCAAGGTTTAGGAGGGGGTCACGTAAGTGTGCTCGGGACCGAGCAAACATTTTTCAGGGTTTAGGAGGGGGTCACGTAAGTGTGCTCGGGACTGAGCAAACGTTCTCCAGGGTTAAGGAGGGGATCAGGTAAGTGTCCTCGAGACCGTGCAAACCTTTTTCATGGTTTAGGAGGGGGTCACGTAAGTGTATTCGGGACCGAGCAAACGTTTTCCAGGGTTTAGGAGTGGGTCACATAAGTGCTTGGGCATTCCCAATCCCTTCTCAGACTCCTAGAACACGGCGAACTTTGTTTCAAAGAGCGATATACCAGCGGCCCAGCTTTGTCAGTATATATATTGAGTAAGGTAGAAGCTTCTGAGCGTATTAACCCCACCACTAGATTTATGCATGACCATTGAGACTGTACACCGTTTTGAAATCAAGGTCCTCTACAGTAATTTATATCCTCCTGAGAACTGCTCTTTCTGTCGTTGATTGTTGTACGTGCGTATGTGTGTATGTTATGTTGCATATCTATGTTTCAATCACCTCTCACATGCACACTGTAGTCATAATTCGTTGTGTTCCAGTTTTGGGCGCTTGCTTGGATTTTCATCGTCCACATCGGGTGTTGAGTGACGGTCCTCGACATCAGCTACTGCCTCACGACGTCCAATCCAATCAAATTGTTTCACCCACTTAGGACCGTTCTGGTGACAGGTTCTGGTATCCAGGAAAATACCACTGTCATTTGCTTTCCAAGCGCAATCAATACACAACATGGGCTGATCGGGGTCATCAGGTGGTATCCATAGGAACACGTCATTGCGGGATTTCCTTGTTGCTATTAGAATGAAGTTGCATATCCATTTTGTAATAAAATGTGGATGTGTAGCTCTTCTTAAGATAACTCCTGTGGTACGTTCATTCTCAGATTCCCTCTGAAGACGGGATGGCAGTGTTCTGACTGTCGTTGCACCATTTACTGGCCCGTAAACCAGCATCAATTCGTGGTCGAGGTCATTAAGTATTGAAACAAAGTAGTCGCCAAGTCTATCAATCAATCCCCAGGTGTATGGATTTCTCCCGAACTGGCCCTTCTTCAGGAAGTGCTTACTACCTCGAGGAGGACTGAATTGAGAGACATATACTCCATCGGCCTGAATTCTCCAACGACATTGAGGTTCCTCAGTATGCGGCCATTCATCACATATTGGACAATCATCGTCCGAGTATCCTGCCATTTTGTTTCGCTTGCTCAGCACTTTTGGATTTTCATAAACGCAGACAGGTTCAACAATATAGGATTCCACGCAATTCCAACTCCTGGTTTTGTATGTAAATCTGCAGAACAGATTGTTTGTGAACATTTCCAAATTCATACGTTGTTGAAGCGGAGAACCAAGAAGAGCTACCGAATTCGGACTAAGATTTTTAGAGAAACTGTATTCCATTCTAACTAGTCCATCGGCGTCTTTCTTTTCGGCACAATTCACTATAACCGGATGAGGAGATGCGTTTTGAATCTGAAGGGGACTATGTGTATTCGGTCGCGAAGCATGTACGCAATAAAAATCTAAGAACATTAAAAAAATCAGAGAACAAAGTTGATTCTTAGAGACCTGGTTTCGCATATCTACAAATGGGCGAGAACTATTACTATGTGCAACAATGTTATTTTTTGATTCTGCCTGGAAATTGTAACAGTGGAATTACTGGCACACAGATATTGTGTTCAAAAAGGATTACGATGTATTCAACTCAAATTCAAGCAGTCATTCACTCGGTTGAATCTAGGCAAGAAGTGATCAATAAATGAAGTTCGATGTTTTCAATCGTCAGATGCATTTGAGGAGGTGACCCGTTGAAAGGTTCTTGACATATGAAAGGTCACTTTAGCATGTTTAGAAAGGCACAAATTCCCAACTGTCATAAAAGAGTGATACATTCTGCACTTCGGACCAATGTTTGCAAAATAAGTACCGACCGAACAGTTCTTATGACAGCATTCCACGAGTATTGGCCCGTACTGTCCACTGACCCTAACACCAAGATTTCCACGGTCATAGATCTACGTCCTCTAGTCATTTCACTGAAATTGTCCACGGCCATAGGTCACATTCCGAACTATATTTAGAATTTTCAAAAAGCAAAATAATGTTACTCCATAAAATACCGTAATCTTACCGCTCTAATTCACATTTTCATCAAAATATCCGAAAAGTTACCGCTCTCCGCTCTCCGCTCACCGCTCACCGCTCGCACTTTAGCGACGTCCCCTCACCAGACAGTTTCTCAACTCACTCCGAGCCAGTTCGAGGTGATTCAGAACCTGCAAGTGACAAACACTCTGACTCATCAGCACCAGACACTCAGCTCACAACAACACAACCAGGTTCCAACAAAGCATGCGAACGCCGAAATTCAGAATCAAGCACCAAGACGCTGCAACCGGCTCACCTGGAAAACAACAAGATGGCAACCTCCCAAGAAGAAATGACAGACCTCTGGCACGGCAGGTTGGCTCACGTGAACCGCCAAAGTCTGTACCACATGTCACGACAGAGGTTAGTAAACGGAATTCCTGCACTTCCTTATTTAAAACGATTCTGTTCTAACTGTGCACTTGGCAAACATCACTGAGAAAGCTTTCCAAAAATTAGAACTACATTTTCTAGTGCTCCTCTTCAACTAGTACACAGTGACTTATGCGGCCCCCTAGACACACCAACGAGATCAAACTGCAGGTATATTCTAACCTTCATTGATGACTATTCTCGCAAAACTTGGTTGTACTTTCTATCCCATAAATCCCAGACAATCTCCTTTTTTAACAAATTTAAGCAGCTCGTTGAGACACCCTCTCTCAAAATCAAGATCCTACGCTCCGACCGTGGTGGAGAATATGTCTCACATGAATTCAGAAATTACTGTGAGACACATGGCATCCATCAGCACTTAACCTCCGGATACTCACCTGAGCAAAATGGAACGGCAGAGCGCAAAAATCGAAGTCTCCTCGAGGGCATCCGAAGCGTCGTATCAGGTACGCGTATCCCACGTTTCTTATGGGATGAGATTGCTATGGCTGTTAACTATGTCCAGAATAGGTTACCATGTCGTGCCCTGTCAAGAATCACTCCTGAAGAAGCCTTCTCGGGAGTCAAGCCTAACATAGCCCATCTAAGAGTCCTGGGTTGCCTAGCATTTGTTCACATACCGAAGGAAAGACGAACCAAACTAGACGCCAAGTCTTTTCCTACAATCTTCCTCGGCTATGACGAAAACTCGAAGGCCTACAGATGTTGGAATCCAGCAACCAGGAGAGTCGTAGTGAGCAGAGACGTACTTTTTAACGAGAACCAATTCACCTACCTCTCTAGCTCTCCACAGATCAGTCCAAGCTACCTTGACCTGCTACCGAGTCAAACCGATCCCGTCTCAGTCTCCATAAGTACTCCCGATCCAATTAGTCCACAAGATTCACCATATCCCTGTCCTTCTCAGAGCATCAGTCCAGTCCAACCATCACTCTCTCCATATACTCCTAACTCACCCATTTCCCATACCCCATCTCCTCCCAATGTCGAAGCCGAAACCAGTGTTCCCAGTGTCGAAACCGAAACCAGTGCTCCACTTCGCAGAAGCTCCCGAAACAGAGCTCACAATATCCGATTAGACGACTATGTAGTCTATCTTAGCTCAGATTCTCCTGATTGCCAAGCCTTAGCATTCCCCGAACCTGCGCTGCCACCTACCCCCATCCCCAACCCGGACAACATCACATTTTCACAAGCCAAGTTAGATCCCGGGTGGTGTGATGCCATGCAAAAAGAGATAGATAGCATCCATAAAAATCAGACGTGGAGATTAGAAAATTTACCACACGGAATTCGACCCATTACTTGCAAATGGGTTTACAAAATTAAAGAAGGTCCCTCAGGAAGCTTACCTACCAAGAAGGCTCGACTAATTGCTCGTGGCTTCGAACAGCAACCCGGGCTCGACTTTGATGAGACCTTCGCACCAGTTATCAAATGGGCGACAATCAGGACCATAGTAGCAGTCGCCTCCTCTTGCCAATGGCCCATACACCACATGGATGTCCGTACAGCATTCCTCCACGGAGTGTTGAAGGAACCAGTCTTCATGCATCAGCCTCCAGGGTTCATCGCCCCAGGCCAAGAAACAAAGGTATGTCGTCTCCTCCGCTCGCTTTATGGCTTAAAACAATCTCCCAGGGCTTGGTACGAAAGGATCGATGCTTCACTCCGAAACCTAGGGCTCCATCGCAGCAACTTCGACCCGAACCTCTACTTCCTTCACAAGGACAAACAGGTACTTCTTCTACTATTATACGTGGATGATCTTTTTATCACAGGCAGTTGCTCAAAAATGATAAAATGGCTCCAATCGTTTTTGCAAGAGACGTATGATATGACAGACCTAGGATTAATTAAAAAATATCTAGGTATTACCTTTGATTATCTTCCTCATGGTATTGTCATTCATCAACATGAATACGCCCTATCCATTCTGAATGAGTTCGCTCCCAAGGATCTGAAACCTGCCAAGACACCTCTCCCGGCCGGACAAACCCTATCATCTGAAACCAACACATAGTCAGTGAATTCTACCGCATACTCCCAACTGGTAGGAAAGTTAATCTTTCTAACCATAACCAGACCAGATTTGGCTTTCGCTGTCAACCGCATCGCATCATATATGGCTGCACCCCAACAGCAACACTTGGACTCAGCCATACACATCCTAAGGTACATACTATCCACTTCAGATTACGGAATATTTTACAGCAATAATCCTATGTTATCAATTCAAGGTTTCACAGACGCAGACTGGGCTACTTGTCCCGACACACGAAGGAGCATTGGAGCATACCTGTTTTTGGCTGCAGGAGGTCCCGTATCCTGGCAATCGAAACGACAATTGACCATATCAAGATCCTCCACCGAATCAGAGTACAAGTCCTTGAGCGATGGCGTCCAGGAAGGGGTCTGGCTGTCACGTCTCCTCACCGAACTCAAGCTCCTCCCTTCAGCAACAGTTCATGTATCCCAGGCAAACCCTGAAATCACCTCCAGCTTAGTACATACTCCATTACCTATCAGTTGTGACAATCAATCTGCCTTGAAACTGGCTCGTAATCCAGTTTTCCATGCCCGTAGCAAACACATAGAGATACACTACCATTTCGTGAGAGAAAGGTTGCAGCAAGGAGAGATTGATCTCAAGTATATTAACACAGCTCAGCAATCAGCTGACTTATTGACAAAGTCCCTAGGAAGAGTCAAGTTCGAGCTACATCGCAAGAACATTAACATCTACAGTCTACAATTTCTGAAAACAAACCTCAAAGTAGATGACCTAATCTGAGCCTAGGTCAATTACCCTAATCTGCTCGCACGACTCAGCTATGCTCGCAGATATACTTCTGCCTCTGCTAATGTTCCAAATGACTTGTACTCCGCCCCTCTATGTTGGTGTACACTCCTCTTACACTCCTCCCAACTGCGCACGATCCCCGTAGTTCTTCCTTTCTTGATCGCGTAGAACTTTCCCTCCTCCTGTCTCGGCGGCACCTGCAATGATCGTTGCGCCCGCTTCTCTTCTCTCAAAACCTTCCTGTCGGACTCCTGCAGTTCTGCTCCAAGATCTTCATCAGCACCAAAACCCTCGCGCGCGATCCGGTTCTCTCCCAAGCGGCGGTCAAGACACTCGAAGACATACTCGCAGACATGCAACAAAAGAGCAGCCACCGCCCACGCCAACAGAAGACAAATCTCCCTCAAACCTCTCCGATCCCCACGCCGCACATCATTCTCGCGGATTGAGTTCCAAAAATCGACCATGATCGTCACCGACGATGCCAATTGCAAAGTGCAAAGTGTTTAACCTAAACACTTCCGCGTTTAGCTTAAGGGGGGGTATCAGCACTTTCATCCCTCGTAGATTAGGGTTTCATCCTTTAGATGAAAGTTCTCCATGGACACCTGTCCATCTCCGCAATATAAGACTGCTGTTGTAACACTCCGCAAATCATCAATAGACTTCCTGCTTTGCAATAAAAGCACACCTGTGTGATCCACGTTCAGCCCAGATCAACCGGGAACTCGACCAGGATTTCGCCACCATCTTTTAATTAGGCCAGTATTGATTTGATATGCGGAGAATCACCCATGCCGACTATGCTCCGGAGACATCGACCAAACGATATTGGTCTATTTCATCCTTCCGCACAAACTGTCTGTAACGCCAGCAAAGTCGACCCAGTGAATCGACAAACTTGAGTCCAGGTTTAAAGTTAAGGATCTGATGCAAGAGTCCTACCTAACAACACCGGCGAAGGCATGAAGAGTCGACGAATAATCGCACAGGCAAAGCAGTTATCAAAACACGTCCACCGCACTTTTCCGCAACCACGGTCTGTGCGAACCTAAGCGGTTCCAGTGCAGTAGAACCTTCTGGGAAGTTGATGGTCTTGAACCTCCGTGATCCTACCAGTGTTGGACTGTTATGTCACGGTTCTCAGTGAAATGAATCAATCAGAGTCATTATGAGCAGAGTCATCATGAGCAGTGGTGGACCTCAAACGGGTATCTAGAATGAACTACTGTCCAAGGTTTCACTGTAGAAAGATGCCATAGCAGTCCAACACTGGATCCTACGTCACTGTAGGAATGAAATTACTGTAGTCGTGGATATGATAAAGTAGTCGTGGATATGAGAAAGTTAGTGTTAAACCGGTAGTCCCCACTCACTCCCGAGGTTACCTCACTTGTTTTTATATTCTGAGGGCCGGTTCAGACTATGGCCGAACTGGAGAGGAAAACCTCAGTCCACCGTCCCTAACTCGGTCTTTGGGCTGAAAAGTAATCTTAAAATAATCCACGTGACGGCTTTGGCAGGGCATAGTGAGAAGGCCCAAAGGAGAAGGCCAAAGGCCAAGACCTATGATCCAAATATTCAGACATTTATAGAAAATAAAAAAAAAAATCAAAAATTCTGAAAAAAATACTGAAGAATGTGTGGAAAAAATTTCAACAAATTCTAGACTGTTGTGACAAAGTTATGAATAATTGAAGTTGAGCTTTGTTTTGGACAGGATTAGTCTAAACCCAATGATTGTCAAAAGGTTCATTAAATAGAACATGACAAGGCAAGTAGAGCATGACCACCTCTTAGACTTGCATGACCACCTCTTATTAGCCCATGAGCCTTGTCTTCTTGTGCATATTTTAATGAAAAAAAAGTTTCTCCTCTCGATGAAAGTTTGGATCGAGCATTTTGCTCGACCCAAACTTTGGTCGAGATGAGAAACTCTTGGCACCAAAATTTCCCAAAAGTGCTGCCACCTAAGCTTTTTTGGAGGCGACGTCCTTTGGACCTTGGCCTTAATGTGAAGGCCGAGAAGAGAAACTTTATGGTTTTCTCTAGTTTCATTGGTTGGAACGCTTCTCCTCTTGAAGTTTGGCCATAGTCTGAACCGGCCCTCAGTCAAAATAACTTGACCACTCCTTGGATTTGCAGAGAGCTCCGAGAGAGGTAGAGAGACTCACAGGATTAGGATTCCAAATGGAGGTGGAGAGACTCACAGGATTCGGGTTTCAAATGTGCAAAGTGTGTCCCCGCTTTATATTCCCGGACTCTCGGTTTGATTCCTACAAGACTTCCTCAACTCATCTAATGACATTTAATTTGCACACATCGTAGTAGAGAAAGTTGTTTGTATAATTATGTCAAAGATACATTGTACAAGCTGCAAATGCGAGAGCTTATCACATTCTCTTGGAAAACACAAAGGATCATGTCATTTAATTTCAAAAATTTATTGTTTCAACCACCCTACATGAAACCACATTTTGAGAGTGTTGAAACCACAATAGGATGGACTACCATTTTTTGCTTGATGTATCTTTAAACCTCTTTTTGTTGAAATTAGTGATATTATTAATAGTATTCAACAATATGAATGTAATTATAGCTTAATGAAAACATGTGTCAACTAAATCTTGGTAAGATCAAACCGTTGGATTGGAGGATTATAATATGTCTTTGATTAATATAATCCGCACTCAAAATTGAGAATTTTGGGGTGTCTTACTTCAAGGTTAAATAGAATTTGGATTAAATTTTCAAAATTAAAAGTGAATATGTACAGCTATGCAGGGTTGTCATAATGGACGGACATGGGCAAAATTTCCGGACACGGACGGACGGACGGACGGACGGACCGGTCAGTCCGAGTTGAAAATCGTACATATTCTATGAATATTCCTAATTTTTTCTCAAATATGCTCGAATATGCTTGAATATGATCGAATATTCTCTTATAGACCGGACATGACCCCTAATGGACGGACGAGCGGACCAGACGGTCTTTCGGACGGGGAGGTCCTATGAACAACCATGCAGCTATGGCTTGTATCAACACCTTTTCATTGTGATTTTTCATATACAGAACACACTCATACATAATTATTGTAGATATTATAAGTGAGAGTGACTTATCTATGCGATTTAGGATAAAATTTATACGTTAAAATAAGAAAAAAGTTGGTACATTGATGAAGATCGGAATATATACACTACTAGAACATGAACAAGAGAACACAATAAAAAAAAATTACACAAGATAAGAAACTTGCAAATACATGAAATACCACATAGTAAATATGTCATATTTGTAAGTATTTGCTATATTTTGAAGTATTTTTAGTATTTTTGTGTATTGTACATAAGTATTTCAATAGCTATGAAAGTCAGATTTTCTTTTTGCGTCATCTACAAAATCAAAAGTTCCACATTTGAATTTCACAAGTTGAAGTGAGATGGTTCACAAATTTTTCAGCATTTCATTTTTTACTCATCCAGTGACCACTTAGTGGTCACCTGGGCACTACAGAGTTCAACAACAAAGAAATGTTGTTTCAACCTAAATGGTTGAAACCACATATTTTTTCAAATGTACAAAATCTAGAAGAAAATGTAGATTTCTCAAATTTGCCGCTTTGTACATTTCAGGATTTCCCTGAAAAGTCGAAATCTCCAAAATGGCAAAATCAATAAGAAAATATTAATTTTGCAAACCTTCCACTGTGTGGATTCAAGAATGTCTTCAAAATTACAGAGCATGTAATGGAAGGACATAGTTGAAACCACATGTTATAGACCATGTAATAGACAACATTTCAACATGTGGTTTCAACTATGCCATTCCACTAAGTTGTGTATACTTGGACACAATCTATGACTTCAATGAGAATGAACAAGTTTGAAACCACCTTCATCTTTAGCAAGGACATTAAAATTAATATCTAATTTTTTATTTCTATTTAAAATTAGGTGTATGCATTTCCAAAAAAAACATATAAGCTTAGGGCCACCACATGTTAATTGTCATGAAGTTCATTTCAAAAAGCGAAACGTGGATAAGATAGTGGATGTTTGTCAACAATATTGTTGAAGCAATATACTTTTTATATACTTTTGGAAATTGGCAATGATCCTAGGATCGCTGACGTGAAGAGGCGATGATGGTCCAGAAAACCTAATTTTAAAGCGACCCGAAGGCCAAAGACTCCTTCACATCAGAAAAGTGGTGCGGTGTACAAGCCACCCAGGGCTCTGGAGCAGTGATTTTTTTTTCAGCTATAAATAGCCCAATTGCTACAAAGATAAAGCACTAGCTAATTGAATCAAAGGAAATTAAAAAAAAAAATTGGGGAAATCGCCAGAAACCGTGTGCATGAAGGCTCTCGTAGCCTGCCAGCTAAGCCTGCACCCAACGAGGTAGCCCAACTAGGGTGGATGATTGCGAATTGGATTCCAAATAATTAGCCACATCCATTTGAATTTCGATAATACATCCAAGGGGGCGCGCCAAGTTTCGAACCCCCACCTTCAGCGTGAAGCCCACGCGTTTCCCCCCTGTCCCCCAAAGTTAGCCTGGGCTCCTCTAATGATAAACCCCCCCTCGCCTTCGACATTTCACACCATTGTAGCTTCTAGCCTTGTTAGTTGAACTCCGCATCCTGCATTTCTTCCTGACTCCGATGATCCGATCTCATTCTGCTATGTGTCACCTGAGGGTTTGCGACTCGTGGGAAGTGCTCTCGGAAGCAGTACTCTGTGATCCCACAATCTTCTTGCTGTAAATGCGAGGTGGGGGAGAGGAGGGAAATGGAGGCTGCTGCTGTGTGAGTGTGATCATGCTCATTGCTTGGTTAATTAGTTTCTTTTGTGGTTTTTGTGATTTAGGGTTGATTTATGCATTTGTGTGCTGGTTGCTCAGTGCTCGCTGCTTTCCCAAATTCGCTGTGTGCTTTGTTATATGTGTGCTTTGTGTTTGACGAATTTCTGGAAATGTATTATGGGTTTAGGTTCCCAAGGAGCCTGCTTCGTGCCTCTCCTACTCATGGCAGATGGTGTGAAAATTAGGTTAGGGTTTTAAGTTCTGGGGTTTTCTAATTAGATATTGCTGGATTTGAATTCGGATTTCTGAGATTGAGAGTAATGAATCGTGATGTAGGTTTCAATTTGGAGGGTACTGGAGTGCATGGCAATGGCGGCTGGGAGCGCTCAGGTTTGCTTTTAAACCCGGACCTGCGAGCTGTTTGTCACACAATTCTGCGATTCAGTTTAGGGTCTTGTGATGCCGTCTCCTTCGATGCTTCTTGCTTTGATTGTGACAGTTGTGTTGCTGGTTCTTGGTGTTTGTTTTGGAAAGGCTCGGGCTTTTATTAGGGTTCGTGTGAATGTGCGTTATTCCAATGTCACACAGACCTTTACGAATGGGCGATTTTATCTGAGTGATCTCCCTGATCTGTTACCAGTAGAGCAGAATTAGAGTCTAACTATCGTTATTTTTCTCGTGCATGTGTGTCGGATTGCGAGCTGTGATTGTGTGCAGCATGGGGCCGAAGAGAAGCTCGATTGTCGTAAAGGGTGTGAGGTCAATGCGGCAGACGAAGATTGTGCAACAAACACGGGCTGATTTCTTCCTGACTCCGCGGAATGCCAATGCACGAGATGCTCCCCTGCAGTTGGAAGATTCGGCAGCCCGTGCACTAACGGAGCTCTCTGCAAGCGGAGATGTTGTCGTCATGGAGCGCGGTGAGTGCTCTGCCTTTGGAGGTGGGGGTGGGACTCTCACTCCGGAACTGCCTGAGAAGGGCCTTCGCAGATCTGCTCGCTTTTCTCAAAGCGCAGGGAGCCTAAGCATGGAGGTGCTCGGTGAGACTGGTGAGTTTTCCACAGTTGAGTGATATCTTTGTTTGTGCTTATCAGAGGTGTCACTGTATAGTTATGTTAAGCTTTTTATTTGTCAATTTTATTGCCGTTTGGTATATGTTCGTTCTGATTCTTCATTATTTTTGGTTGTTATTGGTTTTTCGTTTTGATTATGTTGCAAGCTTCGCATGGGCCAGAACAGAGTAGGGAATGCACATCATACTTTGAACAGGAATGGTATGTTACACATTTAGTCTCTCGTTTGATTGCCTTGTCTTGTGCGAAAGTCTGGTTATTTTTTAAACCAAAGTCTGGTTATTCACAAATATCCTTTATTAGAGGTCGAGATGCTAATCAGTCTGGTTATTTTCATTGTCGAAGTTGGGAATTCCTGTAGTGTGCTTCTTCGTTTGAATTTTTGTATCTGTCAATGGTCTACTGAAGCCAGTCTCATATTGCAGAATACTTTTTAAGCATGCGTCTCTTGGATTTTAGAAAAAACTTTTCGGGTTTATCTCAAGTACTGTCACCCGAATAGTAGTCTTGTAATTTTGCTGGGCTGGCTTCAAAGTTGTTCAGTCTATTGCTTCTGCAGTCTTGTGGAGGGCTGAAGCTTTGTACCCCTCATAATTTATCCATAACATTGGTGATCTTCGAAAGGAGCATGATTTAATTTGCATTAAAATTATTTTTTTTGTCAAGTGAGTTGATTCGCTTTTCAGCAGGCTCAGCTGCTGAGATAAGAGAGTGTCCATAACCATTCTTCGTGTTCTGAAAGCTCTGAGTTGACTCTCTCATTCCTAAATGCTAACGGTTTTCGGTGTGTTCTGTGAAGGGAGAGGGTGCCCGCAACCTGCTAAGAGTGGAGCCTCATCTGCAACCCCTCCGCGGCGTCCCGGGAAGGAGGTCCTTCCAAATGGGCCAGCAGGGAAAGGCACGCGGTCTGACCCGCAGTGCGTTTCTGCAGAGTCCAGTGGCGGCAAGAAGGGGCAGAAGAAATCCAAGGGCCGGAAGAAGAAGGCCGACCCCTGCCGCAGTCGCAAGTGGCAGGATTCTTGGGCCGCTTCTTTCCCGTGGGCAGAGAAGCATCGGGAGGAGGGGGAGTTTGTTCTTGCTGTGAAGTGCGTTGTGTGCACAAGAATAGAAGGTCGTTTGAGAACCTTGTGCTACAAGAGAGACAACTGCAACAAGCATGCAGGCTGGTACAAGGCTACGGAGGATATGCCAGAGCAGGGAGTGAAGTGTGGTGAGTATTGGCGGGACAAAAACAACCGCCACTACAAGAACGAGAAGCTATTTGCTGCCTTGACGAAGGCTACGGAGCTGGAGCAGCTGAATACACCTATGGAGATGAACTGGTCGAAGAAGAAGTGCGAGTTTGTGGTTGTGCTGAACATGCTCCTCGCTGGCCGCCCCATGACGGACTATCCCTCCTACCGTGATGTTTTGTCTTACCTTGACTGTCCCTTGGTCCCCTTCAAGCATTGGTCTGTGTCTAGTGGGTGGGGTATTGCTGAGTGTTTGCATGAGGTTGTGCAGTCTCGTGTGAAGTCCTGCCTTGCAGAGTGTGAGTATTTTTCTATGACTTGTGATGAGGTAACGACTGTGGACAATCAGACCTGGATTTCAGTTCACGTCTATGTTGTCAAAGAGTTTGTGCGTCTGCCGCTTTTACTGACGTTGGAGAAAGTTTCGGGGGGAACAGGGTCAGATAACCTGACAAAAGTGTTGTTGTATGCCCTGGCCAACCTCGGCGGTCTCTCTCCCGACCATATCAAAAAAAAACTCATCTGTTTTGGTGCGGATGGAGCCGCCGTTTTTCAGGGTGTGAGAGGGGGTGTGACAGTTCAATTGCAGAGGGAGTTCGCCCCTTTCCTCTTGGCTGTTCACTGCAGTAATCATAAGACGAACCTCGCCATGCAGATGCTTTCGAAGACGCTGTTGATTCACAGGTTGGAGTGCCTGCTCTCGGCCTTGCACTCATACTTTTCGAAGTCACCAAAAAAGACTATGGAATTCACGAAGCTTGCTGAGATTATAGAAACGAAAGGGCTGAAGATTCTGAAGCATTGTAAGACCCGCTGGGTTGGAATGTTAGCTCCTCTGAAGCGTGTTCTCTCTGAATACCACTTGTTGATTGTTAAGCTGGCCCAAGATTATAACAGCCACCCCCCCTCACGCCCTCTCTATCATCTCATGTGTGATGTTGAGACTCTGCTCTCCATGGCGTGTATCATGCCCCTCTTCGAGGCTGTCCAGTCACTGATGAAATTTGGGCAGAGTCGAGATGTGGCTCTGTGCGATTTTGTGGCTGCCGTGAAGAAGTGTCAGATTGTCCTTAGGTTGCTGTATGTTACCCCGGAGACTCGTTACGTAGGTGATGAGTTTAGCTTGTTCACCGGAATTGCGAATGTATCTTCCCAGTCTGTGTTGCTTCGGTGGATGCCAGATTTGAGCGCCGAGGAGAGTGTGGAGCATTTGTGCTTTCAGAGCTCCAAGGTTTCTACAAATATGTTTGCCACCGCCACCAATCCGTCCATGGGAGAGTCGCAGTACGTCACGGAGAGTCTGCTTGGAGAAACGGCCGCCAAGGTTCAGTCTGCATGCACTGGTACGTATATATCTAATCACCTCTCATTTCTGCAGTCAGCTTGTGGCGGCCTTCCTTTGATGTCCCTGGTTTGCATTATTTTCGTTGTCTTTGAAATCTCCACAGCTGCTGCCGATGAAGACGAGTTGGGGCTGGGGAGTTTATTGTAAGGTGGGGTTGGGAATGTTGTCCATTGTCAGTTGCTGAATTTCCACTTGGTGGTTATTATTTGTGGCAGTGGGCTGGGTGATTGCGTTTTTTTTTTCTTGTTCTTTGAGGCTAGAAGTGTGGGTTGACATTCTTCTGGATTGAAAGAGGTCATTTTAGATATCCTGGTAATGATGACATTTTCTGAGATTGCTGATGGCAAGTGTTATGGCGTTTTCCAGACCTTTGGTTTTTAGTTGGACTGGTTGGTTGACATATACTGTTTTCAGATTATATACTGTTCTCAGATTACGCCCTATTGTGCCTCATTTTTGACAATAATGGTCTGGATTACCATCTGAATAGTGAGCTCTGAGCCATGTTTGTTTTCCCAACATTCCGTGAGGTGTGAGTGGAGGATTTTATTTATTTAGCCTACGGTATAAATAATCCATTTGTTAAATGAGTTTTTCAGTTTCATGCTCTTACAGTGAACTGCTAGATTCATTAGATTGTAGAACTACCAAAGTAAATTTGCATATCACATTCATTATGGTGACCAAATTCTATGACAGTGGAAGGCTTTTGGCATGACGATGATTGTTGGGGGAGGTTGGCGGTGTGAGAGTAGAGGGAGTGTCGGAGTGATGTGCCTTGTCTCATGTGCTTGCAAGTTGGGAGCGATGTGTAAGACGGGAGTTTTGTTTCAGACTGAAGGGGCAGGCTTTTGAAGAGTCGTGCTGCCTGAGAAGTCGGAGTTGGACCTGTGATTGGCATCTGTTTCTGGGGAGACAATGTGACTCTGGTGTTTGTGACTCTGGTGCCTTTGTTCTGTTTTAATTTCTTCTGTTCGGTTTTTGATGACCATGGCATGCTCATGTTTGTTTGTTCGAAGCGGGAACGTTGCCTACATGCAGAATTTAGTTACTATGAACTTGTTTTATTTTATGAATCTATGTGTGAATTCTGAATTCCTTGAGCAAATTCCGTATTAACTGTTCAATCTTCTAGTACAGATAGTTTCCTGTGTAATCTGCAGTTTACATATGTAGTAGTCGCGTTTGTGTGTGGAATTTTTATTGCCGTTTGGACAGAACCAAGGACGGAATAGAGCAGTCTGTAATGGATTAGTACAAACTTGGTATTATCACTGGCATTTTAATTGTCGACAAATTTACAGATTCTGGAGGGTGTGCACTGAAGATGGAGGCTGCGCTCTGAAGTTCCAGTTTGTAGAGGCCTAGTTAGTTTGTAGAAATACATAACGCATTTTGTTATTTGGGAATTTGGAGTCAGGGAAGGTGGTGGCAATTAATGGGCGATGTTGCAGAGTCTGGGGGTTGGGGGTACGATGTAGTTTTGCTGGGCTCTAAGTAGTTTTGCTGCTCTGTTGTTACTCACGGTATGAGCTGCTGATCGGTATAGTCGCTGATCATAACGTTGTTCATCTGTGCAGACATTGCTGATGCGTTGATTGCGGAATTGGACACCCGTTTTCCAGCCAACCATGTCATGGACTCCCTTGGAATAGTCTTCCCGCAATACTGGCTGCAAGAGAACGTCGACAACAGCTTCTCTGCTCACCTGTCCATACTCAAGGACTTCTTTGGCACTCCAAAACCGTGCGTGAATCTGGAAGGGGATGGGGATTGGGTGACGCAGCTCCTCTCTTCAGCAGACCTGGACTCTCAAATGGCCATGTTTAAAATGGCCATGAAGAGTAACTCCAAGGGAGTGCTTACCCCACCCTTTACTGTCAATCCCATGACAAAGCTTTGGCAGATTCTTTCCTCAAATGCTCTTCTTGTTCATGCTTTTCCTGAATATTTCAAGGTTGCAAAGATGGCGATGACCATTGTGTTAGGGTCCGTGGAAGATGAGCGTGCGTTCTCGACAGTTGGGTTCATCAAAGGAAAGCTCCGGAACAAGCTTGGCGAACACCTGCCCTTGTGTGTGCAGATGTTTACTCAGAAGTTCTACACTTTGAAGAACTTCCCCTACACTGAAGCTGTCCAGGCATGGCGAGCAAACAAGCATCGGTACTGCATGAATCTGCAGTGAGAAGTTGAGAACGGTGGCTTCATTCGCATGAATTGCAGGTGTGAAAAATCTGGCCCCCTAGAAGCAATCTGATCGTGTTGTTTTTTTTGGATTTCGCCATTTCTGTGCGTTGTTGAGATGTCCAGTGTGTCTCAAGTTCGTGTATGCAGGCAATTGGAGATTGCTTAATGCACTGGGACTTAAAGCTCGAGAGCAGAGAATGCTCGAGAGCAGAAGATTGCTTAAGGCATTTCGGTAGGATCAGAGTGGTAAAAGACTTGTTAGTTTCCTTGTTATGCATTTTACTGTCACGGTAGAGCAGCTTCTCACTGTGTTTTGCTTGATTTCCTTGGTTGCAGTTGTTGGGATGAAGCGAGTTGCAGGAGTGTTCCTCGCGTGGATGCTGTTGTTCCTGTTTGTAGCTGTAGATTTTCCTAAAAGCTTAGTGCCATTCCTAGCATGTGTGGCATCTTGGTTTAGACTCCGGGCTTTACTGTTTCCATCATCTCCGCAAGTTTTGCGAGATCCAGTGAAAACTCTGATTTCCACTATTTCACTCTTGTTGTCCTGTCACCTGTGAATCTATGCTAATGGATGGAAATTGAACTTCGTTTTCTATATTGCCAATGTGGTTGTAGAAATATAGTTTTTGAACTCTCTCTTTGCCTTGAATGGGAGCCAGGATCTCTCCCTGTGTTGCACTGAAATAGCGAAAAATTTCGACATTTTCATAAACCGTAGCTTGTGATAACTGTAATGGTCAACAATAAATAGCCATTAATTTCTCCAAGGCATTTCTTTGCATCGCCCCGAAACTGTATTTTCTTACATTCTGTAGCAAGCATAAGTTCCCTCTCAGAATTTGAAATTAGCCTGAGTTACTGGAGACTACCTGGGAGTGGAGCCTGTGACCTGGTTTTAAAAAATGAATTAATTATCACTGCTCTGGAGGACGTTCCAGTTCTCATTCACAACACACATCCAGAAGCACTCGAAATAATTAATACCTTGAAAGCTGGAGCCTGTTCGTACCTCCAAGTACTTACAACACTAGCTTACAATACTAGCCCAGCCCACTTCACAACCATCACTCCGTGCCCTCTATTTTCCTGCAATGAATCTTCTTTTGTTGCCTCGGAAAAAAAAAAAAAAAAAAAAAAAAAAAAAAAAAAAAAAAAAAAAAAAAAAACCATCACTCCGTGCCAGAGTAAAGGATCTGCGGGCCACGACCAAGTGACCAAGATAACCGGAGCACGACGCACATTCGTTGTAACGCATCTACGAAGGAAATCCTGGAGGCATTCAGGAGTCATGATATGAAGACAGAGGGGACACTCCTCCACCTTGAGTTACTCATCAACAAGCGCACTTCGGGTCAAGAACATCCACCCAGACTTACGCACTCGCACATTTGGCTTGACAGTCCATGTGTGGAATACTTGACCGATCGCCACATCCCGTGAATAATTTCATTAGCACTTTTGCTCAGTGAACAATCTTCACAAGAACCAGAATAGAACAACGGTAACTATACATCTTAATTCAGGTGTCTCAAAAATCTGATGAGATCGGAAACATCATTAAACTGTGCCACCCTAATCTCTACCCAACAGAAAATATGTTGTTTTGGCAACTTCTCGGTCTACACACTACTGTATCTCAACTCTACACTAAGCATAAAAGTTCTCAAAATTATACCTTGGCTGTGGTCTTACACTGAAATTCAAGACCATGAGCCATTTGATGAGAATAATACACGCTTGATAGCTGAAGTTTTGTTTACTTGTTCCGGAGATTTCTGTTATCTTGTTGAAGCTCGTCCCTTTCAGCCACAATTTCAAGATATTTAGTGTTCATCACACCAAAACGCTGATTCAACTCTTTGCACTCGCTCTCCAGCTTTAAGATCTCTTCGCCCAATTCGCTTGCTTTCACAGATGCGCGCTTCTTGTCTTCCAATAACGCAGCAGATCTGGCCTCCAACTCATCGCGCGCCTCTTCCAAATCAATGATCTTCAAACTTGCGTCTTGCCCGATTTTGCTGACCTCTTCCATCTCAACTTGCAGACGCTCTATCTCGGCCTTATCCTTGCTCAATTCCAGTTTCAAGCCCTTGATCTCCCTTTCGAGTCTCTTTTTGGCTAACACCTCAACGTCGGCCTTCTCAAGCTGAGCATCTTTGTCATCAATGATGCTCTCAAGTTTTAAGATCTCTTTGTCCATAATTTCCAATTCATTACATAACGATACCTTCTCCTTTTCTAAAACCTCCACTTTCTTTGTGAGTTCCGATATCTGCTCTGACGTCTGCGCATTCTCTTTCTGAAGAGCCGCCAATTTACCTTCCAGCACGGCCTTTTCTTCACTCACTGACTCCATGCCCTTAGCCACAGTAGCCAACTCACGCTTTTGCTCCAAATCCTCGTTCAGCACCTTCAGCATATCCTCTGTAGCATGCAGTAGACGTTCAGTTTCGCTGATCTTGGTCTCGGACTGCGCAACCTGAGTCTCAAGAGTGCTCTTGGCAGAGGTTAAAGTCGAAACTTGCTCTTCCAATTTCTCAATCTTCGACCTGTACAGTCCAATTATGCATGTTACGCACCGTGTTGGAAAAAATTGGGAAACACTAGTAAAAGCCGGGGTCACATTAAACAGTAGGTCAGGTTGGAATAAGGACGTAAACATCATTATGCAAACTGCACCCGATACTCTCATATTAAATCGCGAAAATACCCCTATAAACAGTGAGCACAAGGAAACGGACTCGATAGGGTCGGATTTACACACCTGTATTCGGATTGAGCCGTTTCATTATCCTCAGCCTCTCTTTCCATGGTCTCCTTGACAATTTCAAGTTCCTCCTCAAGCTCAGTCTTAGCTTGTGTAACCTCCTTTAAGGACATCTCCAGTGTAGAAATTCGTTCTAACGCCCCTCTCTTTTCGTCTTCCACGTCAGCTACTTTCTGCTCCAGCATTTTCTTTTCCGACTCGAGCTCTGAAGCCAACTTCTCGTTGCCTGATTTGCCCAACTTGTGGCTATCCAGCTCGAACTGAAGTCTCTGAAGCTCCTCTGCAGCCGACTTGCTCTCTCCAGCCACTCGAAGGCTGTTCTCCATCTCGCGCTGTTCAACCTCAACGAGCTGCTTTTCCAAAGTATCACGAGCATGTTCGGTCTCCTCAAGCTTTTCCTGCAATTCTGCGATTCGGCCCCTCGCTTTCTCATCCAGTCTTGTCATTAGGTCAATTTGAGAATTCAATGTAGGCAATTCTTCATTCTCCATGGACTCTATCCGTAACCTACATGGAACCACATATAAAGAAAGTTAGCATCAGAACACAAACCCTTTGCTACAAAAGGCACTTCGAAGATTAATCGATATTGCAGAATTTTCAACATGTAATATTCCTCCATCACTTCAAAACAGAACCTCAATACAATTATAGTGAAAGCCAAATCTTCAGGAAAGTAAACCTGACACTCAGTGAACCCACACCACTGCCAAGCTAACTTCAACAACACATTGAAGCAAATCTGATGTTCACCACGCTACATTTCTTCTATAAAATCTCAAAAACTTATCTCAAAGATGCTTACCTTCTTTCCTCACACAAATCACGAGCCTGCTCCAGCTCGTCTTCCAAATCATTGATTGCTCTCAACAGCTTAACCTTTTCTGCAGCAACGGCGTTCTTTTCGGCCTGACCCAAAAATGTCCCCATGAGTTTGTGTTTACTCAAGAAACTCAAAAATGCTACTACTGAACAAGATTGCAGTTTAAAACGAAAATGATGCACTCACCATGAACCCATCAGAATTTCCTTTCAGTCGCTCTTCAAGTTGATGCTTATCTTCTTCGAGCTGCTTGATGGAAAGGAGGGCGTTCTCTTTCTCATCAACCATCTGGGTGATCTCATCCAACAACTTATTTGTCTCGTCCCTTAGTTTCATCAACTCTGCCTCCTGCTTGTTTGATTCATCCCTCAATCTCAGCAACTCTGCGTCGTACTGTTTCGCCTCCTCCCTCAGTTTTCTCAACTCGGCCTCCTGAGTACTACTGGTTTCCAGCAAGAATGCACGCCCAGAGTCAGCATCCAACTGAAGCTTATTGAACTTCGCAAGAAGAGCAGCGTTTTCCTGTTCAGCTTTTGAAAGTCTTTCAGCCCAGTCACGTTCAAGCTGTGACTTAGTTTCAGCCTCCCTCTGAGCGCGGGCAATAAGCTCTCGATTCTCTTGCTCCTTCATGGACATTCTCTGCTGCCAATCTCTTTCCACAGCTGCAACAGCTTCCTTAGCATTTACAGCTTGAGCTTGCTGACTTCTCGCAGCATCGACCTCTCTCTGTAGCTGCTCAATCTTAGCTTCTTTCTCGTGCACCGCCTTGCTATTGGATTCTCGTGAGTTTGTCAGTTGCAAGTTAAGGTTCTTGTTCGTCTCCTTCAACTCCTTGATTATCTTCTGAGCCTCGTCTACAGAGAAACTGGAACACGAAAACCAACGTTACATTCATCAAATTGAGACCTAGTTTCCAAGCAAACTTAACTTCAGAAAATGACCAAGGATCCCACATCAGCATCTAGTTCCTGCAGTCCGCCAAAATGAACCCTAAACCCTTCACTTCGTTGAGGAAACCCGGGAGAAAAAGAAAAAAAAAATCTCACCTGACATTTTCCTTCTTATCGTCCCGCTTGGGTACAGAGTGAGTTGAAAACACGGGTCGTTCATCCTTCGGTTGTTCCTTCCTGGGAGGGTAACTAGGCGCCCACGAATTCTCAGGAGGAGGCTCAGCATGTGAAGAGTACGGAGCACTCGACACCGAAGGGTAAAAACTGGAGTCTGAAGGTGCAGTAGGAGGATAGTGATGAGAGGTGGTATGAGAGAGATCAGGAGCAGATTGCCCTATGGGAGGATAATGCTGAGAGCCTGTGTGTGAGAGAGATCCGTAATCCGGAGCAGGAGTAGGGTTAGCAGGGTAATAGCTCGGTTGAGCTGGAGCTTGACCACCATAAGGCTGAGATCCATATTGCGCGTCATAGGAGTTATTGGCGCCGTAAAATTGGTCCTGATAGGAAGCGTAAGCAGGCTCTGTTGAACCGAACCCACTCGGACGAGCCGGTTGCGGCATGCCCTGCGGCACCCCAGATGCATAATGCTCCGGCTTCGGGTCATTATAGGGCTGGTACACCACATACGGATCATACGGTTGATACATTGCGCCGGGCCAATTCAGAACACGAAAACAATCCTACCGCCTCTGATCTTCCGCCAAAAATCCAAAAACCTAAGAAAGCTCCAATCTGCACACACCAAAGAAACCTATCAAACCGGAACAACACGCACTCCAAAGCTAAGAAACCTCCATCAAAAACTTCGCACAAGCGAAGAAAGACGAGAGCTAACTGAATTCTGCAATTTCGTGAGCTCAGAAGATTCACTACTAATTAGACAACTAGAACAGATCTACAAAATCCAACCGGCTCCAGATCTCCTCCACACCCACCTTACGAGAAAACCTCTGCCCACTCACTAGGGTTTCACGAACCTCAAGACAGACCCATCAACCCAATCAACAAAGGAGACACATAACATGAAAATTGAACCTCCTCGAAGCTCTCTCCTAATTTTAAACCACCTTTACATCGGCAAACTCTAGATCTACAAACATGTGCTAAAGCAAAAACCATCACAGGTTTCAAACTCGAAGAACTTGTCAAGACGAGCACCCGGCTGCAATCTATGATCTATCCGAAAAAATCAAACGAAATGGCATTACTGCAATCAAATACCCAGAGCGAAACGTACCTAAGTCTGCAGCATCACCGCCCTCGCCAAGGCTCGATCCAACTGGCTTCCCCAAACCGCAAAGCAAGAAATTCCTTCGGATCCTGCACAACCCAAGACCACCTTCCTTCCTGTCTTTCAATTCCGAAAACCCACGAACGAAACTTCAGATCCTCACGAACAGGCCACCAGAGAGCTCTTAACAGACGAGCCAGCCACGCAGATCGGACTGCTGCAACGCCAACCCACCTCTGTCCTCGAAGAAACACGACCTGGGCTGCGAAGCGCGGCAGCCGTCGGCACTGAAGGTTCCCAGGTGTTGCAACGCCACACCGAACGCGCCTCCTCGCACGTCACCTCCGTCACGCCACCATTTCCGAAAAACTCCTCCCAACTCTCATCCCCCGCATTGCTCTCCCTCGTGAATGCTCTCCAGATATCTTACTGCCAGGCCCTTCTTCACCTCCTCTGCGACGCATTCCACGACTCAGTCGGCCGATCTCACCATCTCTCCCCTTATTTTGCCCCTTTTTTTCCCTGCCCACTTCATCGAAGCATAGTCGGTAAGCCTGCCGATGCTTCTACTAGTCAAGGTCGTCACCTTCACAAAACTTATCTCGAAACTCGTCACCAGATAAACTATTTTTCCCATTATTTTTCTTCCTTTTTTAATTCGAGGGACACAGTTTCTCTACCTTATTTTCGTTTTTGTTTGAAGTTTGCAGTTACTGAAAATCATTTCTGTTTCTTTGTTTTTCTTTTTTCTTGTTTCTCTTTGATTGTTTTTTGTTGAAAGGAAGGGGTTGCAGTAGTTTGATAGGAAGTTGCTGTGAGGTTGGTGAAGTGGATTTATTGTAATTTTTTATGTGATTTAACAGCCTACCCAGACATTACTACCCAACAATAGGATGATGGGGTAAACCATGAGCTGGCAAATGATGCCGAGTTTTCTTATTTTCCGGAGTGGTAGGATGCTGGTTCTTTGAAGGTTCTGGAATTCTTTTGTGTCTTAGTGGGACCTTGTCTGCAAACACAGTGGGTCATTGACTTTGTGCAACGCTCTTGTTTGAGTGAATTCTGTGTTGACTTGTGCACATGCGGAGCTCCGAAAACAATGGTTGCTCTGGGCACAGCCTGCGAAAACCTGAGAACTTTTCCACACTGGAGTGCAACTTGTTGAGTGATTCCAAAACAGGGGGATTTTTGTTTAGAGTTTATTAGATGCCACTAGTCCCGAGAGCGTATCGATATGGTCACTGGTGTGTTCAAATACTCGGACTCTAGACATGGTTTTGTGGAGATTGTCTGCCGATCTGAAGAAGGCTCTGGCTTCGAGGAACGTTACAGTTTACCTTTGCAGGCAAGTGTGTTTTTTGAGACGTGATTTTTGAAAAAGAAGTGAGTTGTGAGGAGCCCGATTTGAACATTTCGATTACTGAAAAAGTGTTTTGCTGTTTGGTTTTAGGATTGGGTCCCTCGTGAGAGGGTGGTTGGGTAGTGCCGGCCGAGGAGGTAGTGCAATACCAGGGCGACGCACGCGGGTCCGAGCAGCAAGCTGCCGGATGGACCCACACCCGCAGAAAAATTAGATTAATATCGTGAGGCTCGATGAGCCTCGTATCAGATATTAAACTGATAAGAACAGATACTACACTTGATCTTAGCCAAAAGGCCGAGAAAGGTATGCCTCTTCACTCTCAACTGTCCATTCTTATACCCTCCCGCTCTCATTCCACACCTTCAATCACCAATGCTTATGGCACATTCTATCACTGACAGGCGGCCACTTGAACAGTTCCTTGAGCAAGTGATCGACCTCCAGAAATTTACCAATTCTCGGAACATGAATCGGACTTAATCACATTACGTCAATCACAACTCACCAGAGCTAACCGAAGAGGCGTTCCTGGCAGATTGCCTTCCTCTAGCATCACCAACTCATGTGGATGTCAGTTTTGCTTGACGTCAGGCTACCCGTGATTGTCTTAGAGTTTACATTTCTTTCAACAGCTCTGTGATTCTTGCGTCAGGTTCAAACTTGCCTCAGCTTGTCAATTTCTGAGCTGAGCTCAGGCACAGAGAAAAAGTTTCAACAAACGTACTCAGTACAGGACCAAGAGCTACATCTTCATCCTGCAATATCATATATTCAAATCCCACTAGCAGCTAAGTAAGTAATACTCTAAATACAAGTTTATGATCCTTTCAGCGCCAGATCTTCCCGCTGCAGCTCAGATATTCACATACTCAGAGATATTAATCGACCATGTATACAAATTCCACAACACGGATAAGAATCTCCACACGTTACATACACAAATTATTAATTCCAAATAAAAGTTTTATTATGGTACTATGCATGTTGGCTATGACAAGATATCAAGGTCATCTGTACTATGTTTCAAACTCCTCAGTCCCATTATTGTAGGCTCTTCTACAGTAGACACCTCAAGCTTGCTTTCTTTCCCACCAGTCTAAAAACTTGAGGTTCGCGTCCATGCAGTTGAACTTGTAAAGACCTAATCCAAAATTTGCCCCTTCTTCGGCTACCGCCCAGCTCATGGCTGCACCACCAACAAAAGCCATCAACGCTCCAGGAGCGTTCTTCGAGTACCTGTACGCCAAACCCGCAGTTGCCAGACCTCCAGCAATTGCTCCATAGTTTGCGATAGTGGCTCCCTGCCTCACCTGCATCCAAGGAAAACCAGTTGTTAGCTACATAGGTCACTCTACACAAGCACTAGAACATGTCAAACTACATGCACCAATCGTACCGGACATAGATGATTTTCTGTTCTGTAATGAATCCAGTAACCCAACCACTAGATAAGAACACAAGTGACCGCCACTTGAATGGCAACAGGAGCACCACCACGGAGGCAAGGCCAAGAAGTGTCCAGTACTTCTACTCTATTTCTTGTTCACTTGGATCAAATAGTAATAACTACCATATTAAAACCAATTAACCAAAACAGTACGGATAAACGAAAAACAAGAAACTGGAGAGATTAGTACTCTCTCAGGTAAACCTAGTAAACAAGCTACTTCTGAATTAGAGCAATATAGACCAATAATCGACAGCTTCTATCTTCTAGATTAAAAAAAAAAAAAACTAAATCCAAATTCGCTTCAATGCTCACAAACGTCGAGACAGACACACTGCAGCCATGTAAATCTAACCAGAACAAGTTCATCAAATTTGTCGACAACGAAAAGACCCTAAAGGAATGTGATACGCTGTCCGTTTCGAACATGCATGCTTAACCTAAAATCAAGAAATGAGGTACACAATCCATCGCTACAGTCACAAGTTCAACGATGATACATAATCGAAGAAACATGTCTTTTTCTAAACAACAAACAGAGGAAAAACCATCATCACAACAGCATCAAAAATGACTAGACACACCCACAAACCCTAAAACCGATCAGAAACCCATTCCACCAAATTGGGCCAGAATTTCGCACAGAATCTAGTCATCAACAGACACACTAGCATGATCAGACGATGACCCGACGGAGGCAAACCAGAAACACAACACAGTACCAGCTTGAGCTGCGGCCCGTAGACGGGGTCGGAGTTGATGAACTCCTGCACGTCAGCGTCGCTCCAGGGCGGCAGCGGCGCGTCGCGCTCGGTGATGCTCGCAAACTTGTAGAACGGCAAGAAGGCCTCCCGCCAGGCCGCCTTGTCGATCGCCCACCAGGGTTTGTACCCGTCCTGCGCCATCGCCACAAAATCTCCGCTAAAACCCACAAACCCTCGTAATCAGAATGGTACTCTCTTCCACCAACGCCCTCTCAAGAGAATTCTGAGCCCAACCCGACCGCCCGATTTGCTTTGCCAAGTGCCAGTCACGTCGAATTCCAGCGCCCGCTTATTCAGAGTCGGACCGATTGAGGGCCGCTCCTCGTCCTTGTCGTCCTTGTTGAGTGCACATACACCCGTCACAGTACCACAAATACGTCCGTATCAATGCATTTCCTAGATTCATATCTGTGAAATGTAAGCGGGAGAAGGTAACGGTTTTAGGATTGATGACGGTTTTATACATGCATGGGGCTCTGAGCGTGTGTTCGAGGAAGTGTACAAATGAACTCCAAATTCGACATTCTGAATTTTTTGTAGATCTTATTGCAGAAATGTTCTTATTCTGCAGATAGTAATCTCCGTGACGATTTTTGGTGAACGTGGTTCTTTTTCGTGTATCTCGGAGAGCGAGTGTTCGGAGGAGGGGAACGTAGAACCGTCACTAAGTAGATCTGCGCGGCATCATCTAGGATGATTGAGGTTCTGGGGGCTGAACTGTGTGGACTTTGTAGATGTTACTGGTTTTACACACATTAACGGTTTTTGGAGTCCATGACTCACTTTTAGGCTTTTACGGTGATTACTGGATAGCGGGGAAGTGTGGGTAAAACCGTTACTCTGCTTAAAAGCGTCAATGTCTTTGATGATTGTAGACTTCGATAGTCGAAATGAATGTTTGTTTTGGGCATGGTGACGGTTTTCGGGTGCGATTAATTTCTTCCTTGTATCTCCATAATCTTTTAGATGTTGCTAATGTTTATACATATTTAAAACATACCCAAAATGCGACTCTGTGTATAAGTTGCAATAGATGGTACAGGGTTTAGGTGCAATGAACGTGGAGTACCGGCATATAGTTACGACCTAGCCGGTTGAAATTGAAAATTGCCGAATTGATTTCAAAATCTTAGGAAAATATCCTATCATTTTAAGGGAAAATCAGAGAATATTCTCCATTTTCTAAAGGCCTAGCCAAATTTTTTTTCCAAAAACCTAGGTATGCATTAGCTTGTTTATACTTGTATTGGCGCCCTCAGTTGTAACCGCCCATAGTTTTTCTACATACACCTGCACAAAGTTTTCATTTACACACTGCAGACGCCTATTGGTAACTTCCCTGTCATTCTACACTACAACTCATCACAGTGCCATAATCAAGTACATTAGGTGGCCATTTGAGTTTGCTGATTTCTAAAATACTTGTATATTCAAGTTTGTTAACCCCTAATTGGCCAAAATCCTAAAATAAGCCTTTTTGGATATTGGACAGGTTCCTATAAATTCAAATTTACTTAAAAAAAAATTAAATTTTTGTCGAAAAAGGTTTTTTCAAGAGGTTTATGGAGATTTTTTATTTTTTATTTTTTTGGATGAAGTGAGGAAAAGTTATGCTCTTCTGAGCATAAAACGCCCTTCCACGAGCAGGCTCTTAGCCACTGTGAATGCAGCAATTTCTGCCCAAATCTGCCCAAATTTGCTAAACGACTAAACTTTGAAATTCCATCAAAAATCAAGGTTATAGTTTTTCTCAAAAATAAAAATTTCATTATATAGAAGAGGCACTAGAGAATGTTTTCGCCGCTTGAATTTTCAATCGAAGAATGTCTCATATGCTACTTTTATTGCAAAAAAACGGCCTTTGTATGTGAATTTCAGCATACCTCCTTGTGGAAATTGATGATTTTCTCAAGGTTCCACACCTTGCATGGGTACGAGATTTTGTAGACATGTACCTAACTCACCTAGCAACAAGATCTTGAAGAGGCTCATTCTAAATCTACTTCTAAAACTTGGTGTTATGTAAGCAAAACTATCAAAACTTACCCTTTTCTACTTCAAATTTGATACATTTTAATCTAAGCATTTTTGGTAGATTTAGTTGAAAGATCTTTAAATAAACTTGACATACTATCCATATTCCAAAATTAAGCAGTTGATTTCTTTTAATTTGTAAAATCATAAAATCAAAATGGGTTGAATTTATTTTTCAGCAATTGTGGATTTTTTTTTTTTGTCAAACTTTGAAGCCTGCCCTTATAAAACTCATATAAACTCCAACTTGGATAGCTCCGTAATCTGAGTAAAAATTTGGTTTAGAATAAATTACAATAAAAAAATTCAAAAAAAATCTTTAAAATAAATTTTTTATCCTATCCAAATTTGAAGAGCAATCGGGTTCGTCAATGAAAAATTTTCAAAAAATCTTAAATTCACTAAAACATTTGCACAACTAATTTGCAATAAATCTTTGTCCTCAAAAATTTAAACGCTAGATTATTACTTTTTACAACTTATTTAATCCCAAAACCGAAATTGGATGTAAAAGAATTTTAGAGGATAACAAGAGTAGTTTTAAGGGAAAATGGAGATAATAATAATAATTACCATGATGGAATTGGTACACTCTTCTACCCATATATATATATATATATATATATATATATATATATATATATATATATATATATATATATATATATATATATATATATATATATATATAGAAGAGTGTAGAAAATCATATTCTTCAGCATATACTGAAACTTTAAAATATTATAACTTCTATATTATTGGAATTTGAAATCTAAGTTTAATCCCTAAACGGCCAAGGGTGATTTTGCTCAAAAGTGTCTTCAAATAGTCCCTTTTGAAAGCAAGTTAGATACTGCAAAATTGAAACCAATTTTGGCATTTCCAACCATAAGATCTTGTATCTAACTTCTATATCTATTTGCCTAGCAAATCTCACACTCTTATTCCTTACCATTTGAGAAATCATAACATTCAAAGTTGGAGAAAAAGTGTTTTTTTATCATGTTAAACGGAGACGTCAGTCTTTTGGGATCCAAAAAATCAATTTTTTCTGCGAAGATCTGGAATGAGCGTCTTTGGATTCTTGTTCCAACATGAGTCAGGTACATGTCCACAAAATCTCATGCCCATGCAAGGTGTGGAACCTTTAGAAAATCATTAATTTCCACATGGGGGTATGCTGAAAATCACATACAAGGCCGTTTTTTTTGCAATAAAAATAGCATATGAGACATTCTTTGATTGGAAATCCAAACAGTGAAAACATCCTCTAGTGCCTCTTCTAACAAAGAAATTTATATTTTTGAAAAAACCAAAATCTCAATTTTTGGTGGAATTTCAAAGTTTAGGCAGATTTGGACGAATTTTGGCAGTTTTGGGCAGAAATTGCTGCATTCACACACTAGCTGAGAGCCTGGCCAAAGATTGGCTAAAATCTTTGAAATCCTGTAACTTTTCCTCACTTCATCCATTAATGTATATATCCCCATAAACCTTTTGAAAAAACCTTTTGAAAAAACCTTTTGAAAAAACCTTTTTCCACAAAACAATTCAAAAAATTACAAGTAAATTTGAATTGTTAGGAACTTGCCTTAAGTCCAAAAACGCCCATTCTAGGACAATGACTGTTTAGGGTTTTAAAAAATGATGTTGCTCCATTTAAAAATGATACTGACCCACAACAAATCCTTCCTGTATAGTTGGCTGTAAAGGATTCAATGTACCCTCACATTTTTCTGTAATCACACATTATTATACAAAACATAATATTTATACTTAACAAAATATAATGGAACTGAATGAATTTAAAAATATTTATTAAAATTCTTTAATTTAAATTATTAAAGGATAAAATTGTACCTTTTCAAGTACAATGGGAGACTTGAAAATCATTCACAGGACATCAAAATTTAATCAATACAATTTAAGAGTCACATGTAGCTTCACCTCCTCTATGGTTTATAAATATGATTTGAGCACCTATTCATGTAAGGAGGTCTTTCTTATTTAACTTGAGTGCCACTGTAGGTTCTATTATAGAAATTGACAACGGAGATGTGTATGAAATATTGTTAATTTAGAAAATTCATAGTGAACCACTATATTCATGTCTTACAATTAAAAAAAAAAAAATCAAAAAATCAACTTCATAACTTTGGATGAAAAAATAAGTAAATTTACATATAATCTAGGTTCTTTGACTGTTCTCTTCTTTTTAAAATAAAAATTATTATTACACTCATAGAATTATATCAGTTTTTGTCATATTGTAGCACTTTTACAGATAATACTTTTACAGATCATTTTTCAAATTGATATGATTCCTAATTTAAGACAAGATTAACTTACTGATAGTCTCGCACTTTAAATAGCTTAAAAGTCAAAAAAAGAAATTACAGTAATTTTTAGGGTACTTGCTTTAAAAATCCAAATGGCATCATGCAATATACTGTATTTGGTTTCACATATAACCCCAATTATAAAAATAATAAATAGCCAACTTAGAAACTAAGAAAGGATTTGGGTATGTAACCAAAATTTGTCTAGATATCACCTGCGTACTACCGGTATTCTCGTAGCACCCGGTGCCAAATATATCACCTGGTAAAAATCCTGATTATAAGGAAAGGTCGGAAGAATAGGAAAATGACACTGATTGAAAGTACAAGACGTGCGGATTTACACATATGGTATGACATAATACATATGTATGACAGCGAGTCAAAGATATGGTCAATTGGTGGTCAAGCTGAAAAGAAACAGTTCAACAGTTTAAAGAGGGAGTTGACTTTGTAGATCACTAACTTGTGCCATGGAATATCCTTTGCTTATGGTCAAAGGGATCTGTCTGTTTACCCCCATCAAGCGGTGCTTGGGGCTGGGTCGGATGCCAGGCTCGGGGGGTGGGGAGGGGAGGGGGCAAATCTCTGCCCCTATTATTTGCCTTGAGTGGGGGTCCAAGTGATCTCATGGAGACCTCACTAGGGGAGGGGCAGCAAAATGGACCTACACTAGGGGAGGGGCAGCAAAATGGAACCCACCGAGCCTAGCTACCGAACCAGCGGTTGTGGTTCGGTAGCACCTCTTGATGGGGAAAAATAAAGAGACCCTGGTCAAAGACTTCATGTGTCCAGAAAAAAATTACATCTACTTTTGCCATGGAATTCCTTTGCGTCAAAAAAAAATAAAAATAAAAATTACAAATTATATTTGAATCTTGCTTCCTACAACAACATTTGGGTTCTAACTTCTCTGTTGATGCATGCAGCTTCACAATTCAGAGGTAGTATTTCCGGAGTGGGTCATTTAGGGTGGGTCAAGGCATATTTAGCCTGATTCTCCTGCATTGTAGACCGCATGGGGGTACATCATCAAAGCTGTAAGGGATGGAAAGCAGTGACTGACGAAACTTTGGCATTGCCACATGAAACCAGGGATCCTTAGAATTCAGTAATTTTATTTTTTTGATTCTTTAATTTTGTGCACTAAGTAATTCCATTATTTGATTTTATGATAAATTATATTATTAAATATTTCCAATTAACCTTTAGAAATTTATTTATTATATTTGAAATTTTCTACAGTTAAAAACCTAATTTGATTCATTAATTGGATCAAGTGAATATTTATTGATAAATGATTTTAGATAAATGGCACTTTATACCCTAATTCTTTGATTTTGATAATTATGAGTTTTGTTTATTTTTTACAGTATTTGGATGATAAAATAGGGGCTATAAAACCCAAAATTCAATGAGATCAACCCTAGTTGCCCCAATATTGTTGTTTTGAGTGAATCCTAAGACTTAACGGGCAATGGGTCCTACCGGACCCGTTGTCCTTATTCAAACCCTTCTCGCTCCACTAGATGGGTTTGAAATGCCTTTTATTGTTTATATAATTTAATGAAAAATATGCATTTTGTTCATAAAAATTAATTGAATTATTTATTTATCTATTTTCCCTTAAAGGAATAGTCACAATAAACAGTTGAGAATGTATATTTCATTCCACTCCAAATGAAAATCAGTTCCCATCTTTATCCATTCCTGGTTCAGTATCATTGTGGCCTCTTAACCTGTCAGTTCACACGCGGTCTCACACCCTAAACAGCCCACTCCCAAAGGCTGTCCTCCACAATTCACAAGCATACTTTGAATATTATACTTGGTACAATATTTTCAAAGCTGGAGTATCTGAAATGGACACTTGATGTGTGTGTTGACATGATTAGATTTTTCATATGACCCTTGCAATGAAGCTCATCCCTTGTCTTAAATTCTTAATGACATAGCGGGTCTTCCGTCTTCCTCCTCTCCTCCTTGTTTCTTATTTTAGAGGGCATGTATCTCCCTTTTAGTAATTTTGATATTTTCAATGGAACTAAGGACCCCAAATTAGTTTGAGGATTCACTTAGTTAATTTTAGATAGTTTATTCATTTTTTGAAATTTTTGAAGATTTTAAAAGTTTTCCACCAATGCCTGCCCTACTTGGGGCCCTAAAATCATTAGGACAAAGTAGTGTCTACTCTCAGAAGGGGGGAATAGATCTTTATTTCCATACCTTTGACCTGTGGGCTTTGGATTGGAGGTAGATCGAACGGACACTTAATTCACGTTGGTCTCCTCCCGAGACCGAAGTTTCTCTCTCTCTAGGACAAAGTCAAGGTTTATTGCCGAGGATCATGTGATTGCACCTTAAGGTAAATCAAGGCAAACCCGTCCATAAGCATTGTAATAACTAATGTAATCTTTTGCAAATGTTGGCTCAAACATCAAATTTTGAGGTGGATAGAAAGTAAGGTTTTAAGATTCAATCAACTTAAAACATTATTTTTTATATTATTTTTTATGAATTGAATCAAGTGTCATGAATCTTTAACCCCTAAAAATCCAGGAAAGCCGAAATGGGTTTTTGCTGTTTTGGCAGCCAAGATGAAGGGGTTAAAATTCATATTTTTGCCTAAGATTTTTATTGGATGCTCCCTACATTGCAAAGTATATGTGGTAAAATTTTCAAAGCCAAATTTGAATTTTAAGACCTTCATCTAGAAATTTTGCATGGAGGTACCCAACTTGATTACCTACATGGAAAAAAATATGAGCAAAATGTTTGGGATAATGAACATCAACTCCCCACTTTCACCATTTACCCTATGTCGTTCGGTTTATACCAAAAAAAACTTTTGCTGCAACTTTGAACATTATAATCTCACAAATGGTAAACATCCAATGGTTGAAAATTTCAATAGTACTTTCGAAGAGGGTAAAGTACAAGATCTTACGGTTAGATGTCTAAAAAGAGGGAAAAAATTGGTCCTAACCGTCATTCCCACAAAGCGGTAAAAAATGACAGTTTTGGAACTTGGAGCTTCCAGAAACGGCTAGATTTTTAGGGGTTAAATAATGTTTCTGCAAAAGTTTGAAAACCATTAGTGGATTAACACATCATCCACCCAAGCAACAATCAGTAACCACCATTTGAAGTGCACATAATCATCTCAGGGTCTGTTTAGATTGTGGTGGAGAAGTGCACTGTAGAGTTAAGAAATTTTATCCGCAAGATGGTTGTATGATTCTGTGAAGTAAATGATCAAATGCCAAATAAGATGCAAACATACTAAAACTTATATGAAGAACACTTGGTTGATCAAAGTATACACACGAAGAAGAGAAGTCAAGTAAACAACCTACTTCTGAAAGAAAACATGCAAAGTCCAAAATTTACTTCTAAAATTCTAAAACTTGTATAGAATGCAGTTAGCACACGAGAGAACATTGTAATAGCTAGAATTGAGAAGGAAGTAAAAAACCTTGAAACATGCTTCAATGGTTTTAAATTTACTTTACATAAAGATAATGAACTTTGAGAGGAAGTAAAAACGGGATTATTAGAAAAGCTTTAACGAACAACAATTTCTTGGGGGGCCACCACTCTTCTGACTATTTCTATCATTATTATAAATTTAGTAGCTTGTAGATGCATAATTGGAAAGTTCTATTGATTCTCTATTTGATGCACACATATTAGTCGCAATTTCTAGTGATTTTTTAATTAGTAGATACATGTTAGAAGTCCATGACGGTTGGTTTCATTATTGCACATGCACTTGTTTTCCATTATAATGAATTTAAATTTAAATTTTATTCAACTTAGTCTTTAAGAATCTTGAAACATCACCTGCAACTTCATAAAATAAATAGTCATTAAGAAGTTAGAACTTAACAAATTCTTGAGTATTTTTGTTCTTAAAATCTCAAAAAAAAATTCAATGAAGAAGCAAACTTCAAAGCCTATTTTCTCAATGAAAATCTAGACTAAATTGCAATCTATAGTAAGTGTGTACAACATTACATGTAAAGTTTTGCACAACTTATGTTTTGATACTTTATAAATTCATCTATACAGTATTTAATTATAAATTCTTATTTTCAAAAAGTGGAACAATTTTGTAAGGAACAGTATTGTGAGGCATTATATGTGATTATGGAGTGACCACTATTTAGCAAGAAAAATCAACATATAAACTATGAACACCATTGAAAATTTGAAAATTGGAATACCAATGACGAATTGCAGTCAAGAGCAATGATATCACAAGACTTAGTGACTGTTAACCCCTAAGTTCCTTGGTGTTTCTGGAGTAAAATTGTCAAAAGCCATTCTTTTCTACTTCAAGTTTGATACATCTAATCTAAGCATATTTTAGTAGATTTAGTTGTAAATTATTTAAATTTAATTAACACACTATTCATGTACCTAAATTGGACCGTTGATTTCTTTTCATATGTAAAATCAAAAAATCAAAATGGGTTGAATTTATTTTTTAGCAATTGTGAAACTTTTTTTGGTCAAACTTTGAAGCCTGCCTTTGTAAAACTTGTATATTCTTCAACTTGGATAACTTGGTAATTTGAGTATAGGAATTTGGTTGAGTGTACTTTATAATAAAAAAATTCAAAAATTATCTTAATTTTTAAAATTTTCCACCCCATATTTGAAAAGAAAACCGGTTCATCAATTAAAAATTCCGGAAAACTTATGATTTCACCAAAGAGTAACACAATCAATTTGCAGTAAAGTTTTTCTGCTAAAAAATTTTAGTCCCAAAATATTACTTTTTATCACTTCATCTAATCCAAAAACCCAAATTGGGTTTAAAAGGACTTTAGGGGTTAAGTAGTTGGCAGGCTCAAGGTAGTGATGATGTTCATGTTGTGAAACCCTTGCAAGTGTAATTGGTAAAAATATTATGTTTCAGTCAAATATTGTGCATCATGCTCATATTTGTTACGTTCACAGATCAGTCAAACAAAGAGTGTGCTTTAAATTTTACTGGTGCATCTGGTGATCATGCTACATAGCTTGAAGGCAACAAAAATGTTGTGGACACTGGGTGGTGAGATAAAGCTATCCAAAAGTCAAATGACATGTAACAGTACTGAAAAATTATTGCTTTGCCGTCAACAATGCATTCCACTGTCAACAATTCAATTGTAATTTTGTAACAAACATATGAACAACATTAATTACATGGATATGATTGAAGCTGAGTGTATAATTCAAGCAGGAGGGTCTCCTACATCTGGATTATTCTCAGGGCCTTCCTTTTCTGGTCCTGAATTATCAGATGCAGGTTGTTGACTAGAATTATGCCCAACCAATCCCTCTCCCATCAACTCTTGTAACCACAAAAGTCGTTGTGCCATGGATACTTGCCCTATACTAGGGCCTGCATTCGGGCTTGCACTGGAGGTTGTACCCAGGGAAGCACCCGAGGTTGCACTTGGGGATGTGAGGTTTCCTTGTTGCTGAGAGTCTGTCGACGCTGCCCCAGCTGAGCCTAGATTGGGGTCTTGATGGAATTGTCCACCTGGACCTACCCGCATGGCATTGTATCTCTGAGCTGCAAATAAACTTGCCCTAGGGTCCAATCTAGGGTTCAACATGGGATCCATCCGGGGATCCATCAGGGGAGGGCGAGCTCGAGAAAAGTTGCGCATTAGGTTAAGCATGTTGGCAAGAAGTGGGTACTGAGTTCCATATTGCAACCTGAAGAGTTGGTGTGTTCCAAGGAGATAGTCTATGTTTCTCTGAAATAATGTGCCTGCAGCTTGTGGAGGATATTGGCTCCTCCTCCTGGCCTGGTCGGGAGGAACTTGGGCACCAGTGGCAAGCAGATGGCTCATAAGCCATTGGTCCAAGTAGTTGCTGGGCGGTAAATTTATAGGGGGCATTGGTCCAAGTGGTACAGGCTGCTGGGGGCTGACAGGAGCTGGTAAGGGCACATCTTCAGCGTTGCTGCTGGCAATGGTTCCTTGAGGATTCAATTCTCTGGCATGAGTACTGCCAGTACTTGCAGTCTCAGGGTGGTTGTGGGTTCCCTCATATGTTGTAAGCACATGACTGGGGTCCTCAGTTGAGCGCTCCACTCTTTTGCGAACTGGGCAATTGGCAGTTGTGCACCTGTAGTAATTTCTGCAGCCACCATTAGCCATGATGTATATGCATTAGTGTCTAAGTCACTTCATGACATGCATGGCAGCAAATTTAGGTTAAATTGATTCTAATCAAATTCCACAGAATTGTCTAAAACCCTTGAAGGCATTAAAACCACAGGCTCTGAAACAGTTGAAGATGAGAAGTGAACCTGGGATGAGCACTGTTTTTCACAGGCTTCTGCCCATACTTGCGCCATCTATAGCCATCATCTATTACATCAACTTCAGTTCTGGTTTGAAATGATTTTGGTGGCCGGCTTGTGCGAGGAATTAGGCTTGGCCTCTCTGCAGCTGGACCTTTCAACTTTTTCTGCAGGGTGTCCCTGCAAGTTCTCTCATTAACTCAATGACTGTACAAAACCAATCTATACCTAATTAACTCAAGTACACTTAATCATAGGTTATCTAATCAATCTCCAAATCCAAAATTCAAGTTACCTAATTTCTGAAGCAAGTATCCAGACACGTCTATGTCCTTCACCAGTCCACAACCTCTTCTCAACATCTTCTCAACCCCCACACTTATTTGATGCTATCCATTCCAGTGGACCCTCTATATGTGGTACTCTGGGATGTCTGATAACTAGGTGTAAAGAAGCACCAATTTAACCTCTTTCAAGACACCAGCATGCAAGCCAGATGAATCAATTGCAAGAGTATGTAACTCATGCCCACTGGATATGATGGGCAGGGAGCCTCGAAGTACTCGGTCACCTCACCAACTGGGGTCATATGTATAATGGTGCAAAAGAGTTAAATTAAAGTTTTCCTGGATTATAATACTAGTCTAGACGTTAAACGAAAATTTCATTGAAATCTGGAGCTAGTTCTAGACGAAGTGGATGGAGTCTGCAATCAGACCACAATCAGTGAGCTTACATGGACTGTTGATGCTGCGTTTGCTGTTGTTGTGTGGCGCCGGTCGCTCCACCATCGCTGCCCTCGCCAGCGGGTCCATCTAGAACCGGTCCTTTCCTCTTGAGAATTCCAGGTGAGGCAGCAGAGCCACCCTGAGATTCGCCGCTGGAGGTGACGGCCACAGCTTCATCCGGCGTGTCGCCAATGCTGACAGATGATGAAACTGTCTCAGATTCATCATTTGGAGTTTCTGGGTGGCCCATGGGATTGAAAAGATTGAGTCCGGGCGGTTGCATGGGCAACAGGCCCGGGTCTGAATCCAGGAGGAACTGCTCTAGGCCAACCTGGAAATCCCTGAGTTCATCTTGGGAGTATCTCTCGAGTTCGTCTGGCGCTAGCTGCAACCATGTATCAGTTAAAAACTCCAACGACCCCTGCCGTCCTAAGGCTTGGCTACCCGGGAATGGGTGTCGATAACCAGTTCCTAAGTCTACATCTCTAATGTTACACAGGTTGGGTGAATCGGCCGGAAACCTAGGTATGCTACTTGTCGAGGAAGCATGGAGAGCACTAATATTGGGCAAAAAATTAGGATGAGGTTGGTGGTTGTGCTCATCGTCGGTGCACCACGGCACAGGAGCTGCTGCCGCCGCCTCGTCCATCTCTGTGCGAGCACTACTACTGCCTTCAACCTGCCATAGATTCGTATCCATATCTGGAACAGAAGTGGGAGCATTTGCTAAAGCTGCAGAACTAGAAGAGGGACGCTGGGGTGAAGAGCTGATTGCGCACCATAAGTCCACGGCCTCTGTGCCTTGTTGACGTCCATCATCACCAGACGCCGGAGGTTGTGATGAATCAGGCTGCTCATTGGGATCACTAGAGGGCTCCGAGCCAGATCCACCCGCCGGGGGGTCCATAGGAATGAAGACCAGAAACTCAACCAAAACAAAAAGAACGAACAGGCTGTGCACACAGGTCGCATGAATCCAAGTCCACCCACAACTTGAGCAAGACAAAGCGCCCGTAGCTTGCAAGAGTCGCCACCCTGTACAACACAATCAAGATCAGTCAATTCTACAAGCATTCAATTCGGTACCAGATGAGCAGCAATGGAGGACTGATTTTTGGAGCGACGCAGCAACAAGATGGAAAGTTGCAGAACAAGCTTAGCTGCAACAGAAAGGTGCTGAGCGTTGTACCAGCTGCTAGCCTGCAAGAGTCAGCACTTGACTGGTAGAAGATACCATGAGAAACGACGACATCGAAGTCAGAAACCAGAGTCTCCGGCCACGCTAGGCGCTTACCTGAAAGCGGGACTCTTCGGAGTCTGAGAAACTGGCTGCAATGACATTAGTCACCGGAGAATTTTGTCAACGGACAGAGAACGGGCGACTGCATAGAAAACGGCCCTGCCATCCTCGTGGATTTCTTTATCAAGAATTGCTCTGCTGTCGAAATTGCCCTCGAAATAATATTAAATTAATTGGCAATATGGCACGCCAGCAGCAACCTATGTTAGTAGGAATCCACTTAGATTCCAATTTCCTACACGACTAATATAATGTTGACAAATTAATTTCTTAATCATGTGCAGGGCCTGAATGCTATTTTCGACTCAAAATTTAATGTCGTGGACTGCCGATGCTCCAGTGCTCTTGTAGCAACAGAAACGTGCTTAAGCTGTCATCTGAAGTTGGATATATGCGAGCTCGTCGATGGTGCAATTGTGGTCTGGGCACCAGCGGTCTCTTTAACATACCAGATGTAGTCACCTAAGCTACAATCACCAGAACTAATAAGGTAATCGTGATCAATTTCAATGTTATGAACTTAGCCTGTTGATGCACTACATGTAGCAAATGTAGCAAGTCCCACTCAGCTCAACAGTACTGCAATCATTCAACTCAATTCCAGGAACTAGGTTAGGTGAAAGACAAAAGACAAAAATAATATATACTTTACTTGGATTGCAGCTCGCAAACATCCGGGGACGCTTTCCACAAGGAGAGCCCGGTGATCATTCCAACAATGTTCAAATAAAATATCCCCCAATGGGCTTCCCTAACAAGCTGGTCAAAGTGGGGCGATGTGTGCATCGCAAAAACGTTTACCGAAAGAGGTAACGCCGTCCCTGTATTCCATTATTCTCCTCTTCAAAGATGTCGCGGTACGTTCGCAGCAAAAATATTGCACTACGTAATTCAAACACTTGCTCTTTCCGACGAAGCCTCACAAGTTCTAGCAAATTAGCGGCAAAGTGTTTGAATTATTTTGCGAGCATACTCATTTCAACTTCTAAAAGTCCAACGCCAGAAAATCATGAGCCTGGCTAATAGTAGGAGATTAAGGCTATCCAAAAGCAGCAAGGAAATTCGGTAAGCGCACAGCTTAAAATTAGCGGAGCAGACCTAAACCGGCCATGATAGTCAACGTCTGCATGGGGGGAGTCATAGCAGCTTGACTCTGTGGACATTATACACAACAGTGGGGTCGCCGTGCGAGGTCAGCACACTTCGATGACAATATTCCCCAGAAATTACTGGATTTCGCACATTGCGCTCATGTGGCCAGGTGCCAGAGTGAACTGCTTCTTTTTATCATTACTTTCACGCGAAAACTTACCAGAGTTTATTTTTTTGGAAACAAAAGAGTGACGCAAGACCCAGGACGACGCCAAGCTGACGGTGCATGATGATGCACATCTGTTGCATAGCTCGTAATCAGTTTCCTCTGGAAATTATATTATACCTTTCGTCCAAAAAATGAAAGTGATAAAGAACAAGGGAATCACTCAGTGTCTGCTTAGTCGAGTCATCAGCACTTAGACACATCGGCACCTGGAAGTTGGTAAGTGTAGACAAATATTATTCTGATTATATTTCAAGCATAAAACTGAAGATTTCTTCCTCCACCAAAAGCCACATAGAAGGGTGGGCACCTTGTGCTGCGTTATTATAACAATTTTTAAAAGCCTAGGTACCGGTAGTGGTTTAGTACAGCAAACATTCCCTCGAATCATTTTTTTCCCCTCAGTATTTTGATTTTGGAACATTCAATTTCCAAAAAACCCCCTGGATATTTTTATCATGAGTAATTCAACGAATCTACCATAGACCTGTAGCAATTCCTGTGTAAGAATGTTTATAATATCTATGTCGACCATGAACTGAGGGAATTATCTCGCTGGTTTTCAAAGATCTCTCCCGGAAACCTTGAAGAGAGACACCATAATAGAGCTAAGTGGCTCACACAATTTTTTTTTTATTATTATTTATTTATTTATTATTATTATTATTATTATTTTTTTGAAAACAAATGAACCGAAAATTCATTGCAAAGAGAAACCCAAAGTACAAAGAGCAAGCCAGCCACAGGTGGCCTGACCAGAGCTCACACAATTGTTTGAGGTGAATAGAAAACTGAGAAGACCCAGATTTGACATAGTTGACCAGTATTGACCTGCCTCAATCCTCTCAAAGGAAGACTTTTTCCTGCAAAAATATAAACAATCTGGGCGGTCTTGCAACCTCATCATCTATCAAACGTGACACGCAACGATATATGCAAAAAAGTGCAAGAGCAGGATGAAGGCGTACTGTATACCTCGAGGGGTTCAACCAGAACATGCGTCCATAGTGTCACCCGGGGGCCAAAATCCTGACACTTGCTCTTGTTGCTAGCATCATCTCCTAGCACTTTATTGAATCACTGTTCATCGCATCTGAAAGGTTTGGATTGCTCGGATCATCAAGCATAGGATCGGCTGCTAGCTAGCTTTCCGATCGACCCCGCCTTTGGTGTACACAATCATCATGGCTCTTTATCTTGTTCAGCTTGTTCAGGAGGCTGTAACTGAGTAGGTACCATCCTCGTGTCAGAAAAGGAGCCTTACCAAGGAACGTCACACAACATCCGAACTCCGAAACCTGCGACGTGTGCTCACACACATCCTTCAGATGACAAGATTCCACTCAAGAAAAAGTCCAAAATTTCCAATTACCATGCCATCAGAGAGGTTATTTTTTATTATTGAAATGTGCTAAAAACAACGTCATTAACGTTGATGTTGTGCAAGTCGCACCTCAAATTGGTCCCGGACTACAGTGGTGGTGGAAGCAGGTTGGGAGTGGTCAAAGCAGGTCCACGAAGTCTGCCGAGATAGGAACTTAATTTAAGTTGAGCTGTGTGATTGACGCTGTGACGTCGCCGCTTGCAGAGGTCGATTGGAATTTGGATTTACGCTCCATAGTCACCGTCACTCCGAAATTAGGCTCCGGTTATGCTCAGTCGATTCGAATGATTCCTCCCTCGCACTGTTATTATGCAAGACGTCTGCACACACTTTCTGAAATAGTTAACTTATTCTCCATGCAGTCAATCATTAACTTCCTTTCGACGTCACCGGGCTCCATGTCCCCTCCCACCATTGCGTCGCTGTTCATGTCATGTGATGCCCCCTAGGTGTGAGTTTCTTTGGAACACCTTCCAGAAGAATCTGCCATAAAAAGGAAAAATAATTTGATGCTAGCAGTCCACTAACCTAATCTAGTAATCCTCGTTTTGCTTTCTGAATGGGTTTCATTGTATCGGCTAAGGTAGAAACACCTTAAACCGGGCGGCCCCCCAGAAGCGCAGGGTAGACCGCCCCTGTGCCGCCCATGGCATGAACCTTATTGCGTGCACAGCAATTTCATAAATAGTTCATGAATAGTGACTCGATATGGACACGTGTAGGGAGGTGGTTGGTTCATAGATTCATGGTTCATTAACTCTATTTGCACGGTTTTAGCTACATGCGTGAGCGCCACAAAAGGAGAGTCTACTGATCACTTTAAGGTCATGTACACTTTTGACTTCAAAAATTTGTAGTAAATTCAATTTTTGCTATTTAATTCTGGAAATTTTTGCATTCACTCTCCCTCCTGTTTCCCCATCCAGGAAAAATTACAAACAGTACACACGAGGTCCACAACCATGCTGAATCTCTTATTCGCCCGGTTTAAGGTGTTTCTACCTTAACTTAGCTTGAGCCTGGGCTCTTTTGACGTGTCTGTGTCTTGGTCTCCTGTATTTTATTGTAACTCCGTGATGAAATGCGGTTTCATTTGTTTCAAAAAGAATAAAGAAGTGTATGATTGTCTAACGTCGTCCTTTTGCGAGTCCTGGTTCTGCGGTTCTGCATCCATGACGCTCATGTCACCTGCGCGTCCCACATCAGCAGTTTCCGCAGGTGGGCTTTGGACAGACTGGAGCAGGGGAGATATTTCTCATCTGGTCACGCAGCATCCGAAGATTCGAGTCTTGTTGCAGAGTGTTCGATCGCCCATGGAAGTGTGGCTAAGTTATTCAGCTTGATCGCCTCATATGGGCCATCGTGCATCTGATCTAAACCGGAGCCCTAATGTCGGGCACTAGAGCACTGGGCAATGGAAAGAATTGGGAAGTGAAGAGTGAAAGGGAAGTTTGCAATAAATTTGCTTGAGCGCGTCGTTGATTAGGATGGTCCCTCGATTTATCAAGTAATCGAGGAGCAGAATGATGCCCACGCTGACACTGGTCCAAAGAGGGACGAGCTATCGCCGTGTTTCCCAACCATGTAGCCATCTACAGCTTTCGCGCTCACACCCAGGTGATACGCAAGTACCTGATCTGCATTGCCCTCGGTCGCTGTCACAATGCAAATGCGAAAGGTTGAGCTCAGATTTAAGGATCTCCTTCAGCACGTTCACGACTATTACTCACCCCCATGCGCCGCGACCCTCTTCGCTCCAACGTTTGCCGATTCTGTAAGCCCCCGATCCAGAAAGCCTCTTGAACAGCGATTCAGCCACATTCTCTGATACTGTATGCACCGATTCGGCTTCGATCGCCCTCAGCATCTTCTCCAGGAATGTCGCTCCTTATCACCCCAAATTGGCCTCAATTCTTCAGAGCATCGTCACCGATTTGCAGATGGGTGCATCTGTTACTCGCCGTTTCTGCAATGGCAAACCGATCCAATTCTGTAAACCCTTCGAGTCAAATATACATGCTCTTTCTCGGAAATGAAACCCTAATGAAGACAGATACCTCAAATGTAGAAACAACTACACTGTCTCCAAAGATTTACATCTATCACACAACATGGTTATTTAATCGGAGTTAACCCCAGTGAGTGCTAGAAAAAACAGTTCTGTGGAGGCATCATTTTCTAGAAACCATTTAACCTCGATTCAGGAATTACCATCACTTCACATTTCTCTGCTGCACATGGACGTACACCAGCGAACTCATTCACCATCATAAGAAACGATTTGGGTTCACTATATTCCACTTTGATGGACATTCGAGCGCCTAACCGAGGTGTAAATCAGTGTCACGGATGTCGCATGAACTGGTCCTCATGTGGAACCAACCAATCCTCAGATCAAGACGAACAAATTAAATCGGTAAAGGAATGGCACTGTAGAGCATGCCAAAACGGCGGCAACAAGAGGGCATTCATCACAAGTGTCAAATCTGCATAGTTACCGATTCTTCACGAGTCATGATTCATCACCATGACTTCTTCTTTTGTAACTGTAGAGAATCTGCATCACTAGCTAGCCAACTTACCAACTCCACCTTGTACGTGGTGTAAACGTTTTTTTCTCTGCCAAGTCTAACTTGTGTTACATGGATCATGATTCTCCCCCATGGCCACTTTTGTCATATTATGAAAGTACAGCCTTCTTACAACCACTCTCTTGAATTCACTTCAATCCGCTTGATCATTTCATATCTACACAGTACTTTCCTTGCCCATCTCGTGACATGAGGTTCACATCTTCGTCAAGCTCGGACTGAATGTTATCAACCAATTGATGGCTCGTCCTCTTGAAGGTGTCTCAGGTGATAGCTATGTAGGTCCATCGTTCGGAATAGTGTGTAGAATTGGATGCCATGGATTTTTGGATAGTGTTCCTTGCTTTGATATTAGTTGTTGTGAGTCTTGTCGTTGTGGAGGGTACACATGAAGGCGAAGGTGGTGGTGGTGATGGTTTCATGAAATGGGTTGGACGTGTGGGAGAGCGACATGAGTTGAAAAGAAAGGGAGGTGTTGTAGCTGACATGACATGGTTGGACTGGAAGTCGAAACAAGTGACATCCAAGTCTTACATTGTTGTGGATCAGAATGGGGGTGGAGACTTTCGTACCATCACCGAAGCTGTGGACTCCATTCAGCGAGACATGTTCCGGCCATACCGCATCACGGTGCAGATAAACTCGGGGTTCTACAGGTAGAGTATTTAAACAAAACTTTGGTTAGTATTCTTGGGATACTCAAAGAATTCAGGATAGTGTTGAACATGTTGACTTTAATGACTAAGAGTTGTGGTGCAGGGAGAAAGTGATTATACCGAAAAACAAGCCTATGATTACACTCTTAGGGGTTGGGGGTCCCATTGTTGATTGGAACGACACAGCATTTGTCACTCAAAACTCCACACTCGACAGTGCTACAGTTGGAATCAGTGGCAACAATTTCATGGCACGCAATATCACATTTCAGGTACCATGCAAGTCGTGTCTAGTTAACACAAAAATATCAAATTAATAACGAAAACATCACATGCAGTTGAGGAAACCTGTGCGTCTCGAAGACAAACATTTCAATTTATTAAATGAGAAATTGCAAAGTCACGTTAGATGTGACCTGCAATTCTTGAACACAACCAGGTCAATTATTTTATGAGAATTAACAATATCGCAAATAAGGAATCTGTAAGACTTCTATAAGGCAAACAATTCAGTTTTTCAACAATCCAATAATGAAATATAAACTAATGAAGAGTGACATGGGTTATGCAGAATTCTGCACCAGGGCCACCAGTGGGAGCTGTAAGACGCCAGGCTGTAGCACTGCGAGTGACGTCCGACATCGCAGCGTTCTATGAGTGCGCATTCCTTGGTTACCAGGACACTCTGTATGACCACCGAGGTCGCCACTACTTTAAAAACTGCTTCATCCAGGGTAACATCGACTTCATATTCGGCGATGGTCTCTCCATATACAAAGTAAGCACCAAGACTTGCCACACTGACCTGCACATTTAGAACCAGAGAAAAAAAAAGAACAAAAAAAAAAAGGGAAAAAAGAAGACAAAAGACTTAATTTTGCTCAATTGCACCTTTGCTGACTAATGACGAGTTCACAGTCAGTATATCTTAATTGCCAGAGCTCAGTAAATGTAAGAAAGACAGCTAGTCTGATGGTACTACATTCTAAGTTACACTGTTATGTAAGTCCAACTGACAGCTCAGAGGTTGGTAGGAGTGCACCATAAACGTGGTGTCAGATGGCTCGGGATCTGTTACGGCACAGAAGCGGCAGAGGACAGATGAGAACACAGGCTTCTCTTTCGTGCAGTGCAGTGTCGTAGGCTCCGGTCATGTGTACTTGGGGAGAGCTTGGGGGCCATACTCTCGCGTGGTGTTCTCCTTCACTTACATGGCAGACGTGGTGGATACCCGAGGATGGATGGACTGGGGGATACCTGAAAGGCAGCAGTAAGTCAATTTTTATGTCAGTCTACATGAATACTGTAGCAAAGAGTGGAGATTAATTCAACTTCTTAATAATTGCGTACACTGCAGAGACTAACATCAAACATGATCATTCTGTACAATGCGGCCTGCAGAACAGTGTACTATGGAGAGTATAGGTGCACTGGGCCTGGATCGGTGTCATATGGCAGAGTCCCATGGTCGCGTGAACTCACCGATGCTGACGCGGCACCCTTTGTGTCGTTATCCTTTATCGACGGTGAGAGCTGGGTCCCCGAGGTGTAGCTGTCCATAATTGGCTCCGAAGCAGCTGAAGATGGAAGCGGAAATTCAGAATTGCTCCAGTGATTGTTCTTCCACCCTTACAATGCACGCATCGTCTCTGTAATGCAAAGTCAAGCTATCCAACTTGAACAGACGAGAATCCTGCAATAAGACGTGCATTTTACAATGCAGGAAATATAAACTCTCTTTTAGCATGTTGAAAGATAGGATACATCAGTTGATTGACTTAAGGTGACCCTTTAGATAACATATAGTTACCATTCTCGAACTGCAAAAGTTCACATAAAGTTGAAGGATGTAACTCAGCTGATTCTTTGCCAACACTACCAATCTGAAACTGAAACCCCTGCAATTGCAACAAAATCCACAAATATCCGGGCCAATATACACATAATTCAGCAGAATACACGACTTCAGTCCCATTTTCAGACATATCATCAGCAGACCTGGAATCTGCAGGAGCTAAATTCTCCTTTATCATACAAAATAGAGTCAAAAACACTGCCATCTATGCATCCGCAACCGCGATAGCTAAGATGCTTGACACTAGAATCATGCCCTTACCCGAATTCTTCTCTACAACTAAGCTTTGATTTCTGTTGAACAATCTAATACACAACGCAACACCCAGGCAATGGACTCGATTTGGACGTGGAACTCACTTAAGTTTTCTCGAATGAGTTAAGGAACACCTTGGCAATCCACCGACCAAGAGTTTAAGACTAGGGTTGCGCAATCTAAGCGGCACCGAACTATCCGGAATTATCCTGATCGAAATTTCTAACCTAAAATGAATAAATCTCTGAGCAGAGCACTAGTTTAAGGCTCTGTAACCCAGTTTTGGCCATCAATGAAGGAGAGGGTGAGGAAGGGAGCCGCTTCGGCATCCGTGAGCTCATGAGACCATGCAACGCGGCCAAGCTCAGTGGCACCCGGACCTGAGCACTTGTACTGCCCGTAGTATGCAGTTCTGCGCAACACACATCTCACCATGTCAAGCCCAATTCTCCGATCACAACAAGCCCCCCAAAACTCCATAGCTGCAAGAAAAACAGAGCAATTAGGTCAAGCAATGTACCTTTGTCTGTCAGGGACGTTCCAGTTATGCCAGCCTTCCCGGATAACAATGTCCTGCATGAATGTGAAAGCAAAGACGACGCGCGAGTAAGGTCCCCACGCTCTACCGAGATACACTTGCCCAGACCCCAAAAGATTGCACCCCACGAACGAGAATCCGGTGTTCTTGTTGCTCGATTCTCGCTTCTGTGCCGTGACGGAGCCGTATGTGGCTGCATTCACGTTCAAAGTACAATCCTGTAACAATCAATCCCAATGAATTAGTCCCAAAGCTATGGCAACGAACGACATTGCCGGCTATGAAGAGGACAAATATTGAGTAAACTCTCAATACCTTGTAAAGAGATTGCGCATCTCCGAAGATGAAGTCGATGGAGCCCACAATCTCACAGTTCTTGTAGTAATGCCGCCCCATGTCGTCATTGAGCGTGTCTTGGGAGCCGTAGAAGCCGCAGTTGTAGAACGCTGCGCAGTCGCCTGTGATCCTCAGCGCCACCGCCTGCATGTTCACTGCGCCCGCCGGTGGCGCAGGTGCAGAATTCTACAAAAAGAATTTCCACAAACAAACATGAAAATCTAGCAACGAAAACAAAAACAAACTATCAAAACCCATCTTCAGAGCCTCCATCACATCAAAAACAAAAAACCCCAAACCAAGTCTGAACCCTCTGCACTCAACTCACAGACTTCGCAGGAATCCAAACAGCACCAAATCAAGCATAACACATAAAACTCCAACGAAATATAAAACATCAACTGCTCATCTCCTTCAAATCCTTCAAAACGTCCAATAAACGAAACTCTCAGATGTCTTCAAATATGCCAAACACTCTGCATTCAATTCATCAACATGGCTCGAATGACAGCAAAAAATGTAGAAAAAAACCATAAAAAGTTAGACGTGATCAGTATACCTTGAAGCTGATATCTTTTGCTACGAAGTAGTCCGAGAAGACGGCAACCGTGGCGCTATCATATGTGCTTCCGGCCGTCGCAGCATTCATGTCATACTCGATGAATGTCACATTCTTCCCTGCTCCTTGCAGTGTAATATATCCCTTGGACTTCGGTATGGTCACCCTCTCTCTACACAAATCGGCCAAAACAGTAAACCAGTTAGCTCTAAGAATCTAAACTTCATGACAAGGATGGCAACCAGAAGTCATATATTTTTTGTTTTGTTTTTTTCTGATATGGAAACTTGTAGCATACCTGTAAGTGCCAGGCTTCACAATGATGAGCACCTGCATTGAATTACCATCCGGGACAGCGTTCACAGCCTCCTGCACAGTTTTGAAATTCCCGAACCCAGCTACGTCGACGTAATAGACTTGCGGCACTGCCTTCACACTACTAGGAAGTCTAGTGATTGGAGCGAGTGATGAGGATTTGGATTTGGCACCAACCGATGCTATCCAGCTCAGAAAATCAGACTCCACATCCTCCATGGTTGAAGGCATAGCTTCACTCTCTAGTCGACTGTTCTTCGATGACATACTACGGGTTGAATGTGAGAGCTGGAGGTCGGAAAAGAGTAGCAGCACAGTGATGTAAAACATCACAAACAGGTGTGATGATGCAGCTCTAGGCCTCCACACCTTCGACGTCTTCATGGCTGTTGCACCCATCGATTCCTACCCTGAAGTCCTCCGAAGTAAGAAAATAATCTCTCCGAACAGCTGAGCAATGGCTTTGAAGCACCGGTTCAAATAGCACAAGCACTGCAAAATAAGCCTTTGCTTTTTTTGAGTAAGGGAGATAGATTGACAGGAGTTAGAGTGTATGAACTGAAGCTTCAGGAAGCAGATGAATCTGCACTTCTAATTTTAAACATGAACTGAACACATGAATAGTTGGAGCACTCCACACAGATTAGCCGATGTGGAAACTATATGAATCTGCACTTCTACGCTCAAAACAGCTTCAGCTACACATGAATATCTGGGGACTTCTAGAATCGAAACAGAAACCAACTGGAAAGGAGACACTTGGTCGATGAGCTTGAGCATGCAAGCTCCGAAGATAGCAGCTGCATGCATGTCTCCGAAGATGGTCAGACTTTATACCACACTTGGGATCCCCAGCTTGCAATCAAAAGGCAAAACAGACAAACTTGTTGCAGCAGTCTTTTGGTATGAGCAAGTTACCAACTGGAAAAGCCCAGTTCTAGAACTCAAGAGATTCATGTTGGTAATCAACTTGTGAGAGAGACACTAAATTAATGTGCACATTGCAACATGAAGTGAGGGGAATTGCAGCAGCTGCTGAATGCCATGAGAAAATTAATTAGAGGCGGGAACTTAATAGCTTTGGTAAGAGGGGGAGATTGTGGCAATCCTGATGTGGAAGGTACCCAGTTTGGATAGCCAATGCATTGAGGACTGTCAAAGGGGTGATGTCAATGTGTCATAGCCCAGGGTAAATACTTAAAATAATTTATTAGATACAGTTGCAGAATGTGGTACTACTTGCTGTGGTTTCTGGAAAAGTCAAGTTTTCCAACACTTATCATAACAGATCAGCTAGACTCCTCTGTTCTGCTTCCGGTATCCTTCATGAAGCGCGGAGACAGCTCATCAGTCTGTCTCTGGTTGTACTTACAGTCTTACTGTAAGGATGCCGGATTACTGGCAGCCTTTAGATGCATGATTTATTTTTCATACACTGAATGTTCAAGCAAATTGCAGGAGAATCGGACCAGTGAGTTGCGGCCTGTCAGTAGTCACAGTTCATCTGCATTTTGCAAAATTTTGACATACTTACTTGCCATGACGACAGGGTGGTTATACGTTTCAGCATCCATGCAAGTCATTTCCATGGCATAAGTTATAAGTTACATGATATATCTTGTGTTATTCTCTTTGATCAAAGCATTTTGTATAAGTACTACCATAGATGTAAGTTTACTGATTCAATCTCTTGTTCACTAGTAACCATAATTCAGAACAAAGTCCCAGCTTTTCCTAGGTACAAGTAGTACATTATTATGCAAATTATTGAATAGTTGAACCACTCTGAGAACGATATTGCATGTTGCCTCTAGAACAGCTGCGAAGCTGTTGTTTTCAATCTGGCCTCCACATGGTCACTACATGTTACCTGATTCAGAGGGAGCAAGGCTGAGAGTGAGAGCCGAGCTAGAGGTCATTCTACCAAAGGCCAGCAATTCTGTCCCCAATTCTGAAGTCCGGACACCACTCTTAGCTCAGTACTGAATACTATACCTCTGTGGTTGCATTAAAAATAATGATCAATTGTCTTTATATGTGTCTCAAGATTTTTTCAATGTCTTCGTATAGTGACTTGCCTTCTGCTAGTGTTTGCCTTACAGCCTGTGTGGTTTTATGTTACACTCTTGATTCAATCTTGACCCTCTAGAATCCAAAGACTCTGGCTAGTATCTGCATGTCTGCATGAAAGTACTGGTATGTTATACATACAGGAATCCTAAGTGCTGCCTCCATCCAACATGTCCCTGGGCTTGCTGCATGGAACTGTCTAAACCCCCCATTGAGTGTGGTTAGGAGCCCGGTTCGGGAGGGATGGGGCAAATACCTGCCCCTATTATTATGTTTGAGTGGGCCCCTTCTTGATTTAAAAAGGCCCTCAATGAAATAATTTGAAAACTGCAGCCCCAAAAAAACCAAAAAAAAAAAAACCAAAAAAAACCTTGGGATGCCAAAACTAGGAGGGCCAAAAAAATGGACCCAACCAAGCTTGGCATCCGAACCACGCTTGTTGGGGAGAAATAAATAGACCCTTATTGCATTAGCTAGTTTACTTGTGACCTACCAGTCTATGACAACGTACAGACAGACTCCTGAATGATCCTTCAAATGCCTACCAACCTGCTATGGCAAAAACTTCTTGAATCTAAATACTCTTCACCAAGTTCTTCCATGTCTCCCAACTATTCGAAGTTAAAAATAATAAAACAATAAAGCAAAACTCATGGTATCTAAGTCAAATACTGGATGCCTTTACAAATAACTCTATTATGCCAGCAAAAATTTCAAGCATGCAACCAAGAGTTATCCTGGAACTACCCTTACCTTTGGCTGGTGCATCCTCAAGCACAGTATGACATCATGGTCTCAGAATTCGCTAATTCACCTAGGATTCAAGGCACTATGATATTTTCAGTTGGAATAGTGTATATTTACAAACTCCTTATCTTTACCATGTTTCTGTTTACTTTCAGGGTAACTGTCCTGAATCTGGCATGTATGCTAAGTTCAGTACCAAGAATACACAAAAACTACATGTAAGTTATAGAAACAACTGTGTCACATGCGCTGCTAGCACGTCACTTCTCCAGAATTCAGTGAGTAATGATAGAGTACCCAGCCTGCGTGCATGCCATCTCTTCTCCTTGATGAATGTTCTTTCAACTACTGCGGGCACGCTATCCAAAACTGCCAGCTCTCATGGACAGTGATGCACGCTTATTTTATTATTGTAAGGTTAGCAACTTATCATTAATTGTCTTTTCTTTGGTTGGCAAACCTTCGGGCTGGTTCAGAATATGCCCAAACTTTTCTTCTTCTTTTTTGAAGCAAATGAACGAAATTCATTGCAAGGGGAAAATGAACAACAAGCCCTCATCGGACAAGCCAGGGCTGGGGAACTACCAGAACACAAGAGGAATCTCTATGCCCAAACTTTGAGAGGCCGTCGGTTTGGACCAATGAAAATGTTGAAATGCCCAAAGTCCGACTTCTTGGCCTTCACACTATGGGCCAAAATTCAAAAGACGTAGCCTTCGAAAGAGCCTACGTGGTAGCAATTGTAGGAAGTTATGGCAAGGAGACGGTGTCATAAGCAACAATTTGGATGGAGCAAAATACTTGACCCAAATTTTTGTTAAGAGGTCAAACTTTTTTTCATTTGGCTCGCCTCTTGACATAATTTGATTCATGAAAGTGACCGTCGTCCTCTCAACTTGGGCATAGTTTGAACCGACCATTAGGCTTACCGCTTGGTTCATTACAGTCAAATAACAAATCTTGGTGTGCCAAATTCATGTCAAAAGTCCAAGTTTTCTTTAATTGTAAAAGTATATTAAGATATACAAGTTGTTGCCTTTAGTTGGGGATTCTATAAAACCTCAAAATCTAAATCCACAATCCATTATCCAAAATTTGTATATTTGAAAATCTACAAATAATTTAAATAATCAAATTTAAAAAGATGGGGAGGTCTATGGTCTAATGAAATATACATATGAAGAAAATTACCAATAAAAACATAATGTAGAATCTGATACTCCCTTCGTCTCACTAAAAGACCTTAGTTCGCTAAAAAATCTAGACATTGTTTCAAATTTTGGCCAACTTATTTCTAAATTTAGCCAATTTGGTTCTAAATTTATCCACTAGTCTCTAAATTTGGCATATTTTTTTAAAATTTAGAATTTCTCTTAATTTGATATTATTAGCAAACCAAGGTCTTTTAGTGAGTATCTTTTATCACCAAACACTAGAAAAGAAGGTTTTGTTTACTCAAATAAGAAATTCACTTATTGAGTAGATTAAAAATAAATCTTCAAAAATTATTACCTTCTTCCAATCCTTCTAGTGCATTTATAGAATTAGATACTATATATTATTTTTATTCTAAACCAAACTAGTTGATCCTTCAAGCTATATTCCTCAAAAAATTCCTATAATTCAAATGCCATCTATGATTCACTAAAAACAAATTGCTTGTATTTGAAATAAAAATGATACTTTTGGAGTAATTTTACAAAATCTAGCCAAGGAATTTGAAGAATTTGTGACTTTTTAGTTGATTAAAATTGAAAAATCAACAAAATTATATTTTTATGGGACCTTAAGGAAGCGCCTACGCTCCCAACATTGGGAACGTCGGCGTTCCCTAAGATCTCAATCAAAATTACACGTTCTCAATGTGTATATTGTTGGTTCAATGATTAACCAAGGTTTAGGGGGTTGGGTTAGAGCGTTTGTCTTCGGCAGCGCAGGCTGGGAGTTCGAATCCCGAAGCAGTCTGTAATTGCCGGTTGGTATGTCTACTTCTTCTGTTTTTTTAATCAGGTGCTTCTGTCTTCTTCTGTTTTTTTAATCAGGTGCTTCTGTGATATCCTGATTTTGCTTTTCATTGTTTTTGGGTGTTGGTTAGTTTTGGGTTTTTGGTAGTGTTTTGTGTCGTATGGGGTTTAGTGTCATGGTTCATTGCTTCATTGGTTTTGTTTATTATTTGGATTCTTCTCATGAAGAAGGTTTGTTCTTCATTTAGTGATGGGTTATGAATAGGAAAGAGATGGAATCTGAGATGAGATGAGGAAATGGTTTAGGGTTTCTTAGAGCATCCCCAATAAGCTGTAAACCTGTAAGCTTGTAATTATGAGAACGTCGTTTTCCCAAACCTGAGTGCCTTTCCGAAGCAAAACATTCCAAAACCGTTTACAGATTTACAGGTTTGCCCCCAAAAAACCTTCCAAAATCAGGTTTCGACCTGTAAATTACAGGCTTACAAGCTCAAATACAAGCTTGGCCTGAACCGCAATTCACGTCTTTCTACATCTTTCCGTTTACAGGTTTACGGTTCAGGCCTTACTGGGGATGCTCTTGGTGAGTTATGCCATGGGGCTGCTTTCAGGAGTCTGGACTTTATTGAATGATGGGTTTGGGTTTGGGTAGTGTGCAATATGGACTGTATACGAGCAAGTAGCCATAGCTTGCATGGATGTTCATGCCCTTGATGCTGCTAAGGTACGATCGTTCATATTGGGAGATGTTGCTGAAATGAGTAATTTTTTATACATGAAATTGTGTTGAATTCAGATTTAGCTTTTTAGGGGATGAAGGATTTTAACAAGTTTGGGAGGTTCTTGTTCGTGGCACAAGATATTTGGTAAAGTGTGATGTTTGTGTTGGGCATAGAAATGCGTAAATGCTTTGGATACAAAAATTTTAGACAGTATGCAAGTTGGTAGGTTCCTATCAAGGTAAAGGAACATGGTGTAATTGGAGACTTAGGTTCCTCATAATCTTTAATCTCAAGGTTCCTATCAAGGTAAAGGAACATGGTGTAATTGGAGACTTAGGTTCCTCATAATCTTTAATCTCACAATGCTAGCGCAAATATTAGCTTCTAGAAGCTGAATTATTTGTAGTGTCCCCATCTCACACCCAATTTTCTGTAGTGTTCATTGGTGAAGTTTAGCCTTTAGTAATTTACAACAACAATAAGACTTGAACGGGAAAAGGTATGAAGAACTCAAAATCAAGGATTATGTACCTCTTTCAACTGCAAGAAAGATCGCAGTCATGCTATGTCCCACATTTCTCCACACTTTTCCAAAAGGGTCTGTCTTGATGTAACTCGACTATCCTCTAGAACGGATTTGTAGGTGCTTGGGGTTTCTGCTATTGGGCCTGGAGCAATTGCGTTGCATCTGATACCGTAATCTTGGGAATTAATTATATTGTGCAGTCGTTTCTCTTGCTTCTGTATAAGATTGCCAATCCTTCTTGATTAGCAATCTTTTGATAATCCAGACTTGGTGACCACTACAATCACACAACCTAAGGCGACGTTATTTTTTGGTGCTACAATGAAATTCCATGATAGTTTTGCTGTTAATTTTTTATACTTTTGTTCTGCTCATCCTACTCTTCTATCAAAACTTGGACCTTGAAATGCATAAAAGAACTTTTTTGAAAGAAGTTTTTTTGCAGCATATTGTTAGTTCATGGAGTCTAGTGCAGGAAATTCCGGAATAAATTGTTGTATTGAATGGTTTCAAAACTATGACATGCTTACACTAATCAACTTTTATATCAACAACTTGCTATGTGAAATGATGTCCATTGCCACATTGAAATCTAAAAAAGAGCTTTGTTGGAAGCCTTTTACGCAGAGAATGTGGTAGGACAAATTACATCGTGCAATTTTTCAACCGTTTTGGAATAAAAACGTCAGTTTTTGAAAACACTATTTTTGCACCAAGTTAAATGAAATTAAGGAAATAAAAGTCACATGAATGACTTGAATTTCATTTTCAAAATCCTTATTTGAAGCCAAAATTCCATTCTAGCTTAGAAAATGAGAGGAGAGGCATAGTAAGCCAAGTTTAGGTGAATGAAGATTGAGATAGTTGAGATTTTTAACCTTCAATTGGAAGTGTTCAATTGAAATATATAGGTTGTAGAAGCAATTGAGTTTAATCAACCCTATTGAATAGAATCAATTCAATTGAGAATTTTCATCCTCTAGTTCAATGTTTTTTTTTTAATGGTGGAGCGGACATAAGTTAAAATTATTAGGTGAACAAGATATCATTACTCATCAATGAGCATTTTAATTTTAACAAATAATAGTCATTTCATTACAATTATTGATTAGTGTGTGATTCATGCCATCTAACTATTTAATTTTTAATCAACTAGATTAATTACTTACAAATAATATTCAAATGAAGAAAAAGATTGAAATTGATTGATATTCTTTCCATCCCTTCTAAACTCTTGGGCAGATGCATAATCATTGAAAAAAACTTCAAAAAAATTAGATGCAAAATTGGCATCATAGGCACCCATCCAAATTCTGAAATGTCCTCTACATTGAATATAGTACATTCACTTCATTGATCAAATGGTTTTATTAGAAATGAATTTTATCAAGCACAATTCCAAAATGTACATTACTTATTGGAAGTTCAAATGTTGCAATTTCTAAGGTTACTCTGGAAGCTTTTTACTAAGTAGAAATTCACTATCAAGTGCACAAGGCATATTGGAAGGTTAAGCTTCTACTCTTGGTTTTCAAGGTAAAATAGACACCCACACTAAAACTTGATGAAATATCCCAAATGGGTTTTGATTATTGAATTTGAACCTTATGAAATATTGTGGAATTGATTGTACAATAACCCCAAATATTTTAGAAAAGCCAAACAACTGGATACAAATTCCACTGACGATGTAAGTTGGAGCTGATTTAGCATGCATAGGATGGTCATTTGTCGTCATGACAGTTCTATTTTGTCTTTTCACCACCACAGTTTTAGACTGCTTAGAGGACAATTCTAAGCCGCATTGAGGTGATTCTTCACGGTAAATCTCAAAGGATTGCAGTTAATCCTGGTGAGTGTACCCAGCACACAATATTCTTTAGTAAAAGACGAAATAATAGTTTGCTATGTATTGAGCACCGGATTGCGTGGAGAGAATAGAATGAGCAGGAGTTTCTATACGCGAGGAGCGATGTTTGCTGTACAATCCTTATAGGATATGTGTATCTTGAGTTGAATGTGTGATCGTATGTTTGGCATTTCATGGTTGGGGATGGTAAGTGTGGTGAGAGGGAACGGTAACCAGAGAGGCTTGAGACTTTCGTTCATGTCTAGTGGGTGATGTTTGGTGCTCTGAGGTTTGTGTTGCAAATTTGTGTATTCTGCTATTTGTTTACCTGTTTTTTCTATTTTCTGGATTTAGAGTGTAGAGGCAGCAAAGAAGAAATGAAGAAAGAGGCATGCAAGTAGATGAGTGATTGCACAATCTAGTGCTGGCTCGAATGAGGCATAGGTAAGCCACTGCACGATGTATGAACAACACGAGAAATCTGGAAGACGGCCGATCAAACACGTCAATGTTCCCATGAACGTCTGAGATGTCTGCTAGAACATCCTAGGAGACATCCTATCACATACAGCAGCTTGTCTTCTACTTTGTGGAGCATGTTGAATGTTTATATAGTGGCATAATTAGGACTAATAATTTATGGATGTTTGGAAGTAAATGATGTATATAGAGGTAGTCCTACTAACGGAATTTATAACAATTTTCTTCTTATCTTAATCATTTATTTAACCAAGTGCTTTGTTGGCTTGAGCCTTGTTGAAGATGTGCAATATTGGACATGCGCTAGTCTCTAGACTATATGGGAGTAGCAACATCCAGTGGTGACAGAGGAGCAATTTAAAGTAGTAGGTGCCTAGTACATCGCCGATGTAGATAGAAGAATTTTTTTGATGCGATGTTTTTTTTTAGATCACAAACAATATAGTTTTGACAACTAATTTGTGATGTAACCTTGTATGTAATGCAAATACTTTCTCTAAACAAGCAACCATAAGTATTGTGGACATTTTCAACATTGCGTATTGCGACGTCTATATATGTCTTTCAAAGTTATGTGAGATGTATTGAAAGACGTCTGGAACAGGAAGGGAAGACATTCTCATGGTCACTTGCAATATTACAGTGGATGTTTAGTTGTCACAAATCTTTTCTAAGACGTTTGTGCAATGACGTCCTTTCAAACATCTTTTCAAACAACATATCAAACATCATCTCCAACATCCTCGCAAACATCTTCTCATATGACATAGCAAACATCATCTTGAACATTCTCTCAAACATCTTTTCAAACATCCGCTAAGACATCCTCTAAAACATCCTCCACTACATCACAGGAGCAGTACCATGTCTCAAGCGATGTCTCGGTAGACGCTGCTTTAGTTCAAAAAATATTATTTGAGACATCCTTGAAGACATCAAAGATGTCTGCCTCTACATGGATGCTGACGTGGCATGCCACGTCATTTCTCGGGTCTATGTTGGATTTTCCTCCCTCCTACGATTTGTCACGTCGGATTTTTCCGGGTGCAACATCGGATTTTGGCGCCGCCACGTCATTGTTGTGGAACCACGGAAAAGTCCACATCATAATGAAATTCATTGCAATGTGGCACTGCCCCTTCACTTGGCGCTCATGTGTCCTTAACGTGGCTCCCACGTCGCTCACACTTTATCCTCCCAAAATTATCTCTAGATATCTTAGACAGAGGAATGTCTTCGTGTCGTCCGAGATGTCTTCTTAGATATTCGCCTTGTCTAAGATGTCTTCACGCTTGCAAGACATTATCGTAAATGTCTTTGCGTTTTAGAAGACATCTCTCTAGACATGACAAAAAGAGGGTTTTCTTATAGTGCAAGTTTTTGATTTTGATTTAAAGATGGAAGTTGGAGCATCTTTACAAGAATAATATACAAGGTAATTACAAATTGGAGTTCATATAACACAAAGTTTAACATCAATTTCATCTTTGATATCGTGAATTCCATAACTACATCCAAAGAAGCTAAAGTGTTGTATATATAAGTAAAGTGTTGCATTTCTTTTTTTATTTATATATGCTCATACTCCGGCCTTCAACCCTATACTGTAGTTTTGACTTTCTCCGAGTTTTGTATTTGTAGGGAACCTTGAGGTCCCACACGTCTTGTTTTTGTTTTGAAAAACTAAGGGATTCAAAGAAATCTCTGTTTTTGTTTTGAAAAAGGTATGTAGAATTTCAGAGCATGTTATTGTATGTCCTCAAAAATAAGAGGAACATGTGCTACTCTTTGGTTTGTACTTTGGTACATAGTAAATACAACGTCCTTCAAGTCGTTATTGTAGTTGGTCATAGAAGTATGTCCATGCCTTCGTCTTTCAGTGGCTTCAATGATTACGACCATCTTTAATCCTCATATACGCTTATATATTTATACATGCACATGTGTAGATGTGACACGTTGTGTGAGTGCGCTAGCCCTGTATTTTATAAGTCTATGTTGGTTTTGACATTAATTTATTTAAGTGTAAATCTTGATGTAGGAGGTTGAATTCAATTGTACTCAGAATGTTAGTTTGTGCCCAATCATGGATTTTAATAATTACTTTTGAAGACTAGATTGATAGGAAATGAGCAGCTTCTTGACCCAACTACATCAGAGAACATGTTGCATTTGACAAAGCGTTGCGAAGATGCCTCAAGATGCTTAATAAAATTATCTAACTTAGTCTTCTTTGACATGCATCAAAATCTCCAAAATCCATAATGCAAAAAACCTAAGAGAAAACAAATTAGAGTGTGTCAACCTAGTCAAAAATCTTGTCAAAAAAGTTTGTTTTTAAATTTTAGTTGCTATAATCTTCTAATCTCTACGGTCGATTATATTGAATTTTTTTTGAACTCTCCATTAAAATATTCTACTTGAAGATCGCATTAAAAAAAAATGATGTTTTAGTCATTTATGCTTTTAACATTAGAAATGGCAGTTTTGGAGCATTTTTTGGTAAAACATAGTCAAGGAACTTCAGGGGTTAGTAAATGTCTAGAAGCAAAGAGTTTCTATCCATCAAAGAAAACAACAATAGCTTGGGCAATGGCTCAGACACGTCAAGTCAGACATTTTTTGGGCTCATATGTATACACTGCTATAGGATTGCTACCACTTGCTACGAAGGTTTCTGGCTACCTTAACGATATTGTATTCTAGCTTACAATGAAGACTTACAAATTTGAATATTTTGATTGTAGGTGCAACTCATCCGGATATTTTTTATTTTCACCAATGTGTTCACAAATACCGTAGAAAGTGCAAAGTTTTTAATGAACCTCCAAGGTTCACCTACAAATTCAAAACTTGGAGAAAGTTGAAACTAAAGTATAGGGTACAAGGTAAGAGCTAATTCATCTTCAGAAAAACCATTGGCACACGCTATTTAAATCTTTATCTCGAATCCACAACCATATTGTCAAAAGTAAAAGAAGTCATTTTAATTATTGGTAAGAGTATCATAAGTTAGCACACCTTAATTGTCATTTCGAGACAACACAAGGAGATTCTACAAAAAAAGTGCAAATCAATGACCAAAGAGATACGGTTTCTTAATACATAGCTTAACAACTAGCATATGCAAATCTAGCAGCATTGAATAAAAACTAATCACTTGAAATTCAAGCGAAGCGCATCATGTAAAGTCACAAAAATGAAGCCAAGCAAAACTCGTTGAGACTCCGTAATTTCTAAGTTTTCTATGAAAATTGATTCCACCAGAGATAGTGACTAGACAACACAGATCCTAGTGAAGTATTCTTAGTGTCCATTGACTCTAATGCATTCCATATTGAAGAACTGATTGATTGGATAGATGACCCTAAATTCAACTAATTGGAAAAAGTCGCTAAGTGGGCTCGTCATGGTTTTGGACAATATCAACATTCAAAAAGGAGTCAACAATATTGAAATGAATAAGTAGAAGCTATTCATCTTAAGGAAGATACAAATGTTGAAGGAATTACAATAGGTATGTTAGAAATGAGTAAGTAGAAGCTATTCATCTTAAGAAAGATACAAATGTTGAAGGAATTACAAAAGGTATATTAGAATCCATCTACAAAAGAAAGTTAAAGAAAAAAAGACAAAGTTTAACTACAACTATATAGAAAAATATTTCAAGTCTACATTTTGTTGATTTTGGCATATGCCATGACTAAACATAAAGCTCAAGGAGCCATTGTTGCTGCAAAAGCGATTATCAAGATTTGCTAGGTATCCATACCGGGATTAACATATGTTTTGTTATCTAGAGTAACAGAAAGTAAATATGTTATGCTGCCTAGAAAACTTATTGTTGATGACTTCAATCTAGTGAAGCATAAGATACTTAATAATAAAGAGTAAACATAGTTGTGAAAGTTTTGAATATCTAGAAATCTTTAGTTTAGCTAAAAGAAAAATGTATAGAAAGGTAAAGACAATTGCTTTGTTGTTTGCATGATTAAAATATGACTTTTGGTAATCATTTGGTTATAAATGCATGGCAATTCACGTACAATTTTATCACTTCTTTATCCTAGACAGGATGGAAGATAAGAAAAAAACTTTATAGATTAGATTCTTTTGGCATCTATTTCAAAAATTCATAGGGATTAGAATAAATTTCTGATGGAAGCGTAATCAGTCAACTTTCTCTTCAAACCTCTAGAAAACAATGAAAGATCTAGGTGATTGAAGAGTCTAGCAAATGTGCGTTTTCAACATTTTGATGTTGGCCGTGCTCTTGTTGTCACATGTTTTGTGAACGCAATGTCTCCATGTGCAGTGATCAGGAAAAGTAAGGACTGTTCCATTGCAGCAAAAATTACTGGGGTGATTATTCATATTCAATCGAAACAGACTTTTAAATACAGTTCAAACAATTGGGATTTGTCACATTTACTAACCATTGTAGGTGAGTTAGATGGCCTTTATAGATACATTTTTTCTTGATTTGGAGATAGTGTAGAGAATGTTTTCGACCAATTGGAGAGCACACACTTTAAAATTCATAACAAATTCATACTTTGTCTAAGAAATAAAATTTCATTTGCACTATCCATTTTTGACATTTGTCTTTAAGTGGAATTTTAGAAAAAAATTCAACAATGGCAACAAGGCACACCAATCATTTGGACTATCATAGGTTGTTTTATCTTGTGCAAATATGTGATTTTGAAATAATATAATATATTAGAGTGTGGAGAGATCTTCCAGTTTAGAAGCAAAATTTGCTAAGATATATAAAATCATCATCATTTTAGGAAACTTCAATGCAGTTCTCTTGTGCGAGGTTGTAAAATAGTGTGATTGATATACCAAATCTATTCAAATATACGGAGAAAGTGTTTATTTCACATTTAGCCTGGTCATGCATTAGTTTCAGTCATCAACACACTGGTATAATATAATATATCTTCACAAATTTATTAACAAAATTTTTTAACTGCAACAAAATTGTTAAAATGTATGATGCTATAAATTCATAAGTGAAAAAATCATATTAGTAAGGTATCACAACATACATTGATGGTGAAACCTGTATACATATTTCAAAAATTGTCACAAAATTTCGGGACCATGAAACCCTAGAAATGCAAAGCCGTAAGTTATTGCCTTGATGCACTTCTTTTTCTACTTGTATATGTTCATACTCGTATCTAAAACCAAATACTTTGGTTTTGATTTCCTCCAAGTTTTGTATTTGTACGTGAACCTTATGGTCCCACACGTCTTGTTAGGTATGGAAGTTTATCAGCAATATAATTATTTTTGGCACTAGACATCATGGACATCAACTCATTACATAGCTCAAATTCTTTTATTACATCATTCTATTGCTTCTAAATTTATCTCATAAAGTATAAGCAAAATTATCTTTATGATCCATATTAATATTAAACTAATAATATTATAAGTTTCAAACTTTATTATTATTTAATATTATTACAAAACTTTTCCCCTTAAGGAATTTAAGTAGATTGACCTTCTAGGACAATGTTTAAAATAAGGAATTCTTCACTTTAAATGGTATAGTCTTCTAATAAGGATGGTCAAGAAAGGAAAGAAAGGAAAGAAAAGAAGAAGGAAAGGAAAGAAGATAGAAAGGAAAAAAGAAGGAAAGGAAAGAAGAAAGAAAAGAAAGAAGAAAGAAAGGAAGAAAGGAAGAAGCATTGCCAATCCTGCAATCCGGGCAACAAAAGACTCAGTCCAAAAAAGTAATTTCACGAAAACGCTAAAGCCAACTAAAAAGTAAAAGCCCGACGAACAAAGCAACAGAAGACGACGAAGAGCGGGGATTAGGGTTCGCGCGTCGGAGACGAGACCGGTGTCCAAGTTTCGCACTCCGAGCTCAGACGATGCGCCATGATCTGCATGCTCTGCAACATCAGCCTGTGAATCCCGAGCCCCCCATCGAATCCCCCTCAACCTAAGCATCCCGTCGAGCTCCTGGAACCCCAATATGGCCGTGTCTCGGCGCTTCACGCCCCTGCTGCTGCTGCTCTTGCTGGGGTTCATATGGGATTGCGCGCTTGCGTATCAGACGGGCGATGCAGTGCCCGTCGCTAGACGCGGGCAGTTCCACGGCGTAAGACTGATTAGAACCCGCATTTTCGATTCCCTGAAATTTTCGTATTTTTTGGATTATTTGTATTTTTTGATGTTTTTGGTGTTTTTGGTGGTTTTGAGCTGGAGTTCTGTCTGTGTTGATTTGGTGATCAATTGGGTTGGTTTGGGATTGGAGATGAGCAGCTGGTGAATGTGGTTTTGTGGATGGACTGCGTGTATGTGTTTTTATTGAGGGCCTATGTGTAGATTTCGGACTTTGAGTGTGGTTTCAGTGATGGTTACTCTGATTATCTAGTTTGGATGTGGGAGGTGGATGTCGATTTCGGTTTAGGAAGTATGTGTAAGTATTTTGGCTGTGAAGTTAAGGGTATTTCTGTTTCGTGGATTGTGTTTCGGCTTCTCTAAGCAAATGGTTTTTGCGCTCATTAATACTTGGCAATGCTAGATAATTTTAGGTTACTACTGTTTGGTCATAAGAAGGCTGAGTCTACTTTGGAGTTGATCGGCAATAGGTGTTGTGAATGTTGTTTAGGAAATTGCCAGTTTTTTGTGGGGTTGTATGTTTAGGGTCGCTTTGACTTCGATTGTATCAGTTGCGAGCTCTGTGATTTTCTCGTTTAAGTGCTTCGCATTTTTCTGCCTGTATGGGGCTTGTTGGTTGAGGATTGCCACTTCATAGGGCAGCCTTTTTCATGGGATTGGTGGCGTGTTGTTAGAATGCAATTTAGATTATGCTCTACGAGTTGATTTCAGGGTTTTAATCCTCATTAAATGGATTTGCTTGCTCGCGCTTGTCGTTTCTCTGCTTGGAATTTCTTTGAGTTTTGTCTATATACTAAAATGTTTATACTGTACCTTTACAATGAAGAACAGCAAACTACATCATGGACGGATCAGCTTGGTCGCCATTGCCCGCACTTTGGTGTCGATACAGAGGTTAGATCACACCTGTGTTTTGACTTCACATTCTGTGGATCTTTTGGAACTTTTAAATCCAATCCTGATTTGTAACGGAACTCAATGATTTTCGGTCATGAACTGCAATATTGTTTTACATTTCTCTCCGTTCCTGTTGGACTTCAAATCGCTTGGTCATTTGCACTCCGCTTTTTGCTATGCAGTGTAGTATACATATGCAACGTGTGGTGTCTGAAGAGACAAGGGAGTTTGTTGATGTCGGGTTCAGCTGCTTTAGTTCTGAGGTTGTGAGCTAAGACATGGACTAAATGCATTTTTCTAATTGATGTAATGCGACTTGGAACAGGTTGTCATGCCTCTTCCTAAGCCCGTAGGTTTTACAGAATCGGAGAGTTACAAAGTGTGAGTACTCTCGCTACCAATGCTTTGTTGCACTGTATCATCAAGAAAGTTTCAACGTATGCTTAATATTTGATGGATACTTTGCGGTGGCATGGAACATCGGTGTGAGTAGATTTGCGATACTCAGCTGTCAGAATCATTTGAGGTATTTCCTTGTTTAGGTTTTTCTCGGGGGTGGGTGGCTTTGGCTCTGCAGGTTTGCTTTAGTCTCTACTAAAGTGCTCCGGAATGCTGAATGGTGCATTGTATTCCTATAGATCTTTCCAATTCGGTAAAGAGAAGTATCTTACTCCCTGGCTGCTGGTAATTGGACGCAAACAAGTGCCTATGCTCGAGGTTACTCTGGTGAGTCTTCTGGTGCTGAATCTCTTAATGGTTACACCTCAGAGCTGTCCATCTTTAGCTCATACTAGTGCAGATTTCGTTTTTCACCTTCATATCTTGCATTCTCATGTTTATTTATACGAGTGAATGTGATTGATGGCAGTCTGAAAACTGAGCCTTTTTTGTGCAATATGTTGGCAGAGACATTCAGGGGGAGACTTAGAAGGAGTGACTGCAAAAATTGTCCCTATGCCTGAAAATTGTGAGTTTCTACTAGGATACATGAAGACAGTGTTTGAGCATGTTGATTTTAGAGTTCTGAAAGGATACTTTCAATACTTTTTAATTCTCACTTCTTCCAGAATTTTGGCAACTCTGATTAGTATAGGATGTTGATGTTCATTTAATTATGGACTTTCTGGATACACCTAGAATCTCATTAGGCTATGGCCTGAACGGATCATTTGGAATCGCAATTTGAGCATTTCTTCTTGTTTGAATTTTCAGACTTGAAGGAACACGACTCCATCCGGCAGAAGTTTGCAGATCCAGAAGATTGGCCCAAGCATATCCTTGTGCACTATATATGGTACATGGAAGGACTTCTATATTACTCTCTTGCACCACATCCTGCTTCTGGAGACTTGTTTTGTTTGGACTTTATTGCGACAGTAATTTCTCACAAAATTTTGGTCACGCTGAGCCGATTGTGTTCGTTGCTTCTTACATAATTGGTAGGGTTGGTTTTGTCATCCCAAATTATACGGGATGTTGATATTGTTTTTTGTAAAGCTTCATATGCTGATAGGGCCTTTAGTCAACAGAGATAATTGTTGGCAATCTTAGATTTGTTAAACCTCTAGTCTTTCCTAATATCTAGCTCTATTTTGCTTGGGTTTCTGGTTTTGTTATTCAGGGTAGAGAAGTCAGAGATTGATGTTGTTGGTGGTCTTTATGTCCTCTTCTTCTCTGGTGAGTCTCCTTGTCCTGTATAATTGTCGACTTTCGTTTCAGATAGTGAAGACTAAAAAAGCTTGTGCTCTGCAAAATAAAAGGATACCCAGCTGGTTTGAAACTCTTTATTCCTCACTTTCCACATTCAAATGCTTCGTTTTCAGGAAACATACTGTTCGTAATTACTGCGATCTACATTCTCCAATCATCAAAAGAAAAGTTATCCAGGTTTGATTGCCGTTCCCTCCTCTTTTTACACGTTTTCTGTCAACCCCTGATGCCCATTCTTTTATGCCTATGTTGCCTGCTGCTGTATATTTTCATTTGGAAGTCACACTCAAAGTTCTACTCTAATGCAATGTCACTCGTGAAATCATCTATACTTACATGTGTCTGATCATGCGTGTTTGTTTCATATAGATTTTTGAATGAGAATGTGGTGCAAACGAGCATGGTTGGTGAAGTATCTAAAGCGGATTAGAGCAAGTCTTGAGCGTACTGCAACCGCATGTCATGATTTGAGGTTTTGCTTCAATCATTTCATTGTGGTGGTTTGCAAGAGTTCTCATCGAGATGTGCTTGTGTCAAGCCAAGTTAAGAGTCTGAAATCAGGGGTATGCCATAATACAAGAACTTACAAGAAAGCGTGCCGAATCATGCAATCAGCTAATTGTAGGAGACCATCCCAGACGAGCGTGCAGTGTCCGGATGAAGAACTAAAGCGCGGCTAGTGGTCTATACTTCGGTTTTCCCAAGTTCTGGCAAATGGTGGACTCCTAGAAACTCCCAGCCTCTCCATTAGGTCAAGTATTGTTGGTTTTCGTTATTTAAATCCTGGATGCCTCTGTTAGATTCTTATGGAGGGTGGAAGAATATAACAGACCGTCGCCTGCTTGAACTGGTCTGTGGCAATCTTTCTGTATAAGAGTTTAGGAGTGACTTTTTCATCACTCTGAAAAGTTTCGCACCTCGGTTGAGAGTGCTATATACTTGAAATTTTCGTGTTGGTCTTCTGTACTCATGGTCTTTATGCACTCGATTTTCATTTTGTTCCGTTCTCTTACAGGAGTCCTTAGTCAGCCATTCTGTCGTTTGCTGTATGTTTCATGCAATCTCTTGTCCTCAGTGGCGTCGCTAACCGAAGTCACCCTCACGGTTTTTTCCAAGATTGTTTGTTCAAGAGAATCTTAACTTTGAAACGATGGTAATTCAACCATCCGTCGGTACCAACTTTGGATACATCATAGATACTTCTAGTGAGTGACAAATAGCTTACCAGGATATATGTTGTGCAAGGGTATTTATTGACAGTTCATTGATGCCTCTAACACGGATAATTCGCAGATGGAGAACGGTAAGTGTGAAACGCCCAACCGAGCTGGCGTTCAAAGCGTTTCAAATTTCAAGACTGTTGAGCTTCGTTTGCGAACAGCTCGTGGTCCTCGCCGATCACGCAGATCATAGAGGTGACTCCAGTTTCAGTTCTCAAATTTGCGTGCTATGTGCCTCGGGTCCACACACAACCTACCACTGGTCACCCAGCTGTTTCTAGATGAGGAACTCTGCGCAGGACGTGTAACTTCTGTCGATCTCTGCTGCTTTACAAGATTCTGAGGACTTGGGTATGAAAGTAGAGGACTGCCAAGGGTGTGGGAATTCTGAGAAGGATGCCAAGGGGTGCGATTGAGGAGAGGAGGATGCCAAGAGCCTTGAATCAGTTATTTTGGTTACGTTCCATAACCTTCATGCCTTCCATAAACCCGGCAGGTTTCTCATTTCGGGTTTTTCAAATTATCAAAAGGATTCCTGTTTCCTATTACCACCGGAGAAGCACCTTTCTCCCTTGTCCTTACAATTGTTGCCGACGAGTGCGTTCCGTGGGTTTTCCGGCCATTCCTTCAGTCTTTTTCCCTACGAATCTGAGAATACTGCTGGGGCTACAATTACTTGCTCTTCCTGTACCTCAAAGTAAGCCACCTTCAGTGAGGTGTTCAGGTCCCCTGAGTGACTTGTATGGCTCATTTCATTCGAAGTAAACGTGAATCACCACTATGACAGAGCTATGGCACCATTTCTGAAGAACGTCTTATTGTGCTCCTCGTGGACTTCAAGCTCTACCGACTAGTCAATTGTAAGATCATTCTAAACCTCGCCTGTGTCAATGAAAGGTTTAAATTGCGAATGCAGAGCTAAGTTACCGAATATTTTATGTTCTTGTAAAGAATTCCGTTGCTTTGCACAGGATTGTAGGATTTGATTCGCCATGTCATCCAAGTGCCAACTCAAGGTGGTTCCGAGAAAACCAATCCCGAATTGGATCGATAGCATCACCAAGAAGTGGAAGTATGTGGATCCAGGCCATAGGTATTGTGTTCCTGGCTTCAAAGCCGCCAGCTTCACCCCCAAGAACAAGGCTGAGAAATACAATGGCCGCACCCACAATTGTTATGCAGCCGTCACCACGAATAATGGCGACCGCTATTCGGTATCAACATATACGTACCAGCTTTGTGTACTTCGAAGGTCTAGTGTGTACTATACATCTACCATTTTTGTTACTTTCAGAGCTGCACTACCATCAGCATTTCACATCTTTAATGATACAGGCCGAAGCTAACAGTCTGACGTGTTATTGTAATGTGGTCGACAGTTTATGCATCCTCATAGGAAGACAGGCTTTAAAGCTGGAAATGCTTATGGCAAAACACCACTCTTTGATGGACTCACGTAAGCTTCCATATGACTCTCTTACCGTTCGGGGATTAAAATGTTGATGTAGAAATAACGAAACAAAAACTCACAAGTGTTTCAATCCAACTGTGTGGGCATTCTTTTGATACCTGAACGCAACGTGAACAAGAGATTGTATGAGCTTAGTTGATATGCATCTTGGCTTAATTTATGTGTAGCTGTTGAAATATGAAAGCGCTTATCTCTACCGTGCAGGACAAAGAACTATTTCGACCACTTGGTTCGAAAGGTGGGTGAAGAGATGGACCTCATGTCCAAGAAGTTATGTCCGTACAATGTAGGCGCCGGACGGAATATGCCACGAGACAAATCCCACAATGACGTTGGATTGCATTGCTTCGATCGTCGAAATGCAAGCTATATAACGTATGAATAATGGCAGATAAGCTCTGAAAATATCATGTCTTGTAAGTCTTAGCGTGATTACAAGATCCACATCTTATCCTCATGTGCTTAGTTATCATAAACCTTCATTTTGCTCAACCTAGGATTAATTCTAACTTGCTGCTAGGTGATTCCAGGTTGGAAAGCGGTGACCGGAGGGACATGAAAACACCGTTAAGCACTCACCAAAGATTCCACGTTCTTCCCAGGAGCAAGACTGGGCTGTCCAATCCTGGCATATTTGCAGGTAATCCGGATTTGCATCTCTATGATAGAATACTCATATCTCTCGCTTGGCTAAAAGAACCAGATGGATGCATTTAAGCTCACAAACCTGCAATCGCATTCTGTGCAGAGAAAACGGTTCTGATGCACAAGCACCAAATGGGAGAGTAAACTACGTCACTTTAATCTACTCCAGCCTAACACCATTTCCACTGAGAGATCACGCTGTAGTTTTAACCAAAAACAGCCCACTTCTGAAATAGTTTTTAGTATTTATTACAGACAACCCGTTGAAAACGATTTGTAAGAATCCAGCCTTTTTGAACCATAAAACAAACCACTTCCTGACAAATAACTAAGCCCATGGCAATCAGTCCACAGAAACTCCCACGCTCAAAAAAAGAGCCATTCATCGTCTGACAATAAAAATGAGACTCAGAATATGCACGTTCATCTGAAGTCAGATCGGGTGAAGAGGTTCATCCACCTTGTACAATTCTCATCATCGTCTGTGTCAGGCCCCACCGAGATTCGAACTCGGGTTTTTGGATTCAAAGTCCAAAGTCGTAACCACTGGACTATGGGGCCACGTGGATTGTTAAACACTTCCCTTGTTACATGCACGTCAAAATTTCTCTACTAACTATAAAATGTTATATTACTCTAAAATCTATGAATTTCTTTGATTGTGAAACCTTGACCCTGTCTCCGGTTTAACAACTTATCTTTCCAATTCAATCACCCCCATCATGTGATCCACAGACAGCGTCGTCACCGTCTCACTCTCCGACCTCGAAACAACTCACTAATCAACCCACCCCTAACTTACACAGACAGACAGACAGCCCTCGCCTGCACCGAAGTACACCGACTCCTTCTCCACCATCATCACGCCACTCTCCGCAATCCCACAATCGATCGGTAAGCCCCAATTCACATCTCACCCGCGCTTCCCTCTACCCTTAGCCTTCCAAATGTCCCTTTCTAAAATCCCATTCTACCTGGTTGATATGGTTGAATCAGTAGCAAGTTTCAGGTTGCGTCGATCAGGTTATGCGGTGTCGTCGAGTCGATCGGGTTAACACTAGAGTTTTAATCGAGATGGATTAGAATCAGGTTATGTTGTGTCATCGATTAGAAGTTTTTAATCGAGATGGATTAGGATCATGTGTCGTCGATCACGTTGATGCTAGAGTTTTGATGGAGATGGATTTGGATCCTGAAGGTTGTGTGGTGTCGTCGATCAGGTGACTAGGTTTCGGATTGAAGGTGGATTTGGGGTTGGGTTGAATGGTTTGTTGATGAATTGAGAGGTTGTGTGTGTAGAGAGGAGGATTGAGGTTTTAGGAATGGCGCAAGCGTCGATGGGGATGAGGGTGGCGAAGGCGGTGCCGGCGGTGGCGATTGGGGTGCTCACGGGGGCGTTGCTGATGCGGAACGCGGAGGAGGCGACGAAGATGTTGGGGCGCGGGTGTCCCGACAGGGCGGCGTACTCGTGGCGATCCAATGTTGCGGTTCTGGACAAGTTGCTGTGCGTGCTGGTGAACTTCTTCGTGTATGGCGTGCGATCCGACGAAGGGAAGGTCGTGACGGGATACACCGGGACGCTTCTCGTGTCCGTGATGGCGTTCATGGCCGTGGAGGGGTCTAGGTTGAAGTCGGGGCTGTTCTTGTCCGCGACGTGGTTGCACGGGATTTTGCTGCAGATTACGGGGGTTTCGGTTTCGTTTCCGGCGGTGTGGCTGCCGACGTACTTCCTGTACGACGGAGGGAACCGCGAGCATAGTCTGATATGGAGGAAGAAGATATCGCTCGCTCGGGTTGCTGCCATCGCCGTTGCGTTCCTGTTCCTGTGGCTTTTCACCATCGCGCTGTTCTTCCCGCTGAACACAGATAAGAAGCAGACGGCGTGTTTGCTGTTCCTTGCCATGCCGTGTGCCGTGACTATGGCGTACCTCCCGTTCCAGACCACCCAGGACGCGCCGCAGCAGAAAGGGCACAAGGGCGTGATCGCGCTCCATCTTCTGCAAGCAGGGTTTGGGCTCACATGGCACCTCGTGGCGATCCTGTTCGTGTTGCGTGACCAGGGGATCCCCGGCCGCTTGGTGCAGCTCTTCACGTCGTTCCGAAATGAGGAATGGCCGGTGTATTTCTTGCTGATCGACTTCGTCTCCCTGTTTCTGTCGTTCCTTTACCTTACCGCTGTCGAGGAGGGCGTTCTCATCGCGCTGCTGGAGCTCGTGGGAGGAGTCTTGTTCGGGCCGGCGTTCGCAGTTTCCGCTTACTGCGTCTACCGCGAGCAGTGCATCTCCAAAGCAGTCTCCAGAGTGAGGAACAAAACGAAAGAGAATTGATCGTGAATTAGGGTTTCCAGGGAACAATGTCACTCTTTGTACATTAGTTCATGAGGTGCTAAGTTGCATCTTCTTGTGTTGATCGTGTTCATAGCTCAGAGTCGAGTCGATCTTTTCTCATTCGAGAACCTTCTAGATGATTTCGAAAGAAAGAGTTCATTCGGAGTTCGGACCAACAGGCGAAATGCAGTGAATTGTGGCAGGCGATCAATTTCGTTTTTTTTGTAGCGTGTACAGGTAGTTTCTTATTTTGTGAGTATTCAAGGAGTGCTTGTGATCTGAAAGCTTCCAAGGTTCTGGGGCAGGCAATGTTGGATGTCGGGTCGATTCTGGAGGTTGTCATGGTTCTTCTCTGATAGGACTAAGTTGTGGACGTGAGCTAGTCTGGTGACTCTGGTCTAATTGTTTTTTTGTCAAATCCTTTTCTGAGTTAGGAGATGCTTCAAGCCTTTCCTTCTGACTTGCGCTTGAATCTTCCCGACAAAAGGTCCCTGTGCACTGATCAGTGATAACACGCATGATGGCAACTCCAAAGATGGCCACATTGCATGTCTTCTTGATTCTGAGAGCAATATTTGCTCTGCAAATTAAGGAGAGAAAGTGAGACCGAATTTCATCAGGGTTTTCTGTGACATGTTGACGTTGAATATACCCTAAAGACTCAGCCCGAAAGAGTCTACTGTCACTTCAACAACAGCCCTTAAGAAACTAGCAAATGCATTTGACAAACGGAAAACCGAAGGCAATTTACCGACAGGATTCACGGACAAATAACTTCTGCACTGTTGTTCGAAACAGTAAACTCACTTACAAACCTGCATCTGAAAATGGATGTAAGTTATCGAGCTCAAGTCTACCACGCATCGAATTCACAATACAGACGAAAACAACCCATCGAGATATTTGAATGAAGGGTCAGATGCAAAGAGCCAAACCCCAGAAGCATTGAAGTATCTCCGAAGTAATTGAACTATCTCCGAAGCAGACAAGTTCTAAGTGATAAAATATGAAAAGGCTACGGTTCTAGAAATTGGGCCCAAGTTAGCGCAGCAATGGTTTCATGCATGCCCCATACTAACATCCTTTCATTTGTTTCAAAACGACAAAAAATAATAATTCAAGAAGATCAACACTATCTGCCACCTGCTTACATTTGACACCTAAATCAATACTTAGAACTAAAGCATCCTGGGGTGCAGTGACTGTTTTTGGGATATGCATCCCCACATCGCACACTTCGAAGGTTGTTGTCATCTCTGTTTTTGTGGAATGTCAGAAGGTAGCTCCGTCTTTCAAGCTTCGACAGTAAGGTCGCACTGTAATTTAGAAGTTCATGTTGTAGTTTGCATACACATGAAGCCTTGCCTGGAGTGTTGAGTGACGAGTGGCAGCATAGCTTCGGGGAGCACAATGCGAGCGCCATCACAGTTGAGTGTTGAAGCAGTCAGTGGGAGAACGGGGCAACAGGAGCCTAGGTTGGAGAGCACGAATTCGCAGCTGATGGTGGAGATGGGGAGGTTTCGGTGACGGGGTAATTGTTGAACAGGTTCGATGGGGCGGTTCAACTGGGGGGTGCGAGCCAAGAGCCGGAAGGATACGTCGGAGGCAGCTGCGTCAGAAGTGGTGGAGGTCGGCAAAGGGGATGCAACCCCATCCCCGACTGCGGTCCCATGGACGACGCCCAAGTATTTCTGGATGCTGGGATTGTGCGTCACGGCGCTCTTCGGCCACTTCATGGAAGCGACACCGGCTCGCATCGGCAATGCCATGTTCAGCAACCATCTATTCTCGGAGTATCGCGCCCCTCGTCGCTTGCACATGACTCTGCTCCATAGTCGAAGGGCTTCTCTCTCGACGGTGAGTTTACAACCTGCCGATCCTGCTGTCTTACAGCCATCTGTGAATTGAGCTCTCTGGATTTTTTTTCTATCTCTTTAGTACTCAATGCAATGCTTTACTCTTGGGATTGAAATCGGGGAAGTGATGGTCGGTGTTGCAGATTGGGACGGACCCCATGAGATTGTGGAGCCCCCCTCCCAACAATGGATGGAAACCTTGTCTAAACCATAGTCGAGGTAAGGAACTACTATACTATACGCGTGCTTGTCACTTTGCCACAGTTTTCCTACAATGCTTGCCTACAATTAGCTTCAATATTTGGCAATTAATTAGCACAGATTGAATTTGACAGCCTGAAAAAGAGCGCTAAGACCTAAGACTGCAAGTGAAATTTTCTGCAACTGGCGTGAGGATGTTATGTAATGCTACTCTTAGTGTTTGATTAACAAGGTGGTGAAATGTTGACTGCAGCAGCATCTGCCCCACAGAACGGCTATCTGCAAGTGATGTGCTCCGGAGGCCTGTTTCAAATTCACATATGTGTATGGAAGACTTGCTTCAAATTTCTTATTTGTGAATTGCGCATTTGATTTCGTTATTCTGCAATGAACGGTGGTTTTTCTGGTTGGGAGGAGATAATGAATTTATGGGTCGTCAGAAGGTCTTCATTGCAGGATCTAGAAACTGAGGTCATCTGTAACGATGAATTGTTGCTCGTACAAACAGATATGTAACGCTGTGGCAGTAGCAAAGCTGGTGAATGCAACTCTGCTGATCCCATACTTCAGGGGATCGTTAGTGTGGAACGACCCGAGTCAATTCGGTGATATATATGACGCCGATCATTTTATTTCATACTTCAAGAATGATGTACAAATCATACGACAATTGCCAGAGGAGTACGCTTGGAGTACTCCTGACCTCTACGCTGAGCACTGTCTAGATCGGCCCAACTGTCTGACTTATGTTCGCAAACATAGTACCTTGAGTTGGTACCTTGAGAAGGTGCCACCTCTTTTGGAAAGGTAATGAGGAATTTGTGTGCCGTCTTTAGAAGCTTCATGCTATGGTCATACTTCACTTGTTTAGCTCTGGGATAGGATTGATTTGCTTGACTTCGATTGGCATCTTTCAGGCACGGTGTGGCTGTTCTAGATGGTCCTACGCAAAAGTCGGGTTGGGATCACAAGCTTACATTCGAGGGCCTCCCTGATCACATCACAAAACTGCGATGTAGAGCCAATTTTGAGGGCCTTCAGTTCGTGCCTGCGATTCAAGAGTTTGGGAAGATGCTAGTGGACCGACTCAGAGCGAAGGGTTTCTTGGTTCAAAATCCAATCCTGCCCCTGAGTCAAATGGCTGCACCTCAACCATGGTGGTCTGCACAGGATGAGGACATGATTCCAGGTGTGTGAGTTTGAAAAGAATTGTATTGAACCATGTTTTAGGGCTTAGGGTTTATTATCATGTTACAGAAATAGTGCTTGGTGTCTGATGTTGATAACTTACTACAATTGTCAATTCAGATAATGTCTTTGTTCCTTTTTCGTAGCTTTTGATTAAAGAGGGGAGGGGAGGTTTCAGGCAAGTTTAGTGGGGACCCGGGAGGCCGATATCTTGGTCTCCATGTGCGTTTTGAGAAGGACATGATTGCACACTCGGCTTGTTATTACGGTGGAGGCCGGGCTGAGAAGCGCGCACTTGCTGCCTTCCGAGCGAAAGTCTGGCCGTAAGTGTTTCCTATCCTCATCGACTGCTAAATGTGGGGTTTTATTTATCATGGATTTGAACATATTCCACAATGTCTTTGAGGATGCTATTGCAAGCAATGTTTGAGTGCTCAGTTGGGTATCCTGCTTACAGGAGAGGAGTGAGCAAGACCCAGTATAGGCCCGAGAACCTTCGTATGAATGGAAGCTGCCCTCTGACACCAGATGAGATGGGTCTTCTGCTGTCTGGGCTTGGATTCCTCAACTCCACTCCCGTCTACATGGCGGGCAAGGTAATCACGTCATTATGTCTTCGTCATTAAAACGGACTTCCAAGTTTTGTTTGAGTACACCTACCTTTGTCCATATGCTCCTGCACTGATATACCATTGGTCTCATTTGGTTGCAGGACTTGTACGGAGGGCAGGCCCGCATAAAACCCTTACGAGAGATCTTTCCTTCGCTCCACAGTAAATACACCTTGGCTACCAAGAAAGAGCTGAAGCCATTCTTGCCATATTCCCACAAACTGGCGGCCTTGGACTTCCTGGTTCTACTCAACAGTGATGTCTTTATGTCCAACGCTGCCGGCAACTTCCCCAATGTTCTGAGCGGCCAGCGGACATTCTATGGGCCTCGTAAGTCTGTCCATGCCGACAAAAGACTGTTGGCGGAGCTGTTTGCAAATAGCACCGTCACCTGGTCAGAGTTTTCCTCCAGGGTCATTGAAGGACATCAAAGCAGGTTCGGAGCTCCCGTTCGCCGGATGCCAAAATATTCCGTCTTTAGGTACCCCGCTCCTGATTGCATGTGTAAAGAGTCCATCCAAGCTATGGAATAAGAACACCACGAAGCTAGTTTTCCTATCATTTGGTGATTTATGGTTGGACTTTCAGTTCCGTAGAAGTGATTTACTGTACAGATTATGGATCATGAATATCCATTTTAAAATCATCGGTAATTGAAAATCAGTTTAGAGACCATCATCGACGACAGTGGACAACTTAGTTTTGAATGAGATACTTGGCAGTTTACTGGACATTGGTTCAAGAGTGCGGAAGATTTTGAGGGTGTCATTTGATTGCCTTGAATGGTTTTAACCTTGCTGAAGTCTATCTCAGAGTTGCTTTCTATTGCTCTATCTTTGCAGCAATGTTATTCCTTTCCTTTAAGGTCTTCTATAATCTCATGAAAGTAAGCCGCAATCCGCACAAGTCATGTTTAATTTTCGGATAATCGTGTGCTACTTCTACGTCTCTGATTAACCTGGCAAAATGGAAAAGATGAAATTCAGGTGCGGCTTCGACAAGAAACAAATTACTGTTGCTTTCGAAGGAGCTCTCTCCATGTGTGCAAGTTACATAATTTATCTAAGAAGATGCGATCTGAACTCTTCTGAACTCCACATTACACTCTAGAACAGTGTACTGCTTTACTACAATCAACGTGCTATTCTCTTGTAGAAAACTCTTGAGCAAGGCTTTAATTCAAGCTTCTTTGCTTGTGAAACACTGCTAGCTACACATTTAATTCTACTAAGAACAATCGTTACTTGGAGCAATCCAGTAACTCATCCCATGATCCCTTTTACAGTAACAACCCACACAATTTCCCTCACAGAATCAGAAGATGTCGAAGTGCACCAAAATAACTTTCTTGTAACGAATGTGTGAATAGAACTATGTAGGCAGGTAACAGGAATCAACATCACAAGTGGCTGCATACAACCCCTAGCGTTTGCCAGGATCGAAGCAAGCGAGGACTACAAAGCCTTGCTCAAACGAAGTACCTCATATCTTTGCGCTTGGGGCAATGACGCAGTTAGTGAGGTTTTACCGAGACGCGTCAATTGCTGGTTGAAAACTATTTCCAACCCCCCTGCGGTGCTCGCAAGAGCGCCCCAGAATTTCTGAAAGGTTGGCCCTAGGCTCCAACCTCCAATATCAAAACCGAAACTGGACTTCTAGCTCATTCACATTTGGCTATAGCAGTCACCAGTGAAACTTAGATTGCAATAACATGCGTTGAGATGCATCTGCCAGTAGCAAATAATCATGCTTGACAACACGTCCTTCAGAAACCGTCATGAAATTCCATCGAAAACCAATCAGTGCACATGCTTTCTAATCCCTTTAGCAGCAGGGCTATGACCAACAAATTTGGGCTGAACTTTGTTTATAAAACAACGAATTTATAAAATATGGTGCACTGAATCTGTACACCAAGATTCAATCAATTCTCTTCTGAACTCTACATTGTATAAAGTGATGTAAAGTCAGCTTGAACCATTCCATGGTCATAAATCTCAAGCTTTGAACAATTCTCCTCAAGTCATCAAATCGCCTTTTTTCTTCAGCTCTCTCAGACTCAAGCATTTGTATTAAGCACAGCTTCTTGGCACAACGTTGGCGAAGATTCATACGGCCAATGTTCTATTCTCTGTCATTTCCTGCATTATCCAAAAGCACCACTTCTTCACAATGGCAGCAACAACAGTGGTATCTGGATCCGTGGTCGCTGCTCCCCTGAGAGCTAACACATTGTCTTCGTCTGCGGCTTTCGGTGCATCGCTGGCACAATTCAACCACGTTTATAATATGAGGAACAATGGAATCGCATTGTGGGGTGCTTAGCTCTGTTTTGGCAACCAATTTGGCCATCAGCTTGATAGGGTCGGCATTTACAGCCTCAGACCCCGGTGATGGAGCTGAGCGTACTGCACGCAAGGCAGATGAGTTGCTGCAGGGCGCAGATTCATTGATAAAACCGACTCGCCCCAGCTCTTCGGCTCGGAGCAAGGGTTCGGCAACGGAACAGACAAGGCTGATGAAGACCGCTTCTCCCAAAAGTGAGGTTTGTGATTTTTCACTTGAGCCTGCACAGTATTGGCAATTGAACATACTGATCATTGGACTGAACAATGTGTTAATCATTCGTGCCAGTGCAAGTGATTATGTGGGAAGATGGAAGGTAACAGTTCTTATTCAGCATTCTCATCTCATCCAATATTTCCTTTTGCAATACCGGAGATGGAGCCGTTCCTGAGCTTCAAGATGTGACTTGTGCACAGGCTTTCTGAGCTTGTACCAAATTCGCTTCAATGTGAAGAAGGCCCAACGCAGGATCGGCGGAATCAAGGGCATGGCTGACGAACTGCCAAGGGTGCCAAGAAGTCGTTGGGCCAAGCCACCACGAACACCGTACGTGTCCTCCAACATTGGCAAGTAAATTGTTCTTCTGAATCCTTTGTAAGAAACCCCTGTTCTAGTTGCAGGAGCCTCGATATGAAAGATAACAAGTCATTCATAACTGTCCAGATTGTGTTATACAGGAGCAAAGATTTCCTCGCTGAGAAGTATTTCGAAAGAGTTGTACACTGCTTATCAGTGACGCTTTTCGAATTGTAGAAATACTTGTGTCCGATTTTCTGTTTGATACTTCTCTGATAATCACGCTCATGATATTTTTGGTATCTCCACTTCTCCTTCACTTTGCTTAGAATTTACCCTGTAGGCCTTATCTTGATGTGTCTACTTTACTTCCGCTCACGCTTCATGCAATTCATACTTCAGATTTGTTGCATCCTACAAAAGTAAGAGTCTTCGAATGTTCCAACTGACCTGATTCCAAGGGTCGTAATCTCGAAGTGTAACTTCAGGCGATCAAGTTTCTGAAACCCATTTTGTTGAGCAGTTTCTTTTCGCCTGCACAATATTACACTTCGAATTGTTGAATTGAGATTCATCTGCTACGGTGTGCTCCACACATTGTCATCCAATCACTGTGGAGTACTTGAAGTGGGCGTGTGACAAATCTCAGGCTTTGAAAGTTGCCCAATGCCCAATGCCCATCATGTGTGTCGTATGTGATCAATACCAGAATATCAGCTTGTTGCAAGAATTTCTCTGTATGCATCGAGCTCAGATGGAAACCTTCACGAAGCAAATAATCTCTGCTTGAGTCGATTCAGCGGCCTGTTACCAACTATCTACTTGCCATTTCGTGGATCAGAAAGTTCCTCCCATGGACCAGTCGCCAGGCAGAGTTCTCAATCCACGCAAACACTTCGTTGATGCGCCGGTAAATATCCTCGGAGGTGTCGATGGGAATGGCCAGAAAGTAGTAAGCGAAGAAGGCTTCAAGGATGCCGAGGAGTGAACCTGCAACTACATCGCAGAAGAAATGCCGCCCGAGGATGATGCGGGAGGACGTCGTGGCTATGGCCCATCCAGTGACGGTGCTGCCAATAACGCTTATCAGGATGGTTTCCGCGGTGGGCACGAACTCCGGGAGTATGTCAATTCGGTTCCTAAGCTTCTCCTGGAGAAACGGCAACCATATTCGGTGAGACTGGTCTCTCCACATCGGAATGTAGAGCCCGAACATTGTCACCACCATCAGAGCCCGAGTGGAGTGGCCGCTTGGAAACGACCAGTGATCCACTTGCACCGTCATGAAGTGGTTTCGGTTGTAGACTGGGCGAGGTCGGCGGACGATCTTCTTAATGATGGACACGAAGATTAAGTCGAACACAAAGGCCATGAACAGGTTGAAGAAGAACATCCGAACCTCGGGTGTGAGCTTGGGCTTCGGCGCGACAAACGTTGCAGCCGCACAAGGGATGAGAAACACGCCATCACCAGAGAACTCCAATGATCTCAGAAACACGTAAAAGAAAATCCCCAGTCCGTGTTCGTGAACCCATGCCGAAAACTTTCTGTCGAACTCTACAATATGGTCGAGCAAGCTTAGATTTGCCACCGGATTTGACGTATTGCTACCATCGTTTGCTTGTGGGTTACGCTCACAGTGTATGACTTGAGGTTCAACAATCTGTCCCTTCTTTGGCGTCGATGGCTCTGAAGACGTCCCTCTTCTCCGCCTAGGTCTCGCCATAGCAATAGAGTCTGCAACTGGAATTAGGGATGTGCATTAGTCTGCAATTATCCCTTTCAAAGAGCTTTATAGATGGCTACCCATGTATGCTACATAGCCTGCTCAATAATCCTTCGGGTGCAGGACATTTTAATGCAAAATACAAAAAGCAGTGACGACGAAAGAGATCTAATGAAGTTTATAACATTCCTCACCCTTGTGAACTTGATTTGATCTCAAAAACACAACCTCTACGTCAATAATAATTTAAACCTAAGAACCCATTCTGCCTCGACTCCATGTCTGAGCTTAGGTTAATGTACCTCAGAGTTGCAGGATTTTGAGGTCACAGTTGAGAAAACACTTCATAATGTCCAAGGGTTTTTCTTCCCATTGCGAACATTCAATTCACGACATTTTTGTGATCAATACGGAGACTGTCCAATCCAATATCCACATTTTCACAAGACGAGCAAGCCCTGCTCTCTCGTGACTAAACTAAAACCGGTTCATATTGCCATCGCCTGCGTCTAGTGACGGTTTGTGTACTCGTAGGGGGAATGAAATGGAAGAAGAAAAATGAAATGAAGGAAGAATTGTTGACCGAGAAACAGGATATGGGGCAAAGGAGTGATGTTGCACTCGCAGATGGTCGTCTGCCGTTTCCGCTCCGTCGTCACCAACCCCTTGCCACAACGAAAACCCTTTGAGAGGCTCCATATCCGCTTGTTAGAATCTCCCTCCGGCGATGGGGTGCGTCGCCTGAGCAGAGTACCACCACGCAGCTCTTAGGGAACTTAAGAGCTCGGTTGTCACAACTTCACAAGGCACTGATTCCATGTTAAATTACATGTCAATGAATTACGTGCGCTTGCATCGAACCAGGCATCGAGCAGTCCCGATTGTTTCATTCTGCTCCCAAGCAAAATGTATGTGCTTGGATCCTTACACTAACATGTAGAGCTTTCACTCACACCAGTGTTGACGGAAAACTAAGCCAGAATTCAAGCAAGATGGGCTGCTTACATGTCTGCAAATCGCAAGCAATGGTATAAGTACATGTCGGTGAACTTCAGGACCTAACATTGAGGATCTCCAAATCATATCCAGCGTTTTACAAACCTCAGTCCTTTTCCACACATCACAACATCATGGAGTCAAAATCAAAAAATCCCACTAAACTCACAATGCTCACTTAAATCCGTGCTCCAAAACACCACTTCAATGGAGCAACTGATTTAGAATGCTTGAATTCTTGACTCTTTGTGAAGAAAAAATGTGGACAATGCGTCCATTCTTTAATGTTGAGCTTCGCCCATCGCGGAGACAAGATGAATCATATACAGAAAGATCAATGTGTGCCGATTTACTAACTATGAACCACATTGATCAAAGAATTGTTTCTCTACTGATTGTACAATTGATGATGATCAAACAAAACTTTCTTCACTTAGAGAAAGGCCCCGGGGCACCGTTCCATCCTTGCACACATTGCAGGAGTGGGCGGATTAGCTTCCCCTCCGACATCGCCTCAAACACCTTCTGGATCTCCGTCCCTGGCGACACCGTCCGCAATCCAGACAACAACTGCGTCCCCAGCTCCGATCTCACGAACTTATACAATGGATATGTCCTGCACTCTTCAATCCGGTTACTCACGGAAGACAATCCCTTGTTGTCATACGCTTCCCGAACTAGAGGCACCACAATGCGCAGACGCTCCTGCACTTCAGCCTCGAAGTCGGGAATCTGCTCAAACACAGACGTTGAGGCCTCCATGTTGAGCTTGAGCGCATGACCGACCAGGACTGCTCGCAGCTTCTCCATCAATGGGTATGTCTCGCTCGCAGCGTCGTCGATGTAGGTGAAGACGGGTTGGCGCTCCACAACTAGCAGGAGGTCCTTCTCGCAGAACCGGGATGGGAGGAGGGCTCCATCTTTGCTCATGAACAATGTCTTCTTCGCTGCTTGGGACACCACTTGCTTCACGGCAGTTTGCATGGTCTCTTCCACATGGCGAAGGTCGATGGCTTGGCACAGCCCGACCAAGAATGTGGAGCTCATGAGCTTGAGAATCTCCACCGCTTCCTCAGTTTTGCGGGCTGAGACCAAGCCCAACGAGTTCACATCCTGGTTGTGTTGCTCTGCGCTTTGCACGTGGGTGGTGACGGGGTTGGCGAGGTAGTTCAGCTCGCTGAGGTATGAGGCCATGGCGATCTCGGCGCCCTTCATGCCGTAGTCGAGACTTGGGTTAGGTCCACCGCTCAGGTTGGACGGCAGGCCGTTGTTGTAGTAATCATTTACAAGCTCGCTGAATTGTGCAAACATGAGCTTGCCGATGGCCGCCACCGCGAGCCGCATGTTGTCCATGGACACGCCGATGGGCGTCCCCTGAAAGTTGCCGCCGTGGAGCGCGATCCCCCTCGCGGCGTCGATGATGGGGTTGTCGTTCACGGAGTTGATCTCGCGCTCGATGGCGTGGGTTGCCGTGCGAATCCCCTCAATGCTGGGGCCCAACCATTGTGGGGAAGTGCGAAGAGCATATCTGTCCTGCTTCGGCTTCTTCAATGGATCAGTCTCGTTCAACTTCGCAGCAGCCTTCATGAAGTCACTGCCCTCCAGCAACCACTCCATCACGGCTGCAGCTTCCATCTGGCCCGGGTGATGCTTCAGCTTGTGCGTCAAGGGGTCGGCAAACTCCGGCTTCCCCTGCATCACTTCGCAGAACAACGCGGACAGAACCTCCGCCAAAAGCACCAACAAATTCGCATCGAAACACACTGTGGACGCCAAAGCGGAGCCAACCGCCGTCCCGTTCACAAGCGCAAGCCCCTCCTTAGGCTGCAACTCAAACGGCTTCTCCACACCCGCGATTCTCAAACCTTCCAGTGCAGACACCTCGCAGCCATCTTCGGTGACGGCTCTGGAATTGGGTCTCGCAGTGAGGAGCCCCGCAATGTAAGACAATGGCACCAGATCTCCCGAAGCTGTAACAGTTCCTCGCAGTGGCAGCTTGGGGGTGACATGCGCGTTGAGGAGCTTCTCCATGGCCTCCAGAATCTCCCACCGGATGCCCGAGTAGCCCTGCATCAGGGTGTTGGTGCGCACCAGCATTGCCGCTCTCGTGGTCTCGGCTGGCAGCGAGTGGCCCTTGACGAGCACTCCCGCGTTCAGGAACCGGATGAGCTCGCGCTGGAGCTCCACGCCCTGCTGCGTGCGGCGGTGCGAGGTGGCGCCGAAGCCCGTGGTGACGCCGTAGATGTCACCGCCGTTCATGATCTTGTTGAGCACCCAGTTGGAGGATTCGTCCACCCTCGCCTTCGCATTGGCAGCGTCCAACACCACCTGCACCTCGGGTCTGCGAGCAATCGCGGTGACTTGGCCTACTGTAAGGTTCACGCCCTCGATGGCGACCTCCTTGGAACCGAAGTAAGTTTCCATCATCTGCTTGATTTCGTCCAAATGGTTCCCCTCCATGGTCGCCGCTGTCTTGGCCCAGTTGAGAGGATCTGAACTTGCAGGTTTGCCCAATCCATTGCAATAAGTATCAACCTCGTCGGTCACCATCTGTGGGGCCATCGAATGTATAGCAATTGTCACTAGTATCAGTACAAAAGATCAGATACAATTCAACAAGTTCTGTGATGTCCCTGGGTGATAGCTAGACTCAAAAATGGTATATGCTCAGTGGAGAGAAGGTAGTGTCGCTCTGGGCAAAAGGAGAAATGAGGTTGATCAGCTAATAAATCTGATGCAAATGTTGGATATGTATATATGTCTATCTGCAGAAGTGAACAAGCTGGATAAGAACGATTGTAGCTCTGTGAGTCCCTGCGATTCAATGGTTGCTGGTTTTGGAAGCAGGCTCCAATTGAGATGAGGAATTCAGAATATGGAGCTCAGGATATATACTTGGAAGAGAGTCGATGTTAAGAGAAATGAAGTCATGCGAGAGATGGTCTCGTACGTGAGTCTGCAGAGTCAAGTGGGGCTTGCATGACGACGTCGGCATTCAGACTCATGACAACCGGAAGCCACTTTTTGACCAACAGTGGATAAAGAGCTGAAAAGAGGAGGATGTCAACGTGGTGAGGCAAGAGTTGTTCAATTGTGAATTTTGTGTTGAAAGTTGTTTGTTGAATTGTTTCTGAATTTTGGGTTTGAACCTCCAGTCGGTTGTTGAAGAAATCATATTGAGCTGTGTATAATATTCATTTAATCTGCGATTCGTGCCGAAGGATGGAAAACATACTGTACTGATGAGTTGCGTTTTCCATGTTTCTAACGTGTCTGGGTATTCGGTTGAAAACTTTAGAGCAAATGCAGGACCTTTGTCGAGCTTGAACACTGACGGATGAGCGTAGATTTGGCAACACTGTTTATTAAAATAAGATTATTTAACGATTTTGAACACAAGTGCACCAGCTTTGGAAGCTGGAGCAGTCATGGTGGTAGGGACATTAAAAGAAAAAAGAGTTCATTTAATTTGTCATGTTCCTATTCCTTACTCTCAGGAACGTTATTCCACAATGCTGGAGCAAGAAAGGATTTAATAATTTGCGTACACTCTCTAAACACACCTTCTCAAATTATTACTAGTATGCCTTTTCAAACGGTGTGTGCCCACGTCTTTGAACTCAGTATCAGTATTCAACATTGTTGTAGTTGACTGCAGTTGACGTCGTCCGTGATCTTATTTCCAACTAAATAACTGGAAGAAATTGGTAATCCGCATGCAACTAATGAAGTACATTTGAAAGGATCTGTGCGTGATCTTCACAAGACTTCTAATTCCTACAACTGATCAAAGTACCTCAAACAAACGTCGGTTCCATTTCCATAACCAGAAGATCAGCAGGGCGAGGTTGCGAATGCATGATGATAGAAACCAAAGGAGGAAATGAAAATGCGCATCCCGACGAAAGGAACCGTGAAGGGTGCAGTAGAAGATTGTCATAAGACTTCCGTCCCTTTCAAACGGCTTCTCCAAGCACTCCGAGGAAAGAAAGCATACACAAAAGCCACACTCTACCTTGAAGCAACACTCTCTACGGGTGTTGCAACTTTTTCTCCTTCATATATATAAGGTAAATAGGAAAGGCTGGACGAGTTGGATTAAGGATGTTCCCTCGTGGGACAAGCACTTGTGAGGAGTTTCTTCCAATTTTGAGTTGGAATCAATTTGAGTTATTCAAATGCATTATTTACAAATTTTCCTCTACAACCTCCTCGCAGAAGCTAGGGTTCAAAAACGGAAAACCATCTCCATTAGCCATTTTCCTGAGGTGCACATTCCTTCTGAAAGCCCTGATGGTTTGTAACAGTTTCTCAGCGAATGTTATATGCCACTAGAACTATGATCCAGTTGCTTAAGAGATAACTTCAGATTCCTTTCCCACTTCATTCAACACCTTCAGATTGTCGTTATGGGAGTGCGTGAATCCTATCTCCCTTTCCTTCTTAATTGTTTCCTGCGACCTAAAGGCAACAACCCAAGCTCTTCGCCAGCTGGTGGAGGAAAAGTTTCCGCCAGAGCCGTGCAAAATCCGCTCATGGTGCACAGTAACGTCGCCCCTGTCAATCTCTGCGGGCTTTGGTTTATCGTCCTCTGATAAAGTGGCGGCCAAAGTGTGCGACTTGTCCCGGTCACCATGCAATGGCCCATGATGGCGTAAATTACTCTCTAGATGTGAGCCTGGGACAAATTGCACACAGCCATTCTCGAGTCGAGAATCATCTATCGCAAGCCAGAAGGAAGCTGTCCGTGTGTCTTTCGTAACTGGCCAATATGCCAAGTCTTGATGCCTGTCACAAAAGCAACTCCACTTGAGGTCTAGCATAGACAGAAACAAACCCTTTCGATCTTTGTAGCAGGTATAAAAAGAACTCGCAACTGTTATTTTGTGTTAACTAGAAAATTGCACGATTTCACTTGATTTCAGCCCAGACGAGAGATGCACGAAAGGCAACTCACCATTTGAACTCAGCATCCGGTTTGTTGGGTGGCTTGGCAAGCAATTGGTCATAGTCTAGGGCCATGTCAGAGCCCAGCAACTGTTCAGTAATTGATGCAGCTCGCTTCTCATATATGTTCCCTTTAAGGCGGGGATTATACCTAAAAGGTGTGCAAACCAATTTTGTTGATTACAAATGCTAATCATGTTGACAAATCATTGCACTTGATTTCAAACAGGACTTGTACAAAGAGTGTTGATCAGTTGACATCCTCCACATATGACGTGCATATTGGACTCGAATTAGAACCGAGAGACGGCAACCCCGACCACGAGATACATGGACGCGAAAGGCAGAAGGGGAAGCAGGGGAATTACTTCGATGGCAGCATAATGTTGATGATGGAGAAGCTCTCGATGGGCTTCGTGTAGTCGCCTGACATATCACAGAAGTCACGACCCTCCACATGAACTTCTCGCCTCACAAACGCCATAAATTCTTCTTCTAGCTCACGCATCTCATCCTTCGACAACACTCCCTGCAGGAACAACCCAGGCACAACAGATTCAGACACCTCCGTATCAAAAGGCGCCGCAAAAACAACACAAAAGCATAGCCAACTCTTTGGTTGGTTACATAGGAGAGAATCAATTCTCAGTCGAACTCGAGTCAAAACTAGCCCTAAAATAATGTTGATCTGTTTCATTGTTCACAAGTTACTTAGCTTGGCATGGCATTCAATTAGACAGAAAAAATGCATCTCCACTTCCCTGTTGACGAGCAAGTAAGCTCTCCCACGCATTGTATCACATCTTAGACCAGAAAAGCTCTTGAAAAAACCCCGGAACAAAAGCTTTTGACAGTCACCAGAGGGCTTGCTCAACCTTTAATTAAACACTCCAACACAAACCCTAAAACACCAATTCACCATCACCCCTGCCTAAATCCAAGTCAAACAATCTCACCAAACTTCACCTCGAAATCAACAACAGGCAACAGCCTCAATAAACAAATAAGAATCACACCCTGTTTCGACGAAACAACAGTGCAAGCCTAATTACAACCTTGATACGGAACCCAGAAACTCCTCACAACAAATTCCCAAACTCCAGAATCCAGAAAACGCAGATCACAATGGTAATTTCGGTCAGATAGAGACACCAACTTAGACCAACAATTGATCGATAGTACCTTGAGATGCACATATCCGTGGCTCCTGTACTTGGCAATCTCCTCATCGGTGACGAGGTAGCGATCACCCTGGCGCCTGGCCTCCATGTCCGCCATCGACATGATCGCCCTCGCAAGCAAATAATCGCACAATTCGCAACAAGAAACGACGATCTAGATTATCATACCGGCGAATATATCATCGTCTCTTCATTCGTCTGAGTTGATAGAATCATCCATCAGCAACTCAAGTCTCTAAGTAGATGGATAAGTTGTTTGGCGGCCAACGAATATTATCATTTGAAGTTCGTCAACTCGAAGATAAGTATTCATTTGTTGCTTGGCAATTACTGTAGGTGAGTTCTACAATTAATGCGGTGTTGGAAACTACTGTGGTTTGTATTAATGTGCTTGCTCTAAAAATAATTATTTCATAGAAATAGAACCAAGTTCTAAATTAAAATTTAAAGTATTTTGTGCGATAATACGAATACATTTCACATAAAAATAGATTTGAAGACATTTATTAAACCATTGATTTTCTAAAAAATAAATATAAAACCAAATTTAAATATTAATATGGCTTTTGATTTAAAAAATATTGTAATATTATGTGGTATATTTGAATTAACAATAGTCTTGAAAATTAATCCTTATATAATTATTATCTATTCTTTTATTTATCAAATGATTCAATTGATTATTTATTAAAAAAATCTTTTTTCAAAAATTAAGCTTTTAAATAAATTAATAAAATTTTAATAAAACTAAATCACTTACAAGGAAATTTAGCATTGACAAAAATCAACATCAAAGATTTATATGATTTTTATTGTTTTTAATTATTGATTCTTTTAAAATATATGTAACTTCATGATCAATGAAATCAAACTTCTAAAGTTTGTACAATCATTTTACAGACCTTTAAATTTGTAGAAGTTCAAATAATTATATTTATCTTTAAATATATATAAAAAATAAATTATATGGTACACATTAACATTCTAAATCCTTTACTTTTTACTAAGCATGCTTAATTTTCAACAATCCACTTTGTGCGTTTCAGAAACAGTGATCTGGATGTAGGCTACTCGAGTGTTGCTGAGCTTTGCAACACTATCAAGAAGCCCACAATGCTTTAGTTATTAAATCTTTGTTCAATTTTACATCAATGTGTAAATACCAAAGCAAGCAAATATCATTTTTAATGAATTCATGCAGCTAGAACAAATTTCTATCAATGTGTTTGTCTCAAATAAGTCTTTGTCCTTGACAAAGTACATTGAAGAATCACAATTGAAGCTTTAGTACCAAGCATTCATCTCCTACTTTAAAAAACATTATTGCTTTAAAAAAATTAAGATTTCATTGAATTCGAGGAAACAAATTTGGTAGTTAAAAAATTTCTTTTTAGAAAAAATCTTTTCAAGATACTAATAACTTAATAAGTTCATTGCATTCATATATTTTTTTTTACAATTTTATATATTGCAAAAAAAAATTAAATGCAATTTATTAATTGCTTTAATACAATTATTGTTTTTATAAGGTATTTCAAATATAAATTCTTGCCAAAGAGAGAAATTGCCAAAAAAAATCTTTTAATTTTTTTGAAGTCATGCCTCGATTGACCCCATTATACTTGTATGATCTATGCCCCTCCGGAAACAACATAGTCGACATTACATTTAACGTATGGTGCATGCTATCTTGACTGCGGCACTTATTTTACTTCATTTTACAAGATAAATTGACGCTCCACCATTGTCAAGAGGAAAATTGAGTCGAATAATAAAAGATCAGAAAAAATAAAGAAGGCCGTTTATTTAGACTATAACCGCAATACAAAAAATGCGAAGATATTGCCGAATTCTAAAGAATAAATAAATCACGATGTTGTCTTTTTGGAACCCAAACCGTCTATTTATTTTTTGAAAAAACTAATTTGAGAAAGTTTATTTGTTTGTTTTTTACTATGCTTATAATTCCAATGACACATCCCTACAACAAAAAACAACTTGCACATAGTCTACTCAGATAGCTTAACAAAACATACAAAAACTCCTGAAGTGCTTGATGCTCTTGATAACGTGTTGAGAGCGGAAAGCAATCTCCCTATCTCCTTATGTGGAATACATGTTTATGATATAGGTTTATATTATCGTATATGGGTGGATCTTTCATATTTTTAAAAAATCTTATTTTTTAAACTAAATACTTAAAAATTTCAAAAAGTTTGAAGCAAAATTCAATTTGAAAGTTTTGAATTCATTTTAAAAACACATAAGCCAAACTACAATAAATGGTTTGAAATCAAATGCGATGGAACCACTTAAGACATTATTAACCACTTAGGACATTAGATAATAAAATGCCCAACTTCTTTGCTTTCATTGCAAGAATCTTTGTAAATATATAGCAAAATTAAGAGTAATAAAAGTGATAGAGGGAGGAGTTACCAACTAAACTCTAGCCTCTACAAACCCATCAAAACCCTAGCCTCTACAAACCCATCAAAACCCTACAAAAACCAACTCATTCAAGTACTCAAACCACTCACAATAAGCTAGAAATATATAATACAAGTGGGGAAAACAGTCAAAACTGCAATTAATGAATAAAAAACAACCCAAAACCATAGTATAGCAGCCTCTAACGGCTCTCAGACTCCTCTAACTCTAACTGCTCTAGTGTGGACTGCTCACAGTAAACCCTAAACCTGCCTCGTAAACCTAGCAGTGTTCATCCAGTTCGCTGCACAGAGTTCATCTAGTCGGTTGGACAGAGTTCATCCAAATGACTAGATGACTGTCTAGAAACTACAAGGATAAAAACTGAAAGGGCTGCAAGGGAAAAAAGAGAAGGGGATGATGAGGAATCTCCGGTTAACAAAAAGTCTTCTTTTCACAATTTAAATGTTATTCAAAATACTCAAAGCTTCTAGTTCAACTTTTTTTTATATGTCATTTTTGCCATTATAAAAGAAACTTATTGTTTTAATGGTATATAAGTTATTTTACAATACATCAAAACCATCAATATAAACAATTTTGTATTATCTTCCCAAATACTAGTTTTCAACATATTTAAATGTGTATAACATGATTCTAAATTTTAAAATAGTTTTAGTCTATTTATTTCTCAACTAACTCATGGTTTACATAAATAATGTGGTCTTAAATAATATTTAAATAAATAATGTAAGAAAAATGTAAAAAATAAAATATTAAAACACTATTTATGATGATATTTGAAATTAAAAAATTAATCTATTATATTATATATATATTAATAATTGCAGTGGCTTAAATTTTTTATTTTAAAAATAAATATTTTTTTATTTTTATTTTTTTTAATTATATCATAATATATGCACACGTTATGTAAATATATGATAATAATGTGTTGGAATGGTCTTGCTAATTGAAAATTACTTTAATTATTTGAAAACATGCAAATCCATTTATAAAAAATTGATGCATGAATATATCTTATTAAAATCATATGATGTAACAATGTGATGATTTTTATTATTAATGTTGAACATTAAAACACTTGAGTATTGATAGCTTAAAATGGCAATGAATATGAGTTATAATACCGTTAAAAACTATATTAAAAATAAATGAAAATAATAAGACTAAAGTTGAAAGGAAATCTCCATTACAAATCTAATTCCAAAAACCTATGAGTTAAAAAACTATAATGAATTATCTTTTGTATATTAAAGATAATACTAAACATCTAAACATTGTATGCAATATATGCATAGGTCAAATACCATAAGTTGTGATACTAAAGACAAAAATGATAATAGTCTATATAATTGTAGAAAATCCAAATAAAGATAATATTAGTTTGCATTTTAGTAAAAAATTAATTAAATGCAATATTAGTTGTGATTAGTGTGATGTATGCAGATAAATAGTAAATGTTTTTGTATTGTAAAGGACTATAAGAAAGAGCAATTTTATACAAGATTTAAATACTCATTTGTTAAAGATTTGGGTTTTTATTTTTTATTTTTAATATATATATATCCCTCAAAGATACGACTCTTGTGTTTCAAAATAATACATCAATAGAGTCATTTACAAATTTAAATTATAACTTTAATTTATCGATAGTACATAATTAGTTTATTATAATTTTGAGTTTATTTTTCCAAAATTACTTCTTAAATTTGCTTGTATTATAGTATCATCGATATATGAACTCTTATATATTTCATAGTTGATTATCTTAGATGTACCTTTGGCAGTGTTGACTGGAGTAAATGAAATATACTTCTACATTCATAAAGAAACCTCTAAAGGACAAAGCAACCACTTTTGGGTTACGCTAGAAATAGAAAACATTGTGAAATGCCATAGAAGGGTCGGATTTGAGTGTTTTTTGTTCCTAACCTCTTTAGAATCAAGCTGGCAGTAAAGATACGCTGAAAATTCACTAAAAAAGTGCACCCTTGATTTAAGAAAAAATAAATAATTTGGGTGGTGACGTTGTTTCTAGTGGTCTGTGCACTGTGTTTGGTATATTATATTGAGCATTGCATTTCCCTGCACTTTGAGGATATTGCGCACTGAATTGAGGATATCTGCTTGTAGATTTTTGTTTTTAGCGTATATTTTTGTGGAATGCTTGTATGACCACTACTTTATGGCTTCACTGTTTGGAGTTATCATAAATCCTTTTAAATTTGCCAACAAGTGCAAGAACAATTCTTTGTTGAAATAATCAAATTTAGAGTGTCACTTATGTCAAACCCATTTTCTCCAAATTGGTAACTCGGAAAAATCTAAAAGAAATTGAGCATGTTAACATACTAGAAAAGAGAATTAGCTTTAGTTGCAAAGTTTTTATAAATTTCTGAAGTAGCAATTTCCACTTAAATGCGGAAACCCACTGTTTGTATTTTAGAAATTCACTAATCTTCCAAACTTCACATATTATTATCTCCCAATCCGTTCCTTGAAGTTCTCAAAACCCAAAATTTGAAACAGGTTTTGGTAGCCCACTACTTTCAAATCTTACGATTAAATTGCTTATGGTGTCTCTCAAATTTGTCTTACATTGGAAGATGTAGGTATGACACAATTTTGACTCAAAAACTGTGGAAATATCCCTCCGTCCTTTAGAGGTTAAAGCACTTGTGATATAAAGTAAGTGTCATTTTAATCAATACAAAGAACAACTATAAAAACTAAAATAATACTAGAAAACAGGTTGTTGCTATGTAACAGAAGAAAGCGCAAGAATTGCATTGGTCACTGAAAAAGTGAGAATCAATTGAAAATATGAAAGGAAGATGAGAATCTTTGGAAATAGAACGAGACTGTGGATGAAAGGTATGGATGTAATATTTGGATGATTTTGTGACATGGTATTGAGTCAAATATCAAGTAGAGTACCGTATGTGATAGGCCAGTTCGACGAAAATTAAATTAAAATTGAAATCGTCGAAAAATCCGGAAATTTCTATTTTTAGAAAAAACAATTTTTGTACTAAAAAAACACAGAATTGGCATAGAAATTGAATGGTCGAATTGAAAATTCCAAAAAAATAATAATTATTCGACGGCAAGGTGTCGAACTGGCCTATCACGTACGGTAGTGAGATAGAATTTTGACATTTAAAATAAAATAAAATAGATAAAATAATTTGAAATTAAATACTTCATTTAGAAATGTAATAATAAATGATAAAAATAATTGATTTAAAAAAAACTTCAAAAGATCCTATCTCCAGGAATAAACCAAGTCATGTGAAATTCATTTGAAGACTAATATAATGATGGGCGGTATATGTTACGTACTTATCTAAAACATAGAATGGAGAAGTAAATGACTTTTTCTACATTTTTCTTCAATCTACAACATCCTTCAAAAATAAGATACAAGAGCACTCTTAACCCCCAAATGCCTGAGCCTACGACCACGGAAATAGACTTTGACTTTGGATGCTCTACTTTGCTACTATAAATAATGTTAAGTATGAATTTTAAACTTGTCTTAGCTAGATACACATGTTATCTACAAGAAATAATTTTAGCAAAATTAAATGTTTCAAAATGTAATTAATATAAATTTTTAAATCAAAACAAACAAAGAAAATTCATATCAAATATAGGTTATACTAAAAAATTATGAAATATTTACCATAGATGAATATGACAACCAAAAACCTTGTATCAGTTACCGTGCTCAAAAATTATGTTTTAAATCAAAAATATGATGAAAAAACCTAAAACCGTGGAAAATCAAGAAGTAGCCACGGTTATACCCCTTCATCTTATACCAGCTATAAATCACTCAATTTTAGGTATTTTTCAAAATTTTAAATTGGATTGGAAAATAGATTTGCCAAACTACATTTCATTAGTTTACCTCAACTGCAAAAAATATCATCCCGATAGTCAAAATTGTGTTTCAGCTGTCTGTATCAAGGAATTTTTGAATACACACACGGTATTGATCTTTTTGACTTTAAGGAGGCACCAAAATTCATGAAATTATTATTTTGAGAATTTTTTAATGAGGTTAGATAGATCTCTCTCAACTTTACCACGTAAGAAAAAAATGGATGAAAAATTGTCATTTGGATGACAGTTTTGGAACTTGGAAAAACGAAAACGACCAGTTTTTGGTCGTTTAGGCGTTTAGGGGTTAACTCCTTTACCTCGAAAGCATCTCAAATTAAAATAAAGGCAATCTTGGACAAACTTCTTGCCAAGACACAAAATGGTTTCTAGAACTCTACACAAATCAAGCTAAAAGCATCCCTAGTCCACCCCTAAGCCCTTAAACCTCCATCCGGCTTCCTCCGGGTTAAAGACTTCTGGGTTCTCTAAGCTTCTAGTGGTGATCTGTAAACACCTTTCTCATCCAAGCCGCGACAACTAAATTTTAGCCCATTAAAGGCCACCCTTAAATCGCCGAAAATAGAAAATCTCAAGCTCTCATTTTTTTATCTTCTTTCCACTACACTTGAATTTGGATTTTTTTCGCAACTTGTTGTAGAGTTTCACAACAACCAAGTAAACAAATCGTTTATAGGTCACCTTTAAGGAAGAACCAAAATTCCACTCGGCCTGTAATTGTGATGCAACTGTCCGTCAAAGGCCCTTCAAGGGATTACAGTGGGTGCGTTTACATCTCATGCTGGTAGGCGCATGGAACCTACTCGGGATTAGGCTCCCTGCTGATTTCGTAGGCAAAAAGCTGAGTGAACTTGGCCTTTTGCCTACAAAATCAGAAGGGAGCCTAATCCGGAGTCCTGCCAGCAGGAGATGTAAACGCACCCAGTAAGGGGACTACTGGGGATACTTTAACAACCTCCATAATTCTATACACCATTGTCTGACATCTTCGACCTCGAAACTTCCAACTGGTGTACGATGTAAAATCCGGGCCGGCAACAGAACCAGAAACAAACAACGTGACCACACCAGACCCGGAGAAACCCGGCTTGGCCCATTCCGGGTATCAGGGAAAACCCCGGTCTAGGGTTTGAGGGCTGGAAACGCATTCGGAGTGAGTTTGAAGGTTTCCAGAGCTAGGCTCTCTCTTTGCACGGTTCCACTGGGCCTGCCATCGTTGTAGCTTCTTCTCCACACAGGGGGGGCAGGGCAGGGCTCAGAGTGAGTCGGGTGCCGGCATCAGGTGGGAGGACACTCGGGTGTGCGGTTGTTGAGGCGACAGCTGAAGCGAGGGGCGAGGTTGCGGCAGCGATGGCGGACGAGTTGGCAGCGACCACCGAGGCACTGAGGCTGGACGACGCCAAGGCCGAGGAGGTGGAGGAGGGCGAGATTGTGGAGAAGCCCGTGGATCGCCCCGCCGAGGTGAAGAAGCACCCGCTGGAGCACTCGTGGACGTTCTGGTTCGACAACCCCAACGGCAAGCAAAAGCAGGCCACCTGGGGCAGCTCGCTGCGGCCCGTGTACACGTTCCACACCGTGGAAGACTTCTGGTGGTACGTGCGCCCCTGCCCTGGGGTTTTTGGTCAGGGTCTGGTGACGACTTGGCCACTGCTGGCTCCGGGGTGCAGGTTTTGCTGGGATGGCTCTTTGCCGTGCTCGGATCCGTTGAAAGTGTTGTGAGGTCGGGCAGGATGTGCGGAGAGTGTGGTGCGGGGTTTGTAGTAGCCCACCGTGGGATTTCCGGGCATGGGATTGCATTTTAGGGTTAGGCAATGGTATGTGCCCGCGGCGGCGGAGAACCTGCATTTCGCGGGGTAGTCTGACACGGTGTGGTGATGCCCTGTTTTGCAGCCTTTACAACAACGTGTTGCAACCGAGCAAATTGATTGCGGGCGCGGATTTCCACTGCTTCAAGGCCGGAATTGAGCCGAAGTGGGAGGATCCGAAGTGCGCTTATGGCGGGAAATGGACTGCCCAGCCACCACCACCGAGGAGTGGGGGCAAGGCCGTTCTGGATACGTATTGGCTGCACACTGTACGGTCCAACTTCGCTGATGGCTTTGGTGTATCTGGCATGGTTTGAGAGAATTGTGCTTGGTCGAGTCATTGGGGTAGTGGCAGGATTGAGTAGAGGCTTTGGTTTGGCGTGCTTGAGCCGATTTGTATTGGATTGTGGTGGACAGCGGATGGCGCTGTGTTGTATGAGAGGCACTGTGAGGCCTGCAATAATCCGGTGATGTTGGCGACTTGTGGGCACAGTTGCTAGCCATGATCGGAGAGCAATTCGAAGAAGGCGATGAGATCTGCGGAGCCGTCGTGAGCGTGAGGAGGGCGCAGGATAAGATTGCAATCTGGACGAAGACCGCATCCAACGAGGCAGCTCAGGTGGGTGATGATGGGCCCATAGGATTTACTGGTGAGGTCGTGGCGGTGCAGTGTGGTTAGTGGATTGTGTTTATCGGGTCTGGGAAAGCATCGTCTGGCGATGTTCTCTTGGTCCGAAATTGGATGGCACGCAAAGCTTGGGTGCCGATAATCTTCTTTTCTACTGCATTGGAGCCATTCATCGGAATTATGAGCCGTCGGAATTCTTGCTCGAGGCAGCAGGTTTTTGGTTTGGGGACTGATTTTGTGCGCTATTTTTGTTCCGAGAGGAATGACCTACTAGATTATGTTCTAATTGAGGGGATCCTTCGGTTGATCCTAGCGTGCGATTTGTAGTCTGAGCACCCTGAGAGGCGAGCGTACATTGTTTTTGAATGGAGTCGCACGATGGAATTGAGCATGACTAATGTCGGGATGTGTGGGAGTGTACAGGTGAGCATCGGGAAGCAATGGAAGGATGTTTTGGACTACAATGAGAAGCTTGGATACCTTGTTCATGTAAGTCAGCTCGTCAACCGGTGTCCCTATTTCGAGTCGTAGTTGATAAGTATACTTGGTTAGGTCTAAATACATCACTTATATATTGGGTGTTTTGAATGACTCGGGAGGGAACGCGGACCACTGGAAAGGAGTGCGGTGTCAGTGACGCTGATTTCGTAATTTACTCGGAGTTGAAGTGCCGCATTCGTTGCTTGTGTTATTAACCGTGTTGTGCGCTGATACAGGAGGACGCAAAGAGACAAGATAAAGGTGCCAAGAACAGATATAACGTTTAGGTAGTAGTTAGCTTTAGAATATGTTTACCCACTGTTTCGACTTCCAGCATTTTTGTTGTTGGGCCAGCTTTCTTGGCAGTGATATGTTTAACCCGGCATTGAGTTTTTAGATACTAGAAAATGGCAGAGTTTCAAGCTACGAGGACAGGCTCCTGAAGCTTCTGTTATATCTGTACCTGAAGAATGTAAAATTATCTTGGGTAACTTACGGGTGTAGATTAGAGTGAAATGTCAATAGTTATGTGGGGGTTCTATCAGATCGTTGGAAGTTTTCCTGCCTGCTGGTACAGAGTCAGTGCTAGCAGGTGGGGTTTATTTCTGAGCGGCTAGGTATTTCATTTTCCTACTGACAAACCTCGATTGAGTTTTTTTCCCGTGATCGAGCAATGGATAAAAGAACTAAACGTGTCTTTTCACCTACGATTCTGGATATTGGGGCATGAATATGTTTTTTGCAACTTGCATATATATCTTTCATCTTGAAGTTTGCATTTGTGGGTTCTGATAGATGACCAGGATCTTGAGGTGGTACTTCTTTAATGTAGTCCTTCAATTCAGAGACAGCCATTTTCTGGCCTAGCAATCAGTTCACAACTATTAACTATCCACTGAGACTTTCTTGTGATTTTGTGTTTACCTACGTTTTTTCTCTCCTTTCATCATGTGAATCTGTATTGAATGGCCTTGCGGGATACCTTGCAATATGTTCACCTTAGCCATGTGTAAGGGTTTATCCATGAATAAAGTTGTAAAAGTACCTAACCACGTTGAAGGTTTTTGTATTTCGATTTCTAGGATGTTTTGTCTAGACCTTAGTTTTAGACATCCTCTACGATATTGTATTTTCACTTCCGAGTTACAAAACGAATTCATTAGAACCAAGTACAGAAAGATTTACACAATTACTGCAAAATAGACAAGCTCTGAACGTAAGTTAGATAACCTGACTGATAACCTTGAACGGTCCAAAGACAGCAGTGCTTATCCTTGACAGATTGTTTTCTGTCAATCCTAGGATCAGACTCTGTTACCAATATCAGAATTCCGTAACCAAGATAGATAGGGCCAGAAATTCATTCGTACTTGACTCCATAAATAGATGAAAGTAATCAACACATCGAATACACATGCTACAGGTAAACGACATCCTCTTAGCGAATAACGAGTATTTCTGGTAAGGAATGAACTTAAGTATTCCACATACAAACAGTCCTTCACGCGCCATATATCCAGAAAACCAGTGAAAGGATTCAAAAGGTTTTATATTCTGTTCGCAGGAAGAAAACCCTTCGAGGTAAGCCTTGGGGAACTAAATCAAACAGGTCCCTCAGAAATCAACCCACTAATACGAGAAATTGTGACAAAAAGGTATCAGCAGGCAGATATAAACTCAACTACCTGATTGAGCCTTCCAGAACACTGGAACCTTACACTCTAATCTACACCCGTGAGTTACCCGAGATAATTTTACATTCTTCAGGTACAGAAATAACAGAAGCGTTAGGAGCCTGCCATCGTAACTTGAAACTATCTCTGCCATTCTCTACTGTCTAAAACTCAATAGCCGGGTTGAACATATCACTGCCCAGAAAAGTGGCACAACCATAAATATGCTGGAGGTCCTCACAGAGAGTGATAGTCTGAATAGCCCTACATCCTAAACATTGTATCTGTTCTTAGCACCCTTATCTTGTCTCTTCGCATCCTCCTGCACGACAACGCAACACGGTAAACAACATATGCAGCGATTGCAACAATTGAACTCTGCAGACATTATAAACCACTAGAACAACAATCAGACCCTGATCTACGCAATTCTACAAATCGTTTCAGTCCACTGCATGACAAAAATTCCTTAACCGACAGCACATCGGCTACTGATCATATTCATAAAAGCTGCCGCTAAATACCATCGAAAACCCAGAGACAATCTACAGAAACCAGACATAAAGGGCCATTATATAAACAGTGTGTTCAAACCTCACCAACAAGGCTTATCCAATTCGAATCGAATTATAGGCATCTGACAAAAGCTGACTTACATGAACAAGGTATCCAAGCTTCTCATTGTAGTCCAAAACATCCTTCCATTGCTTCCCGATGCTCACCTGTACACTCCCACACATCCCGACATTAGTCATGCTCAATTCCATCGTGCGACTCCATTCAAAAACAATGTACGCTCGCCTCTCAGGGTGCTCAGACTGCAAACTCGCTCCAATCGCACACTAGGATCGACCGAAATCTCCTCTCAACTACAGCATAGCCGAGTAGGCCAATCCTTAGGGCAAAAAAAGCGCAAACCACCAGTCCCCGAAATAAAAACCCTGCCAACTCGAGTAAGGATACCACAAGCTAGTGATTCCAAAGAACTGCTTCAATGCAGTAGACAACAAGATCACTGCCACCCAAGCTTTGCATGCCATCCAATTCAGGACCATGAGAACATCCCCAGAAGGTGCTTTCCCAGACTCGATAAACACTAATCACACTGCACCGCCACGACCTCACCAGTAAATCCTATGGGCCCATCATCACCCACCTGAGCTGCCTCGTTGGATGCGGTCTTCGTCCAGATTGCAATCTTATCCTGCGCCCTCCTCACGCTCACGACGGCTCCGCAGATCTCATCGCCTTCTTCGAATTGCTCTCCGATCATGGCCAGCAACTGCGCCCACATCACGAAATTAATGCAAGCCTCACAGTGCATCTCATACAACGACACAGCTCAAGCACGCCAACTACTCAATCCTGCCACTACCCCAATGACTCGACCAAGCACAATTCTCTCAAACCAGGCTAGATACACCAAAGCCATCCAAGTTGGACCGTACAGTGTGCAGCCAATACGTATCCAGCGCGGCCTTGCCCCCACTCCTCGGTGGCGAAGCAGTCCATTTCCCGCCGTAAGCGCACTTCGGGTCCTCCCACTTCGGCTCAATTCCGGCCTTGAAGCAGTGGAAATCCGCGCCCGCAATCAACTTGCTCGGCTGCAACACATTGTTGTACAGGCTGCAAAACAGGGCACGACCACACCATGTCAGACTACCCCGCGAAATGCAGGTTCTCCGCCGCCGCGGGCACATACCACTGCCTAACCCTAAAGTGCAATCCCATGCCCGGAAGCCCCACGGCGGGCCACTACTAACCCCGCACCACACTCTCCGCACATCCTGCCCGCCCTCACAACACCTGCAACAAATCCAACCACAGCGAAGAGCCATCCCAACAAAACCTGCATCCCGGAGTCAGCAATAACCAAATCGTCACCAGACCCCGACCAGAAACCCCAGGGCGGGTGCGCACGTACCACCAGAATTCCTCCACGGTGTGGAACGTGTACACGGGCCGCAGCGAGCTGCCCCAGGTGGCCTGCTTCTGCTTGCCGTTGGGGTTGTCGAACCAGAACGTCCACGAGTGCTCCAGCGGGTGCTTCTTCACCTCCGCCGGGCGATCCGCGGGCTTCTCCACAATCTCGCCCTCCTCCACCTCCTCGGCCTTGGCATCGTCCAGCCTCAGCGCCTCGGTGGTCGCTGCCAACTCGTCCGCCATCGCTACCGCAACCTCTCCCCTCGCTCAAGTTGTCGCGTCGCCGCAACCGTACACCGGGGTAATCTCCCAAATACAACGCTACACCGGCACCTGGTTCACTCCGAGCCCTGCCCCCCGTGTTTGGAGAAGATGCTACGACGATGGCAGCTCCAGTGGAACCGTGCAAAGAAGGAGCAAAGTGTTAGAAACCTTCCATCTCACTCCGAAAGCCCTCCAAACCCTAGAACGAGGTTTCCCTGTTACCCGGACCGGGTCTCTGAGGGTCGGATCGGGTTGGGTCAGAGTTGGGTAGGTTCGGGTGCGGGTGGGTTGGGTGACCGCTCGCCCGGTTCGTAGTGGGTGGGGTGTTGGAAGATGGCCGAGTTGAACGAAGTGATGATAGGTCGGTCGTCGGAGTAGCAGGTTCGTCACCTTGCGAACAAGTATGTATTTTATTGAAAAAATAAGTTAGCCTCTCAAATACTGAATTTTTATTTTTAAACATAAAATTAGTAAAAATTACCGTAAATGGTTTAGAAATAACAAAATATTTTTAAAACTAAATTATTCTATTTTTGTTTTCTTGTCTTCATAATTTTCTCATTTTTATATTTTTATTTTTAGACTGGTATTTGTTATGGTATTACGATATTCATTACCTTACTACCTTGGTCTATAATTGTGCCATACCTCTCACATACAAGCTTTATAGCATACTTTCCACCTTTTTCTTTGTACAATATCTACTTTCTACGTATGCAATATCTAAATAATATCCTTAGAATATCAAAGCGAGTCTATTCAAAGTGGACAATGTGACATGTGTAGCATGATCTTTGGGTTGTGGTGTCTACATAAGACGTAAATATTTGCTTATATGACGTTAATTTCAACGTATGAAATGGTGACATTAATATGTGGAATAGTGATGTTATCTTATGAATATGGAAATCGTTGTTGTCAACAAGATTTTGCTCAATTTTTTTGTTTATATAGACATCCTTTCTGCTTTACCAACTATGCTAGTCAGATGTCTGAGTGTTCAATAATAATTCTAGAGAATTTAAATAATTTCCAACCTTGTTCCCAAATCTGGTTGCTATAGTAACTATTCACCACATTCCGACAAGCCATAACTTTCTTCTTGACCTTTGATGTTGTCCAAGCTAGCTTGATTTTTACAACTATATTTCCTTTATGTTATGAAATGGAAGAAGATTTTATTGATGAACTTCCATGTAGTTTCAACATGGTGGAGAAAGAATTATATATATATATATATATATATATATATATATATATATATATATATATATATATATATATATATATATATATATATCCACTATAAAGTTATATGCAGTTGTCTCCATAAGATCGTCAAGAAACTGAGAACTAGAGCAAATGGTATAGCTGTTATATAGTTTTTGATCATGTAGCCACATGTATGGCATCAATATGGTTCCCATGTTTCTGCTTTATATGCCTGGGACATGAATCAAGCAAATGAGACTCATATGGAATTGATTCCAATAAGAACCATATGAGAATTGTGCCTCCTATAAAAACTATAATGAAAACGCATTATTTCAAAGCCCCTGTTGATTTTGTATTGACTAATTTCAATATGGTATCTTTACAAGAAATCTACACAAAATGATTTTATAGTACTAATGGATTGATCTAGTGCCTAAGGAGTAGTGTTGTGGAGTAATATTGGTGATGAGAAAGTGTTGTAGGGTATTGGTGCTCCATCACCCTCAACAGATATCCATCAGCTGGATGTGCCAGTAGTGTTCAAAATCCAAACCTACTCCTTCTTAAATACCTCCACCAATACTCTCCAGCACTCTCTATTCACCAATATTCCACAAGAGTACTCCTCATGTGCATGACCTTGGAAAGGTTCTTACTTATGCAGTAGATCAATCCATTAGCAATAGAAACAATATAAAATTATATGGTTACTTTGTCGAATTCTTAACTTTCTACAATTTCTATACTAAAATCATTGTGGGTAGATTTCCAGGAAAGATACCATATTGAAATTAGTCAATACAAAATCAACAGGGGCTTTGAAATAATGCGTTTTCATTATAGTTCTTATAGGAGGCACAATTCCCATGTGGTTCTTTTAGGAATCAATTCCATATGAGTCTCATTTGCTTGATTAATGTCCCAGGCATATAAAGCAGAAACATAGAAACCATATTGATCCCATACATGTGGCTACATAATTGAAAACTATATAACATATGTATCCTTTGCCATAGTTCTGAGTTTCCTAATGATAATATTGTCATTAGTAGTGGCTTTTTGTAGATTAATTATATGCCAACATGAATCTGTCAAATTGTAATGTAATGTGATTAAAATTACATTTGATAAGCTCTTGATAGTACAACCTTATGAGACTTGATTTTTTTACTTTACTTGTTAGAGGTGTGAAGGTGATACATTTTGATTTAATTGTTTGTGTTCAAAAATAAAAATGTACTTTTGATACAATTGAAGATACTAAAGCATTTTGAAAAAACACCACCAGAGGTATCCAAACACGTGATGCAATCTTGAAGTTAATGAATCAAAATTATTTGGTAAGACTAATTGAGTACTCATTATCTGTGAAGATTATGAAATTATGACAAAGAAATAGAAGATAATGCTTCAAAAGTATTGACATATGTTTACATTTAGCTTTTATACGCTAACGTAAACGTCCTATTGGTGGTTGTCGTTTTGGAAGTAGACATCGTGGACAAGATAGTCATCTGCTTGGCAAAGGGGGATGTTGATATATTAATCTAAGACCACCACCCATTTAGTATTCAATATACAAGCTCCTCATAGTGAGGCCAACCAATAGGATGCCTACGTACGTTAACCAAACAGACCAACCTCAACTCAACCTATAGAGCGGTGCTAAAGGTGCTAATTACATCACCAAATGTCTACAAATACCTGTAATACAACCACCTCCTCCTAAATTAAAAAACAAAAACCTCCATATACTCACAACATGCTCACACCAAACTACCTCCCAACATACCTCTCTTCAACTCTTCTCCCACCTCCTTCTCTCCATTCATTACTAGTTCCGGTTTTTTGTTACTATAGTGATCATCCTTGAAAGGGGAGAGTAGTATTGTCTCAATGTCACCGTAATCCGGTGGGCATCGGGCCATCGACATTGTGAACGGACACTTTATTCACGCCGGTCCTGCTAAGGAGTTGGTGTCTTAATCTATCTATCTATCTATCTATGCTAATTACATTGTTGAAAGGTTAGTTTCCTCCTATTAGCCACTCCATTGGCTTCAA